>OX424575.1:110961451-111579006 GCA_949152435.1 Gastracanthus pulcherrimus | reverse complement strand
TCACAAATTTTACAAAATTTTCACAAATTTTACAAAATTTTCACAAATTTTACAAAATTTTCACAAAATTTTCACAAATTTTACAAAATTTTCACAAATTTCACAAAATTTTCACAAATTTTACAAAATTTTCACAAATTTTACAAAATTTTCACAAATTTTACAAAATGGGACAAAATTTTTCTACATTTGACACAATATCCAAATTATTTAAAAAATTTTAAAAAATTTCCCAACATATATTCCTAAAATAAATCAATGGAATGTAAATTAGGCCATCTTTATGAAACCGTGTATATTCTGGACATGTTCAACGTATAAAATTTTCACAAATTTTACAAAATTTTCACAAATTTTACAAAATTTTCACAAATTTTACAAAATTTTTACAAATTTTACAAAATTTTCACAAATTTTACGAAATTTTCACAAATTTTACAAAATTTTACGAAATCTTACAAAATTTTACGATAATTTACGAAATGTTGTCAAATGTTGAAGATTCTGTATAATTTTGATTATTTTATACATTGAACATGTCTGGAATATACACGTTTTCATAAAGATGGCATAATTTTCTGTCGATTGATTCATTTTAAGAACATATTTTGGGAAAGTTTTTCAAATGTTGTTAAATTGTCAAAATTTTGGATATTGTTGTCTAATATAGAAAAATGTTGTCAAATTTGGTAAACTATGTAAAATTTCGTAAAATTTAGTAAAATTTCGTAAATATATGTAAAATGTCGTAAAATTTCGTAAAATTTCGTACAATTTTGTAAAATGTCGTAAAATGTTGTAACATTTCGTACAATTTTGTAAAATTTCGTAAAATTTATGAAAACTTTGTAATATTTCTGAAAACTTTGTAAAATTTATGAATATTTTACGAAATTTTACAAATTTTTCACAAATTTTCCAAAGTTTTCATAAATTTTACACAGTTTTCACAAAAAATACAAAGTTTTCACAAATTTTACAAAATTTTCACAAATTTTACAAAATTTTCACAAATTTTACAAAATTTTCACAAATTTTACAAAATTTTCACAAATTTTACAAAATTTCACAAATTTTACAAAATTTTCACAAATTTTACAAAATTTTCACAAATTTTACAAAATTTTCACAATCTTTACAAAATTTTTACTAATTTTACAAAATTTTCACAAATTTTACAAAATTTTACAAAATTTTCACAAATTTTACAAAATTATACAAAATTATACGAGGTTTCACAAAATTTTAAGAAATTTTACGAAATGTTGTCAATAGTTGAAGATTCTGTATAATTTTGATGATTTTTTGCATTGAACATGTCTAGAATATACACGTTTTCATAAAGATGGCATAATTTTCTGTCGATTGATTCATTTTAAGAACATATTTTGGGAAATTTTTTCAAATGTTGTAAAATTGTCAAAATTTTGGATATTGTTGTCTAATATAGAAAAATGTTGTCAAATTTGGTAAACTTTGTAAAATTTCGTAAAATTTTGTAAAATTTCGTAAAATTTTGTAAAATTTCGTAAAATTTTGTAAAATTTCGTAAAATTTTGTAAAATTTCGTAAAATTTTGTAAAATTTCATAAATATTTGTAAAATTTCGTAAACATTTGTAAAATTTTCACAAATTTTACAAAATTTTCACAAATGTTACAAAATTTTCACAAATGTTACAAAATTTTCACAAATTTTACAAAATTTTCACAAATTTTACAAAAATGTACATAATTTTACAAAATTTTCACAAATTTTACAAAATTTTCACAAATTTTACAAAATTTTCACAAATTTTACAAAATTTTCACAAATTTTACAAAATTTTCACAAATTTTACAACATTTTCACAAATTTTACAAAATTTTCACAAATTTTACAAAAATTTCACAAATTTTACAAAATTTTCACAAATTTTACAAAATTTTCACAAATTTTACAAAATTTTCACAAATTTTACAAAATTTTCACAAATTTTACAAAATTTTCACAAATTTTACAAAATTTTACGATAATTTACGAAATGTTGTCAAATGTTGAAGATTCTGTATAATTTTGATTATTTTATACATTGAACATGTCTGGAATATACACGTTTTCATAAAGATGGCATAATTTTCTGTCGATTGATTCATTTTAAGAACATATTTTGGGAAATTTTTTCAAATGTTGTTAAATTGTCAAAATTTTGGATATTGTTGTCTAATATAGAAAAATGTTGTCAAATTTGGTAAACTATGTAAAATTTCGTAAAATTTAGTAAAATTTCGTAAATATATGTAAAATGTCGTAAAATTTTGTAAAATTTCGTAAAATTTATGAAAACTTTGTAATATTTCTGAAAACTTTGTAAAATTTATGAATATTTTACGAAATTTTACAAATTTTTCACAAATTTTCCAAAGTTTTCATAAATTTTACAAAGTTTTCACAAAAAATACAAAGTTTTCACAAATTTTACAAAATTTTCACAAATTTTACAAAAATTTCACAAATTTTACAAAATTTTCACAAATTTTACAAAATTTTCACAAATTTTACAAAATCTTCACAAATTTTACAAAATTTTCACAAATTTTACAAAATTTTCACAAATTTTACAAAATTTTCACAAATTTTACAAAATTTTCACAAATTTTACAAAATTTTCACAAATTTTACAAAATTTTACAAAATTTTCACAAATTTTGCAAAATTTTCACAAATTTTACAAAATAGGACAAAATTTTTCTACTTTTGACACAATATCCAAATCATTTAAAAAATTTTAAAAAATTTCCCAACATATATTCCTAAAATAAATCAATGGAATGTAAATTAGGCCATCTTTATGAAAACGTGTATATTCTGGACATGTTCAACGTATAAAATTTTCACAAATTTTACAAAATTTTCACAAATTTTACAAAATTTTTACAAATTTTACAAAATTTTCACAAATTTTACCAAATTTTACCAAATTTTACCAGATTTTACCAAATTTTACAAAATTTTACAAAATTTTACAAAATTTTACAAAATTTTACAAAATTTTACAAAATTTTACAAAATTTTACAAAATTTTACAAAATTTTACAAAATTTTACAAAATTTTACAAAATTTTACAAAATTTTACAAAATTTTACAAAATTTTACAAAATTTTACAAAATTTTACAAAATTTTACAAAATTTTACCAAATTTTACCAAATTTTACCAAATTTTACCAAATTTTACAAAATTTTACCAAATTTTACAAAATTTTACCAAATTTTACAAAATTTTACCAAATTTTACAAAATTTTACCAAATTTTACAAAATTTTACCAAATTTTACAAATGTACCACAAAATTATACAAAGTTTCACGAAATTTTACAAAGTTTTCACAAATTTTACAACGTATTCACAAATTTTACGAAGTTTTCACAAATTTTACAAAGTTTTCACAAATTTTACAAAGTTTACACAAATTTTGCAAAATTTTCACAAATTTTACAAAATTTTCACAAATTTTACAAAATTTTCACAAATTTTACAAAATTTTCACAAATTTTACAAAATTTTCACAAATTTTACAAAATTTTCACAAATTTTACAAAATTTTCACAAATTTTACAAAATTTTCACAAATTTTACAAAATTTTCACAAATTTTACAAAATTTTACCAAATTTCACCAAATTTTACGAAATTGTACAAAATTTTACGAAATTTTCATAAATTTTACAAAATTTACATATATTTTACAAAATTTTCATAAATTTTACAAAATTATACAAAATTATACGAGGTTTCACAAAATTTTACGAAATTTTACGAAATGTTGTCAATAGTTGAAGATTCTGTATAATTTTGATGATTTTTTGCATTGAACATGTCTAGAATATACACGTTTTCATAAAGATGGCATAATTTTCTGTCGATTGATTCATTGTAAGAACATATTTTGGGAAATTTTTTCAAATGTTGTAAAATTGTCAAAATTTTGGATATTGTTGTCTAATATAGAAAAATGTTGTCAAATTTGGTAAACTTTGTAAAATTTCGTAAAATTTTGTAAAATTTCGTAAAATTTTGTAAAATTTCGTAAAATTTTGTAAAATTTCGTAAAATTTTGTAAAATTTCGTAAAATTTTGTAAAATTTCGTAAAATTTTGTAAAATTTCGTAAAATTTTGTAAAATTTCGTAAAATTTTGTAAAATTTCGTAAAATTTTGTAAAATTTCGTAAAATTTTGTAAAATTTCGTAAAATTTTGTAAAATTTCGTAAAATTTTGTAAAATTTCGTAAAATTTTGTAAAATTTCGTAAAATTTTATAAAATTTCGTAAAATTTTGTAAAATTTCGTAAAATTTTGTAAAATTTCGTAAAATTTCGTAAATATTTGTAAAATTTCATAAATATTTGTAAAATTTCGTAAACATTTGTAAAATTTTCACAAATTTTACAAAATTTTCACAAATTTTACAAAATTTTCACAAATTTTACAAAATTTTCACAAATTTTACAAAATTTTCACAAATTTTACAAAATTTTCACAAATTTTACAAAATTTTCACAAATTTTACAAAATTTTCACAAATTTTACAAAATTTTCACAAATTTTACAAAATTTTCACAAATTTTACAAAATTTTCACAAATTTTACAAAATTTTCACAAATTTTACAAAATTTTCACAAATTTTACAAAATTTTCACAAATTTTACAAAATTTTCACAAATTTTACAATTTTCACAAATTTTACAAAATTTTCACAAATGTTACAAAATTTTCACAAATTTTACAAAATTTTCACAAATTTTACAAAATTTTCACAAATTTTACAAAAATGTACATAATTTTACAAAATTTTCACAAATTTTACAAAATTTTCACAAATTTTACAAAATGGGACAAAATTTTTCTACATTTGACACAATATCCAAATCATTTAAAAAATTTAAAAAAATTTCCCAACATATATTCCTAAAATAAATCAATGGAATGTAAATTAGGCCATCTTTATGAAAACGTGTATATTCTGGACATGTTCAACGTATAAAATTTTCACAAATTTTACAAAATTTTCACAAATTTTACAAAATTTTTACAAATTTTACAAAATTTTCACAAATTTTACGAAATTTTCACAAATTTTACAAAATTTTCACAAATTTTACAAAATTTTACGAAATCTTACAAAATTTTACGAAATCTTACAAAATTTTACGAGAATTTACGAAATGTTGTCAAATTCTGTAAAATTTATGAATATTTTACGAAATTTTACAAATTTTTCACAAAAAATACAAAGTTTTCACAAATTTTACAAAATTTTCACAAATTTTACAAAATTTTCACAAATTTTACAAAATTTTCACAAATTTTACAAAATTTTCACAAATTTTACAAAATTTTCACTAATTTTACAAAATTTTCACAAATTTTACAAAATTTTCACAAATTTTACAAAATTTTTACTAATTTTACAAAATTTTCACAAATTTTACAAAATTTTCACAAATTTTACAAAATTTTCACAAATTTTACAAAATTTTCACAAATTTTACAAAATTTTCACAAATTTTACAAAATTTTCACAAATTTTACAAAATTTTCACAAATTTTACAAAATTTTCACAAATTTTACAAAATTTTCACAAATTTTACAAAATTTTCACAAATTTTACAAAATTTTCACAAATTTCACAAAATTTTCACAAATTTCACAAAATTTTCACAAATTTCACAAAATTTTCACAAATTTCACAAAATTTTCACAAATTTCACAAAATTTTCACAAATTTCACAAAATTTTCACAAATTTCACAAAATTTTCACAAATTTTACAAAATTTTCACAAATTTTACAAAATGGGACAAAATTTTTCTACATTTGACACAATATCCAAATTATTTAAAAAATTTTAAAAAATTTCCCAACATATATTCCTAAAATAAATCAATGGAATGTAAATTAGGCCATCTTTATGAAAACGTGTATATTCTGGACATGTTCAACGTATAAAATTTTCACAAATTTTACAAAATTTTCACAAATTTTACAAAATTTTTACAAATTTTACAAAATTTTACAAAATTTTACCAAATTTTACCAAATTTTACAAAATTTTACCAAATTTTACAAAATTTTACCAAATTTTACAAAATTTTACCAAATTTTACAAAATTTTACAAAATTTTACCAAATTTTACAAAATTTTACCAAATTTTACAAAATTTTACCAAATTTTACCAAATTTTACAAAATTTTACAAAATTTTACAAAATTTTACAAAATTTTACAAAATTTTACAAAATTTTACAAAATTTTACAAAATTTTACAAAATTTTACAAAATTTTACAAAATTTTACCAAATTTTACCAAATTTTACAAAATTTTACCAAATTTTACCAAATTTTACCAAATTTTACCAAATTTTACCAAATTTTACCAAATTTTACAAAATTTTACCAAATTTTACAAAATTTTACCAAATTTTACAAAATTTTACCAAATTTGACAAAATTTTACCAAATTTTACAAAATTTTACCAAATTTTACAAAATTTTACAAAATTTTACAAAATTTTACCAAATTTTACAAAATTTTACCAAATTTTACAAATTTACCACAAAATTATACAAAGTTTCACGAAATTTTACAAAGTTTTCACAAATTTTACAACGTATTCACAAATTTTACGAAGTTTTCACAAATTTTACAAAATTTTACAAAAAACTTTGTAAAATTTGTGAAATTTTTGTAAAATTTGTGTAAGCTTTTTCAAATTTGTGGAAACGTTGTGAAAATTTGTGAAAACTTTGTAAAATTTGTGAAAACTTTGTAAAATTTCGTAAAATATTGTAAAATTGAAAAAAAATTTCATATATGCAATACATCCCAACCCAAAACCCTACCAAAAGAGAACAACAAACAAAAAAAATCACAATAAAGGTACGCAGTATCTTACACCTGGTAATGATGAACAAGCAACAACGGCTCAATCTCATTAGCCTATACGCAAATAGAGGCTACAATTTCGGAATTCGACGGTCCAAATCTTTCGGCGGCATCTACAAAATATCGACCGGACCATTCGGCGGCGAAAAACGAATTGATAAAATCAAAAACAGGAGTTCGAACCACGTCAGTCCGAATCTTGTGGCGGCATCTACAAAATGTTGACCGGACCATTTGGAGATGAAGGGCGAACCCATGTTCAATAATTTTTTTTTATATTGTAGTAGTTGTTTGACACCTCAAGAATTCTTGACCAAACATCCACAAAAAAGCAACATACGCAAAAAGTTATTTTCTTTTCTGTGCCAAAGCCAAGTCAAATCAAATCAAACATATAATCCCACAAAATTTGCTGACATAAACTTACGATACAATAAGAAAAACCCGGACCATGGACCCGCGCCCACTGGCAGACATTGATATGTAACTCTAGAGCGATACAGGAAATTCATCGGGGACGACGAATATTTTTAAGTACAGGGGGATGTTAAGTGACGAAAATGGTGTGTTTAATTAATTAAACAATTCCTACACACACAGTTTTCGGCACTTGATTTCAATGTATGAGTCGAGGTCACAATAATATCTTGTGCTCAGTAGATCTCCTGCAGTTACTAAGCCATAAGAAACTATAGAAGCGACACGAGGCAACAATCTTCGTGACGTCACGGAGGAGAGGGGATGTCTTGAGCGGGGGTGGACGTTGCAGCTAAGCCACGTTTTTACAGTCAGTCGTAATTGAGCCAAATTAAGAGTAGCCACGTGCCTCATCGATTTATAACACGCACAGAGCAACCTAGTTTAATAAGAATATTAATAAAATATATTTAGAAAAACAAAAAAATACAAGTAAGGTAAGAAATATTTTCTTTTTGATTTAATTTATTCAATAACAATAGTAAGGAGACAAACAGAAAGGTTTAATCGCCTCACGTGCGCGAAAGGCCCGGGCCTGTACAGGACGGCTGGATCAGACCTTTCTCCCCCCCCCGGCTTAAATAAAAATATTCCTTTAAGAAACAAAACGTTTCTTAACAGAAGTATTTGGAGGTAAAGTAATAGTAGTTTCCAGTGATTTTAGGTAAACTTTACCTATTATTAAACATGGTAATAGAACCAAAATAATGGATAATGGTGTGAAAAATAGTAGAATATGATTAGAATTTCAGTCCATCTCTTTGAAGAATAATATAAACGTAAGTAATAATGAACAGGCATTTACACAATGGCTCATGAATATCGTTATTGAGATTCCAGAATAAATTTTATCAACAAACAATATCATTACTGAAATTTTCGGTGAAACTATTAATTTAAACGATAAAAAATTCAAGAAAAAGTTATATTAGCGCCAAAAATACAGATATTCTTATTATAAACAACAAAATTTAATCACGATTGGAAGGAAATCTAGGCCTAAAAATATACTATGAAAAAAATTATAAGGCTCAAAAAACTATAAAAACAAAAAATTATGAAGCCCAAATTTTAAAAGGTATAATAAAAACTTTAAAATGTTGAATAGAAAATATGAAAACAAAACATTGTAATGCCCAAAAAACTAACAAACCAATAAATTAAAAGGATCAAATTTAATAACGCTAAAAAAACTAAAAGAAAAATTTATTAGGCCTAAATTCTATAAGGCCCAAAAATTGTGCTGTACAAAAAATTATAAGGCCTAAAAAACGAACTATGCAAACAATTATAAGGCCCAAAATGTTCACGGCAAAAAAATATAAATCCCAAATTTTATAAGGCCCAAAAAACAATAAAAACAAAAAATTATAAGGCCCGAAAACTAACAAAACAAAAAATTATCAGGCCGAATTATATAAGGTCCCAAAAACTTAGCAAAATAAAAAATGATAAGGCCCAAATTTTAAAAGGTTTAATAGAAACTTTAAAAGGTTGAATAGTAATAATGAAAATAAAACATTATAAGACCCATAAAACTAACAAAACAAAATATTATAAAGCCCAAAAAATATACTATGCAAAAATTGTAGGGCCCAAATATGATACTATGCAAAAAAATATAATGCCCATATTTTGTAAGGCCCAAAAATTACACTGAAAATATAATAAAGCCTAAAAAACTATTAAAACGAAAAATTATAATGCCTAAGTTTTATAAAGCTCAACAAAACTAAAAATTATATTATGCAAAAAATTATAAGGTTCAAAAATCATACTATGCAAAAAATTATAATGCCCAAGTTTTATAAAGCTCAAAAAAAGTATAAAATTAAAAAATTGTAGGGCCCGAATTTTATGAGGCCCAAAATGTATAGTATGCACAAAATGATAAGGCCTAAATTTAATAAGGCTCAAAACATCTACAAAAAAAATGAGGCCCAAATTTTATAAGGCTTAAAAATGATATGCAAAAAATTATACGGCCCAAAACCCATACTAAGCAAAAAAGTATAAGACCCAAAAAACTAACAATACAAAAAATTATAAAGCTCAAACTTTATAGGCTTATTTTATGAGTGTCAAATTTTATGAGGCCCAAAAAATATACTATGCAAAAAATTATAAGGTTCAAATTGTATAAGGCCCAAATATCTGTAAAAACAGAAATTTATACGACCCGAGCTTTATAAGGCCCCAAAAACTTAAAACAAAAATTTATAAGACCCAAAAAACTAACAAAACATAAATTATAACTTCCAAATAACTAACAAAACAGAAAATTATAAAGCCTAAATTATATAAGGTATAAAAAATAAACTTTGCAATAAATTATGAGGCCCAAAAAACTAACAAAACAAAAAACTATAAGACCCAAATTTAGCAGGCTGAATAAACTGAAGGAAATTATAAGTCCCAAATTTTATAAGGCCCAAAAAATATAGTATGCACAAATTATAAGACCACAATCAATATTTTAAGGCACAAAAATTACACTGCAAAAAATAAAAGGCCTTAAAAACTATAAAAACGAAAAATTATAATGCACAAGTTTTATAATGCTCAAAAAAACTATAAAATCAAAAAATTGTAAGGCCCAAATTTTATAAGGTCCAAAATTTACACTATTCAAAAAATTATATGGCTCAAAACAAAAAAAAAGTTTCCGCTAAATTTTGTGTGAAACAGACATCAAATGCGGATTTCTATTGTATTAATAACAATTTTTATTATTATTATTTATTGTAAGCATTTTAATCATATTCAAGAATGTTTCAACCTTTTAAATCAATTATCAATTATCTTCCATTTTATGCTGTTAACTTAAAAAAGAACAATAAACAAGCGCGCCACGCGCGGCCTTCGGCCGCATGTGATTTGCCTGCTCCGGAGCTTCAGAACAAGCGCTTCGCTCGCTGTTAAGCTCCTCATAACCTCCTCTAAAACGCTTCGCGTTTTGCATTAGAGGCACGACCGTACTCAGCTCGCGCTTCGCGCTCGCTTGCCTTACCGTTGGTCATGCTGCGCGTTTGCTTGATTGTATAATACAGTAAAAAATTAACTTAATTTAAAAGCATTTTCGCGTCTTGGTGTCAAGAAAAAAAGTTGTATTTTGAAAAGGTCTACAACTTTTCTATTTAACATTTTTTCGTAGAATGCTTAGTTTTCAAGTTAGAACCTAAATACCGTTTTTAGCGATTTTTTATAGTCGCGGCATTCAGCGTATATTTGCAGGATCAATATCAAAGTAGGACCATCAAGTTGTTATGCTTAGGAGAGTTCCCAAAAAAAATTTGAGCCTGATTCGCTAAGATTTCGCGGAGATAATGCTGGAGGAGATCTCTCCTAGAATTTCATCCCGATTGGTAAAAAATTGCGTGAGATATCCTATCGCACACATTTTTCGCTAACGAAAATATAAGGCACTTCCGTGTCGCGGTCGTGCCTAAAAACGGTTCCCTTGGATCTCGAGTGAAACAGACATCCATTGTTTCAAGTTAGTTAATTTCAACGTGTAAAAAAAATCACTTTCGTTTTTTTTTAGAAACTTTAGGTTTACACCCGCATAGCTTTTGATCCATTATTATGGACCAAAAGTCCAATATTTCAAGTTAGTTAATTTCAATATGTAAAAAAATTACTTCTAGTTTATTTTTCAGAAGCTTCTTCTCACATCAGCATAGCCACTCTCGGTATATTTTTGATAAACTTCCGGTTCACACCCGCATCGTTTTTGGTGCACTATTATGTCACATATGTTAAATTATCTTTCATCATATGCTGTAAGATTAAAAATGAACGACAAAAAATTGTCCCTACAAATTTTTTGTGAAACTGACATCCAATGTTGATTTTTATAATATTAACATTGGTGCACATGATTCAGCGGTTAGAAGGGTATTTAGATTAAAAAATGTATGGTGTATATATATAAAGTACATTATACAACGAGGGAATAAATTCGCAGATTATTCTCGTGTTACATATATAACTTTATTCCCGACTTAACTGTTGTCACTTTATTGACTTACAAAGCGAGACCCACGCACGGAAGTTTGATATCATTTATTAAAATGTTCTAAACTTGCTAAGTACATTTAAAAGTTTAAATTATATGAGTTTAATTTGTCAATATTTAAGTATAAATACTTAGTACAAATGTAATTATAATTATTCTATGTATGTGTGTGTGTGCGTGCTTGCGTGCTTGCATGCATGCGTGTCTGCCTGTGTGTGAACCACTTTGTGTGAACCACACTGTAAACCTCTTTTTATTAATAAGAAAATAACGAAAAGGTATCCAAAGCTGAAACTCTTTTTATTGCAAAGATCATTAAAAATACGTCTATGTAAGTTTTAAATTTCAAGCTGTGGTACGAAAGCCGGGTTACAGGATGTAGTGCGGGCGAGGCGGCTTTTTCTAGAATATGGCTAAGGATTAGCTATTGATTTGTTAATAACAAGAAAATAAAATGATGTTTAGCTCTGAAACCTTTCTTATTGCAAAGATCTTCGAAAAATTCGTCTTCTATGTAATTTTTAGCTTTTGAGTCATGGTACGAAAGACGGCCGACGAGATTTTGTGCGCGAAAGGCGTGTTTTTCAAGTATATAGTTAACAATGAGTGTCCACAACCTGCGGGAAGCGGTATTCGATAAGGCTTCAGGAAGTGGTTTTTAGTACCTGAAAATGATGCCTAGCACCCGCAGTTTCATCGTATAGGCCCTTTGGGTCAAGATATGATCTTTTGTATTCTAAATACGCGTTATTTCAGTAAAAATTAGTGCCAATTCATTCACACGTAGCTACCTCAATTTAAAGAAACTGTTCCGTATGAAATTTTCTTTTTAATAAATTATTTTATAATGATATAGCTTTTTTTATTTGTTCGAATGGTCTGTTTATTACTCGTTGTGGTGATATTTGAAAGAAGTTAACTCTATTATTCTCTTCGAGAAAACTTAATTTTTATATTGCTAACGTTTCGGGTCTTTAATATAGACCCCCTTTTCAAGGCTGTACAAAAAACAAAAAAAATATTTTACATAGATAATATTATTATAATAAATTAACACATATACAACAACAAAAAGCAAAACCAACCTACCAACAAAAGGGTACAGGCAACTTATCTAGTGTACTCGTCTAGAGTGTATAGCAACGAAGGGCCTTTCTTCCATTATTAATTAACAGAAAATCTAGGGAGATTATTATAAATAAAATCATTAATAAACACGAATACTGCCAAAATAAAAAACATAAAAAAAACGACAAGAAATCACAACTTAACCGTTGCACAAAACGTTAGCGAAATAAAAATTAAGTTTACTCGAAGAGAATAATAGAGTTCACTTCTACCAAATCTTTTTTTATTAATAGCTTAAAGAAAGTGTTTTTTATTAACGGTTTTTGAGTAAAAAATTTGTTATTTTTTTTAATATACGTTTAAAATAAATATCTTTGAAGTAATTATTAATGTGGGACATAAATTTTAAATTCTATTGTTAGTGTCAATGGTGTCGTAAAGACATAATTAACTTAAATTAAAGCCCGTTTAACAACATTAATTTACCTTATCAATTTCAGAAAATCGTAAAATAGAAAAATCGTTATAAATCAAAAACAAATCGATGAATCTTTAAAGTTCTTTTTAATTTTGAATCTTCATTAAAAAATTAAAACATTAGCCCTGTTTAGTAAAAGATGACCGTGGCATTCTCGAGATATAAGACATAAAAACAAATTTCAAAAAATATATAACCTCAAATATCTAGTAATATAAAAGTCGATATGCTCTGGGTAAATAACTCGTTCAAGAAATTTTTTTTTTTTTTTTTTTTTTTTTCATTAAGCTTTATTGAAACCTATTTAAAGGCTTATTTAAGCTATACATTGGGTGGTTTTACGAAAATTTCCTCAACATTTCTTACGTTTTACAAAGATGACTTAGAGATATGTTAATAAAAATACATTGTTTCTATATATTTAGCTTGCATTTTTCCAGGAATGAGAACACAATTTGACACGCTGCAATATGAGGATCGGCTATTAGCATTTCAATGTTAAGCGGAAGCTGGAATTTGAGCTTATTTAATTTTAAAAGTAATTCGCGTCTTGTGGCGTCATATAATTTACACTGAAATATGACGTGATTTAAGTTCTCTTCTTCTTGACCGCATTTGCAAGTAGGGCTATTAATTAAATTAATTCGTGCTAAAGAGGCTGATAAGTTGTAATGGTCAGCTCTCATACGGTTTACAGTAACAGTGAATTTGCGACTGAAATTTTTGCGAGAAAACCAGGGAGATTTCGCTTTGTTGTAGTAAAAATTGAAATATTGTATACCTTTGATTTTGCCTTCCTCTTTTATTATTTCAGCGGTCAAGGAGCTTTCTTTTTCCTTAAATATTGTGTACAGATCTGTGTATGGGATAACAGTGAAGTCGGCGGAATCATTTGAAGTAGCGCTTTTGGCAAGAAGATCCGCGTCCTCATTCCCTCTGACTCCAACGTGAGAAGGGATCCAGAAAAATTCTATTGTAAAGTCATCCGCTTTTTCTCGCAAAAATTTTTTGTTCTTGTCTTTAATTTGAAAAATGTAAGGATTGGTTTTAGCAGTCGACTTAGTAGAATTTAGGCTTTGTAAAGCACTTAAGGAGTCAGAGAAAATGAGGAAGCTGTAGTTTGTATTTTCTAGCGCTATGTCGAGCGCGTCTCCTATCGCCAAACGCTCAGCCGTAAAAATGGACGTACATCCGAATGAACTTTTTTTATAACTGATGTTAAGTTGTGGACAGATACAAGCTGAGCCGACGCATTTTGAGCCTGGTATTTTACTGCCATCTGTATATATGGCGTAGGGGCTTTTGTTGTTTAGAAAGTTATCGAATGTGAAGTTTGCATTAACAGCTTTTTGCAGTTTCAGGCCGAATTCTTTATTGAAAGGGATATTAGTAAAAGTGGTGTTATAATCGTGAGTGTAGATAGCATAATTGCTTTGACAGTAAATATGTTTAGAAAAATTCATTACATAATTGATGCAATTGTTGAGAAGGCTACTTTTTTTATCATTAGGTTTCTTTTTGTTTTTCAAGTTATAATATCTTATAATGTTCTTATACGTCAAGGAGTTATTATTTGACATGGTTTTAGATAAAAAACACTCTCCAAGGTACATTATACGTTCTCTTAGCGAAGGTATCTTGGATTCGGCTATTAGTATATTGGTAGGAGTCGACATGCGGTATCCCAAAGCGGTTCTTATAGCTATATTTTGGATTTTCAGCAGTTTGTTCGCGACAGGTAAGCGTGAAGGAAAATATACAAGCGATCCGTATTCAATGATT
The DNA here is from genome assembly GCA_949152435.1 of Gastracanthus pulcherrimus. Lineage (NCBI taxonomy): Eukaryota > Metazoa > Arthropoda > Insecta > Hymenoptera > Pteromalidae > Gastracanthus > Gastracanthus pulcherrimus. Next base: position 111,564,258 of record OX424575.1, on the reverse strand, counting down.
GGTCTGATATAGCTTTTATACAACGCGAGAAGGGGGTCGGGATCGCATCCCCACAATGTACGGCATAAATATTTCATCAAATTGAGCGCTCTTATACATCTTTTATTAATAGACTCAACCTGTGAAATGAAAGAAAGCTTGTAGTCAAAAATTACTCCAAGAAAGCGCGCAGTATCTTGTGATTTGATTGAATAATTGGCAACTTCAATTTCAATATTACCTGGTAGTATATTTTTATTATTAAAATGTACAAGGACTGTTTTGCTTGGTGAGAGATTTAATCCAAGATCTTTAAGATTATTTATAATAATCTCAATAGCTTTCTGGATAATTTTTTTCCCTCTTAGTGTAGAACCGCATTTTACATATATCGCGAGATCATCGGCAAATTGAGAAATACATATTGTTTTTTGTACTTTGTTAGTAATGGTGGAAACATATAATAAATAAAGGAGAGGACTGAGGACTCCTCCTTGTGGAACTCCTTGATAAACAAACCTACAGTCTTCTCCTGTATGATCAGTATATATATGTCGCTCGTGTGTGAGAAATTTAATGAATTTAAGGAAGTTTTTGGAGCAGCCTATAGACGCGAGTTTTGATAGCAGAATATCGATGTTAACATTATTAAACGCGCCCTCAACATCTAGAAAGGCGGCTAGTACTTCCTTTTTTTCAATAAAGGCTTCCTCTATTTTGAGCGTTAAATTCACTAAATTATCGGTACACGATTTTTCTCGTCTGAAACCAAATTGAGAGTTAGGGATATGGTTGTTATATTCGGCCCACCACTGAAGTCGATTTTTTAATATAGTTTCAAATAATTTTCAGGAACAAGAGGATAAGGATATAGGTCTGAGGTTTATACCGTCGCTTTTAGGAATGAAGTGCATAAAAGACATTTTCCAACTTTCTGGAAATTCGTTTTATGAGTACATATCGTTAAAGGTATCTAATAATAATAATTTGTACTTAATTGGTAAGTTTTTTAAGATCTCAAAGTCTATGCCATCCATTCCGCAAGCTGATTTTATTTTTTTGTCATCTAGTGCCGAGTTGAATTCTGTGAAAGTGAATTGGGTGTCAAAAAACGGATTTGTTTCTTCACATTCGGGTAGGTTAGTTGGATTAGTTTGAGCCCAGGGAGGACTTATTTTATCTAAAATTACTTCAACTTTTTTTTTGTTATTTTGCAGATTTTCGGTTGCGTTTTTTGGAGTAATTTTCACCCAGCTGTTTTTAAATACTTTGCATTGATTCCAAACGTAAGATGGGTCTGTACGAAAATTAATATTTTCAGCGAATTCCCTGAAACATATTTTTTTTTATCTTTAAACATTTTTTTAGCTTGGGTTGTGATTTTTTTATATTCTATTAGGTCGGTTAAATTTTTTGTACAGTCCCATTTTTTGAACGCAGCTGATCGCAATCTTTTAATATTATTGCAGTCAGCATCCCACCATCGAGTTGGGTTTTTTTCTTTTTTAAAATTTGTTTGGAATACTTTTTTTCTCGGTGTGCAAATTTTAATAGCTTCTGTAACTATGTTATTAAAAAAGTCATATTTTATGCTCGGGGATAATTGATCATAGTCTAGTGATAGAAAGGATGAATATCTGTTGTCTAGTTCAAGGCAGAAGCTATTCCAATTTGTACGTACAGATTTTAGCTTAAATGTCTTTTTTTCATAATGGTTTCTTTCGGTGACGATGTTTATAAAAATCGGGAAGTGATCTGAGCCCCAGGTCTCATCGTGAACTTTAATGTTGATTTTGTCGGAAATATCTAACGTGGATAGTATAAGATCAATGTTGGATTTTGAACCGCGATAAGTGTCGACTCGTGTCATAGTGTCGATATTGTGAATAAAAAGATTTTTATGATCTATAGCGTTTTAAAATCTTTCGCCGTTTTTGTCTGTGTGATTGCAGTTCCACATAGTGTTGTGTGAATTGAAATCACCTATGAGTAAGCTATTTTCTCTGTTGTCTAAATTGTTCACTATTGAGTTCCACTGCTCTTGGGAGAGCATGAGGCCTGGGGCTCGGTAACATACAATTAAATTAAACGGAAGCGACGTGTTATTTACATGAATACCGCAAATTTCTACGCTTAAGTCTGGGGACTTGATGTTGTCGATTTCTACAAAGGCTATGTTCTTGCGAATTAATATTAATATACTACCTGCTCTTGAGTGAATGCGGTCCTTTTTGTACGTAATAAAGCCAGGGATGCAGAAGTCGTCTTTCGGGGTCAGCCATGATTCCACACATATGATGATGTCGACTTTTTTAGAGATAATCTGTATGTCCATGTCGTGTTGTTTTGCGATTCTGCAGTTCCAAAATAGAGTTTTTAGTACCATTTTGTAGTAGAAAATTGAAAAGATGATGACTGCGTGTTAAAGTTCGATATCTTCCGATGTGCTGTTTTCTTGACTGGAGGTTTCTTCTAAATTGGAGTTTTCAAGTCGTTTTTTTATTCTTATTATGCGATGTCTGAGTTTTGAATCGGTAATTTGTTGATTGATTTCTGATAGAGAGGCGCAGAGAGAGAGAGAGAGCTGTAGTCGTCGGTGTATTTGGAAGCTATGTCTTGGATATTTCTTTGACCATGAGATTCTTGTAAGAATTTAGCCATTTGATGAAAGTTTAACGAGACTTTTTCGGAATTTGATAAGAAGTAGTTTTTAGCAGGATCTAGTTGCGATGTAACTTCTTCAAGAGTAATGCCTAGAGATTGTATAATTTTTGCCTTTTTACTGTCTCTTTTGATCGTTATGAAGTCAGCTTGCTCATCATATACCTTGTCCTCAGAAATAGAACTTATGGTAGAGAGTGATTTAGTAGGAGGACGTTTATTTGATGATTTTGGCGGAGGCATGCTTGCTTCTGGAGTTGAGTCTTTTTCTTCCTGAGGGAGAGAGGTTGTGTCATTTGCTGAAGAAGTCGAAAGATCAGTGTTTTTATTCTCCACCTGGGAATCAGTGGTATTTTGCGTTTGTGTAGAATTTTTGCAATGCTTTGCAAGATGGCCTTCTTCGTTGCATATAAAACATGTTAATTTTTCTGTAGAGAGGTATAGATAGTACTTGGTGTTGTCGAAATTGATTGGTAACACCGGAGGCATAATAGAGACATCTTCAGGTTTGATGTACATTTGTCTCCTGAAGCTTAGCAGGTGCGTGAAACCGCTTTCGTTCATGCCCGCTCTAATGTATGTAATTTTAGAGACGGGAGTAATGTTTATACGCGAAAGTTCGTCTAAAATTATTTCATTCGGAATTATCGGGCAGGCGTTAGACAGTATAATCCGTTTGGCTTTCGATATAAGAGGTCTAACTTCAAGCATTTGTTCTCCAATGTTTATTTTGGTGTGATTATCCGTGAGCCGGTCCGCTAATTCCTTACTGCTGAGGTAGATACAGACACGACCGAATGAAATTCGGGAAATAAATTTCATGTTGGTTGGAGGAATAATTTTTGCAAGTTCACGAGCGTATTCTTGTACGGAGACTCCTTCAATTGTATCAATGACTATGGCTTGATCTTTGGTCGGAACTTGTACTTGTTGAGTCATTTGGGCGTATGTTACTTTGAGCGGTAGAGACGGTGAGTTATGGGTGTTGGTCGTTGGAGGTGTCATTTTGGAGAAACAAATGAACAACTGCCCCTGCAGTCAAAAGCACTTGCTGTTCTCGAAAAGAGTTTTATAGTAGAAAGATTCTTTTCTGATGTACACTTATGCAAATATTTAGCACTGTTTCACGCATTGAGCACTAACTAGAAACGATACACGCGTGAGACCACTCGCCTCGCTGAGCGATTTGTAAACACGTCTGTCTCGTTCAAAGGCTCGATCCGAACTCTCGTTCAAGATATAATAAAAAGCTACCTTTTTGTAAAATTTCTTATCGCATGCTGCCGATCTACTCCAGTTATTGTGGGAGAAAGAAAATCGATTTTTTTTATAAAATTATTTTCTTCTCGACTAAATAAAACGGTCAAGGCTCAAAAATATTACTGAATAATCTTTTTCATATTCCTAATAAATTCAATTTTTTTCAAGAATTTTCCTTTTTATATTTAACAGATATCACCGTTTGAAGAAAAAAATTACTTTTTCGTATATAACACAACTGATACGTAATTTTATCCTCTTTTGAATACATTCTTGTTGGATCGATGGTATTATTTCTAATGCACCAAAAAATCCGAAAAACTAAAACTCAAAAATCGAAAAATTGCTAAGAAACAAAAATGCATCGATAAACACATACGTACCTACATACAGAAATACATTTACATTTTATAAAAACATATTTTTCTGACTCATGAGCCTCAAAACATCGAAATATATCAAACTATCTGATCCGATAATTTTCATCGTTACAAAGCTTTCTCTTTGAGAGAGCAAAATGATTCAGTAGTGGACACCCTTTGAATTTTGTTATTAACAAATTAGGAGATTAGACTTGGAGGGTCAAGATATGACCTTTTGTATTAAAAATACGTATTATTTCAGTAAAACACGTTAGTTATACTTCATATCGTAACTATGCAAGTTTGCTTTGCTAGAGAAATGATTTAATAAGATAAAAAGTTGACCAAAAGTACTTTAATTTGGGAATTGTTTCATATAAACATATGACTCTGTTACAAAGTTATGTACACTAAAGAATTATAACGAAAAATGCATGAATATTTGAGGATTGTCAGGTCTTTAAATTGAGGAGTTTTCCATGCATTTCTCATCACTATATTTGATTGTTCATAACTTTGCAACAGAATAATATAAAAATATGAAACAAAACTTAAATTAAGGTTGGTTTAGTCAACTTTTTTATCTTATTACATTATTTCCATAACAAAAAAACTTTCGGAGTTATGATACGAAGTATAGGTACTATTTTGCTTCCTCATAGAGGAAGCTTTGTGATGGTAAAAAAAAGTTGTGCTAAAATCATTATAGAAAGATGTTTTGAGACATTAGGAAACATAATACACTATTTTTAGGAAATGTATGTATGAATGTGTGTGTATGTGTGTGAAAAACTAGAACTCAAAAATTGAAAAACCGCTAAAAAAACAATAACGCAATAAAAATAACAAATAAATATTTTTAAGCCGGGTTCCTTTAAAAAAAACAGAAAAAATGAGCCATGAAACATTAGTTTTCACCGTGTATGTTCAGAGTAAAGCTGAACCACATACGCACACACACACACCCACACCACATACACACACACATATACATCCACACAAATGTGATGTCGTACGCACTAAGCATTCGCCGCTCTATCTCCTGATAGATTTAAAACAAATTATTTGTTTTCCGTCTACACTTTTGTGCAATAGCCGAGGACTGAAGCGTTTGTGAACCTATAAAACTAGAGTAGAGTTTTTAAGATTTAGATTGACTTTAATAAATTTATTATATTTGGTGTGTGTGTTGGTATAGTATACTAGTGTTTCTGTGTATGTTTATATTTGTACGCTTTTCGCTGATTCGAGAATATGTGTATTGCTATTATATTTAACAAAGAATCTTAATATTCAAGTACATTCTTCTGAAAGGTTTAAATGTTTTTTTTGCATTTTATTTCTAGTTATTTAAAATTGATTTAATGGTGATGGTGATGGTGATGACGATGGCGGTGGCGGTGGCGGTGGCGATGGCGATGGTGATGGTGATGATGATGTATAAAATGTATGTAGGAAATGCCACCTAAGGCACACCCGACTGGGTCTGCACAGCCGGATAGGGTGGGGCTGGTTGGGGATGCATCCGCCGTGTGTATAATATATAACAAAAAATAAAATAAACAAAAACTCGAAAAAAAAACTACACAGCCGTTTTACCGAAAACCGACCCACTAAAACCTATCACCCTTTCCTCTTCTGGTGGAATCCACCCGGCACCGTTTATCACATTACCTCAGGGTAGTGCCATTCATTCCACTGCTGCCTTGACCTGAAACAAATTTAAAATTCATAATTTTAAATCCCCCGAGGGTACGTCAGATCCAACCCATCTCGTTTATACGCGTATTTGAACCGGCGCATTCATATCCATACGGAAATGAGAAGTATTGCCGTCCCTCCCCACGGCATTCATAAAATGAGAGAAAACGAGCGTCTCCCGGTTAAGAAAGGGTCCCATTTTCTCCCTCCTCGTCCATTTCCATGGAGTCGTCCGACGTCCCGGGGCTATGTTGGGGTGTTGGAGCGTCTCCCAGCGTTTCATTCATACCTTCCTCGGTTGCCTTGTCTAGGTACCGTTTTTTTTTGTCGTAGGACCGTCTCGGCGAATTTTGCCGTGGCGGCCCACTTATCCTTAGTGGACAACATTTCGTCCACGATGGTCTCGGGCGTGAAATGTTCGACCAAGTCGAGAAGAGCTGTCCTTTATTCGTTTCACTGTTCACAGACAAAAAACGTGTGGAACGCATCGTCACGATCAGCGGAATAAAAAATACACCTCGGGCTCTGCAGCTTCTCCATGCGTTTGAGATAGTCGCAGAAGTACCCGTGGTCACTCAGGAATTGGGTATGGTAGTATGCTACCTCCCCGTTGTCTCGGTTTATCAGCCTGTCTTTCCATTGACCCTTGATTTAATTTGTCCAGCATTGTTGCCGCGTTACCTGATGTTGTCGATACCATGGTACGCACACGTTCCTCACTGTGGACGGTTGTTCTGTCCTCGGCTGGGTTTTTCTTCTTCCGTTCGTAGATTCTCTTGCGCTCCTTCGCGTGCAGGTCGATTGGAATGATTCCGATAATAACGAGTATTGACGGTCCCGAAACCATGCGATATGCGCTGGATACTCGGAGAGCTCTTCTACGTTGAACGGAAGTGATTCTAATCCGGTACGACTCCTCCATTGCATCGGCCTATATTTCAGAGCCGTACAATAGGATGGATGTGATGACTGACATCAGCAGCCGTCGCTTGCTCGTCTTTGGTCCACTCGTGTATACCATGATACGGCTCGGCTGTGCCGTCTTTTTCGCCGCTTTGTCCGCTGCATATGCCAGGTGACGAAAGAAAGTAAGCTTAGTATCTAGTTTGAGTCCCAGATACATAGCCTCCCTCATCGTCCATACCTCTGTTTCTCGTCGTTTCATGGTAAATACGGGGTTTATCCGCTTGCTGGTGATGGGCACAATCTCTGTCTTGGCGGCTGCCAAGTCGAGTCCGTGTTCCCGCATCCAGCGCGAGATCCTACGCATCGCCTGGTTGAGCCGATATTGTGCTCTGTCAAACTTGCGCGCGATGATGACTAAAGCGACATCATCGGTGTACGCTATCATGTACACCACTTCCGGCAGCCCGAGCCTCAACAGGCTATCGTGCAGGATGTTTAAAAATCTGGTCCAAAGATCGACCCCTGGGCCACGTCGGCGCTGAGATATTTCTCGCGTTGGCCTTCTGCTGTATCCTTTCGGAGGATACGATCCTTTAAGTAGTTTCGTATCACCCGCATGATGTACTCCGAGACTCTAAACACGTTCAACTCTTCCAAGATGTTTGGTCACCTGGCCGAGTTGAAGGCGTTCTTAATGTCGAACGTTACGAGAAGCGCGATGTTCGTGAGAAAATGATTTCCAGTCCATGATGGAATCGCGGGCAGCCTGTCCAGCTCCTTGTAGCCATGGTTTTAGCAACCTCTCAGAGACTCGTCTGTTAGACGACGGAAGCCGGGGATCACCTCCCTTACCTTTGCTGATCAGCACGAGACGCGCAACCGTCCAGGGAGTGCCAAAGACACCAGCCTTAAGGCACGCGTTGTTCATGTTCAGCAATAGATAGGGTGCTCTTACCGCGATGATCTTCAATATCTCAGCTGGTGTCCCGTCGGGCCTAGGCGCCTTTCCACTCCGCATCATTTTGGCGGCAATCTGCAGCTCCCCGGTGGAAAATAGGGGGATCTCATCTACTTCCGTGGTTTCCTCCTGGTCCTGCCTTAGCGGGTGCGTAGGGAACTGAGTATCCACGATTTGAGTTATGATGTCTTCGTCGAAAGGGGGACACGGGAGCGTGCAGAGTTTATTGGTCACGATCTTGTACCCCAAGCCTCATACGTCCCGATTGACTACCTCCGTCAGGTTCATCCAGTACTGTGCCTTCCTCCGGTTGATTTCGCATCGGAGCCGTTTGCGCGTTTCTTTACACTGCGCCGACAACGGTGCTGCCTCCGTTTCGTCTCTCGTTCTTGACGCTCTTCTTCTGATACGGCTCGTTTTCGCCGTTAGTTGCGCGATTTCGTCAGACCACCAAGAAGCTGGGCGTTTTCCATGTCGCGATCCCTTGCGCGGCATGGATGCGTCGCAGGCTCGATGAATGAGACCCATAGTCGCTCTCGCGAGAGACTCCGCTCCATCCCTGGTTACGGTGGTGTTCGTCGTCGATGAATTTCGCTGTCCTAGCAGCACCTCGACTTGTTTGTCGGTGTTCAACTTGGCCAGGTTCAATCAGGCGGCTTTCCCGCGACTCGTGCCTGCGATTGGAATTTATCGCTCAGCTGAAAGGTGATGTATTGGTGGTCGCTTCCATTGTAATCCTCCATTATCCTCCAATCCGACGATCTACGCGCTAGATTTTCGGATGCGAAAGATACGTCCGGCATCGTCCCAATATGCCCACCCTTCTGAATGTCGACGTGTTCCCAAGGTTGAGAACTATCAGTCTGAGTCTAGATACCATCTCCATAATGGACTTTCCTCTGCTGTCCGACACTGGCATGCCCCATTCCAATGCTCACGATTTAAGTCGCCGGCGGCTACGATCTCGCCTTCTATCTCGCGGATTGCGTCTTCCAGTTCGTCCAAACTCCGCCTGAATTGCTCAGTACGGACGTTTGGGGTAAAGTAGCAGATCACGTAAGTTACGTCTATGTTTCTCACTCACACAATTTAGACGTGATAGTATATTCAAAAATTTAGCAAAGTATGTGTATGTATTCTTTTATATTTATATGTTATCTCTATTGTATTTATATTTTATTCTATGTATTTTTTGACGAAGCGTTTTCTGTGATATCTGACTGTGACTAGTTCATTACATTTAATTTTTATAAACTGACGAACTGATAAAGTGAATTATTATTTTAATAAGAAATGCAATATGTGAAAGTTAAGATAACAATTATATTAAATCGACTGATATTTTTAATTATAACTACATGTACATGAAATTGTAAGATTTTGTCTTTTGATGAATAAAAAGTATATCTATCTATCTATCTATCACACAAAGCCTCTTCCGGCCCCGTGTTCGTCCACTCTGATGATTCGTGCGTCGACGTAGATTGCTGCTGTGCCAAGTGTGTCTTTGTACCACGTAGGTTCCTTCCAGTCACAGTACTACTCGCTGATTAGCAGCACATCAGCCTTCGTCTCAGATATACTCTGAGTCAAAAGGCTATTGGCTAATTCGGCTCTGTGAAGGTTTGCTTGAAGGACCATTATACGGTTCATCATTAATGTCTGACTTTGGTCTGCCTAAGCGTTTCGCGAAACGCTCTATACTGTCCTGATCCCGGCGTGTGGCCCAGCTGTGATTGGTCTACGCCAAGGTCAGTACATAAGATGCACCTCGCCTTTGTGACCGACCGCGCCACACTTGTAGCAGGCCTTGCTTCTGTCTAGGCCCCGACAGACGCGTGACTGATATCCGTAAACCAGACATCTGAAGCACCGCTGGAGCTGCTGCCACCTTCTCAGTCGGCCGTTCATGTATCCGACTTTTAGGCGGCTCTTCTCGAGGAGGAACTCTGCCTTTTCCTGGTCCATCTCTACGATGGCCAGTCGCTGCTCCCTACTATTGGGCATGGTTAGCGAAACGCTGATTTCACCCGTTGATACTCCTGCTTCGTCAAAGACCTTCTTGATCACCGTCTCTACTTCTTCTTTCGTGGTGAGGCTGTCAAGGTCTCTCTGACTTTCACGTTTGTCTTGGGTGTCAGGGTCTTTACGACCTCCGACGTGCCCATTACCTGCCTGATGGAGTCTCCTATAGTCCCTAGCTCCTGGTCGTTGCTTTTTGTGCCCAACTCTACCAGAACGTTTCCCGACCTGATTTTCCTGATACATTTAATATCAGTCATTGGACACTCAGCTGTGACCTTTCCACGGATATAAGAAAGAACATCCGCATGGTGACTCCATCGCCCTGTCGGATAAGGACAGTCTTGGGTTGCTTCCTAGGCGTTCTCCTCCTCCTCGACTTCGGAAATTTCTCAGGAGGCTCTCTCTTCTTGTCTGCCGATGTTTTGGCTATCGGACGCGTCTGCTGTTGCGGCTGCTGCTGCAGTTGTTCTCGCAGCTGCTGCCACTCTTGTTGTTTACGCTGCAGCTGTAGTTCGGTCTGCTGCGCAGGTTGTTTCTGCTACTGCTGATGTTTTTTTTCTGCACCTTTGTCCTTCTTCGACAGAACCGTCCGAAATCGACGATTTCCGAGGGCCCGGTGGCCCTAGCTTTCTTGTCAGTGACTACTGACTCAGCGCTATCGGAGTCCTCGTCTTGCGGCCGCACCCTCTTATTTTGAGGTCGTTGGCTTGAGATAGCCGCGTCTCCTAGAGTGTCTGTCGCGCTGTGCGCCTCGGTGTTCGAGCGTAGGCGGTCCTTCCATTCGTCGAAAACGTCAACGAGGGTCGGGATGTTTCTCTTGATGTCGTTATTGGCACCAGGCTGTCTCTTTAGCCCATCTACAATTAATTTGAGGAGGTGGACCACCTTGAGGAGTTGGTCTACCTTGAGGAGCTGGTCCACATTTCGGCTTGTGGTTCTGTGCTTAGAGTCTCTATTGGCCGTGGGAATTTTGGGTTATGTGGCGGCCATGGTTCACAATTCCCATTTTCATGGTGATACAGCTCATACAATTCGATGTCCCTTTCTTCACACTATTTGCCTCACCAGGCGGCGCTTAATCTTCCTTCTCTGGTGCTTGGGGGCATAATATGGTCATAGTGCTGTGGAGTGAAATTTATCACGCGAAATGTTAGATTTAGTGTAAGTAACCTGGTATGTACACTTATTATGGACTCGTGACACATAATACGGACCTTCATACAGCGAGAGAAATTTACCCGTCACCTTGTTTAGTGTGTCTGATAGATTGTATGCACGGACTAAGGCATAAGCTCCTATATTGTACGAGACAAGGGTATGTGCAGCATTGAATTTTTCTGCGCGGTGTTCACCTTTCGTCTTTATGCGCTCGAAAATTAAGTATATTTTTCTAGCGTATGGTAGTTCACTAGGGTGGATCAAAAAAGCGATTTTTGACATAACGATTTCGGATAAGGCAAAAAAGTTTATAAATCATATAAAAAACAAATAAGGAAAGTGGTTTTTTGATTAGTCAAATCTAAGTACTGACAGATTTCATTTAAAGTAGTCAAATACCGATATTTTCGGTTTTATCTTGATTCGTAACTGCGAGACATAACTCAAAGTTGTCCCTGTAATTTTTTATAAAACCTGTTCAACTCCTTATTGGGGAGATCTACTGAGAGACCCGGTGACATCGGACTACACGACCTTTCGACACCGGACAATAGCGCTGCCAAGCTAACATTCCTGGGCGCTCAGCAGGAGAGAAATTGGCATAGTAAGTGTCAATGCCACTCGTTATCAATTCGATCTGAGATTGGGGGTTAGGACCATCACGCGTACCGAATGCTCAAATCAGGTAACTCAAGTAACCATAATACAACAATCGTGTGTTCAAAGTGGGAGGGGCTTGGAATAAATTTCTTTTTGGCGTTTTTTTTGGTCCTTACCTAGTTGCAGACATAAGATGTTACATGCGGCACCTCCGGATGTTGGGAAAATTTTTAATTTTCCATCCTCGATACCTATGAGCACCACCTACACGGACATCACCAACCACCGAGAAGACAGAAAATTAATAAATATATATATTTATTAATTTTATATTTATTAATTTTAAAATATATATATATATATTTATTAATTTTCTGTCTTCTCGGTGGTTGGTGACGTCCGTGGTAGGTGGCGCTCATGGTTTTTATAATATATATATAGAAAAAGATGTTCACTTATTTAATATTTATGCGAGAAAGATTAATATTTAAATTTAAAACAATGTGAAAAATATTTAAAATGGGCTTTTAGAACCATCTAAGCAACTTTTGCTACATGCATACTGCACTCTATTCACTTACATTTCAAAGCCATCCATTTATTTAGTTTAAGTATTTAGATTATTAACTTTATTTGTTTACTCGTAGATTTAGTTTTAGTATATAAGTTTCTAAAATAATACATATGTTACTGATGATATTACACTTTTTCAAATCTATGTATGTTAGTCGAAATGATAAAAAACTTGAATTTTTTATAACCAGAAAAAAAACTTTCGTTAATAGGTTCAGGAGTCTGTGTGACCCCAAACATGAGTTTATCACTTTTTCATTCAACCATACAGCATCAACGGAGACCTGTTTCTACGCAGGTCATTAGTGTAGGTATTCAACATTTTTCCCTCCTTGGTCCCTGTTCCCATATCGCATTGTAGAGGGAATGCTAAAGGTGGCAAGTTTACCTGGGGTCACACCGAGCCCTGTTTATGTTCTAGGGTTACATCTTTTTACGGAAAAGGTTTTGCAGACAAATTGACAATCATTATTGCTGAAAACATCTTAGAAATATATTTTAAGACTTAAGGTAAGAAGATATCGGTTTTTGGTTAAAAAAAACAATTTTATTTTTATTTTTTATACTAATTCTTAACCTTTTTTACTAATAATGAAAGAGGTTTCAAAGAAAATTTTGAATTCTTTAAGTTAGACCTATATATTTGACGAAAACTTGATTTTTTTTAGTATTTTTTCTGAAACTTTGTACATTTTTAGAACAGAAAATTATTTTGTATAGGCAATATGAGTCATAAAAATCATTTTAATGAACTATAACGGGGTACTCAATTGTTAATAACAATGTAATTATTAACCGACCTAGTATCCTGCAGGCGTGCGCCACACGCAATGCGTGTGCTCGGCCTATCGCAGCTCTGACCTTTGAGGCGGCCCGCGGCGACTCGCCGCTGTAGCCTTTCCCCGATGTAGCTATACAGGCTTTTCCCACGTATACGTCGAATCTATAAGGATTCGGATTCGTGCGGAGTTTCCTCAATGCACTGGTTTTCGCGACCTGGAAGGAGCGTTAAAACGCGAAGACTAATCCTTTCGCAACGCGAACAGCGCTGTAGCCTTGCTTTGGCCTAACTCGATGCGAGGAGCAGGTGGGTCCGGGTTAATCAATAGTACAACGATTTAACAAGAACAACAAAAAGATATATTCTAAAATAATAAATAAGTTCTTACAAATACGTTAGCATACATGTCAAATGGACAATAAAAATCACAATGCGCGTAGGTCGAGCGTCGCTTGCGTGTTCAGCATGACCATCGCTGAACACGTCGCCGGAGTCGGAGAGGGTTACAATCGCGAACGGTCCCTTTTTACCGTGGGCTATTCGGAGCTCTTATATCTTGAGAATAGGGCACGCTATTGGTAGTGTGGCCTTGATATACGTCTGCGATTACCGCGGGCTAGCCTTTACCTCTATTATGTTAGAGTGACGGTAGGAGGAGGCGACGCGCCGGTGCTGACGATTTCGTCTCTTCCTCTTTGCAGTCCTGGTGTAGTTGCTCTGCACGCCGGATAGTAGAGTCTCTCTACCACTCCACTGTCACAGCCTCGCACTGCACTCTCTTTCTCTCTCCGTCTCCTTCGTACCCCCAACAAACGGCGGGAAATTGGCGTCCTCGGTGGCGTCTCCCAAGATGGCCGTGGGGCGTAGTCTTTCTCGAAGCACACGGCGTGACCAGTCGAGCGGTAGTCCCGTTTCTTCTCTCCGGCTGCGACCATGACCCCCCCCCCCCCGCTCCTTCTCCGCGCTCGTCTTTCCACCTGTTGCCACGCGCGGGCATGAGATGACGTCTCATGCTCCTTTCGCGTCTTCTCGTTCGCGAATTATACGCGACTCGTTACAGAACTTAATAGTTATTTGTATGTATTTTCCTCCGATCTTTATTGCACACAATCCAGCGTGTTCCCCCATTAACCGAATCGCGACCTGTGTCCAAATCTACTCTTTACTATACAGGCCAACTTCAGAGAACATACAAATTAATACAAAAAATTTTTTTTCGATATTCTGCGATAGAAGAATTGTTTTAAAATCAGCAGAAAATTCGTTCTTATATTTACAAAAGTGCGGTCTTCTCCATTTATGGTTTTCCAACGTTCAGCAAGTCTTATGCGCATAGGATTACAATGAATCAATCTGAAACTTTCAGGATATCTTATTCAACTTATTCGCATTACAACTATGAACTCCGATTTAAGAAAGAAATTATTAAGAATGTGTTGCCCATGAATAGAGTTAAAAATGGGTTTCTTTTGAGGTTATTTTTACAATGAAAATTTAATATAATTTTATTTTTCTTCATAATTTTGTTTTTAAAAATTTGGAGTTCACAGTTCTGTGTGGTACGAGTGTTAGATATTACATAATTTTTTTCAAATGTTACACTTGCCTTCCCATGCACAAGAATAGGTTAGAAAAACATCAATTTTCATTGAAAATTGCTAGTTTTTCCTACATAACTATAGATATACTGTCTAAAATTTTATGAAAATTTACAAAAAAAACTTTCTTTTTAGGTAACAAATATAACCACCAGTTAAAAATTTGCTTCTCCACAGAGGAAGCTTTGTGATAGTATAAAAGAAAGTTTTGCTGAAAACATGCTAGAAATATGTTTGAGACTTAATAAATCAAAATACACTATTTTTAGAAAATGTCTGCATGGATGTGTGTGTGTGTGTATGTCTGCATGTGTGCGTGCGTGCGTGTGTGTGCGTGTGCGTGCGTGCATGCGTGCGTGCGTGTGTGTATGGGTGTTTACCAACATATCTCTGCATACATACGGTGAAACTTAATGTTTCAGGGTTCATTATTTTTGTTTTTCTGAAAGGAAGGCGGCACAATAATTTATTTTTTATTTTTCGATACTTTTTTGTTTTTTTAGCGGTTTCTCGAATTCTGAATATTTGTTTTTCGGGGTTTTTAATACCTTAGAAATAACGTCATTGATCCAATGAAGATACATTTGAAAGAGCATAAAATTACCTATATTTTCCGATACAAAATTTTGAAAAAGATTCTCGGAAAGTATGAGACCTGGAATAAAAAACCAAAGAAATTCTTAATCTATTGTCACGGACGTATTCCAGCGTCCGTGCTCGCGGACACAGGTGTCCGTATCCACGAGATAGCGAGGCGTAGAAAGCTAAAACGCTGAGGCAGTACACACTTCGCGCGGCGGCTTCGTCGCCCGCAGCAAGCGCGTCCCGCGCCAGATCGACTTGAGCAGGGCAATTGCGCGCACACCATCTCTCTCTTACATCAGCCCAATACAAGAACCATCAACCGAACTCTCGTTTTGCTCATTCTCTCCCCAGTACACTCCAACCACCGAAGAATCACGTACCTTAAGTGGTACGTGCAAATAACGCGAGAAGTACCCTTTCTCCTTTCTTTCCCCCACGTAACATCTGGCATCCCTTGTGTGTTCGCATGTGTGGCACACGGGTATACTTTGGACATTAACTCAGTGACTTTAAGTGATTAAGTTAAAAAGAAAGGCCGTGGTGAGCAAGCTCGTATACGATTGAAGAAAGGACAATTCGGCCGCCGAGAAATTTTTTCGAAAAGCCCTATTGGCTGTGGCGCAGAGGCGAAAGAACGAGAGGCCCACTTTGCTGAGACGCTGAGGCAGGAAGCGAGGGGCACGCTGAGACCTTCCGATTTTCGACAGGAAGGAAGTTCAAGGACCGGTCGCCGTACTTTTCAAGCTTTAAGAAGAAGATGGCTGCGTATACTCTCGTCGTCATTTTTGGAACTCTTCTCCTGTAAGTCGTTGTTTAATAATAAATTTTTCTCCTCCGAGGGGTAAGTCGCGCCCGGAAACTTGCATACACACAATATTGTCGGTGCAGCAGATAACCTATTGTGCGTCTCAAATTCTGAAATTCTCATAAGTAAAGGCTAAAAGTTTAATTGCTTGTGGTAATCATTTTCTACTAATCGGAAGCTTCAAATCTTTTTGTTGTTGTTGCTAATTTTTTTTTTCTTTCATTACATCAATTGCTATATTACCGGTTATTAATTTCAATTTTTAGCCTTTATATTAAAAAATCGTTGAGAAATTTATTCAATTTAAGCGGTGACAAAAGCAAGCGTCAACTTCACGCGAGCAACTCGAGCTTGCACGGCGATACAAGCTTGTTAGAGGTATCTGACCCTCTATTACAAAAGGTCTTTGCGCATCTAACCCCAGACGAGCGCGCGGATTTTATACGTATACATTTGAGAAACCAGCCGCCGCAGCGGCATAGCGCGCCGGCGGATACAGAATTGTACGCGACGCAAGATACAGACGTGGCGGCCGGCGGCCACGATGCGCGCGTGGAAAACGCCGCTAATACTGCCAATGATCTACTCAGTGTCCCCAACGTACCCACGGCCCCTACAGAAATTTCAAACGATAGGCACGAAACAGCAAAAGCACAGGCATTTCCTCTTAACCGGGCCCCGGAAACAAATTATGCGGCTAATAATTTCCATACAGTAAGTATAGACACCTTGACACGATCCCCCCTGCTAACCTCATCGCGATCGACGCAAGCCGAATCGACGCCCTTCATTGACTTATTAGAAAGAGACAGGCAATACCAATTTGAACGCGGTATGGCTCAGCAGCAGGGCGCCGAAGCACGCAGTTTTAACGCAGATTTAGGTAGAATTAAAAACGCGACTACGGCCACGCAAACTCCAGTCACCCCAGCACAAGTGTCGCTAGATAGATTAATGAGAGCATCCCAAACCCCACACGAATCACAATCGAACACGCCACACATGACTTGGGATAATAGCGTCACGCGACAGATATATACACAGGTAGCAGCCCCAAATTATAACATTTCGGGTAATAACGGGTTGAACGCGCGCGGTCAAAGTTTGACGTTCTCGCAAGCGCTGAATCTAATCCCGCAATTTGACGGAAATCCTGATAGGCTGAATTTGTTTTGTATTGGGGTGCGCGAGGTCAAGGATATGTTTGGCCCGCAACAAGAAAAAATTATTTTATTATCGCTGGCGAGTAAATTGATAGGAAGGGCGGTCGACGGTTACGCGGCAAGGGTAATGAGCTATGGCTCTGTCGAAAAATTGCTCGCGGACTTCATTTTGCAGTATAGCAATGCGGGTTTGGCGGACGATAATTCGATGCAATTAAAACTCATGAATCAGCTGCCGGGCGAGAAGGCGGGCGACTACGGGTTGCGGGCGCAGAAACTCTTAAGCCAGCTGCTGACTATATATGATTCAGCCCCAGATATTTACGACAGTGACAGGGAGTCGCGCAAGCGAGGGGCCAACTCGGACGCGTTCCAGTATTTCATGTTTGGCCTAACCCACCCGCTGGACCATCAGATGCGAAGCGAGCACCCGCGTGACCTTTATGAGGCAATCAGAGTTGCAGTTAACTTTGAGTGCAAGCAGAGGACTCGCCTCGCATGCGGATACCTAGCAGCGCAGCCTCCTATGACTCACGCGCAGATAAACCTTGTAGCGTCTCAAAGTGCGTTGAATCAGCCGCTTGTGAATTCTCCTCCTCGGCAGGAGCAAAATCGCATGCAAGCGAATACAAGCGCCATGCCTGCAGCGGCGGCGGTAGCGGCGCCGTGCAATTATTGCGGTGATAACCGACACACCGATGATTTTTGTAAGAAAAAGAATTTTCATACAAAAACATGTGATTATTGTAATAAAAGGGGTCACATACACAGGTATTGTTTTCAGTTAGAGGCTGACATAAGGACGGGGCGGATCAGGCCTGAGGGGGGCGATCAGAACAATTTTAACTATGGGCAAAACAATAACAATTGCTTTAACAAAAACAAAGGCAACTATAAAGGTCGTAATAACAACAACTTTGGCAATAATTATAACAATTATAATGGCCGTAATAATAATTATAATAACAATAACAATTTCCAGAATAATCAGGGAAGTCAGGACCATGATCAAAAGGGTAACAATAATCATTATTTTGATAGAAATCGCGATGCAAGACAAGATAGTACTCCTCAAGCACAGTCTGAGCAGGCGAGTAACGGGCCTTTAAACTCATAAGCTGCTCGGCGCAGTCCTCAGACGTCGGGCAGCACGGCTTGCCTAAACAAGGCGACCAGGTACCCCCTCGTGTAGTTAGTATTAAAATTGCGGGATCTGGGCGCAAGCCACCGATAGTAATTTTGAAGGGCGATGACCTAGTGAACAATACAGCCAATTTTCACGTAGACACGGGAGTGGATGTGTCGGTGATTTAAAGCAGCTGTGTACGCGCGAAGAAACGGATTGATAGAAGCGAGGTGCTTGCGATTACGGGAGTTACTTCTGGAGAATGCCGGACCATAGGCAAAACTTTGTTGGTTGTGCATGGGGTTTTATGCGAGATACACGTCGTCCCCAACAGCTTTCCTATAGATACGGAGGGCCTGATCGGTTGGGATATTTTTGAGAGCTACGGTGGGCGCGTCGACGCCGCCCGTAAGAGTTTAATTTTAAGTATGGTCACAATTCCTTTTGCGCAAGAAGAATGCTTTGAAATCCCAGCAAAATCGCGTTGCATAATATATGCAAAAGTCGCCAACACGGATGCAAAAATTGGTTGGATCCCACTGCAAGATCTGAGACCAGATTTATTATTCGGTAATTTTATTGCAAGAAATCATAATGGGCGTGTTGTCACAGAATGCATCAATATTGGCGAAAAAGCGGTCAAGCTACCAGTCCCGCAGATAGAATTAGTTGAGTGCGAAACCATGGTGGCAAAGGGCACATCGATGAGGACGACGAGGAAGAATCTATTGAGCGCGTAAACATAATGCGTTTATCTGGAAAAGATATTATGAGTGAACCCATGGATGTCGCACAGAAAAATTGACTACTCGAGGAAAACCGAGACCTACGTGATCGGAGAGTTGAAAAAATAATGAGCCTTATAGACACGGAAGGCTGCAACGCAGAAGAATTATTGCACATTAAAATTTTAATCACAGAGTTTGCGGGTGTCTTTGGACTGGACGAAGAACCACTGCCGGCTACGACTCTGCTGGAGCATGAAATAAATCTCACGGCAGATAAGCCTCTGCGAGCGAAGCGCTTTAAATATCCGCAGGCAGCAAATTGAAGTGGAGGTCCAAAAGTTAGCAGAACAGGGCATTATACGACCCTCGAGCTCGCCATATTGCAGCCATCTCTGGATTGTACCAAAAAAAATGGATGCTGACGGCAATAAAAGGTGGCGACTAGTCACTGATTTTCGGGCACTATGAAATTACGGTCGGCAGCTGCTGGCCGCTTCCCTTCATGAGTGACGTAGTTGAGCAACTGGCTCGCGCTAACATTATCACGGTGGTAGATTTGAAACAGGGTTTCCACCAAATACCAATGCACTCTGCCTCAGCTCCCTTTACTGCATTCTCAGCTCCTGTGAGGAAAAACTCAGTCCAACATTAGAAATTTAAACGCATGAGTATGGGTTTGAAAGAAGCGACGAACACTTTCGCGAAATGCATATCACTAGCCATAGCCGGGCTGCGGGGCGAGGAAGTCGAAATATATCTTGATGACTTCATGATTTTTGCGGAAAATCTTGAAGAGCACAGAGCGCGGTTCAAACGTCTAGCAAAGAGATTAATGAATGCGAACCTCACTATAGAGCCCAAAAAGTTTAAGTTTCTGAAACGTGAGGTGTCTGTCCTCGGGCATATAGTGGGGGGAGGCAAGATCCGCACAGACCCCAAGAAACTCCAGGCTGTGGAAAAAACCCAGAGCCAACTAATGCTAAGAAAGTCAAGCAATGGCTCGGATTCGTAGGCTACTACAGGAAATTCATACCTAAATTTGCAGACATTGCATTACCGCTATCTAAGTTGATGCACAAGGGAGTCAAGTTTGAGTGGGGCAACAAGCAACGGTTGGCTTTTGAAGAAATGAAAAAGATACTCTACAGTGAACCAGTATTAGCTGCGCCTAATCTATCGGAGCCGTTTATTCTAACGTGTGATAGCTCAGATTTTGCCCTTGGGGTGGTATTATCACAGGGAACCATCGGCTCAGATGCTGCGTGTACATATGCATCCAGGACGCTCAGAGGAAGCGAGCTCCGTTACATAACGTATGATAAAGAGCTGCTTGCAATTGTATTTGGAAAAGAGCAATTCAGGCACTATCTATATGATAGAAAGTTCACGGTCGTAACGGACCATGCTGCCCTGAAGCACTTTCATACATCCAAAAAACCAGACTTTAGGTTTAACAGAAAAAGCGGCATTGAGAGGCTATGAGTTCGACGTTGTCTATAGAAAAGGGATAGTAAATGTGAACGCTGACGCGCTCTCACGAAACCCAGTTATTCCAGAGGGTGAAGAAAACCCAGAGCGACCCAGAGCAGAGCTTTACGAGCTTGCGGATGAGCAAGAAAAAAACGACAGCGATGCAGAGTTAGATCAACCCCCGACCAGAGTATTTGTCACCCAAGCAATCAAGAAAAAGGGCATCGATCGAGACAAGAAAATTAAAATACCCAAGACAGAGTCGGAGGAATCCAAAACAACGCACACATATAAAAAGAAACGCACTGGCGAGAAACCTATTTATTCTAAGGGTGAGTTCCTAGCTGTGCGCAATACCTCAGATGACTTTCTTATGTGCCAGTTGCAGCATGATGTTTACGAAGCCGACTCACGAATATATATACGTTGGCTCACACAGAAAATAAGCTACAGTACGGTACATATATAGGACATATCCTTGATTATGAGGATGACATATACCTTGCATGCGTATTATCCAACGTACAACTAAGTAAAATTGATAACGGCAGGCTTCAATTGAGCAGTGAAGAAAAGTTACACATTCAAGTCGTTCTGCAAGAGTCACTTGAGGCAAAAAACTTGCAGATAGGCAGAGAGCCACGCCGGCAAGGTTCGCTTACCACCAAGGAGAAAGATGACAGAGCAGAAACGGGCCATTGTGATATCTGATTCTGAAGAGTCATTTAGAAAAGATACTACGAATGACCCTTGGATTTTTAATAAAATGAAGAAGAAACTGGGAAGGAGAAAGAAAGGTAGTCGTCATAAACCGTATAAAGTCAAACCTGCCGATAGCCTCGATGATTCCATTATGAGTAAGGCAGAAAGAGATAAAAAATTGGCTCACTTACGCCAAGAAAAAGGGTTAGCGAAAGGAGTGAAAGTAACCAGTACGCCAACAGCAGAGTTAGCTGAGTTGCGTCGACAGCAGGATAGGAATGCAAAACCACTTAAGCCGCAGGTTTTAAATGAGCCGCCCACGGAGTTTAAATACACGCCGAAGGACGAGGCTATGCACTATCAGGGATTAGCTTCGCTGGAAATTATCGCCGGGCAGCCCGGCCTAGAGCACAGGCTGCAGGCAGTCGAAGCTCCACTGCCGATACACACAGCAGCGAGCGTGATGACACACTCGGCAGCGAGCAGGTCGTCACACGGGTTGGCAGACTGTGCATCGTTCGAGCAGTGCGCACAACCCACCAGGGAACTGTCTCTTTTACTCTCTAATTAAACTACTGAAGCTGAGTATTTCAGTCACGGAATTGCGCAGGCAGCTACTAAACTGCCCGGCTTTCCCGACGTGCGGCGACACCGTTGAGACGCAAGAAATTTTGTTATCTGAAACAAAATACGGGAACGTGAATTGTGCATATGTTTTCGCACAAGAGTTCCAGCAAAACATATGCATACATCACCACTTCAAAACTGGAGGAGTCGACTTCTGTCATATAATTGTCAATACCGCTGACAATTATATCTACTTGCACTTATCAGGCCGACACTACACACCTTATATGTACAGCGAGTCTATTGTTGAAAGAGACGCAGCACAGAGCCCTGACTCGGAAGAAGATAACGATACAGAAGGAAAAGAGGCAAGCAGCGCCGGCAAGTCAAGTAACAACTCCAGTCAGCATTTTAAGGCAGCTGAGGAGTCGCCGGTGGATAGACAGGCGGGAGGCGATTCACCGCTGCATGACGAAGCCAGCAGAGACGGACAGTCAGGCCGGAAAGCGAGAGACCCCTCCCCTTCTAACACAGGCATGCATAGCAAGGCTGCAGCGCACACTGAAGTGATCAGCGTGCGGGACAGACAGATAAGAGCACGAGCGCATACTAGCGCTCTCGATAAATGCCTAGTTAGGAGCGCGAGGCCTCCGCGCGAAAAACCCCCATGGGCTCTCCCTGATGGACAGGCCCCGCCGCCCCTAACCCGGATAAAATTGATTAGTGAGCACCCATTTCACTATAGAGAGAACATAGTGTGCTTACTAATAGCAGACGATTTTCTTAACACTGAGATGTTGGAAGCGCTAACCGATCGGTGATATATTAAGACTTCTGATATCGCGAAATCTAAGCACAAGGTTGGTGACATTTATGCCACCAAATGCAAAGATGTAAACGTGATTAGGCTCTTCATAAAAAATTACTTAGATGAGAGGCCACTGAAATCTGTCCTCTCGAAATGCTTAAAGAATTTAAAAACCCATCTATGCTTGAGTAATATTGCCTCTTTTGGCATAGCAAGAGACCTGACCGATCTCACGTTATCAGAATGGACATCGTTCATTGATTTATTTGACACAATATTCGAGGGATTGCCCGTGACGGCAGTATTATACTTAAACAACTTACCGATTCCGCCAGTGCAGGATCGCTACAAATTACTGAAAGAATATCATGAAGCGGCCATGGGAGCGCATAGGGGTGTAAATAAAACATATAGCAAAATTGCAGCAGACTACTACTGGCACAATATGCGGCCGGATGTAAGACAATTTGTTCTAGGCTGTGTCGCCTGTCTGACGAATAAGCTAGTGCGCATAAAGACACGGTTGCCCCTTGTAATCACAGATACACCGTCCAGACCGTTTCAGAAGTTAAGCATAGATTTTTACGGCCCTCTCAACGACTCGCCGGAAGGCTTTAAGTACATACTTACGGTACAGGACTGTCTAACTAAGTTTTGCATCCTTATCCCAGTCAAAAAGGCCACGGCGCTAGAGGTGGCGCGGGCATTTACTGACAAAGTTCTATGTTACTTTGGCCCTCCAACGGCCCTATTGTCGGATCAAGGGACGCACTTTCTGAATAAAATGCTTAATGCGTTTGCGCGTATTTTCAGAATAGACAAATACTGTACTACGGTTTATCAACCCCAATCGAATGGCGCTATCGAGCGTATGCACCACACTCTAACCGATTACTTGAAAAAATACATAGAAAAAGTTGACAAATGGAGCGAATGGGTGCCTATATGTCAGCATGCATATAACTGCACGCGGCACGACTCTTCAGATTTCACGCCCTTCGAGCTGGTGTTTGGACAAAAAGCTAGAACACCCTCTAGTTTTCCCCCGAGGGAGCAGCTCCTGACTTATGGGGAATACATCTTAGATTTAATACACAACCTCTCTACAATGCAAACTCAAGCAGCATTGAATTTAGTACAAGCGAAGTACAGATCGAAATACTATTACGATCGAAAACTCAACGTTCTGCATTTCAGGGAGGGAGAAATTGTCTATGATTAAAGGAGCCTCGAAAGGGCAAATATGATAAGGATTATGAGAGCCCTTATGAAATAATTAAAATAAATCATGAGCTCAAGAAGGCCAAAATAATAAATGGCGGCATAATTAAAATTGTCAACCTTGACAAGTTGAAAAGGTCCTCAGCCGTGAAGGACCCACCCCTACATTTGAACATGCAAATCTAGGAGCGTGGCAGAGAGCGAGGTTAGCCCTTTTCTTTTTTTATAATTTTTCTTTTGGCGATCCCACGAACGTATCAATTTTGATACGTCGGGCATCGCGTGAGACATTTATAAAACACTACAAGGACAGTACTGTTGAGTAATCTAACAATCGAGCTGAAATTAGCTTTCGTAACTCATTCGGCCCCTATCCAGGCAAACAAGTTATTAATTTTCGATACAAAAGAAAATTAATTATTTTCAAACAGAAGTTTAAAACAGTATAGATTTTACGCAAAAAGAAGTAAGTGAAATTTAATATCTACAGACAAAACAATTTACAATTTTCGCCACAACAGGAAGTTAATTATAATCAATCAGAGTTTTAAAAACAGTACGAATTCTACCAGAAAAAGAATACAAATGGAATTCAGTCATTTGACCCAACAAGCTCAATTTTACGTAAACAAGCCAAATTTTCAAACACAAGAAGTAGTTTCAGAAAACAAGTTAATCAACTAATCATGAAGTTAGCATGAAATCAATCGGAACGTGACGAAGAAAATATAATAATGCTTACTACATAAAAGTAAATTCTTGTCTCCGATGGCGATAAGGACCGGCCTGCAACCTTATCAGCTCAGTCCCCGCCCGCAGCGCTGTACAAGCGCTACGCAACTCTCTCAGCTGCTTAGCAGGCGCGCATTATGGGTGATTTTCCACCACGTTAATGCACGCCAAGCCCGAATTGCGTATACCGGATGATGCGATGTTCATCCGCATGTAGTAATAAAAACAGGTTAGTTAACCAAAGCACGGCTTTTGGCTCGGTGCCCCGTGCGCCGTGCGACTGTCCAAAAAAAAAAACAGAGATAGAAAATATGAATCATGCATGCCCTAGAACGAACGTGCTTAGGTGAACCAGACGTTTCTGACTCCTACGCGTGCTTAAACCTTTAACGTAGAAGAAATTAAAACGTATAACTCTCGAGTATAATAAGTCCTCTATACGACACATTATACGACCAGCGCCAAGTCGGCTAGCCTGGTCATCCTATCACGAGTGATAACATCGTCGCGTACATCCCGTATACCTCTGCTGTAGGATGCGAGTGCGCGCTGCTGCAAGCAACGCTGAGTTCTCGTGCGGTAACGTCACGCCGCGTACTTGGCTTTGCATTGCGTTATCGCGCGCTCGCATTTAAACTTCGAGTTAAGCCTGCTTCACACTGGAGGTAGCATTTATTAATATTAAAGTCATTATAGGTCGCTGGGCGATAGAATCAGCTCAGTGCAGAGTACAGCCATGACCTTCTCATATGCAACTATAGATTTTATCGTGATAGCACTGTTCATATGCGTATGCATCTTTCCCGGGGGGTCCCGTTGCTCTAATCGATGCAGAAAAGTTTCAGGTACAGCGGATCGAGAGGAGCCAGGTGCCATTCGGATGCAAACGTTCGAGATTGCGAGATTGCACTCGCCCGAACGAGCCGCAGACACACCGAGGCTGTGCTATACCGAGCGACCGATAACGGTAGCGGTAGAGCCCAGGAACGTACTGTTACCTGCCTAGTTACAGCAGAGGTGCGAGAGAGCACGACAACTCTCCTCGCCGTGGCAGGTAGCGCGTCAACGAAGCTGCAGAAAGAGCGTGGAGATTCTCCCCGCTGCCCCCACCGACGGACGACATCAAGCTGCAGCAGAAATGATATTACAGTGCACATTCGATTTATAACTTTTACTGTATAACTGTTATACAGTAATACCTCACTTCAAGTGTGAGTACGCTTTTAGAATAATTTTGTTGTATATCTAGTAATAAGAGAGAGAGAGAGAGACACACGTCCTTTGTATACGCCTAAGAAGACACTGAAATAACAGCACGCGTACAACTTCCGCATCGATTATTAAGTTTAAGTGATTAATGTACATTTCAAATTGACAAATTGTCATCAATTTTATTTTCAGTTTTTACGTCAGAATTTTGTACTTTCAACTACGTATAATCTCAAACATATTTGTATGCATATTTAAATGCGATTATAACTAGCGCTTAAGTCTTGCTCTATTGAGCATTTCAACATAAATTTTAATACGTTAATAATTTTCAACTTCTTACCTTTTAAATATGAATTTCATGTTACGTTGATTCACATGGGCTCACAGAACTTTTGCATATATATTTTAATTTAATTTAGGGTTAGTACTGATCAGTACCTTGTAGCTGGCTTTGATAAATTTGTAGAGTCCTGTTTTATCCAAATCTCAAACTTAAAGTCGAAATCTCAAGGTTTATTTTTATAATTTAGAATGTTGAATTTTATTCGAAATTTAATTAAATTTATTTATCAAAATAAATAAAATTCAACAAATTTATTATTCAAATTTTAATTTTAATTTGTTTATTTTAACTTCATAATTTAGAAAATTGTATTTTATTCAAAATCCATTTAAATTTATTTATTAAAATAAATAAATTCAACAAATTTGCATGTTTTCATATGATTCCACGTAACTGTTTTATACAAAAATATTTTGCGTAGCCGTTGCGCCGACGGGCAATCCCCGAACGTGTCACGGACGTATTCCAGCGTCCGTGCTCGCTGACATAGGTGTCCTGTGTCCACGAGATAGCGAGGCGTAAGAAAACCAAAACGCTGAGGCAGTACGCGCTTCGCGCGGCGGCTTCGTCGCATGCAGCGAGCGCGTCCCGCGCCAGTTCGGCTTGAGCAGGGCAATCGCGCGCACACCATCTCTCTCTTACATCAGCCCAATAAAAGAACCATCAACCGAACTCTCGTTTTGCTCATTCTCTCCCCAGTACACCCCAACCACCGAAGAATCACGTACCTTAAGTGGTACGTGCAAATAAGGCTAGAAGTACCCTTTCTCCTTTCTTTCCCCCACGTAACATGCGTGTGTGTATGGATGTTTACCAACATAACTCTGCATACATACGGTGAAACTTAATGTTTCAGGGCTCATTATTTTTGTTTTTCTGAAAGGAAGGCGGCACAATAATTTATTTTTTATTGTTTGATACTTTTTTTTAGCGGTTTTTCGATTTTTGAGTTATTGTTTTTCGGGTTTTTTAATACCTTAGAAATAACATCATTGATCCAATGAAGATCTTTTCTAACACGAAATTTTGAAAAAGATTCTCGGAAAGTATGAGACCTGGAATAAAAAACCAAAGAAATTCTTAAATTATATAACGTTAACTTTGGAAGTACGTGGAGTTTTTTTTTATTTCAATTTTTGTAGAAATGGCGCACTTCTGAAAAAAAGTCGATTTTTCTCGAAAAAAAAAGATGTAAATTGTTTATAAAAAAAAACTTTCATTCAATCGAAAAACGGCTACGTACTTCTTTAGAGAATCTATTTGTGAAGCTATAGTAAAAATTTTAATCCAATCCATGCAATACTTTACGAGTAATCTGATCTCCTAGTTTGAAAAAGGCTTCTCACGAGATTCGCTGTATAGCCGCCATTTTGTATTTAAATGTAAAAAAATATATTTTTGTACCTCAATATATGTATAGTAAACCCTCAAAAAAAAAATTTGTTCCCTTCTTTCCTACTCTTGTAAAAAATTGTACAAATTAGGCATTTTTTTGCGCTGCTAGAGTGGTGTTACCCCTTAATCCCCCTTCGCAGAGAGCCGAGTATACCCGTCCAAACGGAGTTGTTCCCGTATGCAGGAGGACGAGTATACTCGTCCAAACATTTTTTATCATAACTTTTGAACAAAATAACTATAAGACATCAACGACCCCGCAAATTAAAGCCTAGAATATATGTAATAAGATAGCTGGAGTTTGAAATACGATTTTGAATGTTATTATAAAATTATTATAATCTGAAAAATAAGAAAATTACGTTTTCTTATACTTATTGTATGCAATTGTAAAATCTTTCGTAAATTGCTTAAAATAGCTCAAAACAGCTTGAAAACCCTTACTCGGAGGTTTTCAAGGTCGCTTATTACGATTCTGCAGTTATAATTTCAAAATTGAAAATGGCGGATCCAATATGGCGGCTGTTCAAATTATTCCCGAGAATTATAAGAATATTTTCTAAAAATATGAACGTAAATAAGCTTTTAACATTATCAATATTATATCTATTATTAAAATTTCAAAATTCAAAATGGCAGATCCAATATGGCCGCTACATACAAAATTCCTGTATATTATTTAATAATATATAAAACAATCGTATAATTAATACGATTGTTTTCAAAGAAAATAACCATACATGGGTTTGCGGGGTCGCCGATTACGAATCTGCTGTCAGAATTTCGATATTCGAATTGGCAAATCCAATATGGCTATCACATACACAATATCCGGACATTACAAGTTTATTTGAAGAAAATAACCATACATGGGTTTTCGGGGTCGCTGATTACAAATCTGCTGTCAGAATTTCGATATTCGAAATGCCGGATCCAATATGGCCGCCACATACACAATATCCGGACATTACAAGTTTATTTGAAGAAAATAACCATACATGGGTTTTCGGGGTCGCTGATTACAAATCTGCTGTCAGAATTTCGATATTCGAAATGCCGGATCCAATATGGCCGCCACATACACAATATCCGGACATTACAAGTTTATTTAAAGAAAATAACCATACATGGGTTTTCAGGATCGCTGATTACTAATCTGCTGTCAGAATTTCGATATTTGAAATGGTGGATCCAATATGGCCGCCACATACACAATATCCGGACATTACAAGTGTATTTGAAGAAAATAACCAAAATCTGTTTTGTGACACGTTCGTTTTTTGCTGAGAAAAGTTGCACAAGTCCCAAAAACCCATGTATGGTTATTTTTTTTTTAAACGCTCGTATTATACAAAAATTGCTTATGTGGCGGCCATATTGGATTCTCCATTCTGAGTTTCGAAATTCTGACTGCAGATTTGTAATTAGCGACCCCCAAAACCCATGTATGGTTATTTTCTTTAAAAACAATCGTAATATACAGGAATTTCGTAATTAGCAGCCATATTGGATCCGCCATTTTGAATTTCGTAATTCTGACTGCAGATTCGTAATCAGCGACCCCAAAAGCCTTAAAATCATTCCCCTCTACGTTTTAGACTTGCTTTGAAAAATTACTGAATTTGGAAGGTATTTCTGGCATGATAACTCCTGCGCAGGGGGGTTAAAAGAATACATACATTCAAGCTGATCAAAATTCACCGATACCTGTTGCGCAAAACGATAATCAAAATAATGTATTTTTTTAAGGTTTTCTGGCTGTTCTATATTATTACATAAAAGAAAAGATATATTTGTCACTGCTTAACAGATTTGGTTTTTCTGTAGCTTCTTTTTATTGTTCAATCTTATGTATATCTTATATCTCAATTTTTAACTCAAGATATCAATTATTTTCAGAGTTATTGATAAAAATTAATTTTTTAAACAAAAATGATCAGTTTTCAATTTTACTTTTACATTTTTACTTTTTACTTCCTCAAAACAATTATTTGACTTATGAAAATATTAAAAAAAATCACGTTTTTTAATAATGACTTATGAATAAAATGAGATAAGAATAAAAATATTTGAATGTAATCAACAGTTTATGTTGTGTATTCAACACTAAGGTATATTAACTGATAGTTTTAAAATGATTCATGAAAACCTCATGCACAAGCCACTTTTTAAAGGTAGGAAAATTATTTGCGAGAAAAATACGTTTAAACTATCAATTTTGTGTAATATCTAATGTAAATTGTACTACTGAAATGCGTATAACTTTCTAAAACAACAAGCTTTGACTTCGGTAGGCTTTAAAACATTCTTGTTACAAAGTTACTAATTTTCATTGTTACAAAGCTTTCTCTCTGAGAAAGCAGAATGAGCGCCGTATTTTGTTAAATTATGAAAAACAACCAGTATGTTAAAATTAATTGTATGATTTATGTTACAGATGTTTACTGCTCCCAAATAACGTCTTGTTGGATGACAATGATTACGTCCTTTATTACCCTGCATCAACTCCTTCCCGAAAATCTTACAGCTGGTCATCTGGTTAAGCCTTCTCCAGTCAGCGTGCGTAAAATCTATTGGCTCTACGTTTTTTAAATCTGAAAATAAATATATTACTATTTAGCGTGTTTTATATTATATATGTGTTTAAATAAATATAACATTGTCATCGTCAATTTCTGTTGCTAATTCTTTTATGTCCTGAGAAAACTATTCTCCACAAGTTTCCCCTCTATACATATCATAGCGCGACAGCAAATGCTTATAATTACAGTACAATTAACATCCTTCACTATATTCTTTCTGCTTTTGATGCGCTTTCGCAGGTGAGTCGTCAGGAAAATCTCCTTTTAGAATAAACTCAAAATCTGTGGATTTTGCAAAGAAAGTGGTTCCTTTCTATAATAATATATAAATTTTGAAATATTTTTGTCAGGCTCAAGAAATTTAGCTTTGTATTCGTTTATGTTGTTATGGTCCTGTCCAGGTGCCTCTCACTTATCTTGTGTCTTAAAATAATGAAGGCATCGTTTTTAAATAAACTTTTTATGTTGGTTATTATTACACTGAGAGGACACAAATCTTAACAAGCCTTTGATATAACAATAATGGTTGTTATATTCACTCTGTAGAAGCAACAAATTTACGTGTTGTTCGCACTCTTCGTCGGTATTTAAAATTGGAAATACCATTTTAACTTGAAATATATAAACGTTTACAAATATATTGTTTAAGTCTTCAAATTTGGTTATATCACTTAGCGCTACTGGGAACTCGATTTCTTTAAAACTAGATTCTTCTTCATATTTAGTGTAAGATGATGGATGCTGAGGATTTTTTTTAACAGGGGAGACTGAGGTATAACGGATCACCTGGTATAACGGGTTACTAGCAATAATTTCAATAAAAAGGGGACGCGATTTTTTGTTCTACGTCGTAATTTACTTACGGTCTAAGGGTGAATTAATTTTCTTTGTATGGATATCATTCTCCAAGCAGAGAAATTATTACAGTACCGTGAAGTTTTAACTTGATAAAGTAGGTTATGTGAAAAACGACACAAACTTTTCCAATCGCCAACCGTGTATTTTTTTTATTGATTTAAAAAATCAAACAATACTTCTTTTTAGGATATGTTTTAAGCTTTATTTGACTTTTGATAACTTTTTATTTTATTAAGATTCTAAACGTTAAGATACAAAACATTAATTTTTGAAAATGGGGCATAAGGAGCCACTATTTTTAGTACATAAAAACGTTTTATTTTATTGTAGAAGAATAAACATATAAGAGTAAACATATCGTTGAGAGTTCTTAAATAAAGAGGTTGACATGTTTATTTCTAAAAAAGACATGATTTGAATGGTTGAAATGGTAACAGATATAAAACAGAATACGTAGCGAATGTAAAGTTTCTCTTTATTTATGAGTCTTAGTTCTCGATCTAAAAATCGAAATTGATTAAGCATAAACAAACATTTTATTTCTCTTTTATTGTATTTTCGTACCCATAGTTTAACAACAAGAGTTTAAAATTATGTTGGTTCATTATACCCCAATTGGGAGGCCGTTAAACCCCAACTATTTTTCAAATCGCTATTTTCGAAGTAATTTATAAGTGCATTTTACTATCGCAAATAAACATTAAACACTGGTATAAATATAGGATGATATTCTTTAATTGGATAGTAACTAAATGCTGTATTAGTATTTTTTTTTTTATGCTTTTTATAACTTCTATGGATCATTCCATTTTAGTGGCCCGTTTTACCTCACTCTTTCCTATGTAAGGAAATTCATCTGTACTATTTTGGCGAAAAGTCTAAACTATTGTCAAACATAATCAATAAAATAAACACGTAGGAATGTACTCAAAATATATGAATATTGTACAAAACAAGATATTATTTCTCTGGTCTTCGGGAATAACCACTTAACTGACTTTTTCATGTTCTCGAGGTATTAATGTAGTTCTTAGCCACTAAAATGGCCCTATAGAAAAAAAATTCTTTTATAGTATAAAGGAGTTTGATATAATCAATGAAAGTACGGGGTAATAAAAGACGGTATTATACACTAAAAAAAATGTTTCATATTGATTTATGTTTTTTGAACCAAGATATTGTTAATACAAAAAAAACAAGTTATTTATCGTTTTAAGAATTTTACATTTCTCATTAGTTTTTAATGTTTCAGGGCTAATTTTATTCGTTGAACATATATCTTTAAACTGACCACGAAGAAAGCATTAAAAACAAGTGAGAAATTAGACCATCTTGAAACGATAGGTAACTTTTCTTTTTTTATTGACAATATCTTTGTATAACAAACATAAATTTAAATAAAACATTTTTTTCTCTAGTAAATAATACCGTGTTTTATTATTGTGTACTTTCACGGATTATACAAAGCTTTTTTATACTATGTACAAAAGTTAATCTATATAGTCTATTTAGTGGCTAAGAACTACCTTACGGTGATAATGTTTGCTCTGATGCGCTGGATCGAATGTAAGTGTGTCCATGCGAAATCGTTTTTATTAAATAAAGTAGTAGTTATCATAGCGCTTTGGCGAGGACAAACATCACCAAAACTCTATGGTAGGTGTGCAGAAGAGACGATGACGTCACACTACCATTCGCGGTGGAGAAGGGTGACGAGAGTGCACGCTATCCCCGCTCCGTAGTTCTACGGCATACCGTCCCCTCTTTCCAAAATGTTGCCAGGAATACGGAGAATTAGTGAGTCACGCTACACCAATCACGGTCTCTCTCTCTCTTTCTCTCTCTCTCTTTCTCTCTCTCTCTCTCTTTCTGTCTCTCTCTCTCTCTCTCTCTCTCTCTCTCTCTCTCTCTCGTATTTGCCTATATATCGTGGTGAGCGGCTATATATGTATATATATATATATAGCCGCTTACCACTTCAGATATATGTGTGTGTATATATATATATATATATATATATATATATATATATATATATATATATATATATATATATATATCTGAAGTGACGGTGGCGTCACACGTGCGCGGAGGAGACAAACTTCTTTAAAGTGCAGCCACGCACACTGAGGAGTTGCGGTGAGCGGCTACTGAGCAGAGAGAGAGAGAGGGGGGGATTCATATGGTAGCCAAATAATAATCATACATAGATATGTACAGATATATAATATTGTAATAAAGGTTAGAGTTTCCGAAAAAAATGAAGGAAAAGAAGTGGAGATCAGGAATCGAACACGGACACCTAGGTGACAGTCCACCACCCAAAATATGAGGCTAATACCGATTAACTGTACACTCCTACTCATTTAAGTTATAATTTACAGCGATAACGTCGGTAAGAGAGACACATATTTTGCCTTACCATGTCCCATACTACATATAGTAACCCTTATTATCCCAATCATGATAAAATAGTCTCGTATACACAAACTTATATATTTCAACTATGGAAAATTTTTCCTTCTAGTATGTTCCTTGTTACCTAGTCACTTCAATTTCATGATCTATTTTGCGCCAAAGTGTCTCATATCACCAAGAGTAGCCCACATTATTCCAATTATTACAAAATAACGTCATATACACAAATTTATTGATTTAAGCCATGGTCCATTTCCCACTTCCACGAGACAGTTCCCATGTAACACGTGCAATCGGGCACAGTCGGTAAACAGTGTCACACACACACGCGCGTATAATACTCATTGATCAGCACGAAAATTGTGCACGCGACCAGACTGCATTAACGGTATAGTCACACCAAATTTCTTAATCCACACAACACACATAACACTCTTAAATAGCGACGGAGATGTGCTCGCGATGAAAGCATATTCGCGACTGACCGTCAATCCAACATTGTCTTGAGCAAACGATGAACTCATCGGCAAGAGCACATGTGCAGTCTTTTCTGCAACTGCATAGGATATCGGCTTACCTCAGATTAGTCATCACTTACAGTCACCGAAAGTCTTTCCCACGAAATAGACTTTGCAAAAATTGAACGTGGCATTCTTTCATTACCACATTAATAGTCATGCAGCTGCATTTTCTTCTCTTGCGTGGTCATTCCAACTGTGGCACGTAGGAAATATAATGCCAATTATTCTCCTTGCGTTATTCTTATATTATATTCAAGTATTTAAAATTTCTATAATTACTTTATAATTTAGTTTTAATTGCATCTTCTGTTCTTATTTCTCTGTGCGAAACTTAGTCAAAGTTGCTCCAAATAATGAATTAAGATTTCTTTCATTATCTACTATTTTACTATCGATATTTATTATCTCAAAAATTTACTGTTTCATTAGATAGCGGGATTACACTTTCTTATGGTTACAGCTAAACCATTGAAAATCATAAATTTAGATATTTATTATCATTTGTTTCTCAACTACTGATAAAGAATATCTCAAATATTTATAAAAATCTTGGTATAAACCTTTGCAAACCATGTATTAAGATTTTGTCCATCATCTATTTTTTTTACAATCATTACCGACATTTTAAAAATTTGTAGACCCATTAATTCGCAGGATTACACTTTTTTGCATCTTGATAAAAACCCTTGTCAAGCATATATTAAGATTTTGTCCATCATCAATTTTTAACAATGGATTACCGATATCTCGAAAATTTACAGACACATCAATTCGGGGAATTACACTTTTTTGTAGGTTGACATAAAACTTTATTAACCATGTATTAGGATTTTTTCAATCATTTATTTTTTAACAATCGATAATCGATATCTCGAAAATTTATAATCTGTTAAGGTCGCGGTATTAAACTTTTTTGTAGTTACAACTAGGCCATTACAAATTATAAATTTTGATTTTTACCATCATTTATTTTTCGACAATCGATAACCAACGTCTCAAAAATTTACGGATCCATCATTTCACGGGATTACACTTTTTTGTAGCTTGACATAAACCTTTGTCAACCATGTATTAAGATTTTGTTTAACATCAATTTTTAACAATCGATTACCGATATCTCGAAAATTTGTAGACTCATAAATTTGAGGGATTACAATTTTTTGTAGGTCGATATAAACCTTTGTCAGCCATGCATTAGGATTGTGTCCATCATTTATCTTTTGATAATCGATAACCGATAGCTCGAAAATTTATAGTTTGATTGGCTCGCGGGATACACTTTTTGCATCATTGACAAAAATTATTGCGCAGCATCGCAACGCAGAGTGTTTCGCGCTGTGAATTCGCGTCTCGATAGTCGAGATGGAACTGAAGGATTTCGCGGGATAAAGGGTCTTTTTTACCAGGGAAAAAAGTGCTGATAGTGACAGAATGAAGGAAGGAGACATCAGAGCTGTTACAGCTCGCGCTCGCGTACGAACCATACATACATACGTATATACACGAAAACTTAAGTTGGAGAAATATGGTCTTGATACGGACGCTGTGTTTACAGAAAGAAATGCAGCGAGAGAGAGAGAGAGAGAGAAAGAGAGTTCTGCAGTGACTGTCATAGTACAACAAAATTTTCTGGAAACAATCGAGACCTGGTAGGCGCTAGTATCATTGTCAAATGAGGCGTTGGATGCAAAAACAATTTAACCCGGGTTATGTTGTTTTTGGCGAAACATACATATTCGTATTCTACAACCCTTTATTTAGAAATATAGTGAATCAAACAAGTTTTTTTAAAACATATATAGTAGAATATATTGAAATCATTCGCGATGCCCCGGGCCTTCTGCCATGTCTACCTATTTGTTGGAGACCGTAGCCGCTACCTTTCCTGCTGCGCTATGTATCATTCGAATATCGCACGTGCGAACCACGGGCGATGTTTACCTCTAATTATACGATTCAAGACGAAAGTTACATTCTTACAATTTTTAACGGAGTATAACCGATAGCAGTTTGAAAATGATAATTGATTGGAAATTGAAATTTACAGTTTGTAATTTTTAGTTATAACTATAAAAAGTATAATCCCGCGAGCCAATAAAACTATAAATTTTCAAGATATCCGTTATCGATTGTAGAAAAATATATGATAAAAAATTCTGAATATATGATTGGTAAAGGTTTGTATCTAGCGAAAAAAAAAGTGTAATCCCGCGAATTGATTGGTCAATAAATTTTCGAGATAATAGTTATCGATTGTCAAAGGATAAATGATGGTAAAAGTCAAAATTTATAATTTGCAATGGCTTAGTTGTAACTTTAAAAATGTTTCATTCCGCAAGCTTATTAAACTATAAATTTTCGAGTTATCGGTAATCGATTGTTAAAAATTGATGATGGACAAAATCTTTATTCATACTTGACAAGGGCTTTTATCAAGCTACAAGAAAGTGTAA
Organism: Gastracanthus pulcherrimus; assembly: GCA_949152435.1. Classification (NCBI taxonomy): domain Eukaryota; kingdom Metazoa; phylum Arthropoda; class Insecta; order Hymenoptera; family Pteromalidae; genus Gastracanthus; species Gastracanthus pulcherrimus. The sequence continues at coordinate 111,528,007 of OX424575.1, read as the reverse complement.
TCCCGCGAATTGATGGGTCTACAAATTTTTAAAATATCGGTTATCGATTGTGAAAAAATAGATGATGGACAAAATTTTAATACATGGTAGACAAAGGCTTATATGAAGCTACGAAAAGTGTAATCCTGCGAATTGATGGGTCTATAAATTTTCAAGATATCGGTTATCGATTGTCAAAAAATAGATGACTTACAAAATTTTAATACATAGCTTGCTAAAGTTTATACCCAACTACAAAACAGTGTAATTCTACGATGTCATGATCTTTTTTTAATTTATGAGATATCCGTTATCAGTAGTCGAGAAACAAATGATGAAAATCTAAATGTATGATTTTCAATGATTTATCTGTAACCATAAGAAAGTTGAATCCCGCTATCTAATAAAACAGTAAATTTTTAAGATAATGAATATCGATTGTAATAAAGTAGATAGTGCAAGAAATCTTAATTCATTATTTAGAGCAACTTTGACGCAGTCTCATACGACGAAATAAGAACGGAAGATGCAATTTAAAAAAAATTATAAAGTAATTAAAAAAATGTTGAATATAATATAAGAAGAACGCAAGGAGAATACTTGGCCATATATTTATTACGTGCCACAGAATACGAATCCACCGTTAGTTTTGGTTTATGGGGCCACCTTTCGTCCATAACCTCAAAGAACAGTCAAAAAATGCAGTTTTACGTGGCTGAGACTGGAAATAGTGTACAAAAAAAGCTCATCAACATTCTTCGTTGGTTTTTAACAGAGGAATACAATGCTATTCTCGGTTTTAATCTTGCCTTAAAAGCTCATTTTCAAGGTCATTTCAAGGACAACTGTTCAAAGACAAGGTCAAATTGTTTAAATTTGACACTATTTTAGCTATTATTTTGACAGGAATGTCATGTTTATGATGATATTGCGTCCTTCTACAAGAAGCTTTGTAATAGTAAAATTTTCAATTTCATAAAAAACCGCGTTATAATCATGTTTTGAGCTTATGGAGTTTGAAAATCGTGTGTTTTAAAATCTCCAAATGAATGTGTATTTTATTGTTTAGTTGAGTATAGCTGAGTAAATCTTACTTATAGTGGAGTAAAACATACAGATTTTATATTTCAAACATTATATTATGCATATTGGAACGATAAACGATTTTAGAGAAGGTATGTGCCAATGCATCGTTAGCGGTATTTTCATTAAGATTATTCCGAATTTAAAAGAGTTATTCTTTTCTTAGGAGATTTTTGGATATTATTAGATTTTTCATATTTTGCACTATTTTGGTAATGGTTCTTAAAAATCATTTTTTTTTTGTTTCTGAAGGATCAAATACTAAGCATTTTCTGCATAAAATTCTACTCCTTTGATAGCATTAGAAAATCGTTTAATAACTACTGTTTTTGGTTGTTGAATAGTAAATCAGTGGTTTTTTAAAATTTCGGGTACTGCTAATGCCGTTGAGAATCTTTTATTCAAGTGTCGTGTTGATTTATCAACCTTACTATAAATAAAAATTTGTATGTTTTCGAAATGTTTGCTTGCCCAATGAAAAAGAGCTTCTGGAGTCAAAATCGCTTCAGATGGTTTAGCTAGAAGACTTGTTCGGTAAGCCTCTCTGTTAAATATACGAGTAGCTCCTAAACCATCATATCCACTTTTACCGTGTGCTGTTATGGAATAATGACATTCCGCTTCGATTCCAAAATCTTCTTTAAGGTTGATGCGATTAGCGATCTGGAATCGGTTTTTGAAACGTTGCTTTGCACCATCTATAGCGTATATCAATTTTTTAACATTTTTAATAGTTTTTTTTATTTCTGGAATCAATTGCTTCTGAATTGTAAAGACGGCAGAAGTATCGTGTTTTAAACTATCTGAGAGGAAGATGGAACTTTTATGTTTTAATTTAGAGTTTTCTTTATAATAATAGATAATTGGAAATACTGTACATTGCTGATTGTTGAAGTGAAATGCTTGCGAAGCATCTTGAACTACATATGAATAATTCTCAGAAAAAACGAACATAACAAGTACTTCTCCTTTATTTAAATTCTGTTTTCTTGACGAAATAAATTGAGTCTGCTGTTTCGCTATGAATGAATGCGGTTTAAGAGTCTGTAGCTTGTCACAAAATTCATTTACAATCTGATCGATAAAGGCACTATTTAAAATTTCAAGTAATGTCGTGGAAAAAAATGAAATATCTGGACATTTATGACATTGATCTAGGTAGCAATCGGGCGTAGGTGTCTTGCACACAATTGATTTCAAACCATCATGATAATTACGAATTGGATTTTCAGTTTCTTTTCTTAAGCTGTTAATTTTAATTGCATCAAGCATCAATTTACAGTTCTGATGAATCGTACATACACATACTGAGTGAGTTCCTCTTGCTCCAGCCAAAATACAATGTTGCGGTCGGAGTTTTGCAAAAACACTGAAATTAACTGGATGATCTGAGTAAGTCTTTTTGAACAAGGTATGCAGTTCTTTGAGATCCATTATCAATAACCGTTTTTGCACTTTAATACGCTCACCATCAACTTTAACTGAACACGTGTCTTTGACTCCTGGCATCATTCTACCAACAGTATCGTCATTATAGAAATCACTAATTAATGTAATTGTAGCATTTGGTATAGTTTGACCAGCTCTTGCTGTAACATCGGCCAGAACACCACTTGCTGATCGTAATTCTTTAGCTTTTTTAGCTAAAGGTCGGGAAGTATCAAATTCTTTTGAAATTCGTCTTACACTCCAAAATTCTGAAGCAATAGTTAGGATTCTGAGCTTCATGGGATCATTACCTTCCAAACTTGTGAATTTATCTTTTAATCCTTGCAGAAGTTCTTCCAATTCAAGTAACCTGGTAGATGAAGCATCTTTTTCAGTAGTTAAGGAAGTATTTGGACACTCAGTATCTTGGTCTGCCGAGGTATCATTACATTCCATACTACTGATATCATTGGAATCGTCTATATTCATACAGCTATCAGATCGATTCAATGAACGTTTTAATCTACAATCATTACATACCATGGCAGTTACTGGTAAATTAGGCTTCTCCTGCAGTAATATTTTTGATATTGTTCTTAAATTTGAACCCTTATGATTAGGTACGCTTTCATCGTTATAAGGATTGATGCACCTATCTGTACGGATTTTTTTTGACATGATATTAAAACTGCCCTTAAAAGGACTGTTGCGCAAGACCGGGAAAGAACTCCCTTGAACTGTTCTTAGAAGGACTGTTGAAAAGTCGATTACTACAAATGATTCGAGAGCTTGTCAACTATCCTGAAAAGGACTGTTGCGCAAGTCTGTACCCACCTGGAAGAAATTTCCTTCAACTATCCTTAGAAGGACTGTTAAAGAAACAATGAGTTCGCTACTGTAAGAGCTCGCTATAACTATCCTGAAATGGGACTGTTACGCAAGCAGTTACGCAACGAGAAGAAATTTCCTTCAACTATCCTTACAAGGACCGTTGAAGAAACAATGAGTTCGCTAATGTAAGAGCTCGCTAACTATCCTGAAAAGGACTGTTACGCAAGCAGTTACGCATCGAGAAGAAATTTCCTTCAACTATCCTTAGAAGGACCGTTGAAGAAACATTGACTTCAAGGAGGAATTATGCACTACAAAAGAATGTCGTTTAACTATCCTCGGAAGATTATTTGAAAAAATGAAAGCATAAAACGATAGAGGAAAGTGCATATTTTCTTTTAACGTACAATATTTTATGCTGTAAGATATATTCGATGTTGGTTATGATGAGAAAAACAAAATCTAATTATATCCAAACTAATGAAATCTAGGAAAAGAACATCTCATTCTATTTCGAAAAAGGTGCAATTAAACAAATACGATTGGAAACATAGTAATTAATTAAATATTGATTTATGTGTTCAATTTATTTTTCGAAAAGTAGCCCCTACATCTAACTGCAAAATTAAAAACACATATGCCCACACAAACATTTTCTAAAACCACGGGATTCGGACTCCATAACCTCAAAACATGTTTATAACGCCTTTATTATGAAATTGAAAATTTTACAATTATAAAGCTTCTTGTAGAAGGACGCAATATCATCATAAACATTACATTCCTGTCAAAATAATAGCTAAAATAGTGTCAAATTTAAACAATTTGACCTTGTCTTTGAACAGTTGTCCTTGAAATGACCTTGAAAATGAGATTTTGGGTCAAGGTTAAAACCGAGAACAGCATTGTACTCCTCTGTTAAAAACCAACGAAGAATGACGACGAGCTTCTTTTGTACACTATTTTCAGTCTCAGCCACTTAACTGCATTTTTTGACTGTTCTTTGACGTTATGGACGAAAGGTGGACCCAGAGACAACAACTAACGGTGGATTCGTATTCAGCGGAAACAAATACATGCGAGTGAGCTTTGTCCCTAATTTTTTTACAAAATTAAAAATGGTGGGCTGGTGCAGCTCTAATAATACATCGATATCACCACGGAATATCAGTTAAACGTTCTTAAAACTTGCAGGGGCAAAGAAAAAATTAGTGAAAAGGTTATTTGCATGTATTTTTTCCCGCTGAACACGAATCCACCGTTAGTTTTGGTCTATGGGGCCATCTTTCGTCCATAACCCCAAAAAACAGTCAAAAATGCAGTTTACGTGGCTGAGACTCGAAATAGTGGTCAAAAAATTAGGGACAAAGCTTATTAGCATGTATTTTTATCCGCTGAACACGAATCCACCGTTAGTTTTGGTCTCTGGGTCCACCTTTCGTCCATAACCTCAAAGAACAGTCAAAAAATGCAGTTAAGTGTCTGAGACTGGAAATAGTGTACAAAAAAGCTCATCATCATTCTTCGTTGGTTTTTAACAGAGGAATACAATGCTGTTCTCGGTTTTAACCTTGACTTAAAAGCTCATTTTCAAGGTCATTTCAAGCACAACTGTTCAAAGACAAGGTCAAATTGTTTAAATTTGACACTATTTTAGCTATTATTTTGAAAGGAATGTCATGTTTATGATGGTATTGCGTCCTTCTACAGGAAGATTTGTAATTGTAAAATTTTCAATTTCATAAAGTAGGCGTTATAATCATGTTTTGAGGTTATGGAGTCCGAATCAAGTGTTTTTAAAAAATTTTTGTGTGGGCATATGTGGTTTTAATTTTACAGTTAAATGTAGGGGCTACTTTTCGAAAAATAAATTGAACACAAAAATCAATATTTCATTTAAATACTATGTTCCCAATCGTATTTGTTTCATTGCACCTTTTTCGAAATAGAATGAGATGTTCTTTTCCTAGATTTCATTAGTTTGGAGATATAATTATATTTTTTTTCTCATCATAACCAACATCGAATATATCTTACAGCAATATTAACTTAAAATATTGTACGTTATAAGAAATTTTGTACTTTCCTCTATCGTTTTATGCTTTTATTTTTTCAAATAATCTTCCGAGGATAGTTAAACGACATTCTTTTGAAGTGCATAACTCCTCCTTGAAGTCATTGTTTCTTCAACGGTCCTTGTAAGGATAGTTGAAGGAAATTTCTTCTCGTTGCGTAACTGCTTGCGTAATAGTCCTTTTCAGGATAGTTATAGCGAGCTCTTACATTAGCGAACTCATTGTTTCTTCAACGGTCCTTCTAAGGATAGTTGAAGGAAATTTCTTCTCGTTGCGTAACTGCTTGCGTAACAGTCCTTTTCAGAATAGTTAGCGAGCTCTTACATTAGCGAACTCATTGTTTCTTCAACGGTCCTTGTAAGGATAGTTGAAGGAAACTTCTTCTCGTTGCGTAACTGCTTGCGTAATAGTCCTTTTCAGGATAGTTATAGCGAGCTCTTACATTAGCGAACTCATTGTTTCTTCAACGGTCCTTCTAAGGATAGTTGAAGGAAATTTCTTCTCGTTGCGTAACTGCTTGCGTAACAGTCCTTTTCAGGATAGTTAGCGAGCTCTTACATTAGCGAACTCATTGTTTCTTCAACGGTCCTTGTAAGGATAGTTGAAGGAAATTTCTTCTCGTTGCGGAACTGCTTGCGTAACAGTCCCATTTCAGGATAGTTATAGCGAGCTCTTACAGTAGCGAACTCATTGTTTCTTTAACAGTCCTTCTAAGGATAGTTGAAGGAAATTTCTTCCAGGTGGGTACAGACTTGCGCAACAGTCCTTTTCAGGATAGTTGTCAAGCTCTCGAATCATTTGTAGTAATCGACTTTTCAACAGTCCTTCTAAGAACAGTTCAAGGGAGTTCCTTCCCGGTCTTGCGCAACAGTCCTTTTAAGGGCAGTTTTAATATCATGTCAAAAAAAATCCGTACAGATAGGTGCATCAATCCTTATAACGATGAAAGCGTACCTAATCATAAGGGTTCAAATTTAAGAACAATATCAAAAATATTACTGCAGGAGAAGCCTAATTTACCAGTAACTGCCATGGTATGTAATGATTGTAGATTAAAACGTTCATTGAATCGATCTGATAGCTGTATGAATATAGACGATTCCAATGATATCAGTAGTATGGAATGTAATGATACCTCGGCAGACCAAGATACTGAGTGTCCAAATACTTCCTTAACTACTGAAAAAGATGCTTTATCTACCTGGTTACTTGAATTGGAAGAACTTCTGCAAGGATTAAAAGATAAATTCACAAGTTTGGAAGGTAATGATCCCATGAAGCTCAGAATCCTAACTATTGCTTCAGAATTTTGGAGTGTAAGACGAATTTCAAAAGAATTTGATACTTCCCGAACTTTAGCTAAAAAAGCTAAAGAATTACGATCAGCAAGTGGTGTTCTGGCCGATGTTACAGCAAGAGCTGGTCAAACTATACCAAATGCTACAATTACATTAATTAGTGATTTCTATAATGACGATACTGTTGGTAGAATGATGCCAGGAGTCAAAGACACGTGTTCAGTTAAAGTTGATGGTGAGCGTATTAAAGTGCAAAAACGGTTATTGTTAATGGATCTCAAAGAACTGCATACCTTGTTCAAAAAGACTTACTCAGATCATCCAGTTAATTTCAGTGTTTTTGCAAAACTCCGACCGCAACATTGTATTTTGGCTGGAGCAAGAGGAACTCACTCAGTATGTGTATGTACGATTCATCAGAACTGTAAATTGATGCTTGATGCAATTAAAATTAACAGCTTAACAAAAGAAACTGAAAATCCAATGTGCAAGACACCTACGCCCGATTGCTACCTATCAATGTCATAAATGTCCAGATATTTCATTTTTTTCCACGACATTACTTGCAATTTTAAATAGTGCCTTTATCGATCAGGTACAATATAGTGTATTGACAGCAACTGATAGGTCGACTTTGAAAACAGTTACGAGTGAAGTTTCTGACTTTGTAAATGAATTTTGTGACAAGCTACAAACTCTTAAACCGCATTCATTCCTAGCGAAACAGCAGTTTCAATTTATTTCGTCAACAAAACAGAATTTGAATAAAGGAGAAGTACTTGTTATGTTCGATTTTTCTGAGAATTATTCATATGTAGTTCAAGATGCTTCGCAAGCATTTCAGGTCGACAATCAGCAATGTACAGTATTCCCAATTATCTATTATTATAAAGAAAACTCTAAATTAAAACATGAAAGTTCCATCTTCCTCTCAGATAGTTTAAAACACGATACTTCTGCAGTCTTTACAATTCAGAAGCAATTGATTCCAGAAATAAAAAAAACTATTAAAAATGTTAAAAAATTGATATACGTCACAGATGGTGCAAAGCAGCATTTCAAAAACCGATTCCAGATCGCTAATCTCATCAACCATAAAGAAGATTTTAGAATCGAAGCGGAATGGCATTATTGCGTAACAGCACACGGTAAAAGTGGATATGATGGTTTAGGAGCTATATTTAACAGAGAGGCTTACCGAGCAAGTCTTCTAGCTACACCATCTGAAGCGATTTTGACTCCAGAATCCCTTTTTCATTGGGCAAGCAAACATTTAGAATACATACAAATTTGTATTTATAGTAAGGTTGATAAATCAACACGACATTGAATAAAAGATTCTCAACGGCATTAGAAGTACCCGAAATTTTAAAAAACCACTCGTTTACTATTCAACAACCAAAAACGGTAGTTATTAAACGTTGTTCTAATGCTACCAAAGGAGTAGAATTTTATGCAGAAAATGCTTAGTATTTGATCCTTCAGAAACAAAAAAAAATGATTTTTTAAGAACCATTGCCAAAATAGTGCAAAATACGAAAAATCTAATAATATCCAAAAATCTTCTAAGAAAATAATAACTCTTTTAAATCCAGAATAATCTTAATGAAAATACCGTTAACGATGCATTGGCACGTACCTTCTCTAAAATCGTTCATCGTTCCAATATGCATAATATAATGTTTGAAATATAGAATCTGTATGTTTTACTACACAATAAGTAAGCTTTACTCAGCTATACTCAACTAAACAATAAAACACACATTCATATGGAGATTTTATAAACATACGATTTTCGAACTCCATAACCTCAAAACATAATTATAACTCCCTTTTTATGAAATTGAAAATTTTACAATTACAAAGCTTCCTGTAGAAGGACGCAATACCATCATAAACATGACATTCCTGTCAAAATAATAGCTAAAATAGTGTCAAATTTAAACAATTTGACCTTGTCTTTGATCAGTTGTCCTTGAAATGAAATTGAAAATGAGCTTTTGAGTCAAGGTTAAAACCGAGAACAGCATTGTATTCCTCTGTTAAAAACCAACGAAGAATGATGATGAGATTTTTTTGTACACTATTTCCAGTCTCAGCCGCGTAAAACTGCATTTTTTTACTGTTCTTTGAGGTTATGGACGAACGGTGGCCCCATAAACCAAAACTAACGGTGGATTCGTATTCAGCGGGAAAAAAATGCGAATAAGCTTTGTCCCTAATTTTTTTACCACTATTTCGAGTCTCAGTCACGTAAAACTGCATTATTTGACTGTTCTTTGAGGTTATGGACGAAAGGTGGACCCAGAGACCAAAATTAACGGTGGATTCGTATTCAGATGAAAAAAATACATGCGAATATGCTTTGTCCCTAATTTTTTGACCACTATATCGAGTCTCAGCCACGTAAACTGCATTTTTTGACTGTTTTTTGAGGTTATGGACGAAAGGTGGCCCCATAGACCAAAACTAACTGTGGATTCGTGTTCAGCGGGAAAAAATACATGCAAATAACCTTTTTACTATTTTTTTTTCCCTGCAAGTTTTAAGAACATTTAACTGATATTCCGTGGTGATATCGGTATATTGTTAGAGCTGCACCAGCCCACCATTTTGAATTTTTCAAAAAGGCCACTCAGTAATGGAAAGTAGATATATTGAGCTAAATTTTAAGTCCGGACACGAATTTTTTTGAGCCTCTGATTTTTGGACAGATGGGGTGGCTTTTTTGACTAAGAATGTCCCATATATATATACAGCGCATCTCATAACTATAGAAACACCGAAAATTTTTACATTTAAATCTGTGTATTATACCTTTTCTTAAAAAACCTGTAACTTTCGAAGCAAAAAACCAAGGATAATTTTAAAAATAGCAAATAAAAGGCAATTTTATTCTCTTTAAGACGTTACCAAAATATTGTGTCTACATTAACTTATGAAAAATTCACGGACGGTTTAAACAAAACTTGAATACTAGATAAAAAATTTACATTGATTTAAATGGGTCTAAAAATTTAAAGTGTTTCTATAGTTATGAAACAACGATAAGTTCTTTAATGTTGATGCGAAAGAAATATTCTAGTAATGTTTTAAAGAGAATATATTTTCCATTCATTGGCTTTTTTCAAAATTATCCTCGGATTTTTGCTTCCAAAGTTACAGGTTCTTTAAAAAAAGGTATAATATACACATTTAAACGTGAAAATTTGTGGTGTTTCTATAGTTATGAGACGCACTGTATATATATATTCTATAAGTTCAGAAATCTACTAGCCTTATGAGATGATTTAGTATATTTTATTTTATTGTTAACTGCGTAATTACATAGTATGTTGCTAACACACGCTTCGCTTTATCATACTTTACTAATATATGGATATATTAATATGTACAGGTATTTTGTCATGTAATTCGCAAAATTTATTATTTGTTATAGTTTTGTAAATAGTTTGTCTATACTTGAGTTATACCATACGGTCTCTACTCTCTCTTTCTCTCTCTCTCTCTCTCTCTCTCTCTCTCTTTCTCTCTCTTTCTCACCATCTAAATTACTTTGTTAGCTGATACGCATGGGTTTTTTCAGGAGTGTTCTTCTGTGGATCTAATCATACATTTTCGGTCGTAGGAAAAAAGTCATAACTGACAATAATGGGGAATCTGATTGGCTAATCACCAATCTGGGTGTGCCACATGGTTCAGTCCTGAGGCCCTTGCTATTCAGTTTTTGTATCAATAACTTACAAGACGTACTGATTGGTGGTGATGTTGAACACTTGCTATACGCGGACGACTTGCAAACCTACAGTCAAGTGACATGGCGAGATCTTTATGTGGGTATCAGTCGCATGTCGGCTGTTGCGCGGGCAGTGTCAGAGTGGGCCAAAGCATCCGGACTGCGACTCAATGTCAGCAAAACAAAAGCGATATTTTTTGGCTCCAAGCACAACATCAATCGGCTGCAGGATCTTGGTTTGCCCGGCATTGAGTTTCAGGAAGGTGTACATGTGCCTTTCTCTGACTCTGTCACAAACCTTGGTGTTGTCATGGACTCTAAACTTACATGGAAACTGCAGATTGATGCAGTTGGAAAAAAGGTAAATCGTGCTCTTTACAGCCTACGATTTTTTAGTTCATGCACCACCCAGGCGTTGAGAAAACAGCTTGCATGTGCGCTGTTAGTGCCACGTTTAGATTATTGTTCCGTGGATCACCTTGATGTGTCTGATGAGCTTGAGACAAAGTTACAACGACTTCAAAATTCATGTGTGAGATACATATGTGGTGTTAGAAGGGACGAGCACATCACTACTCACAGGAAATATCTTGGCTGGCTTACCATAAAGGAAAGAAGAGCGTACTTTGCGGGGTTATTATTCTATAAAGCAATACATATGGGACAACCTCCGTATCTTTCGGCTCTCTTTTGTAAAAACACGTTCGTTCCTTCGTTCGTTCGTTCGTTCGTTCGTTCGTTCGTTCGTTCGTTCGTTCATATTTATTTATTAATTTATTGATTTTTTATTTTTTTTATTTTAGTTTATCTGTTTTTCCATGTTTTAGGTTTCAGTCGTGAAATATGTCGTAAAAATGTATAAATTATAAAGAGTATAAATTAATAAAGAGTGAGTGAATTTATCTGCGTGTGTGATGAGTTTACGTATCTGCTTAATTGTAATTGTTTTTAAATTGTGACGTGATGGATGTACGGGTATGCAAGAATGAGTGAATCTCCAGAAATTGTTATGAAACTGTAATATTTATATACTGTGATATATTAGATAATGACAAATTGTGAAACAATTATTCTTATACTTATATACTGACGACCTGTGATAGTGATCAAAGATTTTAATGTAAAGACGAAATAACAATTTATGTAATGTATTTTTGCCAAATGACAAAATAAATCGTATATCTATCTATCTATCTCTCTCTTTCTTTTAATCATACCTCTTAGTATCACGATGAATATCTCTCGTTATATTACTTCTCAAGATTTCCGTGTATTCAACAGGGCTCAATATCTGGTAGAATTATCTAGGAACGTTAGTCAACTTAGTAATATATCTAACGTCAGTAATCTTGAACAAATGGTATCGCACTTCAATAACTCTGTTTCGTGCTCTCTTGATAAGTTTGTTCCATTCCTTTCCATTTTCATAAACAACCGCAGAAGAGGATGGGTCTCATCTGAAATCCGCGAGTCCATAAAAGAACGCAATAGAGCTAACCAGGTGACACTTGATAGGGGACTGTCACTTGCTGGATATCGAGCCCGGCGTAATAGAGTCCACACAATGTTGCGAAACTCAAAGAACACTTATTATGCGAACGAAATAACCAAAGCACAACGTTCAAACCGCCTATGGAATTCCCTTAATACGCTAGGTATAGTTTCTTCACGTTTAACCTTAGCTTTCACTCATTTTTCACATAATAGAATCAGTAATCATTTTGCGTTAGTCTCCAATGTATCTCACCAATCTTTTCCACTTCCATTACCAGTCCTACCTTCAACTCTACGTAATACTCCTTACTTCGGTTTCGCGAACATCACCCCGAGTGATGTTTCTGAAGCTCTCACCTCGACAAAGTCCAAAACTTTTGGGCTTGATGCCATAACCATTAAGAACCTTTCATTGTCGTGTCCATCCATTTTCGAACCACTCTCAAACATCTTTAATTCATCAATCACCAGGGCATCCTATCCAGCATTTTGGAAACAGACTCTCATAACACCTATACCCAAAGTACCCTCTCCATTCGACGTGTCAGAACTATGACTTATTGCGAGATTGTCTGAGTGTTCTAAGTTGATAGAGAAACTATTATCCAAGCAGTTACTTCATCAAATCGAAAAGTACAACCTTATCATCTCACGGCAAACTGGTTTTAGGACGGGACACAGCACTCAGACGGCCTTGTTTGGTGTTCTTGACGATGTTATATTTGCAATGGATCATTCTAGCTTCACTATATTAATACTATTCGATTTATCCAAGGTGTTTGATGGGATCTCCTATCACATTCTAATTCACAAACTTGGCTCCTTTAAAATTAGTAATCAAACCTTATAATGGTTCATCTCATACCTCACTGACAGATGTCAGGCCGTGATTGATGAGGGTGGGAACATATCGGACTGGATCGCCACTTGGGCTGGAGTTCTTCAAGGCTGCGTCCTTGGTCATTTATTGTTTGCCATTTTCATCAATAATCTCCTCAGGATACTGCGATTCACCAGACACATGATCTACGCCGACGATACACAGATCTACAGAAGTTGTAAGCGGCATGAGCTGGTTGATACCATCAATGTAATATCGGAAGATTGTTCTGCTATTGGCGAATGGGCCACCAGGAACGGGCTCACATTAAACCTATCCAAAACCAAAGCAATACTCTTTGGTAGCACGCTGAATCTCTCATTGATAAATACTAACCTCTTACCTTTGGTCTCGATTAACAGCATTTCCATCCCTTTTATCAATGAAGTAAAAAGTTTTGGTATCTGGTTGACTCTTGACCTAAACTGGGGAAGACAAGTGTCTCACATCTGTCAACAAGTGTTTCGTACCCTTGGATGACTCCGACCTCATAAACGCGCCCTTTCATTCGGCATCCGAAAATCATTTATTCTCCCTCAGTTTGACTAGGCATGCCTTGTGTATCATGAGCTAACCGGTGAACAAGACCTGAAGCTTCAGCGGGCGCAGAATGCTTGCACACGCTTTGGGTTTGGTACTATTCCCTGGATGGCTCATGTTACCTCCTACCGTAAATAGCTAGGGTGGCTCACGGTGAAAGCCCAAAGAAAGTATTTCATGGGTGTGCTGACATTTACAATACTTAAAACTGTTTGTTCTGAATACTTAAAATCCAACTTCATACTTACGGCTGAAATTGATGTACGCAGATCAGCACGGCTTCGCACTGAACATCTTCTTATCCGTAATTATACCACCTTCATATACGCCAATTCGATACTGTCTTAAATTCCGTGATACTTCGTAACATTTAAGTTAAATAAGTCTGAAAGTTATTGTTCCTACTTGATTTCACTATACACATATTTTTATTTTTATTTTTACTATATCTGTTTACATTTATATCTCTATTGTATATATTGCGTTAAAATGGTCCCAGAGCCATATGTAATATAATATAGTATAATATAATATAATATAATATAATATAGTATAATATAATATAATATAATATAGTATAATATAATATAGTATAATATAATATAATATAATATAATATAGTATAATATAATATAATATAATATAGTATAATATAATATAATATAATATAATATAATATAGTATAATATAATTAATATTATATGATATAATAAGATATAATACGTTATGTTATATGTGCAGAAACAAATATTTATATTTATATTTATTGCTCACATATTTATCGTCAAACTTTACCGCTCTGTTATTATCATGTACTACGACTGCGATTGTATTTAATACTTCATATAATTTTTATTTTTGTATTATTATAATATTTATTTTACTGTTCTTTATGCTCTATGGGATTCTTTAGTTCCAGGATGGAAATAAACAAATCTCTCTCTCTCTCTCTCTCTCTCTCTCTCTCTCTCTCTCTCTCTCTGCTGGTGAGTACAGCTGACGCGTTATCAACGGCTCCGCAAATTTGCCTGTTTTCTCACACTGCGAACTTCTCTCTGAGAGGAGAGACTTTTTGTACGGTTCGACTTCTGCTGGCCATCCTGTTTTTTGGACATTCGCTGCGTGATTAGGATCCCTGAGTCGGGAAGTCGACTTTTTGGCTGGCGCTTGCCGACTTTCTTGGCTTCTTCTCACCGGCTGCCATTCTGCCATCGTCTCCGAAACTTCGCCTGACCGTCACACTGACTGTCATCGTCTTGGCAAGCTTCATAGATCCGTAATTGCTGCGCTCTCATCTACTATTTAGTGACGTGTAAGGTGCTGTGTCTGTTACGCGTATAACCGCCAGTACATAATTATATTACAAAGTCTCCTTGCTTGTGCGTGCGAGCCTAAGTGTTTTTTATGGTTGTTAGCATAAGTGAGCGTTATGTTAAGCGTAACTTTTTTCTTTAAATTTGTACCTATATTTAAATAAATAGTTCGTTATATTTTGTAGAGTGTAGCCTTTGTATTCGTTTTGCACATGCGCGGCTACCATCGTGAGAGTGCAAATTGTGTATTTGTTAGGTCGTGAAACTTGCCGATGCGTAAACACCTAGTTCGCGATTCTACGAATAGATTGCGTCATTTCTTAGAATAATAGTGACCGATCGAGTCAGTACTTATGTTCACTCGCTCGCCTATAGAGTACTACATATAAATTTGCAAGCACATTATTTGTGAAATGTTCGAATATGCAAAGATCCGCGTGCGTAACGTGTAACCAGCCGATCAGCCGTTCCCGTGATTCGTCTGTACAGTGTCTTTTGTGTAAACGCTTATATCACATAGAGTGTTGCGATACCGCTTGGTTCACTTCTCCGACTAGTTTCATCTGCTGCGCGCATATTCAATTACAGTCTACTTCTTTGCGCTCGACCTTATTATATACCAAAGAGTCTAATTACGAGCAACTCGTGAAAACAGTCGCCCCACGCACACCTAACTTGCATGCACGCTCATCAGCTGATTCGGCAGTTGATACGGCTGTTGCTGTCCAGCGCTCATTTAAACGCGCAGCTCTCTCACCACCGTCAACATTTCTCTCGCCTTTTTATAAACAGCACTGTGCTGTGGCCGCAGCTCCCGTGATTACACACAATTTATCAAGTTTATCTGCCTGTGACGGCGAAGTTTCTGCCCTTTCAACAAACGCGACTCTCAGCATGGCTGATGATTACCCCGCTGCTCCCGCGTGGTTTGTAAAATATATGCATGAGTTTCGTGAGCATAAGCATTCGACTGCAAGCTCGCACGAAAAGCATGAAGCATCATTTTTAGCTGTGTCGGGCCGTCTTACAGCCCTAGAGACTAAACTCGAGCGTATTGCAATTGAGCATCGCGCTGAATATGACGCGTTAAGATCAGAGATAACTTCCCTTTCACATTCCATTACTCTGGAAGATCAGTGTGAAGTTGTTGTCTCCGGTGCCCCAACAGTCTCCGATTTGACATTATCGCAATTAGCTGATGGCGTGCTTGCAGCTATCGGTTTTTCTGGTCTACTATCTCACGTATTAGAAATACGACCCTGGGTACCTAGACGCGCGTCAGCTCCTACCACTGCTCCGAATGGTGCAGCATCTACATCACAGCATGAAATGCAGCATACTCCCCCTACAATATTTGCCCCCAGTGATGAAATGGACACGTCAAATAGCTCAGTGTCGACACGCTCATTTACTATGAAATTCATGTCGACGACAATTCGAGATAATGTTCTTAAAAAGACAGGCCGCTTAGACGCGCTAGATGCGCAAACTATTTTTGGTGCAGGGGGTAAAAGGAAAGTATATGTTAATCCCATATGGCCCAAGCCCGTATATCTTCTATGGCGTAAGGCACTTGCTGCCTATAAGAGTCTTAATTACGCACGTCCGGTTATAAAAAAACCTCGTTGTGTGCATGCGAGAATCTCGAGATGCACCCCTTATTCCTATCCACTCAGCGGAGGACCTCACTGCCCTTCAGCCTAGACAGACCACGGATTGACTATCATCGTCTCAGAGTCTCACCTCGAAGCGCGTAGACTATCTTGTTATTGGCCACATAAACGTAAATAGACTTGCAACGCATCAGCATTTTACTTTGATCGAGGAACGTTGCACAGGTCAATACTTTGATATTTTAGCTGTGAGGGTTTCTCATTTTTGAGAGTTGATAGAGAGGGTAAGGAGGGCGGTGGTGTTGGCATTTATGTTCGCGATGTTTGTGCTGTAAAAATTTTAGCGCAATCAAAGCCGTTATTTGATAATACTCTGGAATTTTTGATAATTGAAGTAATAAATGCATCTATTAAAACTTTATTTGCTGTTGTTTATCGCCGACCCTCTGCAGCATATCCTACTCATTTTTTAACTGTTTGGCACCTTATCTTCCTCATTACTCGAACGTCATTATAACTGGCGATTTTAACATTAACATGTGTATTTTGAATGCAGCTTCTACTCGCCTACGTGAACTTATTGAATCCCACTCGCTCCATCTGGTGCCTTCCAAGCCTACGCACCATACTCTTTGGCGTGATCCGCCTTCTCATACTTGGCTTGACCTCATCATTGTGAAGGATAGTGCATCTGTCCTTACATACAGTAAGTCTGATGCTCCTTTTATTGCGGGGCACGACCTGATTGAAGCTAAACTTCGCTACGCAATATTGCCACCACGGAAGAAAACAATTACCACGCGTAGCTTAAACAAAATTGACCCCGAGCTACTTGCGAACAGCATCAAGAGCAACTTTGCTTATCTCTCACTTCCATCAAATTTCCCTCCTTCAGGCTCATTCATTGCTACTACACCCAATTCGGGCTTGGTACTTGGCCCCTGTTTACCTATGTTTGACGAATCGGAAAATCGAATAACTAAGGCTCTTATCGCTGCATATGATGTGGCCGCGCCGCTTCGGACTATTATACTATCGTCTAAAAGAAAACCGTGGATTTCACCTGCGCTACGTGCTCTAATGAAACAACGTGATTCTGCTTATAAGACTGCACGTTTCTCGAATCTCACGTCGGACTATGTTCGCTTTAAATCCCTTAGATCTCTAGTCAGCAATTCGCTCGATAGCAAAAAATGAGTTTTTGGCTAACCGACTTAACGAAGCTCCAGATGTGAAGTCTAAATGGCGTCAACTTCGTGACATGCGCATCACGGGTTCCAATCTGCCCTCTCCCCTCCTTTATTTCAGCGCTGATACACTCAACGCGCACTACGCAGCAACTGTAAATCGCTCACAGCCGCTCGCTGAAGACGACTTTCAAGTTGCACGTGATTTGCCCTTCGACTCTACAATTCCGACGTCATTTGATTTCCGCCCAGTTTCACAAAGTGAAGTCCTTCAAATGCTGACATCTTCAAATTCGAAAGGCTCTGACGTCGATGGCCTGTCGGTGACGATGATCAAAGCTGCCCTGCTTGATATTTTGGGCCCTCTTACTGATCTAACGAACTCTTCGCTCTTGAATGCATATTACCCCTCAGCATGGAAAAAAGCTCTGTTAGTCCCTCTTTCTAAAGTTAAAGCTCCATCTACACCATCGGATACGCGACCAATAGCCCAACTCTCTGAGTTATCCAAGATACTTGGGCGGCTAGTTCATCATCAACTGTTAGGGTATCTCGAGGTTCATAACCTTCTAAATCCTAGGCAAGCTGGTTTTCGTCGTGGCCATAGCACTCAGACCGCTCTACGAGGTGTACTTGGTGATATCAGGCGAGCTATTAATAATCGAATGATCACAATTTTGATTCTCTTTGACTTTTCAAAGGCATTTGACTCAATCCCACATGCGATACTACTTGCCAAACTTCGCGCAATCAATGTTTCTGATAGGGTCCTACGATGGTTTTTCTGCTATCTTACAGACCGCATTCAAGCAGTAATAGATGAGGGTGGCTCTATATCGGATTGGCTCAGATCTGCCTCAGGTGTACCTCAAGGGAGTGTCCTCGGCCCTTTACTTTTTGCTATTTATATAAATGATCTTCCATCAGTCCTGAAGTATGCTAATTTCATGATATTTGCCGATGACACCCAGATCTATCATCACTGCTATCCATCTGATCTCCTTCAAGGTATAGCTGAAATCACGAGAGATGCTCAAGCTGTCGCCACTTGGGCAGGTGCAAATGGTCTGGATCTAAACTTAGCTAAAACAAAAACCATGATTCTTGGAAGTCTTGCTTACATTTCGCAAATCGACATAGCAAACCTTCCTGAAGTTATAATCGATGGCCATGCGCTTCCATATGTTTCCGAGGTCCGTAACCTTGGTGTGTGGCTCACCCCTACTCTCGAGTGGCAGCTACATACTAAGCATGTAGCACGAAAAGTCTATGGCACCTTATTTGTTTTAAAACTCTACAGACATGCCCTAACGTTGAAACTAAGGAAAAACTTGGTGGAAAGTCATATTTCCACAGCTTGATTATGCTTCAGTCGTATACAGTGATCTTGACTCCACCCGATCCCTGAAAATTCAACGTGCCCAAAATGCGTGCGTTCGATTTGTTTTTGCCAATATTCCCTTTCGTGCTCATGTTACACCTTTTAGGCTGGAATTAGGCTGGTTGTCAGCAGCACGTAGGCGTGAATATTTTACTACCGCAATAGCCTATGTTGTCATTGCCCACGGACGTCCTTCTTATCTTGCCAGTTGTTTTTCAAGACTCAATATTGATGCAACTATGCGTCGGTCAGCTAGGAATCCCCCTCAAGTTCTTCTGTATCCTGCCCCTCGTACGGAATCCCTCAATCAGGCATTTCATATAAGAGCGTCCGCGTTGCTGAATTCGTTATGTGTTGTAGATTTTTCTTCATCGGCCCTTGGGACTTTCAAACCCTTCCTGCGAGATGCTCTCTTTACGCGTGATCGTATAGACTGGGAAACAAGGATTCAAAATGAGGGCTTATCCGTTTAGTTAGTTATTATATTATATAATATTTGTACAACTTAGAACTTAGAATTTAGTTAGAATCTATTCATTCGATACTATTAATTCTTGAATTGTAATTAATATTAGGCGAATTTACACTTGCAATTAAAATTAAACTTACATGTTAATTTCTTTGTACATTTATGCTATGTAAATTTAATTAAATTATAACTTTGTATTTTCTTTGCGTCAGACGGGGTTCTACCCCAAGGCGGAATAAAGATCAATCAATCAATCAATCAATCTCTCTCTCTCTCTCTCTCTCTCTCTCTCTCTCTCTCTCTCTCTCTCTCTCTCTCTCTCTCTCTCTCTCTCTTTCTAAGCATATGATCTACGCTGATGACACAGAAATTTACTGAAGTTGCTACCGATTTGAGCTTACTGACACCATTGCTAAGGTCTCGGCTGACGCTACAGCTATTTCAAACTGGGCGTCCGTCAATGGCTTTTCGCTAAACCTCTCAAAAACAAAAACTATGATACTTGAAAGCCCTTAAAACTTAGCAAAAATTAATTTAGTGGATTTACCTCAAGTCATGGTGAATGCTTCCCGTGTACCTTTTGCGTCAGAAGCTAAGAATCTCGAGGTTTGGATGAAATCGGACCTTAGCTGGGAGAAGCACGCCTCTCGTATATTTCAGCAGGTATTTGTGACTCTACGCCAACAAAGACCGCACAAGCATACACTCTCTTTTTCAGTTCGTAAATCCCTTATTCAATCCCTCGTACTCCCTTCCTTTGATTACGCCTGCCTTGTTTTTCATGACATCTCCGAGGAATACGATATCAAGCTACAAAGAGCTCAGAATGCATGCGTCCGATTTATAGTTGGTAATATCCCTTGGAGATACCATGTTACTCCCTACCGCAAACGTCTATGTGCTAACGTCAAATGAAAACACATATTCCTTTTGTTTTCCTTCGTATAACCCCATTAACATTTAGAAATGACTACATGAATCTCAAAAAAACAAGTTTTAGCACCTTAGGTCTAAATAAAAATCTACTAAAACTGTGTAAGAAAGAAACTGCAATGAGATATTTTTTTTTGTATTTTCCACTGTTTTAAATTATCAAGCGGAGCCGGATGAGCGCAGCGAATATGGCGAATCCTTGTATCCTCCACAGAATGCATTTTTTGTCATTATACTCGTCCGAAAATATCCGACCTATTTTGATGAAAATTTATATATGCGCATGTCAAATCCCCACATACACGTTGAAAATTGTAGGGTTCATTATGTATATTTTCATTAGTTTTAAAGAAAAATTATATTAACTATTATTAAAACCGACTGCACAACTTTTAGTCCAGTGATTTATACCAAAATCTTGATAATATCATTAATCGCTTCGAAAAACTTGATATTTGACTTCTCAGAAGTAACAAACTACTAATTTTCAAACTATATATAAACATAACATATAAAAATGTCAGTTAGTAAATTATGTTTATTGATCATCAAAATACATTTTCTCAAAGTATTAGGTGGACATAAGAATTATCTATGCGGAAAAATTTTATTAACAAATATACGATACGTTAAGAGCATTTCTAACCTGGAATGTCAGTTATGTCCCAGTTAGTTCCGTCCCTTGCTAACATCATACAATATTGAGTACATTTTGATAGGAATACTTTTGAATGTATCAATTCAAGTACTTTGTTATAAATATGGAGAAACATTTGTTTTCATACATACATTCATACATACATACATACATACAATCATACATACATACATACATACAATCATACATACATACATACATACAATCATACATACATACATTCATACATACACACATACAATCATACATACATACATTCATACAAGCATTCATACATACATTCATGCATACACTCATGCATACATTCATACATACATTTATGCATACATTCATGCATCCATTCATGCATAAATTCATGCATACATTTATGCATACATTCATGCATACATTCATGCATACATTCATACATACATTTATACATACACTCATGCATACATTCATGCATACATTCATACATACGTTTATACATACACTCATACATACATTCATACATACATTTATACATACACTCATACATACATTCATACATACATTCACACATACATTTATACATACACTCATACATACATGTATACACAGCACCTGAAAATGAATTGATTATGATATATGTTGATAACCAGTGAATAAAGTGTTCATTTTGGAGTCTAATCGAATGTGCGGGAACTTCTTTTAAGGCCGATAATCGCTAAATAAATCATTAAAAATCGCCGTTTTTCGCCATTTCAAGGAATAAATTAATTAAAATGTAAGATTTTTTCGTAATGGATTGATTATGATATCTTTTGATAAAAAGTGAATAAGTGGTTTATTTTGGAGACCATTTGCAGGTCTAGAAAACGCTTGAAGGTTGAAAATTGCTAAAAAAATTATTAATATTACGGATTACCCCGTTTCAATGAATAATTATTTAAGAAATGAGGTTTTTTCGTAAAAAAAATTACAAATCATTGAAAAGTTGCTTGATTATCATATCGTTTTATAACAAGTGAGTAAATTGTTTATATTGTAGATCATTCGCATGTCTAGGTACTGCTTGATGACCGAAAATAGCTAAAATAATTATTTAAAATCACCGCTTTTCAACAATTTCAATGAATAAATTAATTAAATAGTATGGGTTTCCCGTAATAAAAATTACAGAGTACTTGAAAATGGATGGATTATGATGTCTTCTGATAAAAAGTGTATAAGTGGTTCATTTTTGAGACCATTCACATGTCTAGTAACGGTTTGAAGGTCGAAAATCGCTAAATAAATTATTAATACTACGAATTCCGCCGTTTCAATGAATATTTAATTAAGGAGTGAGGTTAGTTTCGTAATAAAAATTGTAAAGCACTTGAAAATGGTTTGATTATGATATCTTTTTATAAAAAGTGAATCAATTGTTCATTTTGCAGACCATTCGCAGGTCTAGAAAAGGCTTGAAGGTCGCAAATCGCTAAAAAAATTATTAATATTACGGGTTACCCCGTTTCAATGAATAATTATTTAAGAAATGAGGTTTTTTCGTAATAAATATTACATAGCACTTAAATATTGATTGATTATCATATCTTTTTATAACAAGAGCAAGTAAGTCCGACAGCACAGATAACTCTGTAATGTGGGAACATCTCTTTGTGTTGGTTAGCTAAATCACATTTGCAGTTTGATGTAAAGACTATATCGTCAATAACTACAATATCTTTATAAGATGACTGTTGTTTAAGTGGATACATTGAGTTAGTGAAAATTGATTTTCCTCTTATTCCTCTGTCAAAGTGAAAAATCGCCTTGTTCGATCCTAGGTAGTTGATATCTCCGTATGTCATTCTGTGACTTCCTGATTTGTTAATCTTCTGTCCAGGAGCAGCCATTGCTACCATTTTTCTAGCTTTCTTGTTGTTCTTTTCAGCCATTTCATCAATCTTGGTGAAGACCGTTTCTACTGGTTTATATTTTTCTATATTTGGATCTTTATTAACATCTAAATCATTATTTGCTCCTTTAACAAATTTTATGTATTTGATATTCGCTTTTTCGTTTTCTGTTTTGTGTGTCCATATATTTATTATTTCGTTTGTTATATTATATAGACTATTGCTGATTTTTGGATATGAGTTTATCATTTTATTGTAATTGTAGTTGAAAATACGCCGATGTTTGCGATTATTGTATGATTTACATTTGCCCTCAGCACAAATGTATGTTCTAATATCAAGCAGTATACTATTAGCCAATACTGAGTCTTCTCTGGATCCATACATACTAACGTCAAGTTTGTTTTCAATGAGAGCTGCTTTTCTTTGCTGCAGTAAAAACTGTAATTTAGAGGATATTTGGCACTGGTATACACATGCATCTCGTTTGCACAGCGATAAGAGCCATAATTTAAATTGTTAGCAATCTATTGTCGTTGCAGTGATTATTTCATTCATTATTTCTCAACCAATCCTGTATCTTTTTTATATTTTTTTTTTGTATATCTAACATTTTTAGTTCATTTGGCAATTTATTAAAGATACTGATTGCTTTAATATAACTATTTTTAGTACTAACAGCTTTGTAATATTTTGGTAAAATTAATAGTTTATTTCTTGTTTCACTCGTCGAGTTGATATACTGATCTTTAAAATTTTCATAGTTATACCGAAGACTCTCCTTTGCAAATAATTGCTGTAGGTTAAGTGGAATTATTTTTTGAAAAGTATTTTTATTTATAATTTTTTAAATTTTTGTTTGAACTGTTTGCAATAAGTGTAGTTTGTTTTGATACGCACCACCCCACGCAATTATGCCATAACTAATAAGGCTGTGGAAGAAAGCATAGAATATAATTTTTAAAGTATTAGTTTCCATGAATTTAGAAATTTTACTAAAGATGAAAATCAGGTATCTTGTCTTATTTATAAGATATTCAATATGTTTGGTCCATCTCATATTCTCATCGAAAATTATACCCAAATATTTTGCTTCATTCACTCTCTTTAGTTTTTCATTATTGATTTTGATTTCAATTTTCTGTGGTACACTGTCGCAATAGTTTCCAAAAGTTATATAAACAGTTTTTTGTATATTTAATGTTAATTTATTTAGTCTAAGCCATGTTGAGACATCTTCTAAGTATTTTTTCATTTTGTTTTCAACTTCAGACCAAGTTTTTCCATTTGCTATTACAGCAGTGTCATCTGCATAGGACAGGATGGAATTGTCTGGCATGTTTGTTAGCAAGTCATTCACATAAAATATAAAAAGTAGAGGCCCAAGTATAGTCCCTTGAGGGGCACCATTATTAACGTTTTCAAATTCACTTACTTGTGAACCTATTCTTACTTTTGGTTTTCTATTGGTTAAATAACTTGTAAATAGTTTATGCGCCTTTCCTCTTATACCATACGAGTAAAACTTATGTAACAATATTTTATGATTTACTGTGTCAAAAGCTTTTGCCAAATCTAGGAATGTAATACCTATGGGTTTACTTTGATCTAAATTTTCATAAATTGTTTTAGATATAAGACTTAATGCATCTTTAGTGCCAATATTTTTAATAAATCCAAATTGTTTTTTACTTAATATATTACTATGGCTTATAAAGTCTATAATTCTATTCTGTATGATTTTTTAAAAAATTTTTGCAATATTTGATATTAACGATATAGGTCAATTCCCATGTAATTTTTTCCCCTCTGCTTTGTATATTGGTATTACTTCAGCCTCCTTCAACATATCTGGCCAAATTGATGTTTATATACTATACCGTAGATCATTTAGTAGAAATATGAAATTTGTTAAAAATGCATCTGAAATTGGATTTTTTATGTCTTTTTTGTGCTGTATTTTTCGTTTTTCTTGACAAACTTTGTTTAAATGACGTTATCGTAAAATTGTTAAATACACTATGGTTGTATTTTTTCGTTATCTACAAGTGTACCGTAGACATTTTTTGCGTATAATGTGTTAGAATCCATTTGTGGCCTAAAAATCGATTTTTTATGCCTTCTTTGCGCTTTACTTTTTATTTTTCAGGACAAACTTTATTTAAATGACTTTAACGTATAAAATTTTGAATACAGAAATTTCTATTTTTTCGATGTCTACAACTTTACCGTTGAAAATCTTTGCATATAATATACTTTAATCCAATTGTGGCCTACTAATCGATTTCTTATGCCTTTATTACGCTTTTTTTTATTTTGCTCGGCAAGTTTTGTTTAAATCACATTAACGTAAAAAATGCTGAATATAAAAGAGTTGTATTTTTTCGAAGTCTATAACTTCACCGTGAAAAATTTCATATAAATATTGAATTTATTCAAGATACAGCTAAAATCCGATTTTTCAATATCTTTAAAAATTCTGCTATATGGAAATATACTCATCGAATATAGCTGAAAATAGATACGTCAGCTTCTTATAATGTGTCAAGTAAGAATCACGGTTTTTACTGACGCTCGAGTAAGTAACTGTCGATATGAATGAGATCATTATCTTTTTCGAATAGATGATAGGAGTTTTGGCGAACAAGTGGAAGGACTTGTTCAATGCAGTGTCTAGTGGAATTTACATTGAAAACCCCCGCTCTCATGTTCACTCCCTTGTCCACTTTACAAGCTTTTTTCGCGCATTGTCAATCTGATCTACCTAAGTTTAATGCAGTATTGTTATTATTGTGTTTGCTAGTATTACTGATGCTATTGCTATTGTTATTATTTATGTTGTGTGCATGTGGTGATGTTACATTGTGATTTAAGTCCTTATTATTATTAATATTGCCGTTGGTATTGCCGTTTTTTATGTTGTGTCTCCGTTGTGATGTTATATTGCAGCTGTGTTATTGTTATTAACATTGGTGTTGTGTGCTACGTGTAGAGCAGATAATTTGCTTTGTTAGATAAATGAAAAATCGATGTAAATGAATAGGCACGCATACCCTCTCGCATCCGACCGAAGAACTTGCCACGCCTGTGCCACACAAACTTGAATCCAAGATTTTTTGCTTTTTAACCTTAAGACACAAACTCGGAATATTCTGTAGAATTTAAGGCTTCATGTATAAGAATATTTGTATGAACCAAATTTTTGGCATGTCTCTTGCTCAGGCGAGAAGGGTCGATGTTAATTGTATTAAATCGCGTAAAGCGGGCCTTAGCAAGTATGATTTCGGTAGCTTCAGCTGAGCTTGAAAGACGAACTAGTAACGGTGGCGTCAGCAGGAACTTGAAGCGTAGACTGCTTGGTTCGTCTTCCCATGTGAATGCTTCTGCGTTGGAAGAGGGAGGACACAGCACTAACCCCTCATCCTAGCTCTCCACGAGCCTAGAGTTGCTCCAGAGGAGCAACCCAGCGACTATGTCGCCGATGAGATAGGCTCATATAAGTTAGCGGTTATTGACCGCTTTTTACTAATTTGACTGCGCGGCCAACCCTTGTAAAGGATCGACCTCAAAAGTCTGAACTAACCGCGCTTGTAGCGCCGGAAGTTCCGCTGTAGTAGCCTCTGTTGGGTTGGAGTGAGAGGACGAACGTCGATCACCTTCACTCCCCTTCCTTCTTTACTTGCTGGCTTGAGTGGTCGTGCTGGCTCCCGACTGACGATGGTAGCCTCGTCAGGTCCACTGTCACGGGTGGTCAAGTCCGTAGGCGTGGAGTCGGGCTCTGGCGGAGGCGGGGTTTCCTTGTTGTCGACGGAAACCGGTGGAGGAGGTTCGTTGCGGGAACACCGTAGAGTGATCTCCCGAATCTGTAAGGTGCCTGGTGTGGTGATCTGCGTGCTCTGGTCCGGCTGCTTGCACCTCATGGGCGACGTCTGAGTGTATGTTGACCTGGTCCTGCTTCTTTGAAACTCGACGGTTACCCGGGCGGCGTAGTCCTTGGCAAAGGCCAGACGACACCAGTCTGTCTCGGTGAGCTCGTACTCCCTTGGCTGCTCGCTCTCAGTCATCCGGATAGGTCGACGGAGAATAGATAGATAGATGTAAATGGAGAAGGGGAAAGCAAAAATAATTAAACCAAAAGTTTAATTGACTCCGTGATTTATTTCTCAAACTCTTAGAATATGCCCTATAGTCGTCTCTTACAAGGAAAGGTCCTTAGGTGTCCCTCGCCGATTTCGATAATATTGAAATATGTTGTAGTATATTAAAAAATAAGTGGCACGTATTCTTTTTTATCGTCGGAATACCACTTCTAAGGGGTGAAAACCACCCCTAAAGTTTACCCCCAAAAACAGATTTTTATTATTATCTCGAAAACTAATAAAGATATTCGAATGAAACAAACGCCAAAAAAATTGTTCTAAACAAATGTAAGTCACTACCCTATTTTTCATACTGAAGGGTTGCATCCCCTATTTATTATAAGGGTGAATATAATTTTTTTTTACATTATTTTTATACAGAAATTTTTAAATCATCTGAATTCAATGAACTATTGTACTGCTATTAAGAATATTAAAAATTCAAGTTCACGTATATCGGGATTTTTTTTAAAAATTCATTGCAAGAACTGAGTTACCCCTGCAGTTAACCCTTTCAGTTACGCAATTAAGAAAAGTACCAATCAACATAAAAATACGACACTTTATGTTTTTGGGGTCGCTGATTATGAGTTCGTTATCAAAATTTCAAAATTAATTGTTTAAACAATTTTGTTTAAACGAATTCTTGCAATATTATTTTTTTTCTATAATGTTTGCGCTGGAATTGAATTCTACAATAATAATTAAGTAATAACGTGATCTTTAAAAATATATTAATAATCTTATTTTGTAACAAACAAATTAAATCTAAAAAAAACACTTTTTTAAAAAGTTAAACAGATAATATTCGAGTAGGAATTATGAGCAGCATGAAAAGAGTCAGTATTTTTATCGCGGAATGCTATTCTCTTAAACCGGATTTTGTAAACAACGAAGGACCAGTATTGCCGACCTCGAGATGCGTAAGCACAGCAGTTTGATTGCGAGCTTCGACGAGAGCACATCGGACAAGCGTTTAATAATATTCACGAGTCATAAGCACGCACCTCATACAGCTTTAAAAATGTTAGTGAATCCGATGAACGTTATCAGTCTTTTGCTTATTTCCTTTCAAACACTGAATTTACCATTAACTCCAACAAACCAAAAGGAAATAGAGTTGAAGTCTCACATTGAAAGTATTTTGTTAAGTGCTATGAATTAATTTAATGGAATTGAAATGATTACCGAAGAGTCCTTGGACTTTCAAGAGCCGTATAAAGACGTGAACGCACAAATAATAGGAGATGAGATTCTTCACCATGATCCTGACTACTCTCAACCACCAACAGAATACTGTACGGATGATGATGAAGGATTAACTTTTGACTAAAAAACTAGAGCAGTCGAGTACTGGAGAGATACAAAGTCGAAAAAAACCGTAGTATTGATTCGGTACGACAAACATTCAAGCTTGTAAGATCTGTAAAACAATTACGTCTCTGGGTGAAACATTTAAATCAAGGAGGCACGTATAGGGAGAAAATCAGTAGAATATGTCAGTTTACTTTAGATAATTTTAAATCAGCTCTTGTGTCTTGTTTAATAGTTTATGATAATGATCTACGAAAATGGGATTTGCAGACACGGAAAGAAATAAACGCAGACTTCAGGTTCAAAGCTTCGACAGGTTGGTTAAAGAGATTTAAGAAAGCGCACAGAATTGTCTCCAGAAAAATAAATAAATTCATTTCTAAAAAGACTGTGGAAAATGCCGAAGAATTAAAGCAGAAAGCCCATGATTTTGTTCTTGATATTAAGTGGGAGATACAAAATTTTGGATTTGAAAATGTTTATAATGCAGACCAAAGCGGTTTTGAACTTGAGATGCATTCAGGGAGAACGTTGTCCATAGAAGGAGAAAAACAAGTACAATGCGTTGTTGAGTCAGTTTCGTCAAGAACCCATTCCTATACAGTATATCCTTTAATATTCTCCAAAGGGAAATTATTTTCACCTCTTTTTTTAGTTTTAAAAGAACCAACTGGAAAATTCGGACCAATAGTAGAACAAAATCTATTTAAATCTATCAAAATCCGGAAAAATGACTTCTGGTATCTATAATTATACGTTACATTTTAATAAGAAATTAAAAAATACTTCAATATAATTACTTTCTTTGTCAGATCATTTTAAAATTTGGATACGAAAAGCCTTTTATTACTAGATTCATGGAGTGGCCATTGTCCAGCTGTGGTAACAGAAGCTACACCAAATGATAAATCCGTAAATGTAAAAAAAATACCAACGGGGACAACGGGACAAATTCAACCCTTAGATGTATATGGGTTTAGACAATGGAAAAATTTTGTGTGAGACTTTTCTGATAGAGTCATTTTGATGCATCACGATCTGAATTTATATATACGAAATAACATTATTAAACTGTAATCACTTGTCGATAATCAATTATCTTCACCTCGGTATATTAATATGTTTAAATATTCCTGGAATGAAGTGGATATATTGACGAAAAACCGGAATCATTTGAAGATTCAGTTGATTTCAGCTTCGGTGATTCATGCGAAACGCATTGCCAGATTGAAGGCTGCAACAATGTTGCTATTATTCGTTGTTCATGGTGCAAAAAATCCTTATGTTTAAACTCTTTTTTGATGACTATCACTATTGTTCCACGTACCAAAAATAATAAAATGCAAAATAAATATAAATATAAATGAGGAACTTCTGTGTAGCGGTCGTGTCTAAAAAGGTTGTTCTGTATATGAAATAATAAGTCATATAAAAGTGAAGCCATCCATTCTATTTTCAACACACACACACACACGCACATAAAAGCATGCACGCACGCACACACATATATATGGTCAACTGGTTTTTTAATCGGAAATCCCAGTAGTAATACCGGAAACCGATAGAGCGAGAAATTATACATTTGACCTTCAAATGACCTTCAAGGTCAAGTCCAAAGTCAAATTGAAGATCACAATTACATCCCTTGTTCAACACATCCATACTTGAAATTTCTCGCTCCTTCCGAATCCAGTATCAAAAATAAGGGTTTCCATTTGAAAATATGAGGTTGACCTCGAAACAACCTTGAAAATGAGGTTCAAGGGCAAATCCAAGGTCACCGTCGGGTACTCCGTAAAGATTTACCTAGGGTATGACCTTTGTTTGTTTTGTTTTACCACTGAACTCGCGAGATTTTTAAGAAGTCATTATTTGACCTCTATTTGACCTCTAGGGGTTACCTCAACCCCATACCTCAATACATATCCGGATGTAAAATTTTCCGCTCTATCCGATTCCGCTATAAAAAATAGGGGTTCCCG
Source organism: Gastracanthus pulcherrimus (assembly GCA_949152435.1). NCBI lineage: Eukaryota > Metazoa > Arthropoda > Insecta > Hymenoptera > Pteromalidae > Gastracanthus > Gastracanthus pulcherrimus. The sequence goes on along the minus strand of OX424575.1, from coordinate 111,497,812 downwards.
TTTGAAAAAATGATATTGACCTCAAATTAACCTTGAAAATGAGGTTTAATGTCAAATCCAAGGTCACCGTTGGGTTCCTTGTTCAAAGTTACTTAAGGAATGACCTTGACCTCTTCCAGAAAAGCAGTACTTTAGAAAATATTCAGCTGTCCCGGGACTTAATTGACACCCTGTATGTACATATATATATATTTTAAAAAAGTGTTCTTTTACATTTAATTTGTTATATATATATGTATATCTAATCTAATATATATATATATATATATATATATATATATATATATATATATATATATATATATATATTTTATGATAACAAAAAAATTTTGTATACGTCTTCTGAAAGTAGATTCCAAGACCTTTTATTTAAGGCACCATGGACCTCAATCGGTTTCATGTAGCTGGTTTTATAATCGTTATGGTAAAAAAAGTATGAGTCACGATTTTCTAGCGGCCATATTGGAATTAAAAATGCCACTAATAGTAACAACTAATATGCCGATAAGGTATGCAAATTTAAAAAAAATGAATAATGTCATCGTGAAGAAATCATGGATACATAAATAAACGGCGGGAATAAAAACCATATCTTATCGGCAAATTAGTCGCAATATTGGATCCGCCATTTTAAATTCTGCAGATTTGACCTTAAATTCATCATCAGCATCCAGAAATATTTTAAAAATATCTACATATTAGCCGCCATATTGGATCCGCCATGTTGGATTTCGGTAACCTACCACGTGATTTTTTAAAGTATGCGTGGTAGCTAAAATTTGAGTCAAAAAAGTCCAACGTGATTATTTTTTTTAATTTTTACGGGCATTTTTATCTGTACTCTTCACGTTTTAGGGGTGCTTAACACCAGTTTGAAGCCGCCATTTTCAAAATGAACAAAAACGCCACTCGACTTTTTGTAGCTCTTGTCAATACGAACATTTTAAGCTATTGCTGGTTCTCCTACGCCTCTTCAAATTTTGGGCAAGGGGGGCCATTCGTTCACAAAGAATGCCTCATATATATATATATATATATATATATATATATATATATATATAATCTAATATATAAATCTAAAAAAACCCTTTTTTAACGAATTATGAGCAGCGTGAAAAGAGTATATGTATATATACAATTTCAAAACCAAGAAAAAAAATTTAAATGACAAATATCCATTTTCTTACTCATCAAACTGCTGTGCTTACGCATCTCGAGGTCGGCCATACTGACTATTTTCATGCTGCTCATAATTCGTTCACAAATATTATCTGTTTAACTTTTTAAAAAAATATTTTTTTAGATTTAATTTGTTTGTTACAAAATAAGATTATTAATATATTTTGAAAGATCACGTTATTACTTAACTAGTATCATAGAATTCAATTCCAGCGCAAAAATTATAAAAAAAAAATAATATTGCAAGAATTTGTTTAAACAAAATTATTTAAACAATTAATTTTGCAATTTTGACAACGATTTCATAATCAGCGACCCCAAAAACATAAAGTGTCGTATTTTTATGTTGATTGGTATTTTTTCTTAATTGCGTAACTGAAAGGGTTAACTGCAGGGGTAAGTCAGCCCGTGCATAATCCTGAAATACGTGAACTTGAATTTTTAATATTCTTAATATCAGTACAATAGTTACTTGAATTCAGCTGATTTAAAAATTTCTGTATAAAAATAATGTAAAAAAAATTATATTCACCCTTATAATAAATAGGGGATGCAACCCTTCAGTATGAAAATATGGTAGTGATTTACATTTGTTTACAACAATTATTTTGGCGTTTGTTTCATTCGAATATCTTTATTAGTTTTCGAGATAATAATAAAAATCTGTTTTTGGGGGTAAACTTTAGGGGCGGTTTTCACCCCTTAATAGTGGTATTCCGCCGATAAAAAAATACGTGCCACTTATTTCTTAATATACTACAACATATTTCAATATTATCGAATTTGGCGAGGGACACCTGAGAACCTTTCCTTGTTAGGTGTTACTAGGCAATATACTCGAGGGAGAACACGGGTATCGAGTGCTTTATCGACCGGTCCTATATGCCCTTTACTCGTCAACCTCTAGTGTGGTTTGAACGACGCCACCTAGCAGCGATGCGCGAACTATGCTGTTCGTAATTTCTTTCGGTGGCGCGCAATTTAAACTTAGCTATTCTTAGCTGCGCGAAAGAGCCTGGTAATGGGCGTGTAACAGGCAGTCTTCTATATCCGTTACAATAATCTTTGCACTCTCTGCGCTGCTTCTACCTCTCCTCCTCTGCTAGCCACATTGCTTCTTCCAGAGTCAGGTGCGAGAACATTGCTCGACGCAGGACCATTACTAGAGATTAAGTTATTACTGTTATTAACGCGTTTACTGGAAGCTAATTTTGTATGTTGATGGTCCTGCTCTTGAATGATCTCAGTGTAAGGCTCAGGTGGTACCTCGAGATCTGAGGGGTTCGATCCAAGAGTACCATGCAAGTTGCCTGTATTTAATTTACTGTCCAACTTATTTTGTAGGACCAGCAATTTCTAAGTTAATTCCGCATTTTCTGTTTCCAATGAGGTTTGATTGATCATCGTAACCTATTATCAATGCTGGAATTGCTTCCACCATTTCGAGATCTTCAGCACGCTTAGATGTTTTGGAGTTTACCTCAAACGTTACAATTCCTACTTTAGTTGCAATAACTGAGATATTAATGGCACAATCTTGAATCTTATCTAACCTAACTCTGTTCTTTTCTACCGTGAGATCAATGTAGTCGGTTGTACTGTTGTTGGTCCCGCTGATGGTTCAGTTCTTTGTAGTGTTCCTGCTACCAGTAGGCCGTTGCCCCTCCTCAGATGCAGCTCGTCTGGCGCCTGTGCTGGATTGTGTATAAGCGTGTAGTGGTAGACGCATGTAGCTACTTTACTCGGTGATTAGTGTGCCATTTTTTCCTCCCGTTGGCTGGGTGATAAGGCGCTGAGCCTCTCTACCGTGCTGGTGTTTATGCTGGAGAGAGACTTAGGCAGAGGAACGAGAAGTGGCAGCTGTGGCGAAGAGTTGCTGATAATAGGAGCTGTCTGCGTATGTGCGTGTTTTTGTTGTTTATCGGTGGACTTGTTGCTCTCGCCCATTCTACTATTGTTTCTCTCTCTCTCTCTCTCTTCTCTCTCTCTCTCTCTCTCTCTCTCTCTCTCTCTCTCTCTCTCTCTCTATCTCTTTGTCTCTGTTCCGTGCTGAGTAAAATGAAAAATCCTAGAGGAGTAATTGGGTTGACGAAGACATATGATTGGTAAGTACACTTTTCTTTATTTATAGAGAGACATACTATAATGATCATTATTCTTACGTAACATTATTCGTAATCGATGAAATAAATTTTTGCGTATTATGGACAGAGGGAGTTAAATACTTCATATAGGGAGAGTCGTACAGTATGAACACCCATAGCTATTTTTGGCATAACTATTTATTGACTCGATGAAAGTTAAAAATTCAAATAGGGATTTATTCCTTAAAGAGTCCTCTGCATAGAAAAATAGGTCTAGGAATAAATTCTAGCATGCAACTAAATTATAAACATAAATGTAAACTTTACGATTTTGTAATTACTAAAAAATATTATCCAGTATGACCATTTATTATTTTTTAGTTGATATTAAGGACTGAATGATACTCACTGAATGATACATTATTTTTAGACGTTATAATGTAGAATATTTATTTAAATAAACATTTATCGACATTTATACACTGTATTATAAACTACAATAATGCACATGCATTAAAATATAGTATTTAGTTATAAATAACGAAACACGGTGAGCTTGAAGGTCGGATAGGTTTGATGAAAATGAGTCAAAAATCGGGTTGGACAGGCTGTTTCAGAATCAAAAGTAGATTTAAAATTTGTAAAATTTGAAATCCTAGCTGATCCCTTTCGCGTTTTATCAGCATTTTTGTATTTCAACCGCTCAAAACGCAGGAACGCGTATTCGTCGATTTTTGCATAATTGTTTTGATCAAAAGATTTTCCTGATGTATATAGTCACTAATAATTTAATTTTTTGTATTACAAAATGCTGTGTATAAATAACAGTAGAGAAAAAAAGCTGTTTTAGATTTTTATGATTTTTTGAGGTCTTTGAATTTTTACTGACGTTTTCTAAAACTAATAAACTTATTTCTTCATTACTTCTCGTATTTCACCACTAGGTGGCTACTCACTTTTTGTTCTCATGCACAAAGTGATACAGTCTAACTTATAATTAAACCTCCTGTCAGGAGGCTAGTTGTTTTAATATCATTTCATGAAAATCATCATTAATTGAAAATAAATTGTAAAAATATTTATTTCAAAATGAGTCATGGAAATAAATCTTCTCACGAGGATAATCGAAAAAAGTGTGTGGTCCTTGTGGAAAAAAATTAAACTTGGAAAGAAAAAAATTGAACAATTTCTTATAAATGAAAAGACCGAAAAACTGATACAAAAATTTGTGTCTGAAGATTTTGATTTAATGGATGAAAAATATCCTTTAAGTATTTGTACAACCTGCTGTCTAACTCTACTTGATGCGGAAAAGAATATTACCCAAAGAGACTCGTACAAATGTAAATTCATGCAACTGTTATATATGTGTAACTGGTAGATTTAAGGGCCATGTTAAAGTTGAAAAGGGCAAAGGACACAAAAGAGATTTAAAAAATAATGTAACCGATGATTCATTGAAACTTGTCGGAGCAGATAAACTTTCTGTTTCACTTACAGAGAGCAAGGAAACTAAAAATACACTACAGATGTGTAGTAAATGTTTTCAAGAAATTGGAAAAGGCATAAAACATGTTTGTAAAATAAGTAATGAAAATGTATTAAAAATTATAGATCAACTTCCTGAAAAAAATAAAAAACAAATTGTTACTACTATTTTGAAAAAAAAGGTTGAATCCATTATTCCTACAACTAAAAGTAAGTCACCTCCTAACATTACTTTGAATTTATCTACTGGTGGAACTAAATCAAAAATTGTTTTGAATCCTAGTATTGAAAGGAATATCTCATTCGACGAATAGAGTTTGGATAGTTTCCGAACAAATATAGGACTTTCAAGTAACCAAATGAAAAGAATAACAAATTTCATAAGATGTAAAGTAGGAAGGAAATCTATTCCAGCGTATTACACAAAACATACATCAGAAAACTCAAAAAGATTGTGATAATAGCTCAAGTAAACAAAGAGAAAAACTTCCCAGACTTGTCGTTTATGCAGACGCTGGGGAACTCCTCGATGCAGTTATTGAACATCGGAAAATACAAGGAAATGTTATCATCAAAGTTTTGGTGGATGGAGGCCAAGGCTCTTTTAAAATAAGTTTGACAATTCTCCCCGAAAATTATTCTTCTACTTCAGAAAGTACATGTTCAAATGATATTGATAGCAATGAAAATGATCGGTCAATTCACGATCAGCCGAAGGAATTGAATTACAAAAGAAAACGTTATTCTGAGGGTGGAGTTGTTAGTAAAAGAGGTAAGCTTACTAGTGTAATATTCACTAGTAAATGTTTATATAAGCTATATCAGCGCGAAAAATGTAAGCTGATCATAGGATTTGTCAGCTCAATAAAAATAAATAGTATATTTACAACGTGAATTATAATAAACTGATTTTTATATTCTACCGTAAAATGTGTATATTTTAGACGTAAAATATTAAAATATCAAAACTATAAATAGTGTAAAACATTTTTAAGTTTTTATTTTAATAATAAACAATACATTTTTAATGAAAAGAATTATGAAACCTATTACTTTAAGAAAAAGTCTTTAAGAACAAACATTATTTTGTATCGAAAAGAATTATAAAAGAAAAATTATTTAATAACATTAAAAAGAAATATGTATTGAAAAAAGAATTATAAACCATTATCATGAATAATTATTCAATAACATTAAAAAGTTTTATACCGAAGAATAAATTTTTATATTTTCAATAAAGTCAAATTAACAAAATGTTATATAGTTATTATATAAAGTTTATTTGCTAGAAATTATTTAGCAATTTCCTTTAAACTAATTTATTACGTTTATAGCTAAGTACTTCTGCAGGAACTGACTCGCTTATAAAAGGTTGAATAAGCTAGGAAAACATGCTCGTTATTCTAGCTTCGTCCATTGCGTAGGTAAGCATGTTAGCTGTTTTTTAGCGTACCCGTTCGCGTAGAGGCCACACCCGCTCGAATAAGCTTTTCACGTGAAAAGAAAAATGAGTTTACCTTGGAAACATCATTGAACTTCGATGATTTGTGGACTTACAGGATATGGCAAAATCCATTTTATGGTCTCTTTGATCTTCTTATATCCATTGTTCATTGTATCCATAATAGGAAAATTTTAAGAAATACTTATTACTTTTGTTGTTTTAAAAATCAGTTGTAAGTTTTTGCTTTGTGCGTATCTGCAGATCATAATTATGAGCAATACATGATTGAAAATAATAAAAGTATTATATTTCCCAGCAATGTTATGAAACAATAATAAAATGCAGCTAATGCCTCTACCATCCTGATGAAGAAACTACTTAGCGGAGAGTAAATTTATACGTACTTTGTGTCATTTATTTATGTTTATTGATAATGGGCGATTATTTTAAACAGCGGATTGACTAAATTATTATCTTTCTAACCTGAACTATACTCGAAGTGTACTCTAATAGTGTATGATTAGACGATCTTTAATTAAAGTATATGTAATTCGATACATGAATAATTTATTTTACTGAGGTTTTTTTAAACTTATTCGAATTAAGTATACTGATATAGGCATAAACAAGTCTCAGATTTGAGACATAAGCTTATGGAACGTATATGCACATTTGGTTGATTAACAAAATATACATTTAACTTGGCCATAAATTAATCAATTTCAGGAAATAACCAGTACAAACATTTTTATTTTCAATAGTACTACATTATAACTAAATATATTACAATACGATTTTTTACTATTCAAATGAACCTATATTTTTAAGAACAGGTTTTGATTAAAACATTTAAAATTTTTAGAAGAAACAAAATTTATGTTTTATAATTCTCAAACTTAATTTACAAATCAAAAGGTTTATAACATTGGCTATTAAAAAAAATGTATTATAAAAGCAGTTTTTCCCAAATAAATTTTATCTTTGAAGAAACAAAAGAAACGTAAGTAAGTAAGCTATGGGGATTCACGGTCACCTTCTTTGCAAAGTACAGTTACAGAGTGAGAGCAACAACAAACTCAAATTTAAAAACTATCGATACCGCGAACGTACACCTTTCGTGGCGTACGCAGATTTTGAGTGCTTGCTAAAGCCAGTCGAAGGTGACGAGCGTTCATATCAAGAACACCAGGCATTCAGCGTAGGATTTTACGTGAAATGCAGCTTCGATTATAGTAAGTCAGCGTACAAGTCCTACAGAAAACTGATCGATGTCGATCAAGATCCTACGAAATGATTCGTATTGAGTTTGTATCACTCTCGGCCAGGAACTGGAGCAGCAGTATAATTATCCTGTCCCAATTGATGAGCTTATACCTACGGAGAACGAACAGTTTGACACAGCAATCATCTGTCATATCTGCAAGAAGTTGCTCATAAAGTCAAAGACCACTGTTATTTTACGGGCAGGTACGTTATGAGGAAATTTTTTTCAATCATCCGGTTAAATCTAATAATTTTATTTATTTTCAGATATTGAGCCCCAGCTCACAATGGGTGTAATATAAATTACAAAGATTCGAGGACGATCACGGTTGTCTTTCATAACCCGGGTAGATACGACTCTCACCTCTTCATCAGAGATCTGGGTATCTGGTCGCTGCTACCTGGGTATCTTGTCGCTGGTATCTAATTGCATGTATCTGGTCGGATATATTTCGGTATCTCGTAGTGGATATCTCGGTACCTGGTGGACTTGCTTGTGCTCTCGACTCGATCTTTTTCTACGACATTCTGTAGTGATTGTAGTGAAAAAGTGTATACAAGTGCGTCTTTCTAATATGTGACAGACGGCATTCAGTTAAATAAAAAAAGTAGGTCGTATTATTAGACAACACTTCTTTTCCAGTGTGAATATTCTTGTATTTCTGTTACTCTTTTTGCACAAATTTTACTGATTCTGTCGCATATTTCTCTCACACCTTTTTTTACAAAACAAATTACAATTTTACATTTAATAGAATATTTCCTAAGTTTCTCTACAATAATAGGTGTGCTAAGGTCACCGGGTTTTAGCTTGTGCTTTCTTAAAGTTTTTAAAGTGCTCTCGACATTTGCTCCCACTCTCCACAACGTGTACAGTACTATGCATCAGTTCCTATATGCATCAAATAAACTGTAGGTTTTCTTGAAAACGTGCATGCTTTTTATCAGCGGTATTAAATTTATTTTCGATACTAATAGCTTCCACCACATATGGCAGCTACTCCTTTATTCGACTACCGCCACTCCATACACATACTCTATAACCCCGATAGACGGCGCTCAGCTTAAGTACAAAAATTTGTTTTTGCGCATGTGTAAAATGTTAACCAGAGCGCGAAATTGAAATTACCAACAGAGAGCGTTGCAGTATAGCAGTAAAATAGTGTGATTAATATCCTCAATAGAGGGCGCTGGCTTATCGCTGACATTAGGTACAAAGAATTTGATATGTCGTGTGCAGTTCGACATCATCGTCATTCTAATATAAGCTGTCAAAGCATCAACATGGAAGATTTCCGTCGACAAGAAGGTATTCTTCGCAAACTTGTTAAAGCACAAGATGCATTTCAACGCAAATTGGATATGTTCAAGCTTGGCAATGCTAATGTGGAGAGAGCATTGGTAGAAACGATTAAGCCAATTGTCGATCCACTTGAAAAGTTTGTAACATTATCTGAAATAAAAAAATTAAAAAATAAGCGTATATTATCTGAAAATGACTTTCAAAAGATTGACAAACTAGATGAGAGTGACGAATCAGATATAAATATAACATCAAATAAGAGTGATGTGTCCGATGGGAGTTACGATGAAACTGTGCAGTGTTCAGTGGTTCGCGATATCTCGTTCGGAACAGCTGATGAAAATGATAATTTATCTACTAATAAGCATATTCTTATGTTCAATCAAACGGAGAATCTAGATAAAATTTATGGATTGCGTAAAGAAGGTGCTAGTTTTATGATTGGTCATCGACACACTTTCAAGATTATAACGTGAAGGTGCAGGATGTACACTATCCAAAGACATTGGGATTGTTGCAGCTGCGCTTTGCAAAATATCCTGATCAAACTGTAGTGAATTCAAACGATTTGCAAAATTATCGCAAGATTCTCGAAATAATGAATCCTCACAAGAAGATGTATAGAAGTGATGAATCCATTCGTACTCGCAACAGCATGAAATTTACTGATATGATACAAAATTGCTAGAAGAGAAACAGGAATGGATTACGTATACTGGGACGATCCAAATGAACTCGTAGATCGCCTCCAATTACTCTTGGCTGAACAATCAGCCGAAAATCTGATTTACGTCAACGAGATCCACTCTATCATAGAAGAGCTGGATACACACTTTAGAATAGAATAGAACCGCAAAATGTGCGATAGAGAGGTACGATTTGCGTCACATAATCACATTTATCCGTCAATTGACCGACATTTGATGGATACTTAACCGTCATTTGATCGACACTTGACCAACACTTGACCAACACTTGACTGACATTTATCCGATATATTTATGTCATAGAGTCAACGTTTTTTGAAAAGTTTCGACACTTTTTCGACTCATTTCAAAACTTTTCGACACATTTCGACAATTCTTGACACGTTTCGATACATTTCGACACTTTTTCGACATATTTCGACACTTTTTCACCTTTTCGACATATTTCGACACTTTTTCGATACATTTAGACACTTTCGACACTTATTCGACACTTTCGACACTTATTCGACACTTTCGACACTTATTCGACACTTTCGACACCTATTCGACACTTTCGACGCTTATTCGACACTTTTTCTACCGAATTCAACACTTTTTCGACACATTTCGACTCTTTTCGACACATTTGGACTCTTTTCGACACATTTCGACACTTGTTCGACAGACTTCGACACTTGTTAGACACATTTCTACATTTGTTCGACAAATTTCGACACTTGTTCGACATATTTTGACACTTGTTCGTCAGATTTCGACACTTTCTCGACACATTTATGTCAGAGTCGCACTTTATGTCACAGAGTCAATACTTTTCGATACTTGATTGACTCACCATATAATAGGTATTGAGAGTTGTCATGGAGACGTAAATCGCGTGACCACAACTAAACAAATAATTCCGGGCTCCGATCGCTTTAACTAAACTCCGTCAAAGGGCGAGGCGCTTGTGTCAGAACCTAATGTACATTATATATATTTCGTGTGGGCGTTTCCCGTAAGTGATTGTTACATTTTAGATCTATATATATATATATATATATATATATATATATATATATATATATATATATATATATATATATAGAGAACCCTGTAGCCACAAATAAATTTATATTCAGCAAAATGCTTGTGGAATTTAAGAAAAGTTCGAATGGATTTGATCAACTTCTACTCGATGGTAATACTTTCTTTAAAGATAGATGTCGACCAGAAAAAGTATACTGTAAATGTAAGTTTTTTAGATCGCATCGATGTTCGAGTCGTGCTGATATTAAAGGTATCGAACTCTTCATTTTTACTGCACATAATCATGCCTCTTTTACAGAGCCTGTACAAGTTGACAGTCATGAGCTCAAGTTTGTATCACCAGATACTGGGATTGATTTTCAACAACAGGAAGATATTTATAACAAGATCCCAAATTTAATGGAAGCGATTAAACGAAAACGTAAGCTGTTGGTTCAAAATATGGAAGAACCATCACTTAATTCTGTTCATTCACAAGAAAAACTGTTGACCAATGTAAGAATAAACCTTGAGATATCAAGTTCTGATCTTCCTGATCAATTTGACAAATTTAAGGAATCTCTAATTAAAGCTTCTCTACAAGACTCAAACAGTAGTGTAGACGAATCTTTTTTATTCAGGAATGTTAACAATTATATAATTGCTTCTTCTCCAAAATCACAGTCAATATATGGTTCTCGTTGCAAACGAACATTTAATAAGAAAGAACTATACGAAAATTGGAGTAAAGATCAGAATTATCGATCCAATCATATGATGTTGAATTCTACGTCAAACAAGTCAATAGTAACTCCTGGGACTTTAAAAGTTAAAGTTCACAATTTTATTAATACCTGTAAGACTTCCTATATGACTAGCGAGGAGTGCGAAGAATCTCTAACTAGCAATTCTCCACGAGTGACTGATAGTAGTGTAGATTAATCCATTACATCGACTTATGATAGTTATCATATGATTGCTACTACCAAGATAACAACACTATTCTCAAAGAATTCTCCAAGAATTCTTTAAGAATAGCGAAAGAGAGTATGAGAATTCTCACGAGAATTCTATATGAACTCTTTTAAACGTTGCAAATGTCGCCTAGCTAAGTATTCTCAATGATTGTTCTGAAAGAAATCTTATAAAACGTCACGAATAATTCTCTACGAATGCTTGTAGAATATATGTTGAAAAGTATATAAAAAAAATTAATATTAGAACTATTATTTATGTGATATTATTTGTGACATGTAAAATGTCACAATAAAACATTGCTGTAAAACATAAATAGCTGAAAGAGAAATAGAGTATTAGGAAGGTTAGGTTAGGGTAGATAGAGTTAGGATAGGAGAGGAGGAATATTATAAGGGAGCAATATTATTGATATTAACTAAGGAAAAACTGGACGGAATCACGCACGCACCGATATCACCGAACGCACGCTAAATAATTATTAATTATTTAATTGTTAATTGTACGCGTATAATTGATGTGTTTCCCGGGGGAGATCGACGGCGCAACACACACAAACCTACCACCAGCACACATGCACACAAATTTAGCAGCACAATAGTCGACTCAGCAACAGTCAGCAGCCCAGGGAAAGCTGAGTAGCTCAGGAGGTAGCACCGACGAAGAAGAGGTCGAGTCTTTCTTTGTTTCTCTGTCCATAGGTAAATGCAGCAAGAGAGAGAGAGAGAGAGAGACAGATCGAGAGAAGACAAGCGGACAGGAGCTGTGGGCCGCAGCAGCCGCAGTAGACGAATATACACTCACACACACAATAAGGACAACGCCGAGAAGGTCATACGGCCTTAGCCAGCTGTCGAGCGCATGGGAGAGCGAAGCGGTGAGAGAGATAGGAAGCCAATCGGACAACGAGAGATGAATAGATAAGCGCCTAAAAGATAGAAAGATAAGCGTGCGGCGGGAGAAGGGAGCAAGGCGCGTTTACAATGAACGGTATTATCGAGTATAGGATGCAGGATCGGGAAATTATACCCAATATAGAGGGCGCTGATTTATTATTTAAATTAAGCGCGTCCCATGTGTGCATGACTGGAGATAAAACTAAAGCAGTAGTTAACCTCCGGTTACTACTTGTATAGTCAACTTATTCGCTCTAACTGTAAAGAAAGTTGGAATTTCTCTTATAAGAAATTTAAGGATAACAATAAGTAGATTCATTACAAGCTAATGTACTATACATACATTTTTGTCAATGGAAACAAATGTGCTCTCGGTCAAAGAAATAAATGCTACTTAAAACATTAACCTTTTATTTCATACATTACTGATCAAAAAGAAACTTCAATAGACTAAGTGCTGTTAATGAGTACTCTCAAGTATAAAATAATATATTTGAGTTAAATGGAAAAATCGTTTACATACTCTGATATGTTATACAGCTATGTAACTTTCACACTCAATCACAGATTAGGTTTTATACACCAAGTATCAAAATTCATATTTCAATTTGAGTGTTGGTGACGACAAGTCGATCGTTATATTGAATATCGTTAATATAATCTAAATACATCAGTATATATAACTGGATTTGCGTATCCCAAATGGATTCATAGCTATGATTACTCGGAGGCGATCGACTAATATATCAGGATCATTCCAATCGTCGAATACATAATTATGATCTATTCTTCTCTATTTCTTATATGAATCTTCCATATTTGATTGCCCATGGAATTTAGAACCAAAATTCGATTGTAATTGTGGTGAACTACTTAGACAGCATTCCTATCCCAAAATAAATATAAAAGAATTCTCTTCGAGAGTTCTTCGAGCATTTTCTAAAAAGCGTTCTCAAAGAGTTCTAACGTGTTCGCAAATGTCGCCTCCCAACATACTCTTTGAGAATTCTCAAGCAGTTCTTTGTGACTTTGTTGAGAATCGATAATAATAATAATTATCTACCCTTTTACTTCGTGAATAATTATTTATGTAAAATAATTTGGGATCAGCTTTATTTTTATAATTGTTTACCACTTTTTAGTAAGGTTGTAAGTAAGGACCAAGGAGCCTTGAGCCAAATGGGTATATCATTCTGTCTCTCTTGCATATTCGTGCTATCTCACTCATGACGCTCTCCTCCCGGCGCGTCCCCACGCGTATCAGTCAAGTTCGAATACTAGCCTAATTTCTGTAATTATTAGATAAACATTAACATATTCTCTATCCATTTCTCCTCTAGATAAGTTTATAAGCTATTCAGTAAGCGATTGTTACGTTTCGATAATCCGGAATATAGAAAATGCAATTATAAAAATATGCAGTTATTTTCTGACATAAAGTGGCTGTGATATTTTTAGGAAGTAAACCAAATCTGTATTGATTTACAAAAGCGGAAGTAGACAGTGCTCTCGTCGTGTATGATATATTAAATATTATTTGAAACTGCAGTCATTATAATAAATAAAATTTATAAGAATATATATGTATTGGAAGTTTAATTCTATGCTCTCCAAGCTTCAAATGATATATTTGAATTTTATATTAATTCCAAATATTGAACTCTATAATTTATGATGTTGTATTCTGACCCAAATAGGATTTTGTCCTTAAAACTCACTATTATTTTATGTATTGGGCTAATGCTCATTGCATACTACTCCATTATTCTTTATGCCAGAGTCCTCTTATCTCTCGAGGAGGTTCACTGAACCGGATGCCGGGACAATCGACGAAACCCACGCTGATCCATTCGATATTATTATTACTTCCTAATTTGCATGCAGGTTCTAACTACTTAAATGATTTATGTTTTTTTCAAGTACTGGATATTTATTTTTTGATATATATAAGTATAAGATACATAGAATTTAATAATTAATTTGATTCTCTAATTCTATTAATATTTAATTAATGACCACCAACTAATAATTTCCCCCGGACTATTAACATTTATTTCGCTCGACTTTAATAATAATTGAAATTCTCGCCCGCGTGCTTAATGGCCGCCCGCTGCCTCTACTCGCACGCACCGTTGGTCGACCGCGTTGCCAGAATTACCAATTACCTGTAATAAAAATTATGCTGCTTCTGGAACCCTTAATCTGAAACAAACTAAATAACAACGTAACGACGAAAACACAACAGCTTCACTCTCCACCCAGTCTCGACCTAAAATGCAGCTACAACCGAAACAGAAATAAATTATGGAATGCTCTCAACAAGTAAATTTTAAGTAAAAATTACACAAAAACTCTCTTGTTGATTATCTGGGCCGAGCGCTATGGGGGCAAAGATTCACTGGCCAGACTAATTCACTCACGTTGAATAATACTCCAAATTAATAATTCGACTCGAAGTTTATCCACCACAATGGTTACTGGTTTCTCCAATATTTCTACGCGGTGCTGTTAACCTCGATAATGCTGCTCACTCAGAAAAAGCTACTGTACTCGGTGAGAGCTCCGGACGAAATGAAGAAGACGGAAACTTTCATCCTGCTCCTCCGGCTTCTCCGAATCCTAGCTCCCGCTATTTTCCTTACCTCGATTTTCTCTCTCCTTCTAACACACCTGTTGCTGTATACCCGCAACTCGATTTTTATTCAAGTAGTAACTGGAGATTAACTACTGCTTTAGTTTTATCTCCAGGCATGCACACATGGGACGCGCTTAATTTAAATAATAAATCAGCGCCCTCTATATCGGGTACATTTTCCCGATCCTGTACCATATACTCGATAATACCATGTATAATAACCGATAGAGCGGAGCGCGTTCGTTGTAAACGCGCCTTGCTCCCTTCTCCCGCCACGCACTTATCTTTCTATCTTTTAGGCGCTCATCTATTCATCTCTCGTTTGCCGACTGGCTTCCTATCTCTCTCGCTGCTTGGCTCACACATGCGCTCGACAGCTGGCTAAGGTCGTATGACCTTCTCGGCGTTGTCCTGCTTGTCTGTGTGAGTGTATATTCTGTCTCTTTCTCTTGCTGCATCTATCTATGGACAGAGAAACAAAGAAAGACTCAACCTCTTCTTCGTCGGCACTGCCTCCTGAGCTGCTCAGCTTTCCCTAGGCTGCTGACTGTCGCTAAGTTCGCTGCTGTGCTGCTAAATGTGTGTGCGTGTGTGCTGGTGGTAGGTTTGTGTGTGTTGCGCCGTCGATCTCCCCCGTGAAACGCATCAATTATACGCGTACGATTAATAATTAATAATTATTCAGCGTGCGTTCGGTGGTATCAGCTTACATTTTATATAATAGTGCGTAGTTCTGAAAAGCTACGTGCGTATTGAGTCACAAAAATCCTGGCTGGCCCGATCGCCGATGACGGTGAATACTTGCAGCTACCCAGCTCTATGCTGCTCCTATATAGGTAGCCTATCCAAGTAGCCTATACAGGTGGCCATGAATCCCCCCAGTTTAAGCATAGTTGGCCGTAAGTCCCCTAGCTTATCTACTAAAGTATCATCTTTAGATAATAAACACAATATTTTTTAAAAAGCAGTTTTCCAACACGGAATCGAATTTTAAAAGAAAACCAAATTAATTAACTTTTTATCATTATTAAACTTCATTTATAAAAATTTTAAAATGATCATAGGTTAATTAAAGAAAGAACTTTAAATTCATTTTACAAGCTCTTGGCTTTT
Organism: Gastracanthus pulcherrimus; assembly: GCA_949152435.1. Classification (NCBI taxonomy): domain Eukaryota; kingdom Metazoa; phylum Arthropoda; class Insecta; order Hymenoptera; family Pteromalidae; genus Gastracanthus; species Gastracanthus pulcherrimus. The sequence goes on along the minus strand of OX424575.1, from coordinate 111,481,717 downwards.
ATCAAAATAGATTTAAAAATTAATTTTAAGAACAAACAAAAATTGTTCTTTTGCTCTTTTTAATACTTAATTTATAATACCCTATATAGAAATATTTAAAACATAATTAAAAACGATAAACTTACGATATATTTTCAGTAAGTTACAAGCGTAGTATTATAAAGATATTCAATAGAAATTTAATTTTATTAATTTGAAAGAATTTTATAGACAACACGTTTTCTAATAATAATACGCATATACTATAAATATGATTCTAAAAAAATGTTGAAATTTTAAGTAGACTTTAAAAGATTATTTTCATTTTCTCAAAAAACTCGGTAAACAAGAGTATTTAGGGGCCTGCGGCGGCTCAGTCGGTAGAGTGTCGGATTCCCACGCCGGTGACTCGGGTTCGAATCCTAGTCTCTGCCGATTGATACAAGCACCTCTGTAAAAATTACATGTGCTTTGTTTACAAATACACCGCAGACCCCCGTCGTCGATTAGCACCACATAGAAGCACAAACATGGCGACGTTAATAATAAAAAAAAAAAAAAAACAAGAGTATTTCATATTATTATACATAATAAAAACACCAACTTAACAGTTTTCAAATTCGTTATTATTAGTAATTTAATTTAAAATATTAACTTATGTTTAGTAAACTAAAAACAGATTTTCATAGTATTCAGTGTAAAAATAAATGATGTGCTATTAAAAAGGTTTACGCATAACCAGATCTTTAAAATAACTACAGGTATTTTACGAAATAATTAATTTATAAAAACGTTGTTTTTAAGATTACTTAGTTTTGAAAGAATATTTTTAATTTTCTCAAACTCAACAGAGAAAAGTATCTCAAAAGCAAATAAAAAAGCATCATAATTTTCAAAAGTTTCAAATTTATTATTTTGATGTAATCTTAAATTCTATGTATGTCTAGAAATTTAAAATTGATTTATGATATAAATTATAAAAACATGTAACACACTATTGAAATGTATGTATAAATTGAATTTTGAAGCAGTTTAATATATTATGATATTCCCGCGAAAAAAAATGAATATCGTGTTTTGTTTATATTGCGACGTTTTGTAAATAGTTAGTTCTGCACGAGATACAAAAGCGAGAGGTTGTACCTCCTTCTATATTGCGAGGTTAAATAAAAGTCAAGTCTTTGTATTTGAGTGTGTATATGCATGTGTGTGTTTGTGCGTCTGTGTGTTTGTGTGTGTTTGTGTGTGTATGTATGTGTATGTGTGCGTGTGTATGTGTGTGTGTGTTTGTGTGTGTGTGCCTGTGTGTATCATACTTATTCACTATCGAGGACCCGGTCATAACATTTTAGAGAGTACATAAATGACATCCCGTGTATCAAAAGTGACAGCGACACGGTCAAGTTTTCGAGCAGCGACTATGGCTAAATCTACTAACCTCAAACAAAGCTGCGGAAAATACTACAAACGAAATCATGATTTTATCAAATAATACACCGACAATTATTTCTGAAGGTTCTGCAACGGATGCGGATTCGCAGCCACTGATTCAAAGAACCTTTCATGAGTTAGAAAAGGCTAAAGACAAGAATGACGAACTGCGACTACTCTTGGGATATGCGGGAACCGAACTTCAGACAGAGCATGCTAAGCGTGAAATCGAGTTAGTGAGCCTACAGCGAGTGAATGATGAATTAAAAGCAGAATGAGGTTCGCTCCCCGAAAACTTCCGGAATACCAGCTAAGCCGATATCTATCTTTACATAATAACGTCAATACTGAGAATAGGTTAGATATCTGTCAAAATTCAAACACGGCCCGTCCGCGAAGTCAAGAATTATTCGTAGGGTTAGATTTAGGTTTTAATTTAAAACCCGACAACTATGACGGGACTACACCATTGCGTGACTTCTTGAAACAGTTTAACTTAATAGTAAAAGCTAATAATTGAGATTCTAGTAACAAAAATTCTCATTAGTCTCGTGTTTGCGTGGAAAAGCTAGAACTATCTTAGATAACATTTCTGATTTTGATTGTTTAGATTTTGACGCGCTAACAGACAAATCAGAACGTCGTTTTGGTGATAATCTTATAACCTCAGTTAGTTATTCTTTGTTTCACAGTCGTCGTCAAAAACCAGGGTAGGATTTTGCAGCATTAGCTTCTGATTTAAAAAGATTAGCTGTTTTGGCATATTCAGAAGTTTCATTTGAAGTTCAGGATAAGATAGTGTGTTCTCAATTTATCTTCGCTATATTCAACCTTTTTATAAAGGAGAGTTCAAAAAGAGAGTTTAACTTCTATGAATGTAGCCCTTCCTCGAGCATTCGAACTAATGGCTAATGGGGATGAAATTAGGAGTTTTTATTCGAGGGGAAATAATGTTCTTTAATGTCGAAGATCTAACCAAGGTCAAAATCAAATTAATGGTCAAGAAATTTCAAATAATTCTATAAATACTTCTAATATAGATTGTTGGCGTCGTGGCAGGAAAAGTCATGCTCAAGCTCGTTGCCCTAACTGGGAAAACTAAAAAATGTTGAATTTTCAGGAGCGAAATCAATATATCCAAATAAAGCTACTAGAAATTGTGAAGATAATTCAGTTTCAAATTCAGATATCGTAATTGGTCGTATTCTTCAAGATTTAAATGCTTTGAAATTTGAATGTACCATAAATGATGGACCATATTGCCGTAGAATCGATGCAGCATTGTAAATAAAAAAATTATTTCTTTAGATTCTTGTCGTATCACACTAGGTAAAAAAATTCTTAAATAACCCACTGGTTAAATTGTTCCTGTCAAATTCCGTACAATTGTTCAAATCCGATTAGGAAAATATTAGGATGTTCCTATTTCAAGTGACGTTTCGTTCAGGGACATAGAAGAAAAGTGTTTTAGAATTCATGAATGATTAAAGGAAGTTCCAGAAAATCTTAAAGATATTTTTTTTAAATAATACAAACGGATTAAATTCTATACAAAAAGAGAAGTTAGCTCAACTTCTTATTAAAATTCTAGACATTTTCCAAGATAATGATATTGCAGGTAAATATGATCTTATAGAACGTAGGATCCCAGTGACTGATCCTCAGCTATCGTAGTTAAGCAATCTATTATTCGAGTTTCTTTGCATTTACAAATAGAAGTAAATAAAATAATTAAAGAAATGCAGAAACAAGGAGTTATTGAAGAATCTTCTAGTTCTTGGTGTTCTCCTGTCGTCTTAAAACAGAAAAAGGATGGTTCATTAAGGTTTTGCATTGATTTTCGCAAACTTAATTCAGTAACTATTAAAGATTCCTATCTTCTTCCGAGGGTCGACATTACACTTGACAAGCTAATAGGTTTTAGTTGGTTTTCGATATTAGATCTTAAAAGCGGTTATTGTCAGAATAAAGTTTCCTCAGAGGATAGGGAGAAATAGTACATTAAGTAACAAGGGCAAAAAGTCGCATACTTTTCCCGCGGATGAGTTTACTGCCTGAGCGCGCAAAGCGAAGCAAGGGTACACACTAAACCTAAAAGATTAAAAATTGACGCAAAAAAGATTAAACTTAGAAGTTTACTCATTTGCAAAAGAGTAAACTGCTAATTCTCTACTTTATAAAAGTAAAAAGAGAGCAATTTATTCCGTAGAAAGAGGGAATTGCAAATTTTCTACTTTATAAAAGTAGAAAATGTAATTTTAAACATGTAAAAGAGTAAAGTAGCAACTTTCATATTTACGGAATGAGTAAATACCAAAGTTTCTACTTTTTTAAAGTAGAAAATTACTCCATGGCTGAATTTCTTCTTCATTCAAATAGATATTTGACCAATCACCAGCTTGAAACGCGTTTATATATATATATATATATATATATATATATATATATATATATATATATATATATATATATATATATATATATATATATATATATATATATATATATATATATATATATATATATATATATAAAAGCACGTTTCCCACTGGTGATGGGTCAATTTTCTACTTGTATAAAGAAAAAATTCAGCATTATATTCTTTATAAAAGATTAAAATTCTATATTTACTCGTTTGAAAATGTGTGATGTCATTTTATACTTTTATAAAGAAGACATTTTGCATTGTATTCTTTATAAAAGATTAAGCTCCACCATTTACTCTGTAAAAATGCCGTGGAGTCATTTTTTACTTTAAAAAAGTAGAACTTTTGGTATTTACTCGTTCCGTAAATATGAAAGTCGCTACTTTATTCTTTTAAAAGTTTAAAATGACATTCTCTTCTATAATAAAGTAGAAAATTAGCAATTCGCTCTTTCTAAAGAATAAATTCCTCTCTTTTTACTTTTATAAAGTAGAGAGTCAGTAGTTTACTCTTTGGCAAATGAGTAAACTTATAAGTTTAATTTTTTTTACTCAATTTTTAATCTTTTAGGTTTAGAGTGTAGCAACCGAGGGAAAGTCACTTTTTGACTTAGAAAGCAGGACTAATGAACTGACGCAGAATGTCTGAAAACGTGGTCGGTGCGCGGTGTGGACGGCTCTGCTCTACTCTCTAAGTAATAGTTTTTCGTATTAAATATTGAATATTCTAATAAATTTTGTATAAGATGTCTATGTTTTAATTTTATTGGATAAAACATAACTTATTTTGTTAAAAGACAATCGAAAATCAGGGTTATTAGTAGAACTTGATGAATTAAAGGAATTTGGACTAGTTTCTAGTGACGTCACTTTTTTCCCACATTTGCGGGAAAAAGTTACTTTGTTGCCGCAAATGTCGTAAAAAAGTAAATTTTTTCCCCTAAACCTTTTTGCGGGGAAAAAGTGTTACTTTGGTCTCGCTTTTCAGGGAAAAAATTGGCGATTTTCGTTGAGATGGGCATAAACACTTTTTTCTATAGGCAATGGGTTATGGTAATTTATTGTAATGGCTTTCGGTTTGCTCCCGCTACGTTTGAAAAGTTAATGGAAAAATTACTTCGAGATCTTCTAGATGTCATTTGGCTAATTTACCTACATGGAGAGAAAAATATAGTAACCATTACTGTACATATATAGTAATTTGGGAACCATGTAACGCCTTTGTACTCAGTCTTTTTAAATCATAGAACAGATTACCTATGCTAGTTTGTAATAATTAATTTTGCTGACTTTCCGTAATAGTTAAGCACTGAGTACCTAACTTTTTAGTAATCAGTACTATACAATAACAGTAACGACAAAACGTGGTCGTTATAACCTCAAAAAAGAAGAATCTACAACAGGAAGACAACGACAATGCTGAGCAAAATCTTCAGAAATTGACATTGAATTACCCTGCATTGATTTCTAATTATTTATCATCATATAAGTATCATTTAAAAACATTTCGCATATACTATAACCTTATAATCAATTAGTGATATTTCGGAATAATTACTGTACTTGTGTAATGGCTAAATCTTTAGATGAAATGTTACAAAATTTAAAACGGGTTTTTCTGCGTCTTTGAGAAGCAAATTTAAAACTTAATAAGAAGAAATGTATCTTCGCCAAACATGAGGTTAAATATTAAAGTTACATTGTTTCACAAAAAGGAAAAGCAACAGACCCAAAAAAAAATCGAATCTGTAGTTAATTGGCCAGTTCCTACAAATAAAATAGGTGTAAAGAGTTTCATCGGTTTTTGCTCTTATTATCGTCGTTTTATTTTAAGGATTTTCATCTATAGCTAAACCTCGTTTCTAACTAATTGAAAAAATTATAAGATTTATTTGGACGGATGAGTGCCATACAGCATTCTCAAAATTAAAAGAAGTTCTTACTAATCCTCCAATGTTGGCATTTCCATTATTAGATATCCCATTCATTTTAGATACAGATGCTTCTGGCCATGGTATAGGAGGTGTATTGCCTCAGATTCAGGATGGCACTGAAAGAGTCATAGGTTACTATAGTCGCGTTTTTAACAAAGCTGAAAAGAATTATTGCATCACTCGACGTCAATTATTAGCAGTAGTTGAGTCGGTTAGGAATTTTCATCATTACCTATACGGTAAACCCTTTTATATTAGAACAAATCATAATTATTTAAAATGGTTATTGTCTTTTAAAGACTCGATGGCTAATTAGCTCGTTGGGTAGAAAAACTTGATAAGTATAATTATGAAATTAAGTATCATTAAGGTAGTTCCCATAAAAATGCTGATGGTCTTTCTAGACGGCCTTGTAGTGACTCTTCGTGTAAATATTGCTAAAAAATTAAAGCGAAATAAGAGATTGTGATGATAGAATAGTGGTCGCATTTGTTTTAAAGAAAGTTCTTCATCAGAATGGATTGATCGTCAACAACAAGACGAAGTAATTAAATTTATCTTGGATTACAAAAGTCGTAGAGTAAAACCTTCCTGTCAGGAAACTTCTTCAAAAGACAAGTATATAAAAATATACTATAGGCATCGGGACTCTTCAAATGTCATCGATGGAGTATTGTATAGGGAATGGATTGCTTCTGACTTAGAATACAAAGTTTCTTAACTTGTCCCCGAGCAGGATATTAAACAAATTGTAAAAGAGTCTCATGATGCTCCAATTAGTGGTCATTTTGGAATTAATAAAACTGTAGCAAAGGTTCGGAAGAGATTTTATTAGGTCATTTATAAAATGGACGTAGAACAGTAGTGTAAATCTTGTGATGTTTGTATTTCTAAAGGAGGTCCACCTGATAAAGGTCGTAGTCCAATGCAGATCTACAATGTTGGGTTACCATTCGAGTGACTTCAAATGGATATTTTAGGTCCTTTTCCACATTTTTCTTTAGGAAGTATATTTCTATTAGTAATAATCGATTGTTTCACTAAATGGGTTGAAGCGTTTCTATTATCAAGCATGAGAGGAAAAACTATTGCAGTAGATTTAGTTAATGAAATCATTTGCAGGTACAGCGTACCATTAGAAATCCACACAGATCAAGCAACAGATTTCGATTCTAGGTTAGTTCAGGATTTATCCGAGTGATTAGGTATAAATAAAACTAGTACAGCACCATTACGCCCACAATGAAACGATCAGGTTGAGAGACAGCATCAAACAATTCTCAATTATTTGACTAAATATGAAGAAGACAATCAAAGAGATTGGGATCGTTGGATTACATTAGCTCTTTTAGCTTACAGATCCATGAAACATTCAACACTTGGGCTACTCCGGCAGAACTGTGCACTGGTTTGGATCTACGGCTTCCATTGGACCTAATCCGAGAATGTACTCTGGGAGAAGAAAGATTCTCGAATTATGGAAAATACGTCCAACACTTGAAGCAGAAGATAAATGATATCCACGCATCTGCCCGTTAGAGAATTAACATCACCTCGAAAGTCACGAAAACCTACTATGACAAAAAAACAGACAAATTGATCTTCAAGAGAACCAAAAAGTGTGGTTTTACAATCCACGTTGAAAAAAAGGAAACATTCCAAACTTCAAAATGACTGGGAAGGTCCCTATCAAATCATTAAAAATATCAATGACGTAGTTCATTGTACTCAGAAAAGTCCAAAATACAAGTAGTCCAGTCAGATTAGACTTTAAAAGGCCTGTTTTGGGAACTAAATAAAAGAAGGTAAAAGATTATTGGAAGTTGTTCGGAAGGATGTCAGAATATTGGGACAATAGTTTCAGCGCGATTTCTGGCTGTGGAACATTGTTTAAATAATCAAAGAAAGTGCAAAAAACCGTTTTTTGCACATAACTTTTGAACCGTTGATGCTATTGAAAAATTAAGCGTGGTCGTACATCAATAAGTGACGAACCACGTTCAGGAAGGCCCGTAGAAGCAACTACTCCCGAAATCATCAATAAAATCCACGATATGGTGTTGAAGGATAGAAGATTAAAAGTGCGTGAGTTAGCTGAGGCCACAAGGATATCTATAGGTGCAGTTGTTTCAATTCTACATGAAAAATTAGGCATGAAAAAGCTATCGGCAAGATGGGTGCCGCGTTTGCTCTCAGCTGAGAATAAACGCAATAGAGTGGTCGCCTCTGAGGCTCTTTTGGCGCGCATAAGTCGGAATCCTGAGGAATTTTTTCGACGATTTGTGACTGTGGATGAAACATGGATACACCACTACACTCCTGAGACAAAGGAACAATCCAAACAGTGGATTTCCACAGGCGAACCAGCTCCAAAGAAGGCAAAGACCGTAAAGTCAGCTGGTAAGGTTATGGCTATAGTTTTTTGGGATGCACGTGGAATTATACTTATTGACTACTTGGAAAAGGGTAAAACAATTACTGGTGAGTATTATGCATCATTATTAGAGCAGCTGAAAGAAGAAATTAAAAAAAAACGACCACATTTGGCGAGAAAAAAAATTCTCTTTCATCACGACAACGCCCGAGTTCACACATGCTTCGTTTCAATGGCTAAAATTGAAGAACTAAAATTCGAATTGGTCGAACACCCACCGTATTCACCAGATTTAGCCCCCAGTGACTTTTTCTTATTTCCAAACTTGAAAAAATGGCTCGGTGGACAGAGATTTACGGACAACGAAGACGTCATTGCCTCTGTAAGTGCTTATTTTGAGGAACTTCCGAAAACGCACTTTTCTGAAGGATTAAAAAAACTTAAAAAGCGATTGACCAAGTGTATAGAGCTCCAAGGAGATTATGTTGAAAAATAAAAAAAAAATACCCAAAAAAATTGTTTTTATACTTTATTCTAAAGACTTATTGAACTACCCTCGTATGATCATAACACTTAGATCGAATTTCTTGTAAAATTATTTCAGCAGCAGCTTTCACTATTCTTTTTTTTCTTCTTCTTCATTTTTTGAACGGTTTTCGTACCAATGCTTTGTTAAAATTGTTTCTCTAATATCCAAAAAGCATATTATATAATCATTTTTTACGGAATAAATAATCACTTCCTTTCCTAAATATTCAATTAACCTTTCTTTTATGTATTTAACAGCCGGATTCTCACCTTCATACTGCTCATAAATATCTCTTAAAGAAAATTGGCATTCTTCTGCATTCTCTATTAAGTAATTAATAACGAACTCTAAACATGATATTGTTGAGTCATATGAAGAACGTCCTTTTGGCTTCTTATTCTCTTGATAGTTATAAAATTTAGTTATGCAATATATATGATAGCGTGCATTCACATCTGATAAATTATCTACGGTACGTAGTCGTTGACAGATCAGATTCATACACTCATCAGCTTGCAACTCACGCTCTCGTATGCTTTTTAGTATATTATCACCTGTTTCGCGTTTACTGACAAATACAACTTTAGGATATCTTGATGGATTCGACTTACGCTTTTCTATGTAATCATCGGATGCATCATCGCCACAGATAAAGCACAGAGAATTGAAATCGAAATTTAGTGCATCGCTGGTTGATCGACGCTTACGTGAAGTAGATGCAGCTACTTCCTTCGCTGCTGCAATTATATTTTTTTCCCGCAGATAAGCTGAATGAAAATTTACGTGTATATCCAACGATGTGCAATTTCTCATACGGAAGTACTTCTTATCTTTCCTATCCTTACTTGCTTTGATTAAGGAAGCAATGGCACGCTCTCCAATGGTTCGTTTGCCTTCCTGCAGAAGCTCTTTGTCGCAAAGTATACAAACTGCATCGACGCCTTCCATAATTCTACTGTGATGAGCTGCAAAAATAAAAAAAATAATGTATTTTTATGTTGTATAGGAACCCTCTTAAGATTTTAGAGTGACTAGTCAGTCTAATCAGATCAGACTATCAAATAAAACTCAGACTAATTAGAGTGTAAATTGACTCTATAAAGGTAGTGGTCAAATTCTTTCCATACTTAGACTGACCTTCACTCTAAGATTTTAAGCGTGAATTTAAAATTAAACTTAAAAACGATTTTCTTACAATATTGTACATGAATTACGCGTACATGAATTTTTTATAAAATAACATACCTTTATTATATCACGTATCGTAGCAGTAAGACCATGTTCTTGCAAAAATCGTTGAAAAATGACTCGTAGAACCGTCGACAGCTGAACGTCTGCAGATTGCGATTTGAAAATTTTGCACGTACGTCGTTGATGAAAATTTTGCACGTACGTCGTTCTCATAAAGGTCGTTGATAAACAATTCACAAACTATAGGCACTGCAACGTCTACTTGCTCTGTTTTTCCAAACTTTGCACGCTTGTGTTAGGTGATGCTCTCTCAAAGACCGTTAAAACCAAACTGACGAAAAGACCCAGGCTGGAGCATCTGCTGACTGAGTCTATTTCAAAAATAGCACATGCGCAGTATTCATTGTCCTCATCCCCTTCACGGCCCCCCCCCCCACCCCCCACTACTTCTGTAAATTTCAAAAGAGACGGTCCCTTCGATTGTATACCTGCCCTGTCCGTATACGGAGAAGATGTAATAGCCCCGATAATAAATTTTAGTCTTACCATGAGATCAAACAGTCTAGACGACCCTCGGGATCCTGTCTAATTGCCCGCATATAAACAATAGCCAGACAATCGTTAAAGTTCAATTAAAGTACCATAAATTTATGAGCTGCAGTAACTGTTCAAATTATTCTTAGAAATAACTATTAACGAAAAGATTACATATTTCAAGTGAACTACATTTTCGTACAAGTATCCGTATATGATTTGCAAATAATATTTTATACATTAATTTCCAGCGTTATAAATATTTATAACAAACTGAGGGTTACACAAGAAATAATTTTTAGTACAATATAAATATTATTCACAAGATGTAAGTATCAATGTAAAGAGTTGTAAAAAAATTTGCGATTAAATAATTCTTTATCTAAAATCTAACACCGTGGTTGTTATTATTTTTTGATTCTACCCCCAATTAAAAAAAGAATCGTCAAAATCGGATCATTAGTTCCCGAGAAAAAGCAAAATTGTCTCGCTTTTTCAAATATAAGACGCTTGGCCAAATTTCAGCCGCGGCACAGCGGCGCGCGCGGCGCATGCGCGCCCCACTCTCTACAAAAACGCACTGTCGCTTTTGTCACCAACTCACCTTAAATATTCACATTCATTGTTGCTCAAATATCAGATATGATAGTTTAACTGTTACTGTAGACCACCCGTAAATTTGAGCTCTTAATATTAATAAACAAAGCGGCAATGATTTTTTGAAAAAAAAATTATCTCAGCTCCAGATTATCGTAGAGCAATAATTAAAAGCTTAAAATTTGCATAAAAATCATAGCAATTAAGTAATTGATGTGGAAATTTTATCTGAAAATAATTTACCATTTAACTTTTAACATTAAAAATTTATGATTTTCAACTTAATGTTTAAACAATTTACCCTTCAGTAATCAACTTTTCCTTTATTGTACGTTATAGTATAACTCTTTACGAGTAAAATAGACCCTCAGAGAAGTCTCTCCGACGTCTCAAAAAAAAATTATTTAGAATCTGGCAAGAGACTTTTTTACCTAACAAATAGGAATTAACAAAAAGTTATGAATATTTTTTTGTTTTTTGAGTAAACAAATGGGCGGATTTTAATTTAGTTTGTCTTATTTTGTAGGTATTTTTAATACTTAAAAAAGTATTAAACTTTTTTTCAATAGCATCAACGGTTCAAAAGTTATGTGCAAAAAACGGTTTTTTGCACTTTCTTTGATTATTTAAACAATGTTCCACAGCCAGAAATCGCGCTCAAACTATTCTGACATCTATCCCAATATTCTGACATCCTTCCGAACAACTTCCAATAATCTTTTACCTTCTTTTATTTAGTTCCTGGAAAAAGTCTAATCTGACTGGACTAAAGAAGAAGATCGTTTATGTCAATCGACATGCAAGGTATACCGAAAGATAACAACCTGCTCTACTCACGGTTGTTTTCAGCCATGGTTTTTCCTGTGAGCCAATATGCGAATGCCAGTGCAGCGACAAAGGAGGGTTCCGTGGCACATCAACTTCCCTTCCATGTTCAAAGATATATCTAATTCAAAAGTCGGGTCCTTTTTTTTGTTAATGAGACGGACCCTTGGTCTGTAAGACAAGGACCTTCCCGCTTGAAGAAATAGGTCATCTTCAATTTCTGATTGTCGGGACGACAATCTACTTGCGGAGGGGGTAATAAAAAAATTTAATTCATAGCACTCTTTTTTTGTAAACACTCACCCAATTGAAAATAACTTTGTTGCTTATCGTAGCGACATTAATAATAATCAAAGCCTACAATTAACTAAGTATAAAAAATTTCTTTTTTAAAATTATTAACAATTAAATTAAATAAATCTAATTAAAAAATAAAAAATCAATGAAAACTATAAAAATTCAATAAAACACTGACCCTGAGTCCCTCCTATATACCCTATGCCTTCGAGGGCCGAGTGCATGAATGCAAATATTAAAAATTAGCGCCCTGCCATTTCGGACCCCAAAGACAGACTGCAAAAGAAGAGATAGTGATAATTAAACGTGAAAAACGCATGGTGGGAGGTGGAATGGAGACTTGAGAGAATACAGAGGCAAGCAGTACCGAACAGTAGAGAAAAATATAGACCAAGAGGTGGGGAGGCATAAGTGTCTCGCATACGCGGGCGCACACAATATAAAAATCTATATATATGTGCGACCACACGTACACAAGACGTATATCGCTCCGGGGAGATCTCGTCGTCAAACATGGAAGCTGTGCGACGAAAATCCAGAGCGGCCATTGCCACCCCCTCGGTGCATATACATTCCCGCTATGAGTACGGCTGCCTGAACAGATGTAAATAAATGCTAGGGGTAATCAAACAAGGTGAGAGTAGAGGGTTAATAATAATAGTAAAACTCAATAATTTATTATGTCTTTTCAAAATATTAAGCGAGTATTTATACGTGTTTTTTAGGTCACTGGCGTCTTCTCTTTTATTGATCGTGATGTCATAGTAAAAAATATTTAACATTTCTAAAAATGCCATTTTATATGTATTTTTTTCGCAATCTAAGAACTGAATTTCTCAAAATCTTTAGTGTGACCTGTGTTTTTTACATGTGTGGCTAATGGTGATTTTGTATCTAACTTAATCATGCTGTTAAGTTTATTAATGGATTTATTAATGGAGTTAATATTATGTTTATGTAAAATTTGGTTTATCTTAGGAGTGAGGTGTTTAACAAATGGAAGGACCAGGAAATGTTTGTTTACTGTGTGATTGTTGGGATTGTTGTTGGTATTATAGTTATTATTCTTAGTATTATTATTATTATTGTTACTACTATTAATATGTGCGAGACGTTCATGGATATATTTGTCAATGGTGTTAGTAGTTAATATTATTATTGGGAAATGAAGGGTGTGAAAGGAGGATGCATTTGTCTATTAGGTTATATACGATGGCTATTTTTTGTGAAAATGGGTGATGAGATAAAAAATCAATTTATCGACCAGATGCTGTATCTTTCCTGTACCAATAAAGGTGTATTATTTAAATACATTTCTAGTAATTTTAATATCTAAGAAATTAATACTTTTATTATTTTTATGTTCTATAGTGAATTGTATGGATTTATTATACACAGTAGTTTTTGCAATTAAAGTACACAGATAAGCACGAAGACGTCAGTAACCTAAAAAACCCGTATAAATACTCACTTAATATTTTGAAAAGACATAATAAATGATTGAGTTTTACTATTATTATTAACCCTCCACTCTCACCTTGTTTGTTTACCCCTAGCATTTATTTACATCTGTTCAGGCAGCCGTACTCATAGCGGGAATGTATACACACCGAGGAGGTGGCAACGGCCGCTTTGGCTTTTCGTCGCGCAGCTTCGACGTTTGGTTGTGAGATCCCCCCGGAGCGGTATACGTCTTAGGGACGTGCGGTCGCACACATATATATATATATATATATATATATATATATATATATATATATATATATATATATATATATATATATAGATTTTTATATTGTGTGCGCCCCCGTATGCGAGACACTTATGCCTCCCCACCTCTTGGTCTATATTTTTCTCTACTGTTCGGTACTGCTTGCCTCTGTATTCTCTCAAGTCTCCATTCCACCTCCCACCATGCGTTTTTCACGTTTAATTATCACTATCTCTTCTTTTGCAGTCTGTCTTTGGGGTCCGAAATGGCAGGGCGCTAATTTTTAATATTTGCATTCATGCACTCGGCCCCCGAAGGCATAGGGTGTATAGGAGGGACTCAGGGTCAGTATTTTGTTAGGTATTATTGAATTTTTATAGTTTTCGTTGATTTTTTATTTTTTAATTAGATTAATTTGATGTAATTGTTAATAATTTAAAAAAAAAAATTTTTTAGACTTAATTAATTGTAGGCTTTGATTTTTATTAATGTCGCTCGATAAGCAACAAAGTTATTTTCAATTGGGTAAGTGTTTACAGAAAAAAAGTACTGTGAATTAAGATTTTTTATTAGTCGTCACAATCTATGTGTAATTTTGTTTATTAGATTGTTAAATAAGTTTTTTGTTTATTTATTTTTGTGTATTACAGCCGTTGATAAGGGACGCTAAAAATACGACCGAAACGTTGAGTTCAAAGGAATAAACTCACTTGTAGTGATAAACAAAGTCTACAAATATTGCCCAATTTCCATGAGTAATCAAGCGTTCTTCCTATACATAAATAATACCTCTCTATTTAAGAGTTTACAAATTTACTATTTACTATATTATTGATCTAATCTGCTAACTTAAACCTTGCAAACTAAAAAATGATTTTTCGTCGTATTATATATACAAAATATATCATGTAATATTTAACAGTTTATATACACACATAAATGTTGTAATGATATCGTGTACATTTTATTAAACTTTTGTTTTTAAACTTATAGTTAGATTTTCTCAAAACTATTTTTGATTTTCTCAAAACTTAACGAGGAAAAGTCTTGTATAAATAGTAAAACCCATCAACTCAAAAATTTTATACTAAATATTTTTACTAATTTAAATATTAATTTTTGGTCAGCAAGCTAAAGCTAATTTTTGTTGTATTAGATATACAAAAATAGGTAATTAATAAACAGACCTTATAAGGGGGTTTTAACCAGTAAATCCGCGGTATATTAATATGAGTTAGAACATGAGGGTAACGTGGGAAAAGTGGTGAAGTCAAGGACAACTCAACGTGTTCAATATAAAAGATAAGTATATTCAATCAAAATATCAGAGGGGTGTACACGAATGAAAGAGATAGAGCCGAAAGTTGAACTCGCACTTACATACAATCCTCGGCGTCGGGTCGTTATCAGTCACGAGGAAGCTGCTTGTCCGTTGGCTCGTCTCTGCGATGCTTTCGCTGTAGTTATTGTACAGGGTTCGGCTAACTAAGTATCGGCGCCGGGCTATGTTTCGCTTTCGAACAACAGGCGTCTGCACTACACGGTAGCTGAAGAACCTCTGCCTAATACTAATATGAATGTATGTAATAATACTTTTTGAATCTTATGTGAGCTAATAATATAATAGTGTATTGTAGTAATGTTTTAATATGTACGAGAAAATGCACATTGGCTCGCGACTGAGTGGTAGCACGTGACTTATAACAAATATAGATATGACTCAAGCTATATATATATATATAAATATACAATACAAAGTAAATATTCTTTATAGCACACTAACCTCAAAATGCCAACTTTATTGTCCATTTTGAGGTTGTTGTGCTATAAAATATCGTATGAGACTGTTGTGGGAGATGGTTTTCTACCTTGCTCGAGGGTTTTCGCACGAGCGAAGCGAGCACAACAGTGTCATAATATACTATTATTTGTGTTTTAGGATGAAGAGATGGATATAGCAGATATGAAGACAATTATTGATAAAAATTAGCTATGTTTTATTTCTCTGCTATCATAATCTTTAAAGTTGTAGAGAATGAGTATTTTTTAGATTTTATTAATTTATTATGTAGTTTGAAATTCAATTATAAGCCACCGTGAAGGAAAGTTCTTGGTAATAGCATTTTGAATGAAGTAGACAATGATATAGAAGGAAAAAAGAAACAATTACTAAAAGATACGGATCGTGTTCTATCAGTGGACGGGTGAAAAAAATAATAATAGAAAGCCTTTAGTCTGCATACCTAGAAATTGCGACGTATCTCAAACGTTTTTAATGCACAGTGATATATCTCTCGAGCATGAAGATGGAAAAACTTTAGCAGAACTTAACGAAAAATCTGTTAAACTGGCTCGAGAAAAGTATGAGACTAATGTTTATGCTATTGTTATTGACAATGACAGCAAAATTGTTTGTGGAAGTAGAATGGCAGAAAGTGGAATAATAACCAATTTTTGCAGTCAACTTGCTCCAGCCACAGTGCAAATTTGCTCATTAAAACTTTTGTGGATGAACATTTTTCTAAGAAACTTCGAGATATTACTCGTATTAATGCTTTCCACGAACCTAAAGCAGATTTATTGTTGGCTACATTAGGTGGAACAAAAATGAAATACTTTTCTGATACACGATTCTGCTACATACGAGATACATGCCAAAGTATCTTAAAAAATCTGCCACTTTTGCAGCAGGTTTTTTTTATATTGAAGACATCAATTGATAATATTGCAGATGATCTTTTTAGTGTCGAATTCGAAAATAAATTAAAAGAGTTCATTAGAAATATGAACCCAATCTGTAAGTTAGACAATAAATGCCAAGATCCAAAATAAAATATTGCAGATTCAACTGAATTTTGGTTGTCTCTTCAACTTCCTACAAACGAATTCGATTAGCTTATTCGCATGAGAATAAAGATAGCAGTTTGGTCTTTAGCATATGCTTCAAATTACTTGCATCATAAATATCAGGGTCATTTATTAGACGAAAATCAAATGAATATTTTTAATATGTTTTTACAAGAGAATTTAGATCTTCAATCTTATGAAGAATTGCAAGTATTCAAAGTCCAATATGATTTTGGAGGTTACAACATTTTTACCGAAACCTTTCCGAACTTGGCTAATTTTTGTATAAAACTAATGCAAATATCAGTTTCAACAGCTTTACTTGAGAAGGCCTTTTTCAAGTTGGACTTATGTTCATAATGTATATAAAAATCGATTGAAAGATATTAAGTCAAGTTAATTATTAAATATATATCACTCATTACGATTTTTGGATTTATAAAATAATGCTCCATTATTTAATTATTATGAAAAAAATAGTAAGAAATCTAAAAAAAATCATTTTACAGTCACTTAAAAAATTTAATATTAAAAAGAAAATTTATTACAAAAAATATCACAGATCCGCTTTTTGCAACATAAAGTACAGTTTGTAAACAGATTTTCATTTTTTATAATTTTATTAGAACCAATCTTCTAAAACTTGTTAATGGCACAATAAATGTAAATAATTTTTTTTTTATTTTATTATACTTTTTCACACTTACCAATTTCATTCTCCACCCCTCCCCCCCACCCGGTGCCCTTACTCTTTCTTACTCTTTTGTGTAGTCGAAGTTAAAAACATCTAGCCAAATTTATTTTAATTATTTTGAAATGGTGCAACTTCATTGGATATAATGGTTATTCTCGCTAACCTCAGTGAAGGATTAAAAAAAATCAAATAGGTACATTCCTCTTATTTTAATTTCTCTCTCTCACTCACTCTAACTATTAGTATCTTACATTTGTCTGTTTTATTTAACTTGTACTTTCTCTGTCCTTTTCCTCTATCTCACGTATTACATCTTATGTCTCCTTCTTGTATATCTCGTTTCCAGTCATTCAATTCAGACTCTCTCTCCCTCCCACCTTTCTCTTTCGTCTTTTAACCTTCAACTGTTTGATCTTCGTATTTCTTTAACTTTGTGCCCCATCTCTTTATCTCAAGTTCTATCTCGTATGCTTTCTTGTTGTATATCTCTCTCTCTCTCTCTCGCTCTCTCTCTCTCTCTCTCTCTCTCTCTCTCTGTCTCTCATTCTCTTCCCCTTCTTGTTCCCTTCCATAATTATTATTCGAAGATTTAAGTAAAGAAATAGTAGACCGCAAATTGTTGACAAAGAAGTAAAAAAATTATGTTAATCACGTTCTCCCATTTCGTCATAAAAATTTATTCTTATCGAATATATTATTCGATACGGTTCTATTGCAAAAACAAGTTCGTGAACAGGGCCGGATGGAGCCTGAATTTGGCCGTAGGCAAAGGCAAATTTTAGTGCCCCTTTTGAATTTAGCGCCCCTCTACCACCTATGAAAACTAATTTAATGGAAAATTATATGCAACAACATTTATACAGATATAAAGCAAAAAAACATTTATACAGATATAAAGCAAAAGAACATTTATACAGATATAAAGCAAAAGAACATTTATACTGATATAAAGCAAAAAAACATTTATACAGATATAAAGCAAAAGAACATTTATACAGATATAAAGCAAAAGAACATTTATAGCAAAAGACATAAAAAACAAACTTGAATGAAAAAATATTGCTTATTTTCAGAAATTATAAAATAATAACACGGCCTAACAAAACTTTAATGAAAAAGAAAATTCAAAAAAATTCATAACATATAAGCCCAAAACCCGAAACCTATAAACCTAAAACCCATAAACCCAAAACCCATAAACTTGAAACCCATAAACCCAAAACCCATAAACCCAAAACCCATAAACCAGAAACCTATAAACCCAAAACCCATAAACCCGAAACCCATAAACCCCAAATCCATAAACCCAAAACCCATAAACCCAAAACCCATAAACCCATAAATCTATAAACCCATAAACCCAAAACCCATAAACCCATAATCCCATAAACCCAAAACCCAGAAACCCATAAATCCATAAATCCATAAACCCAAAATCCATAAACCCAAAACCCATATATATGGGTCTAGGGTTTTAGGTTTATGGGTTCATGTATTTGGGGTTTATATATGAGTTTTCAGTTTTTAGGTTTTGAGTTTATGGATTTTGGGTTTATGGATTTATGGATTTATGGGTTTATGGGTTTTGGGTTTATGGGATTATGGGTTTATGGGTTTTGGGTTTATGGGTTTATAGATTTATGGGTTTATGGGTTTGTGGATGTAGAATGTATGGGTTTAGGCATTCATGGATTTGGGATTACTGGAATTTGTGTTTACGAGTTTATGGGTTTGGAGTTTATCGGTTTGAGGTTTAAGGGTTAAGGGTATATAAGTTTGGGGATTATGGGTCTAGATGGGTACATGTATGGGTGGATCGATAGAAGTGTATGGGTAGACAAATTGATGGGTGCGCGGGTGTATGGATGGATTGATGGGTGAGTGGATTGATAGGTTCGAGGGTGGATGGGTTCGAGGGTGGATGGATGGATTCAAGTATATTGGTCTATTGATGGGCGGATGCATGGATGGATGCATAGCTAGATGGATGACTGTGTAGTTAAATGTATGACTGGGTTAGTAAATAGATGGATAAGTGAGTGAATAAATAAATGGAAGTGTATGGGTAGATGGAATAATGCGGGGATGAATGGATAATGGTGGCTGTCTGTATAGTTGTGTAAGCTGGCGTATAGGTGAATAAGTTTATGAGTAGGCAGAGTAGTGTGAACAACTATATGTTTGTGTCTGTGAGTGTGTGTGGGTGGATGGACTATTTGTCGAATATATTCGTACGTAGGTGGATGGGTGAGTGTATATGTAGAGGGATCGGCATGTGGGTGCATATATATGTGTAAATAGTTATATATATATATATATATATATATATATATATATATATATATATATATATATATGGATGTATGAGTAGATGTATGGATGCGTAGTAAGATGAATATTTGCGTGTGTAGATGGATGAAAGTGTATAGATGGAATGATAGATACGTGGATAAATGGGATAGAAGGGTCATGGATGGAAATATATATGGGTAGTGAGTAGAACGCATGCGTGGATGAATGGATGCGTGGGTAGATGGGAGGTAGCATATATGCGTGGTTATATGGGTCGAAGTATATAGGTTGATGGATGTATGCGATGGTGGATGAATGTGGGCGTAGGTGAATAGATGGATTGGTACACCGGGGTGGATGGATGAATGCATGAGTGGAGAAGTTGAATAGTATAAGTGGATTAATGGATGCGTCAGTTGATAGATGGATGCGTGAGTGGAGGAGTTAAAGTACATAGCTAGATGAATGGATGCGTAAGTGGATGGATGTACGTGGGGGTGGGGTGGAGTTGAAGTTATAGGTGGACGAATGTATGCGTGAGTGGATGGATTTGTTACTGGATGGATAGATGCGTGGGTTGATGAATGCGTGGCTAGATGGGTGGAAGTGTGTAGGTGGATTATTGGAAACCGGGACTGGATAAATGCATGCGGGAGTGGGGTCTTAAAGTGTATAGGTTGATGAATGGATGCGTGAGTGAATTAATGTGTACGTGGGTGGATGGGTGGAATGTATAAGTAGATGAATGAATGGGTGTGTGATTGATGGATAGATGGATGGAAGATCAAAGTATATAGGTGGGTAGATAGGTGCGTGCGTAAATCGATGGATGGATAGATAGATGGAAGTATATGGGTAGAAGGGTAAATGCGTGAATGGATGAATGGATGAGAGGGTTGATGGATGGAAGTGTATACGCGGATGCATGTATGCGTGGTTAGAGGGGAGGAAGTGTATAGGAGAATGAATGTATGCGGGAGTAGATGAATGCGTGCATAGGTGGATAGATGGATATCAGGGTTGATGGATGAATGCGTGAGTGGAGAAGTTGAATAGTATAAGTAGATTAATCGTTGCGTAAATTGTTGGATAGATGCCCGGTGGATTGTTGAATGCGTTACTGAATGGCTAGTTGCGTGGGTAGATTAATTGTATCCGTGGAGAGGTTATTGCGTGGGTGGATTATTGTATGCATTGGTGGAGGGGTTGAAGTGTATAGGTGGATAGATGGATAGATAGTTGGATGGATTGGTAAACAACTAACAGGCAAAAACAACAACATTGCCCCACGAAAACTTTAGCGACTATGCATTAAGGTAGTTGTGTCATTTTTAATTGACCACTACTTAATTCACCACCCATCTTTAATATACTTTATTATTTAAATTATAGAATATGTACAAGCTTTTTATATATATTTTTTAATGGTCAATTAAAAATGGCATAATCACGTTAGCAACATCCATACAAAAATTAAAGTAAACTTATTTATAATTATTTTTACACTTAAGTATACATACATATATTAACATATTACAAATACACGTATAAAATACATTACATTAACATTCTGATTCTTAAGTATAAGACAATCTTAAGAAAATGTATATACATAAATCGGAATAATATTTCATTGCATAACTTTCTTAATACACGAGCAATAATTTTTGAGTTAGTAAATATGGCTTGTAAATAATAAAAAAAGAAACAGATTAATATTTAACGCTTTTAAATATATTAATAAAAATTATAAATTGAAACGCTAATTTTACCGCGTGAGCGCGATTGAACGTCGGGTTTGGAAGTAGTCAATATTAAGGATAACGAGTTAAGAATTAAATATTTTTTATGAATATTAGTACGTTTTATTTAATTATTACAACTTTAAGATTAATTGAATTATTACAAGTGTTTCGAACGCATTTATGTCGTATATACATACAAACAAATATAACTTAGTATGTCCTTTTTCTTATTAAAGTAATAAAATATTATAAGTTACAAAATATATATAAGTTATAAAATTCTTTATTTTTTATGAAGATTGGAAAGTTTTATTCAATTAATACAACTATTACTTTAATTGCAATACAACTAAGTAAGGCCTTTTTTCTCTCATTAAAGTTATACAATATGTATTATATAAGTAATCTTATGCTATATTAAACTTATATTGAGCACAGCTCAATACACAATCCTTTATAGTAATATATTCATTTTTTTTCAACCGAAATAACATAAAATTTGTGTTTCTTTTAAGTAGTTAACTTACGAGGCTGTATTGACAAGCATGAGAAACCGTTTTTATGAAAACGGAAAATTGTATATACTCTTTACTACATTCAACAGAAATATGCGATGCACTTACTAAATTTCTAATTTATTATCTTAGAAATTGTATTTCTAATCTTGTACAACGTAAAGTAAAACATTAATATTATGCACTTTGGGTGATGTAGTCTTAAAATCACAGCAAATATGATATAATAAAGGATCAAATTAATTTAAAAAAATGAAAAAAACTTATTGCGGTGAATTAATAATAAGTGCCATTTGTCACATAAAATATTCTTCAGGTATGCCATCAACTGACTTAGATTTTAATTCCAAAAACTCCAACATGTTTATTTTTCTAGGTATAGCTGGAATTTGAAGTAAGTTTAAAGCAAAATCAGATAAGGGCTTACAGTTTATGCTAGTTACGTGCCAAAATCGTTCGGAATCAAAATCAAGGTTGGATTGTAGAAAAGACTTGAAGCTTCCTTGTGCATCTAAATAATCTCCAAAAACGTCGAATACTTCATTGGGTGCAGCTTCATGAAAAAAATCCATCATCATATGTCGTAAGGGCTGATATGTCAGAAAATAATGTCCTCTAAATTTATGGTTTAAACAATTTGCAGCTAATGCAACATTGCTTATAAATTGAAATATTATCTACTGAACTGCAGGACATAATGGAACAATTTCATCATTTATTGCGTTCAATAAGTACCCAGTAGCTTCACTCAATGAATATGAGCTTTTAGAAAATTTCTTTTCTAAACTATTCAAAGTGCTATAAAAATGTTGAAATGCATTCAATTGTGTACTAGTCTCGAACATAATGGGAAATTTTGGGTTTCTTAAGTGTTGCAGTAACACTGAGAAACAAACTATTCTGTGATAATGAATATCGTCTACCACATTGCTAAAACGAGGAGAAATTTCAGTTATAAATCAGAAATTTTATGTTAACTTTGTATTGGTCTCGCACCTTTTTAACTGATTTAAAGCAGAACGATTCGAGATGAGTTTTTACATCGCCATCCGCTTTAGAGATAGTACAAGAGTCGACATACACATAGTCTTTCCTAGTATTATAAACTAAATTGACAACAATTAGTCTCTTCATTTTCATGGATTTCGACGCTCATAATGTTCAAATATTCATACGAATAGTTTGCTTTGCATATATCATCGTTCGTTTTTTGTAATATTGTAGTTTCAAATTCATCAGTTGTCGGCAATTCAATATTAACTAATTTGAATGCGTTTTTCAAATAATCTGATGCTATACTTTTTAAGCTTAAACCTGTCGATAAAAAAATTTTATAAGCGACGGATTTATTTTATCACACTTTTTTTTATTTAAATGACGTGTAGGAGTGTTGTTCTTGGAAACATCGTCATTTATCGATTCTGTCGATGAATTGAGTAATCTTTGAAAATCATCTGTAACCTAAAATTGTAAGCAAAAATTTTTTTTAATAATTTGGCATCAATAATAAATTATTACAAAATATTTTTTATAAGTGCTTTAAAACAAGTTCCTAAATTATTTTTGTACATATTTCCATTATCGATTAAAAAATGAACTGAAATTTACTTCCACATTACAAATCATTAACATAACGGTCTCTTTATGTAATTTTTTATCCATTTAAACAATTTTCTAAAATCTCCGAGAAAATGGTTTGTATGATACATTACAATTTCTGGTCACGTAAATAGCTTTACATTTTCTAAATAATTTACTATGTACATGTTTGTGCATGTATGTGTATACATGTGTGTATGTGTGTGCGTATGCGTTTTTATGTTATTACAACGACCAAAACTAAGACTTGAATACTTTTAGATTAATAAACAGAAAATATGCAAGGATTTAAATCTTATTATGTATATTATTATTTATAACATTTATAGCCATTTTGTATAATTTTTTTTTTAATTTCACAATTTTAATCCATAGCATACAATGATTAGTCTTAACATAATAGAAGATTATCATAGATATATAACTACATAAAGACGCTATAGAACTAGCTTTAACATATATTTACGTTGAAAATTAAAAAGAGAATTAAGTAAATTGCAGTTTACTCTAATTTTTAAATAAACCAACATTCTAAAACAAGCGAATAATTTTAAATGTAGTACTTTATTTTGTTGACGTAATTTTTAAACTGTTTTTATAATTTTTAATAATAAAAGATGAATCGTAGTAAAATTTGAATTAAATTTTGTAATTTACAGTATTATAAAATTACAGAAAATTACAAAAATACTTTATATTATAATTTTCAGTTTCATGCGCATTTTGTTCATCGACTTGTGGTACATTTTGCGCCGATGGAGTTGCTGCAATATTTTCCTGATTTTCGTTGCGTGGTTGCAATACTTCACGAGGCATGGGTCCTTACAATTTTCTCTTAGAAATACAATAACGCTGTATTAAAACTGCATATACACTTTTAAACAATATTTAAATACTGTTATTTTGTTACTGCGTATCTCAATATTATATATGTGATGATTTACAATTTCAATTTTTAAATTTATAGTGGTTCTTCAATAATATTAACGCTGGAAAAATTATTGTAACTAAAGGCACTTTCGGGCTGTCGGATGTGGTGTACATGATAGCTTACGCCGATGATATCGCTTTAGTCATCATCGCGCGTGACTACGAAAAAGCACAATACCTGCTTAACCAGGCGATGCGTTTACATGGCAACCGCTAAGACAGAGATCGTGCCCTTCACTGGCAAACGGGTACAGACCATGCAAGTGGGGGAGACAGAGGTTTTTACGAGGAGGAAGGCTATGTATCTGGGACTCAAACTAGATACTACGATTACTTTCTTCCGTCATCTGGCGTATGCAACGGACAAAGCGACGAAAAAAACGTCACAGCTGAGCCGTCTCAGGGCGAACACGAGTGGACCAAAAGCGAGCAAGCGACGGCTCCTCATGTCAGTTGTCACTTCCATCGTATTGTACGGTTCTGAAATATGGGCTGATGCAATGGAGAAAAAGTCATACCGGAATCGAATTCTTTCCGTTTAGCGTAGAGGTGCTCTCAGAGTCACCAGCGCCTATCGCACGGTGTCGGTACCTGCAGTACTCGTCATTACAGGAATCATCCCGATCAACCTACACGCAAAGGAGTGCAAGCGAATCTACGAACGGAAGAAAACAGAAGAGGACAGTACAACCGTCCACAGAGAAGAACGGGAACGTACCATGCAAACGTGGCAACGATCCTGGACCGTTACAATCAAGGGCAAGTGGACAGCCAGGCTGATAGCCCAACTGAATCCTTGGATCAGCAGAGAACATGGGGAGGTAAATTACTACCTGACCCAATTCCTGAGTAGACACGGGTACTTCTACCCCTTCCTCAACCACATGGGAAAGGTTTGGAGCCCGAAGTGCATCTTCTGATCCGCTGATTGCGATGACGCGACTCACACGTTCTTCGTCTGCGAAAAGTGGAACGAGGAAAGGACAGCTCTTTTCGACTAGGTCAGACAATTCACACTTGAGACCATCGTGGACGAAATGTTGACCGCCGAGGATAAGTGGACCGTCACGACAAAATTCGCCGAGTCGGTCCTGCGACGAAAGTATGAACGAAGAGCTGGGAGAAGATCCGATACCTTATCATATCCCAGGGGTGGCGAACGACCCCATAGAAATGGATGTGATTTGAGATAATGGGGCGTCTTCTTAACCGCGGATGCACCATTTTCTCTCGCTGTATAAATGTCGCAGGGAGGGGTAAAGAAACTTCTCGTTCTGTACGGAGACCGAATGCGCCGATTCGAGCACGCGTATGAATGAGACGGATTAGATCTAAGTTATCTCACCCCACGCGGAACTTTAACGATGACTTTTTTGCCTTGTTTCAGTTCTAGGCAGAAGCGGTCATCCAGATAATGCAAGAATGGTACTACCCTGAGGTAATGTGATAAACGGTACCAGCGTGGGTACCGCCAGAAGAAGCAAGGGTAGTTTTATTGGGTCGGTTTGCGATAACGACTGTGTAGCTTCGTCGCGTTTTTGTTTATTTTATTTTTTCCTATATTATACACACGGTGGATGCGTCCCCAACCAGCCCCATACTATCCAGCTGTATGGATCCAGTCGGGTGTCCCTTAGGTGGCATTTCCTACATATCCTCAAAAACAGAAAAAGAGGCACTTTGCACATCGGTAGAAATTTGTATGTGCATTATATATTCAAATAATTTAGCAGTAAGTTAACAGTCCATTAAAACATAACTTTCGTATATCCACCCGCGCATCTATTTATTCAGTCTAACTCTACCGTCCATCTACCATAAACGTTGATCCATCCATCCAAGCATTCAACCATCTGTCCATACACTTTTATACATTCAGCCACGTAGTCATCGATCTACGGTAAACCATACATCCATCCACACACGTATTCGTCCATCAACCAATATACTTCCATCAATGCACTCACGCATCCATTCATCCACCCTTACCCATCTATCCATCTACCAATACACTTTCATCCATCACCCCGTATACTGGCTTATCCACCCACCCACCCATCCATCCATCCATCCACGCAAAGCTTCATCCATCAACAAACAAAGTTCAATATACAGGGTGTCTTAAAAATAGTGGAAACTTGAATAGGATTGCCTTATTAAGTTCTCATTCAAAATGTTAAGTATAAGAATTTTCAGATTTAGATTTCTATTGATAGTTTAATTTCTAATTTATATTCAGATCGAGTTCACGGTCATTGTCAATTAGCTTCGTCAAATCTGACAAATTTTTTGCTTAACAATTTTTATGAGAGCTTGATCATCCAAACTTATTCAAGGGTTTCAGTATTTTCAAGAAACCCTATATGTACCCACGCATGCATTCATCCACCCACGTATCAATCTATCCATCCATCCACCCATATGCTTCCATCCACGCATCCAGCAATCCACCACCGTCTATATATCCAACCATCCACGCATCCATTCACCCATCCGCGCACGCATGCACCATCCACGCATCCGTCCAATAATCTATCCACTTACACACTCATCCATCTGTCAATGCACATATACCCACTCACCCATCGACATACACGCAATAAACCACCCAAACACTTTCGATTACCTGCTCACACTCATAAATCTATCCACCACACACATCGTCCTACAGGGAAAATCAATATTCTAATTAATAATATAATAGTTTTATAGAAGCTGAAATTAACTCAATAAGATAAAATGATGTAAGAAATAAAAAAGAACATTTGCAACCTCCAGAAACGTCGCCTAATAAGGGTTGACAATATGTCTATAAAGAATCTAATTTATTAATTGAAAATCAATATTCTAATTAATAATATAATAGTTTTATAGAAGCTGAAATTAACTCAATAAGATAAAATGATGTAAGAAATAAAAAAGAACATTTGCAACCTCCAGAAACGTCGCCTAATAAGGGTTGACAATATGTCTATAAAGAATCTAATTTATTTTTGCCCGACAGCAAAATATTTTTCGTCGATTTAGATTTCGAATGAATTGATATGCTGCAGATCTTGTAAAAATATTTTCATTCATTAGAACCCCCCAACAGGGGGGTCGATATAGTCTAATAAAGGAAAAAAAATAGAAAACCCGATTTTATTTTTTTTCAACAGCAAAACTTTCTTCGGCAAAAAAAAATGGGTTCTTAATAGACATATTTTCCTTAAATTTTAACCCTAAGTTTAGGATGTTTCTGGGGGTTGAAAATGTTTTTGCTTTTTGTGTTTTTTACATCAGTTTATATCATTCTCTGTAACTATTTATTTAAATTTCAACCTCATCGAAAACCCTAATCTACACATTCACTTTTTGTCCCACGCAAAACGATACGCACACACCAATTCACTCGCATGCGCATATGCACTCACATCCACAAATGTACCTACATACCAATCCGCCCACACACACAATTCACCTCGGCATTAATTCACCCACATATACTACTAATCCATTCAATCGTATAAACAAATGTACTCATACGCATACACACACAATTAGCCAACCACATTCACAGACCAATCCAAATACACTCATCCACCTACACGCACACTCACCCGCCAACATACTCACTCACCCACCCATAGACAAATGTGTACACACTTTACATACAAAACCGAGCACCACCCACACATTCGCACATACATCTACCCACAACAGATGCACCCGTATTACACATGCCTACCTATGTACACTCTTCCAGCCCCACTTGCCCACATCCGTTCACCTGCACATACACTCGTCCATAAATCCGACACTCTTGAACATATCTTATATTTTCATCCGCTAATACACACACGCCCACCTATTCTCTCATACACTTATTACCGTCGCCACTAATCCATCTACGCACATACCTAATTACCCATATACACATGAATATCCTATCTTATCCACCCACATATAGTTCATATGTTCAGTGAAATTGAGAAAAAAGTGGTGAAATATTTTAGGAGATTGGAGACTGGAGTCCGAAGACTATTATCATTTTAGTATTACAGTAGAAGATTGAAGTTTGTTGCAGTAATAAGTATGAATTAATATAAAATAATTCTTATAGTAATGTAGGCATATTTTGAAAGATATAATGTGCATCCGAGAGAAACACGCGATGGAGAGACGCCGAGACAATCGCAGCCCATCCGCGAGTATTTTATTTTTTAATCCTCAACCAGAGAAAAGCGCCGACTTTTGTCGAGTACAAAAATCGGTCAATGAGGATTAAGTGTTGCACATTTGGACTACCGATGCAGCTGACGATAGCCCTTCTTTTATTGTTATGTCTAAAATGTGAGGCAAACAGTGTAATTAAGATTTGGGCAACCTGCGCATGCATCGACGAGAAACGAGCAGGCCAGGAAATGACTCCTGTTTTCTTAAGGTCATAAACCGGGAAAGAGTGCGGAAGCGCGGTCGGCCATCGACGATCAGCTGCTGCAGGTAATGCAATAAAGCATCTGTACGCACAGTCATCGCCGCCGCCGAATATATACATATTGTTTCGCTGGATAGAAAGATGGGCTGCGACCCGAAGTATCGAAGCGCAGCAAATTTGAGAGAAGCTCAGTCTCAGCCTCGACACGAACGCGAACAGACAACTGAGAAGTTGTAGCTTCCGTAACTTTACGAAAATACTGATGTAAATATTCTCCTGTAAAAGAGTATCAGTATATATTGTGTTTTCATTGTGTATTCATCCTGACAACCTTTTATTCTCCTACACTACAGTACAGAGAGAGAAAGGAATGGAGGGAAGGGCGGTGAGAGAGAAAGAGAGAGAGAGAGAGATAGAGATAGATATATAGAGAGAGCGAGAGAGAGAGGGAGAGAGAGAGAGCGAGAGAGAGAGAGAGATGGACAGAGAGAGGGACAGAGAGAGAGAGAGAGAGAGAGAGATACTATTTATTCATCAATGACGAAATTCTTACAATTGCATATACATGTATAGTTAAAATAATTAAAATATCAATCAGTTTATACATTTGTTATCTCACATTTAACATTCATTATTGCGTTTCTTATATAAAGTTCGTCAATTTATAAAATCTAAATGTAATGAACTAGTCATAGTCAAATGGTACATCACAGAATACGCGTCGTCAATACATAATAAAGATAACTAAATACAATAAAAATATAAGGAATACATACACCCACTCCTCTAAAATTGTACGTAGATTTATCACGTCAAAAAATAAAAATACACTCATTCATATGACATTCTTACAATTCACGCTAATAAATACGTTCATACTTAACACTTAACACTCCAAATAAATTAAATAAATAAATAAGTTAGATAAATAAATAAATTAAATAAATAAATAAGTTAGATAAATAAATAAATTAAATAAATAAATAAATAAATAAATAAATAAATAAATAAATAAATAAATAAATAAATAAATAAATTAAATAAATAAATAAATAAATAAATAAATAAATAAATAAATAAATAAATAAATAAATAAATAAATAAATTTAAATAAATAAATAAATAAATTTAAATAAATAAATAAATAATTTTAGATAAATAAATAAATTAAATAAATAAATAATTTAAATAAATAAATAATTTAAATAAATAAATAATTTAAATAAATAAATAATTTAAATAAATAAATAACTTAAATAAATACATAAAATAGATTAGGACTACACAGAAATGAACGAAAACAATTTATTTATCAATATTCGAAAAGTTCACTTCTGTGTATTCCCGTCACCATGTAATTGTTTAAGGTGCCTGCCTAACGCCGTTTTAAATTTACAAAAAGATGGCAGGCACCTCACACTGCTTGGAAGCGAATTCCAGGTGTGCACAGTGAACTCTAAATGAGAAAAGGCCCTTATCGGTGCGCGACCCCGGAACCGAGAACTCTTTCGTACGACCTCAACCTGAAGTCCTGGCCAGATTTTCTTCAAAAAGGGCAGTAAGATATGGTGGCTGCCGCATGACAATCGCTTTGTAAAGCAACAGCCCCATAAAATACTCCCTCCTCACCTTCAGATCCAGCCAGTCCAGTCTTTCCCTGTAGGAGGTGATATGCTCATCACGCCTAACACCACATATGTATCTCACACATGAATTCTGTAAACGTTGTAGTCGTGTCTGAAGCTCCCCTGACACGTCAAGAAGAACCACTGAGCAATAGTCTAAGTGAGGTAGTACCAGTGCACATGTCAGCTGCTTCCGTAGTATCTCCGTGGTGCAAGAACGGAATAATTAGAGACTATACAGAGCTCTATTAACTATCTTACTGACCGCATTCAATTGCGGCTTACATGTTAACCTTCCGCCCATCACCACGTCGAGGTTGGTAACTGTATCGATATAGGGAACGTGTACGCCGGTCTGTATCTAAATGCCTTGTAAGTCAAGGTTCTGAACCTGTTTGATGTTGTGATCAGATTCAAAAATAATCGCCTTTGTCTTGCCGACATTGAGGCGCAGGCCAGCTGACGATGCCGAATTCGACACTGCTCGTGCTACAGCCGACATGCGACCGATACCATCACAAAGCTCTTCCAGGGTCACTTGAGTGTAGGTTTGAAGGTCGTCAGCGTATAGTATGTGTTCTACACCATCTAAGTCTAGTACGTCTTGTAAGTCGTTTATGTAAAGGCTGAAAAGCAAGGGTCCCAGGACTGAACCCTGTGGCACGCCAAGATTGGTGGTTAGCCAACCTGAATCCCCTTTTGTATTAGTGACGACTTTTTGTTGTCTCCCCATTATATATGACGTAAGCCACAGAAAAACACTCCTGGAGAAACCCATGCGTATCAGCTTACGTAGCAGTTTAGTGTGTGAGATGGTGTCGAATGCTTTACTAAAATCAAACATTAACAAAATAGTCAAAAGTTTTTTGTTGTTGTTAATACCTGATCTTATATCTTCCGTTAGTTTTAGTAGTGCTGTCTGTGTACTGTGATGCTGTCGAAAATCAGTCTGAATCTTGTCTAAAGTGTTGTTTTCCCGTAAAAAGTCAGTTAATTGGTCGTGTACTATTTTTTCCAGGACTTTAGAAAGAAAACTCAGCAGAACAATTGGTCGAAAGTCTGACACCGTAGATGGGACAGGCTTGTTCTTCAAAGGCACCAATTGAGCTCCCTTCCAAGTTCCCGGAAAAATGCCACTGGACAAGGAGGAGTTACAGATTTTAACAATGTGATCTCCCACAAACGGAAGAGCCTTAGCCACTATACTTTGGGGGATGCCGTCTTCTCCTCTAGCCTGTGACGAGAAATGGGCAACAGCCAGGACCACGAGAAGCTGAGAAGCTGACTTCTCGGAAAACAAAGCCGTCATCACTGGCAGTGGTCAAGACGTTGTCAAGTTCTTCATCATTTTCACTTTGTGAGATCGACACCCCTGCAAAGTGGGCATTGAGCTCTTCCGGAGAGAGACCATGAAGCTCCTCTCTTGTCTTTGGCAGAAAGCCCAGAGCCTTGAGCTCTTTCCAGATGTCTTTCTTGTTATCAGTAGCTTCGAAAATTCTATTTTGCAAAAAACTTTCTCTTGTTTCCTTAGTTCGTAATTCAGCTTCTGCTGCAAGGTCTGTTACTCCCGCCACAGTCTGTCGTCTTTGGTTCGAGCATAACGCCTTCGTACAGAGTCACGTTTTTTGTATAAATGTGTCAGTTCACTATCAACACATGGTGGATTCATTTTCGTTTTCGGTGTAAATTTTTTTAGGGCGCAATTTTATCTATCACAGCCATGAGGTGGACACTGAGGCACTCTAATTGACTGTCTACACCCGTCGCAAGACCATCAATCGGCGACCAATCACAGTCAGCTAGGTGAGACAGGAGGTCGTATTGCTGGATCGATTTAAAATCCCTGTAGCTGAAAGATTCAGCCACAGGAGATGCAGCCTGTATGATGTTATGATGACTGGGAAAGGGCGCCGGCTAATTGTCGCTGCTCAGTACAACGTCATTGTTATCCGTCAGGATCACATCAATCCATGTGTGAAAATCTGTGAGATCCTGAGTCGCACCATGATCAACTATTTGAAGGTTGAGATCATCAGCCAACCGCCTGACAAATCTTGCATCGGCTGACGTTCCGAGTAGGTTTGCATTCAGATCTCCCATTATAATTTTATGACTAAAATCTTGCGCATGTGTAGTTAGTTTGTCTGTCAAGTCGGAGCCCTGGAAATGGAACGTTTGGTGGTTTGTATACCAAAGCAACAAAGAGAGATAGAGAGATAAAGAGAGAGAGAGAGAGAGAGAGAGAGAGAGAGAGAGTAACATTAAGAAATTCGAATATAGCGGTTGCACCGATAATGTGACCTATATTCACATATAGGCACTAACCTACCAAAGGCTCCATAAAGGAGACGCGTAAGTTGAACTCGCTCTCTATCGCTCGGGACCCGCTGCCGCTTCAACTTTTCCCGCCTTCCTGCCGTGCAGCCCATCAACGAGGCAACGCCGCAGACACATTGCCCGATCGTCATATTTTCACCTCGAGAAAGGATTGCCCTGATGAACACCGGGACCGCACCGACGCAACGCCAGAGTCGCAACCCAATGGAGCACCAGGAGGAAGGAGAAACGGTCTCGTGTATGTAACCACCATCATCCACGGAGTCATCCGCGGCCCGAGCGATATGAGCCATGGCTTGACGTCCACTTCTTAAAATCAAAGATAAGTTTGAATGAATTTTAGTTTTCGAATATTAAAATCATGCAATCGTAAATTTTGAACATGTTTATCATGACCCTCATTCAGAGAGCGTATAAAATAAATTATTTATAGTAATTCAATGCGGGGTGCGTAAAAAGCGGATCTCACGGTAGTTTGTATTAACGATATTGCGATAAATAAGAAGCGAAATAATTATGTCACAATAAGAGCGAAATAAAACTTATTATAATTTCAGTTAAAGGGGTATCCCTATATAGATGGGCAAAAATAAACTGAAACTTTGCGAATTTTGTTTGAAAAAACTATACAAGATTTTTATTTGAAAATTTTTTGGTTTATTATTCAAACATTAAATATGCATTTCTTATTTTTTTTATTACATTATTTTGTTTATGCTAGTGATAAAAAAATGATGAACCATGAACTTTTTTTTTCTTCCTACAATTTTGTGTGCAGACTTGTCGTCGTCGTATCTCTCTGAAACATAAAAAAAAAAGTTTTTTGTTATTATTAGGTCTAAATCTCGTCGACTAACCTAAATTAAAAGTATAAAAAAATTCCATAGCAAAATGGTGGACTTTTGAAAAAAAACTGTAATTTTTTTTATTATTATTGCAAAATTGTGGTTAAATAAATTTTTATTTCAAAAACAAGTAGGTTCGTCGACTAGATTATGAAATTACCTTCAAAATGGCGTTTTTTTGTGATAAGTTGAAAACTCGCCGAGAAACTGTGCACACAAACACGGACAATAAAGAAATTTTCTTTTCGAGAAAAACGCGTTTTAAAGTTCGCAGTAGCTGAAATCGCATTTTTGATAGACTCACCATTATTTTTTCACTTTTTCCTTAATCGGCTATGCCAGGGCCATAGACGAGGTCATCTTCTTCCTTTTTATAAGCAGCAGTTCTTGATTTTTTAGCCAATCTGCCTTCTTTAGTGGCACTCGCACTCTTCAGCTCCTGACGCTTGAGTCGCTTTTCATCCATTTTCTTCGCGTGGTTGTAAGTTGGCATTCCAATGGTGAACTCAAGGATCTTCATTGTTTGCAGGATAGATTTATAGCCGTCATTGAATAATCCAGCAGCAATCCAAGCTGCAATTTCAACAGTTTTTGAACCACAGTGCAGATGCTTAGGAGCCAAGCGCCATACAAGAGCATTAAAACTTTCATTTGCATTTTGGGTATGTCCCCCCAAGCACCTTTGCAACAGATCTTCTCTTGACAAACCTTCATAAATAGGCAATAAATGCTTTTGTAAATCTTGATGAAGAGCTGGGGGGTGGTCAAACACGTTGGCTCCGACTACCTGCGATTGTTGCCACTCACACCAGCTGTCGATTCCCGGAGGGCAGTACTGATGCTGTGCTGTTTCGTTAGTCGAGCACATATGATAGTATGTAGCCAAAATAGCGTCTCTCATATCTTGCTTTGAGTTCACGTTCCTTCTTATGGCAAGTCCGTAATAAGTACTTAACTTTTTAATAAGGGCATCGGTAAGTTTGCCTTTACATCCCAATTTTTCATTTTTTTTAAATTACGAAGACGCGTTCCCATTCTCTTTTGTACGTGGCCAATGCACTCACATTTTACCACCGGGAATTCATCTCCTTAAGGATTCCTTTTCAAAACGGCAGAAAAAGTCTTCGAGTCGCCGTCGCCGATATAAACGCTGTTCGTATGCCGTAGTCATCAAACGAACGCTCAAACATGTCTATAACGGCGTCGACCTCCATCTTTCCTGCAGAGCCTTCGTGATTTGCAGCACATTCGTCAGCATGATTTTCGTGCCAATCGACATATTCTTGAGTGTTTTTCTTATGAGGGCATGATAGACACATTTTGCAGAACGTACTTGTGACAATCAAATCGACAATTTTCCCACAGTTATATAATATCAGCGTTGTCACGCCGATTTTCGAAGAGAAGCCTCGTTTTTTCCACGATCCATCGCCGGATACTTTCATTTCAAGTAATGGCTTTTCTGCTTGCTCGTTCAATTTTTTCTCTTCTTCGACAGCCTTTTCACTTGTTATTTTGAAATAAATTTTTGTCCTTCACCAAAATCCATCAAATTCGAAAATAAATTTATTCCTTGCAAACCAATGCCTAAAAGTCTCATCACAAACACTATACGACGATTTACTTCAAACCCATTGTTTATGTGAGGGCCAGAAGGTATAGTAATCATGCCACATTTACACGAAACAGTAAGTTTCCAGCCGAAACCACGGAAGCCAACCTCTTCAAAATTCACAGCTCCTTTGCAAGTTTTACAGCACAGCATCTCGGAAAGTACCGAGAAAATAGTTACAAATTCGATGATCCGATATCGGTGAGATTGATTGACTGGAATGTCATCCGCAGTTGCTGCTGCTAATTTTCGTGCACTGGCACTGACACCTTTCACTTCGCCTTCTTCAGTCGTATGCTGATTACCGTGAAAAGATCTCTTCCTACGACTTGCACGATAGTTTTCGCTATGTTGACCTTTCGGGTAAGATGTCATGATGTATATTGTGCGAGCGCTGTAAACTACACAACAGTTACAGTGCAACTGAGCCGACTGTAGCGAACCAACGCTCCAAAACAAGTTTATACCTATACTCTACACTGCCTGTCCTATTATAGTATTAACTCGAAAATTCTTGCTAGGGTACACACAAACACACTCATAAATCGGAGAACATCTGCAATTTTCATTGTATAAGTATCCCAGCTCAGCGGGGAGCCATTGTATCCGAACGCTTACCTGCCTACCTGCGCCGGGCGTACCGCGCGCTGAAGAACGTTAGCGAATATACGTATAGCGGCTGAACGGATTCGAATTTTGCTCTGAAATTTTAAGAGGATACTTTTGAAATGTTGTACTTTCGATTTATGCAATAAAAAATCGATTTTTTTATCGATCTATGTAGGGATACCCCCTTAATGCATCCTCGATTTTCAGTACAGTTTCCTCTCCCTTGTGACCTAAACCGATAATCGTATCATTATTTATGATCTTATTAGATTATTAAAGAGTCTCAATTATCCACATTAATCCATGCCATTTTAATTTGTTAACCTAATATCTATATCTAGTATATTGAAAATTTTACATTGGCACCCAACAAAGTGGGTTTAAACAAAAGAATCTACGTCTTGAGAAATAAATATGCAAGAAAAAAAGTAATCGGTTTATGTCACAAGGTCAGGGAGATTATCGAAAAAAATAATTTCTAATTTAAGTAATTCATCAACTAGAAATAAACCCGGGAAAACGAAAAGGGCAAATATGCCACTTTTCGAGACGACCCGACGGCAGAGACGGAGCAGCAGAGAGAAATTCGTGAACAGCAAGAGGAATTGAACAGGTAGCGAGCCGAGCTGGAGCAACTTCGAGCAAAGTTC
The DNA here is from genome assembly GCA_949152435.1 of Gastracanthus pulcherrimus. NCBI lineage: Eukaryota > Metazoa > Arthropoda > Insecta > Hymenoptera > Pteromalidae > Gastracanthus > Gastracanthus pulcherrimus. The sequence continues at coordinate 111,445,173 of OX424575.1, read as the reverse complement.
GCGACGCAGCAAGCAGAGATAGACAGCGCGAGGCAAGGGCAAAATGACGACGATCCGCTTGTTGATCAAGTGCAGACGCTTCGTGAGTAGCTCGCCACACAGCAAGCTGAAATTGATAAGCCAGAAATTTGCACACGCTGTGCACAATTATGGGTAATGTACAGACAATGCAATTAGACGTAAAAATGCCCGAATGTAAAGATGAAAATTCTGTTAACCCGTTGGAATTATTGGACGATATTGAGCGATTTTGTAAAATTAAAAATGTATATAACTAAATGAAATTGAATATTTTAAGTATTTTATTGCATGGTAAGGCGCGTATTTGGTTTGAGTTGCAAAATAATTTCCAGAATTATGATGAATTTCGCGAAGTTTTTATAAAAGAATTTTACAATATACCTATTCAAGTTAAAATAAAAAATAAATGGGCAAATAAAAAATTTACTGATCAAGATAAAAATTTGCAAACTTTGTATTATCGCTAATTAAAAGAGGCAAATTATTTATTACCCAAAATGTCCAATTACGAAAAAAATTATACAATAGTACAGCAACTACCAGAAGAGGTGTGAAAAGCTTTAGCCGCGACAAATTTTGATGAATCGGACGCGATCGGACAAACTCTCGCAAATTTAGACGCAATACACGTAGAAAAGAAACCGTTCGAATATAAGTCGTATAATTATAACAACAGATCGAACGAGAACGCGCGTGTACGCCGAGTAGATGTGTCAATGGAAACTGAGACAATTATCGAGGCGGCCGGAAGAATTTTTCGAATTCGCGGTTCAATAACACGCACTACCGTACGCGCGACAATAATTACGCAACAGGTCAGAACCATTGAAGACAAAGTCAGGACGCGCGCGTATATTCTCCAGTACATAGTAGAAATTCTTCTACATTGCCAGATGTTCGTTTTTCGCCGCCGAATTATGCGAATACAAATAATGAAAGAAATAATAGTGCACCATCAAATTTCAATAATAATTTAAACGGGGGGCAGACACGTGGAAGTATGGTCCATCAGCGTATCAAAATAACTTGGATTTCATTGAAGATTTATCTAAAGGTATAATTAATAATCAGGACCATCAAAATAACAAATTAAACAAAATACCTCGTTCACCACATGTTTTATGTAAAATCAATAATCATGAAGTTTGGTCATTAATTGATAGTGGAAGTCAGATTACGGCAATTTCAGAAATATTTTATGAAGATTTAAGTAAAGTTAAAAAAATATTAGAACTTACAGTATCAAATATAATTGTTTCAACAGCTATTGGTAAAAAACAACTAACGTTAAAAAACAAGTTTATATTGAAGTTGAAATTGATGGGTGCACCGTTTTGTACATTTTTCTCGTCATTCCATTTTTATCTAGCAAAATAATTCTGGGTAATGATTTTCAATTAAAACACGGATTAGTTATTGATTATTGGAATAGACAAATAAGAATTAAAATTATAAAAAGTCCTGGAAACTTAGTGTTGTTCGAGCGAGATTATTCAGAGAGAGTTATTCTATCACATAATGATGACATCACGTGTATACACATCGTGCAAGTAGATCAAATGATCTTTTACGGTATTAATTATAAACAAATTATAAATTCAAATAAAAAAGTCAAGAAAATGTGAATAAAAATACGATTGAAACATTGATAGAAAATAACAAGTTTACAGTTAACAGCAAAAGTATAGAAAAAAATGAGATAAATAAAAGGATTAATGAAATTGATATTGTTTATGATAAAAATGAAATGTTTAATGAAATTGAAATTGTTTATGAAAAAAATAAAATGGTTAATAATATTATGATGATGTATGATAAAAATAAAGAGGATACGTATGATAATTATTATATAAATGAAATGTCGTTAGAAATATTGGAAGGTGAAAGGGAGTCGAATAATAAAAATATTTCACAAATTTTTAATATTGAGCCGGATATGAATAAAGCAACAATAAATAATTTGGAAAATATGAATAATGATGAATATTTCTCTGAACAACTTCGCGCGACTGCGTTTAAACTAACGACACTAAGTCAACGGAGAAAAGAAATTTTTATGAAAGTTTTATATAGATATAAAAAATTGTTTTCGGATAAACCCGGTTGCGTGCGCGGATACGAACATCAAATTCGATTAATAAAACCCAATCTAATTATTAATAAAACGTATCCCGTTCCCCTGGCATTGAGAGAATCCGTGAGTAAATGCATTCGCGAGATGTTAAATGCAGGCATTATCGAGAGGGCTACTAATCGGTACTGCAATCTTCTTAGAATTGTGTGAAAGAGCGACGGGAGCGTAAGAGTGTGTCTTGACGCGCGGCACTTGAACCAATACACCGAAGACGATCACGAATCCATACCTCTTATAGCAGAATTATTACAAAAATTTATTAATGCTAAATATTTTTCAAAAATAGATTTGACACAAGGTTACTGGCAAATTCCACTTGCAGTAGATTCTAGGCCTTTGACTGCGTTTTTGTTTGGGTCAACTATGTACCAATTTACATACTTACCATTTGGAATAAAGACCGCAGGCAGCGCTCTTAATCGAGCTTTAAGCATCGCATTAGAGAGTACACCTAATAATGAAAATTTGGAAGTTGAGGACGATGAAAGTGAGAATGAAACGGTTGCAGGTTATGAAAACGATTTAGGAAATGAGATTTCTACGTACATAGATGACACAGCAATAGCAACAAAAACCTTCAAAAGGCATATTAAAGTTTTGCAAATAGTATTTTCAAAGGTAATGGCTAATAATTTTACTATCAGATTAGAAAAATATGAATTTTTAAACAAAAAATTTTATTTTTGGGATTTGAATTGTCTATTGATAGTATAGTGCCTGATCCAGATCGAATAAAAATTATTAAAGAATTTGAAGAACCAAAAAACCAAAAACAGCTTCAGCAAATATTTGGTGTTTGTAACTATTATCACCGTTTTGTCATGAAACAGAATGATTATATTACCCTATTCCGAGACCTACTCAAAAAGATGCGGGCTGGTGGTGGACGACGCAACACTTCAAGGCCTTTCATGCTCCTAAAGAGAATTTTACTCGCGCGGTATATTTGAATCACATTATTCCTGGAGTACAATTTAAACTGCAAAGCGATGGAAGTACACTAGGTATAGGGGGCGTACTTTATCAGATTGATAAAGACAATAATCACACAATAGTCTCTATAGCTAGTCGTTGTTTAATTCAAGTTGAATCACAATATATAACGACTGAGATTGAGTTACTGGCAATAATATATTGCGTAACTAAATTTAGACACTATCTGATTGGCACGCAGTTTGAAATCGTAACGGATCGCAAAGGTTTGATCTTTCTGAATTCGACGATTTATCATAACTCGCGCCTAATCAGATGGAATCTTTTGTTGCAACAGTACTCATACTCAGTGGCATACTGTCGAGGCGTCGATAACACCGTCGCGGACTTTTTGAGTAGGAATCTGAGCGGTAATTTTTATGAAGAAAGTAATGATAAATTGATAATTTCATTATTAAACCAATTTTGTACACCATCTCAACAAAATAACGAAATATCGTCATTGGTAATTATGGCATTACATAATGACGATACCTCTTTAAAAACAATAATGAAAGGTCTGAAAGAAAAGCAAAATCAAGATAAATATTGTAAAAAAATAATTGATCAAATAAATAACGGCACATGTAATAAAAGTAATAATTATCAAATTTATCAGGAAATTTTATTTTATAAAGAAAATAATACCGAATACTGGCGTATAATCATTCCAAATAATTCAAAAGTAAAATTAATCGAACAAACACATAGAAAAATAGGGCATCTCGGAGTTTATAAAACGTTGTCATATTTAAAACGATTTTACTACTGGAAAAGTATGCACAACGATGTTAAAAAGTATGTTCTTACGTGCGACCTTTGTCAACGCGTCAAATACGTGTCGATCGCGATGGAAGGACCGTATCAAATGGTTACCGGGCGCCGGGCGATTTGGTCACGGTAGATTATTACGGACCCTCCCTTGCGCTTGAGGGGGAGTAGAGTACGTGTTTGTTGTTCTTGACGCGTTTTCGAAGATAGTTTGACTTTACCCGATGAAAAGAGCGACCATAATAATGTCGTTAAAGAAAATCATAAACAAATATATTCCGGAATGTGGAAAGCCTAAGCGAATACTAAGCGATAACGGAACACAATCTACCTCAGGAAGATGGAAAAATCAATTAGAACAAGAGGGTATTAAGGTAATATATAGTTCGATTAGGCATCCACAATCCAATCCGACGTAACGAGTTATGCGGGAAATCGGCCGACTCTTTCGTACGTATTGCCACGAAACACACACTACGTGGGCAAATCATTTAAAAAACATAGAAAATTTGCTAAATATAACAACGTATTATAGCACGGAATGTACACCAATTAAAGTACATTTCGGAAAACCTATCGAAGATGAAATAACAAAAATTATTCAATTCCCAGTAGTCCAATCAATTAATCATAAATATATAATTACGTTAGCAAGAAATAATATTGCGAAAAATTTTGCAATTCGATCCAAAAACCAAAAGGTATCAAAAGTACAACTTAAAGTTGGTGATTTGGTCTTATTAAGAGTCAGACGTTTGTCTAATGCTCTTGATAAGGTCACAAAAAAGTTTTTTCACTTGTTTGATGGACCGTATGCCATTTCCAAAATTATAGGAAAAAACGCGTTTCTATTAGTCGATCCTAACAGTTCCAACGTGGAACAGGGCACTTATAATCCTGCAAACTTGCGCAAGTACTATGCGGTCTAAGAATGTGTAAACAAACGCTCTATTATATGCCTGTTCAATTGATCTTGATGTATACGGTTAAAAGAAATGAAAATATTTTATGTAAAATTTTATATGTATGTAATGAGTATGAAGAGAATGTGTGGAGACAAAATAATATGAGAAAAACAGAATGAAAATAGGTATGCAAAATGAATGAGTGAGGAATGTTAAATTTGTGACAAAATGACTGATTTTACGTGTAAATAAATAAATATTGTTTATAACGAAAGGTATTAGATTGATCTAGTCAACGTGATTTGCGAGAATAAGTAACGACTGAAGCGATTTTTCACGATGTTAGTAAATATGAGCAATAAATTCAGTGTGATATATAAATATTATGTAAGAACTCAATTATTGCGTTTCATTGGTTAATAATAGAAATAAGGTGTAAATATTATAGGATCTTTACATGCGAGTATAGGTAGATACGATAATGCGAGCGAATTATAGAATAAGTTTAGGGCTCTCGACTGAAGTTAGGATTCGCGATTCAAAATAAACGATAAGTAACCGGTTTAAACATCGATGTTTTGTTATAAATAATTCCATAGATTTAGAGAAATTTTCAAGATAAATTTACGATATGCAAGCTTTTAATATTCGGCTTTTCCTTTTAAAGTAACTTATAAATTCGTTTCATGTGATCAGATTGGTTTTTACTATATTCCCTTGTGACCTAAACCGATGATCGTATCATTAATTATGATCTTATTAGATTATTAAAGAGTCTCATTTATCCATATGAATCCATGCGATTTTAATCTGCTAATCTAATATCTATATCTAGAATATTCAAGTTTTACAAGAGAGAGAGAGAGAGAGAGAGAGAGAGAGAGAGAGAGAGAGAGAGAGAATATTTATTTGTAAATATTTACAAAAGTTTTACATAGAATTTTACATTTTAATGTCACACGTTATCAATTTCTTAAAATTGCATATCACGTCGTTATTTAACTAAAATAAATTGCACATATGTGAAGTCAGGTACATAAAGTATTGCACTTTGTTGTCAGTTATAAAATTTGTGTTTTCTAAATCGTAGTTATTATACCTATCAGTCGCTTGAATAAAATTAGATACGTACACTAACACTTGCATACATACATTAACAATCGCATCCATTCATACTAATAAATACATGCATACTTTTTTAGAATTGTTTTGTCAAATTAATAATTAAAAGAAAATATAAATAAAATACACAAATACATCAATAAATTAGAATTTTAACGATACAAAATAAGTTAACACAAAAGAATTACATAAATGAACAGAAAGGGAAAAAATGAACATCAACATATCTGCGTCCGTCATGGCGTCGGGGATTAAAGAACCTCCTGATAAGAAATGCAAAATTCTCAAATGTCACCCGCAGAATGAAGTGACAATAGTGATTTGTGTTGTATGTGATAGTGCATATCACAAGAGTTGTGCCATACAAAAAAATTTTAAATTTATTAGAAAAAATCTGATAATATGTCCAGGTCATAAGAAGCTAACCTCAAAATCCGAGGATGAGATTATGTGTGAATCGACAAAAATGTTAATTGCTAAAATAAAAATGAAACAATCTGAAGAGATAAGGAAAGAAATACTAGAAGATCTAGCAGATAAAACACAGGAACTATTAAAACAAACGGAAAGAGATACTGATGCTGAACTTAAAGTCATACATGCAGAAAACGAACTCTTGAAACAACTCAGCAAAGAACTCGTAAAAAAAACGAACTATTGAAAGAAGTTATTGTTCACCAAAAAAGTTATCAAACTAACAAGAAATCTTTTGCTGAGGTAACAAGTATTGCAAAACCTGCACAGAAAAGAATTCCAAAGATTATAATCAAATCTATAAATAACACAAAACAATCAGAAGTCAAAAAGAATATTGCAGAATGTTTAATAAATGAGAAAAGTATACAAACAAAAGAAATGTATTTTAAAAATAATGAAGATATAGTTATTAAATGTGTTAATCAAAACAATGCTGATATGGCTGAGAGGTTATTAAAAACCAAATTAGATGAAATATGTGAAATTAAAATTGAACAGTTAAATAATCCAAAAATTAAAGTAGTTGGAATCGACAATTTTATGAAAATGAACGAAATTCGTATTGAAGAAGATGTAAACAATAGAAACTTCACAAACTTTAAGACTAAAGCTCAAGTTGTACATATGTACACAAACAAGAATTCAAATCTTAGCAGTGTATTGATGGAAATAACAGCTGAAATATATACACACATCAGGAATAACAACATCAGAATATTTATTGGATGTCAAAGCTGTAAGGTATATGATTTGATAAATGTCAAACCATGTTTTAACTGTGGTAGGTTGGGTCACAGTGGAACAAATTGTGAAAATGTAATAACATGTCTGAAATGTTCAAAAAATCACAAAACAATTGAGTGTGATTGTGAAGCATTAAAGTGCCCAAAATGTAATTTCAGTAATATAAAATATAAAACCAATTTTGATACATTACATGATGCAGCAGATTTTAACGTGTGTAACATATTAAAAAATAGGATAAAAAAATATATTGAAACTACAGATTACCCTTCGAAACCTACATTACCAACAGTGAAACAATACCGATGCACTATCAACAGAAGGTATAGGACCAACAAAATAACACTTTGGGAATATTGCAAAATGAAAACCAGCTTCAACAACAAAAACAGGAAAAAAATGAACAACAACAGCAACAACAACAAAAACTACAACAACGACGACAGCAAATAACTAGAAGTAGAACACTAAAACCGCAAGTAAATAATAAAATAGACTAAGTATGGATTTTGAATATCTTGAAAAAATACAAAAAGACTCGGTTCAAAAAGAAATAACATGTGGTAATATAAACAGTTTTAACAAAACTATAAAAAGTAAAAATGTTTTCATAAAGCATGTAAATATAAGAAGTATGTCTGCAAATTTTGATTAATTGAAAATATTGTTAAAGAGCTTGGACAATCCCTCAATTATTATATGCACTGAAACATTTGTACAAACTAATTACAGACTATATAAATTAGAAGGATATACAAGTTTTTATAACGAAAGTAAAATAAATCGAAATGATGGCGTCATTGTTTTGATTTTTTTTTTTTTTTTTTTTTATTATTATTTAACGTCGCCATGTTTGTGCTTCCATGTGGTGCTAATCGACGACGGGGGTCTGCGGTGTGTTTGTAAACAAAGCACATGTAATTTTTACAGAGGTGCTTGTATCAATCGGCAGAGACTAGGATTCGAACCCGGGTCACCGGCGTGGGAATCCGACACTCTACCGACTGAGCCGCCGCAGGCCTTGATTGAAAACTATCGAATGTGGTAGGATTAAAATACTAAATATACATATTACGATAAATAATAATAGTTCTATTGAATTTTCCGCTATGTACAGATGTCATGATATACCAAAGACTGAGTTCATTTTAGATTTAAATAAATTTTTAAGTGAAAAGAGACATATTAAAAATCATCTAGTAATTGGAGATTTTAATATAGATCTATTAGAGTCAGATAGGATGAACCAAGAGTTTCTTTGTAATTTTTTGGATAAAGGATATATTCCTGGTTTTATGGGTGTCACAAGACCACCCGTAGGAAATTGTAAAGGATCCTGTATTGACAATATTTTTGTTAAAACTAATAGTCTAAATACGGTTATGTATAAATTAAAAAATTCTTTAACAGATCATTATCCTATTTTTGTAACAATAAATAAGATTAAAACTAAAAAGTCTGAACCCAATGTGATATTAGACTATAAAAAATTAGGAAACATTGCTATGACAAGAGACCTGAATGCAATTATGACAATACAGGACCCTAACATAGCTGCTGACCAATTGATTTTTGAAATTAAACAATGTATAGAACAAGCCAAAGTAAGAAAAAGGAAATACGGAAATAAGGGCAGGAAAAATTGGACTACAGATGCTATTGTGAAATCATGCGAAACAAATGAATTTTTATATAGCCTATGGCAAATGGATATCAATAATGTACAACTTAAAATACAGTACAAAAATTATGCTAAAATTCTAGATAAGGTCATCCTTGACGCAAAAATCAAATATGATAAAAGCTTAGTGGAAAATAATACAAATAATCCTAAGAGACTATGGGATGTTATTAATACAAAAATAGGTAAAAAAATAAAATCAATTAACTCTATAGGTTATATAAAAATTGATAATAACAAAATTACAGATAATAAGGAAATAGCGAATAATATGAATAAATATTTCTGTGAAATTGGACGAAATTTAAGTGAAATAATTGTTAAACCTTCCGATTATGCTTTAAAAATTCCAGATATGAATACAAGCTCAATTTTTTTTAGACCAACAAATACATATGAAATAATGAGCATTATTAATACTTTGAAGTTAAAAAATGATGGTGTTGATAGAATCAATGCAAAAGTTTTGAAGGTAATATGTAATTATATTATCGAACCACTAGAATTTTTATTTAATACATGTATGGTCAAATCCATATAGCCTAACGCTCTTAAAAATGTTGAAATTGTACCGATTTATAAATCTGGTGTGAGACACAATGTATCAAACTACAGACCTATTTCGTTAATATCAAACATAGCTAAAATTTTTGAGAGAATAATTTATAATAGAATTTACGATTTTGTTAAAAACTGTAATATAATATCTGAGCATTAGTTTGGTTTTATGAAAAATGTAGGTACGAAAAATGCTTTAAATTACATATCGAATATACTATACAATAATTTAGATAGTAGTAAACCAACGATTATAACTTTTCTGAATCTTGCCAAAGCTTTTGATACTGTGGATCATGAAATATTACTTGAAAAATTATATTGTATTGGTATCAGAGGATAGGCGTTGGACTTACTAACAAGTTATTTAAATAATAAATACCAAAAAGTCAAGATTAATAATAGTGAAAGTGATTACATGATGATAAACATAGGTGTTCCGCAAGGTACAATTGTAGAACCTCTTCTGTTCATATTTTATATCAATGATCTATTGAAAGAAATTCCTTTTGAAGCAATTTCATCTTATGCAGATGACATTGCTGTGATAGCTATGGGCAATAACTGGAGAGAAGCTCAGGAAACTATAAATAATTATCTTCTAACGGTAGATAAATGGTTAGCAGTAAACAAATTATCACTAAATGTTGTCAAGAGTATATAAGACTTTTGGTAGCTATAGCGACAATGTCCCAACTCAAATGAATGTTAAGATAAATGATAAAATTTTAACAAGAGTTGAGAATTATAAATATTTAGGAATCATATTTGATTATAATTTAAGGTGGAATAGTCACATACAAGAAATTATAAAAAAAACTAAATATCTAGTATATATTTTTTATAAGATCTCCAAGTTTATGTCAACAAAAGTAATGAAAATAATATACTACTCTTTTTTCACAGTATAATTAATTATGGAATTTTAGCCTGGGGTGGAGTGTATAAAAATAATAGAAGTATACTGCAAAACCTACAGAATAGAATCCTAAAAATTGTAAATAAAAACAATTTTGTTATACAGGATAATCCAATGAATATTGAACAAATTTTCAGTTTTGAATCTATAAAGTTACATTACTCTGAACTTCAAAATAAGTACCTCACATCTAATAGTACAACTAGGAATAAAAATATAATTATTCCTAGGTATAATAAAAAAATTAGTAATAAAAATAGTTATATATAAGCAATTTCGGTTTTTAACATGCTACCAAACAACCTAAAAAACTTAGATATCAGCAAATCAGCTCAAAAAAATAAAATAAAGAATTGGATCAAAACCAATCTTTAAATGCTGATATTGAGTGCATTTTTATGTAAATTATTAATTATATAAATATTACGTTCACTGCGGTGAATATTTTTTGGCAAATAAAGAAATTTTATGAACAGTATTTTTAAGTTTACTTTTAAGGTTAGTTTTAAGTTTTAGTTTTTAAGTTTTCTCTCTTGTTATTTTTTTTTATATAATATATATTGTAATATACCAGACCTGCGAATAGATAATGTGTATATCTCTGCAGGATTTATGGATGTAAATGTGTAAATAATTACTCTGTAAATTATTTTCTGGTTTAAATAAATAATTAAATAACTAAACAATTAATCTAAGCATGCTAGGCGAGGGTAGTTCAATAAGTCTTTAGAATGACCAACAGATGGCGCGCGAATCGCTCCAAATCATCTGTTTTCAGTCAGCACCACTCCCGACTAGATATATGGTGCAGTCACAGTCCACATCTTCTGAGTTTACGTGTTTTTATAACCAATTGAAAAAAAAAAATTGCTTGTTAAGAAAAATGGAAAAAAACGAGTTCAGAGCGGTAATTAAACATTTTCATTTAAAGGGTTTAACTCCATATGAGATAAAAAATGAATTGGACTCAGTTCATGGCACATCTGCCCCTGCCTTAGCAACGGTTTATAACTGGGTAAATGAATTTAAGCGTGGTCGTACATCAATAAGTGACGAACCACGTTCAGGAAGGCCCGTAGAAGCAACTACTCCCGAAATCATCAATAAAATCCACGATATGGTGTTGAAGGATAGAAGATTAAAAGTGAGTGAGTTAGCTGAGGCCACAAGGATATCTATAGGTGCAGTTGTTTCAATTCTACATGAAAAATTAGGCATGAAAAAGCTATCGGCAAGATGGGTGCCGCGTTTGCTCTCAGCTGAGAATAAACGCAATAGAGTGGTTGCCTCTGAGGCTCTTTTGGCGCGCATAAGTCGGAATCCTGAGGAATTTTTTCGTCGATTTGTGACTGTGGATGAAACATGGATACACCACTATACTCCTGAGACAAAGGAACAATCCAAACAGTGGATTTCCACAGGCGAACCAGCTCCAAAGAAGGCAAAGACCGTAAAGTCAGCTGGTAAGGTTATGGCTACAGTTTTTTGGGATGCACGTGGAATTATACTTATTGACTACTTGGAAAAGGGTAAAACAATTACTGGTGAGTATTATGCATCATTATTAGAGCAGCTGAAAGAATAAATTTAAAAAAAAACGACCACATTTGGCGAGAAAAAAAATTCTCTTTCATCACGACAACGCCCGAGTTCACACATGCTTCGTTTCAATGGCTAAAATTGAAGAACTAAAATTCGAATTGGTCGAACACCCACCGTATTCACCAGATTTAGCCCCCAGTGACTTTTTCTTATTTCCAAACTTGAAAAAATGGCTCGGTGGACAGAGATTTACGGACAACGAAGACGTCATTGCCTCTGTAAGTGCTTATTTTGAGGAACTTCCGAAAACGCACTTTTCTGAAGGATTAAAAAAACTTAAAAAGCGATTGACCAAGTGTATAGAGCTCCAAGGAGATTATGTTGAAAAATAAAAAAAAATTTACCCAAAAAAAATTGTTTTTATACTTTATTCTAAAGACTTATTGAACTACCCTCGTAGCTTGCGAATGGCAAGAGGGAGTGATTTACACAAATGCGCACCTTGCACTTGGAAAGATCTTCGTCCTGTTTCAGTGCGCATGTGTGTTACTGAGAGTTATTTTGCATCACCCCTTACAGGACGCTTCGATTTGTTCTTCATGAAAAGCGACTCGAGATAGACTGGCTCTTTAACCCGTAGGATTTTATACATTGTTATAGCCATGAAAACGGCTTTTCGAGAGTCCACCCGAGTCCATTATAATTGTTTCCTGTAGGGGGTGATGTGTTCGCCCCTCCTAGCACCTAAAACGTATCGCACACATGAGATTTGCAGTCTTTGCAGCCGGCTACGAAGTTCAAGTGATGCATCCAGATACACCAGCGAGCAGTAGTCGAGATGGGGGAAAACAAAGGCCATTGCTAAGTGCTTGCGCCCTAACACTTACCCCTGGGGCACTCCAAGGTTTGTTGACAATCAAGGTGACTTGGTGTCAGAGCGTTCAATAACAGCTTGCTTTCTACCCAAAATGTATGATTTAATCCAAATTAATGCATGCCTGGAGAACCCCAGAACTCGCAGCTTTGCTAAGAGCTTAGCTGGCGAGATCATGTCAAAAGCCTTGCTGTAGTCAAACAGTAACAGTAAAGTCACAAGTCTCTTGTCAATTCCTGTCCTCCCATCTTCCGTCAGTTTTAGTAAAGCAGTCTGCGTCGAGTTGTTCTTCTTGTAGCCAGACTGCATATGGTCAAGTTGTTTGGTTTCAGTCATGTGCTTTAGAATCTCGTCATTGCCGGTCATTGGGCAACATGTAGTGAACTTGTTCAATTCTTCCCTGGAAACTGGTGTATTCTCGGACCTATGGAAGAAAGTAAGAGTGGTGCCGTTAGGTAAGTGTACTACACCATCGTTGACGTCGGACTTTCGTCATATTGCACTACTGTGCTTTCTTTCTAAGGTCCTGAAAAAATTGCTCTCCTTGCCTCGCTTGCAAGGAGAAATGCGCGACCGCAAGTATAACATCCGCGAGCCCTATAGGTTCAAATTTAAAACCCTCATCACTGGCTGATATCACTAAGTTCTCGATTACGGCACTATCCTCATCAGTTGATATTGAAACTCCCGCAAAGTGGGTATTAAGTTCCTCCGCCGTGAACCCGTGCAAACCTCCCCTGGATTTAGGTAGGAGACCCAGATTGCACAATTCCTTCCAGATGTCACTCTGCTGTTTGCCTAGCAGCCTTCAAGCTTTCCTTGGTAATATGATATCCTGGCCTGTTCGGTCATTGATAAAGATTTATTGCGCAATTCTATGAACTCACTATGAAATTGCTCATCACCAGTTCTCTTGTACCGTCTATAAGTTGCGTCTCGTTTTTTATTTAACTGATCAATTTCATCATTTATCCAGGGTGAACTGCCTATGCGAGGCGTAACTCGCTTTAATGGTGCTAAGTTGTTAATCGCATCTAATAGGTTGGAGTTGAGGCAGTCCAACGCTGTACTTAAGTCAATGTGATGTTCGTTAAAGACTGACCAATCCTAACCTGACAGAAGGGACTGCAATTCTAAAGGATCTATTCCTTTGTAGTCCCTATATGTAAAGGGATGATTGCACAGAACTTCAACGTTTATAGCCAAGTCAATGATGTTGTGTTTGCTTGGCCAGGTTGGTGTAAAGTTATTGTAGTCTACTACTGTGTCGTTAATGTCCACTAGTATGGTGTCAAGCCATGTGTGCGACGTGTCGGTGTGATGAGTCGCTCCGTGCTGGACGATTTGAAGTGACAGTTCAGCTGCAAGCTTGCGAACCAACTTTGCATCATCACCATCGGCCAACAACTCTGCATTCAAATCACCCATTATAATCTTGTGATTGTAAGAGTCACAATATTCTCTCAACTTGTCGACAAGATCCGAATGTTTTAGAAATGCAATGGCAGGGGCCCTCTAAATGACCGCGACGAAGACAGGCTCCATTTCTCCATACTGTATCTCCCACATAATGTACTCTGACATCAGAGAGAGAGAGACAGAGAGAGAGAGAGAGAGAGAGAGAGATAGAGAGAGAGAGAGAGAGCGGGAGAGAGAGAGAGAGAGAAGAATATTGTAAAATATGTTTCTTCAAATCACCAGATCAAAAAACGGTGGAAAATTTTTGAATATATAAGATAAACTTTATTATACAAAAAATATTTTGTTCAGCACAATATATTTGAGAAAACCGACAGTTCTCAGGCTTGCCGCAAATGCATAGTGGCGCTAACAATGTACACTGCTAATATATTAAAAAATGACGTATTGAATTATTGTCTAGGGGATGATGACATATTACGTAACGAAAAAAAAAATTGCTTGTTAAGAAAAATGGAAAAAAACGAGTTCAGAGCGGTAATTAAACATTTTCATTTAAAGGGTTTAACTCCATATGAGATAAAAAATGAATTGGACTCAGTTCATGGCACATCTGCCCCTGCCTTAGCAACGGTTTATAACTGGGTAAATGAATTTAAGCGTGGTCGTACATCAATAAGTGACGATCCACGTTCAGGAAGGCCCGTAGAAGCAACTACTCCCGAAATCATCAATAAAATCCACGATATGGTGTTGAAGGATAGAAGATTAAAAGTGCGTGAGTTAGCTGAGGCCACAAGGATATCTATAGGTGCAGTTGTTTCAATTCTACATGAAAAATTAGGCATGAAAAAGCTATCGGCAAGATGGGTGCCGCGTTTGCTCTCAGCTGAGAATAAACGCAATAGAGTGGTCGCCTCTGAGGCTCTCTTGGCGCGCATAAGTCGGAATCCTGAGGAATTTTTTCGTCGATTTGTGACTGTGGATGAAACATAGATACACCACTACACTCCTGAGACAAAGGAACAATCCAAACAGTGGATTTCCACAGGCGAACCAGCTCCAAAGAAGGCAAAGACCGTAAAGTCAGCTGGTAAGGTTATGGCTACAGTTTTTTGGGATGCACGTGGAATTATACTTATTGACTACTTGGAAAAGGGTAAAACAATTACTGGTGAGTATTATGCATCATTATTAGAGCAGCTGAAAGAAGAAATAAAAAAAAAACGACCACATTTGGCGAGAAAAAAAATTCTCTTTCATCGCGACAACGCCCGAGTTCACACATGCTTCGTTTCAATGGCTAAAATTGAAGAACTAAAATTCGAATTGGTCGAACAACCACCGTATTCACCAGATTTAGCCCCCAGTGACTTTTTCTTATTTCCAAACTTGAAAAAATGGCTCGGTGGACAGAGATTTACGGACAACGAAGACGTCATTGCCTCTGTAAGTACTTATTTTGAGGAACTTCCGAAAACGCACTTTTCTGAAGGATTAAAAAAACTTAAAAAGCGATTGACCAAGTGTATAGAGCTCCAAGGAAATTATGTTGAAAAATAAAAAAAAATTTACCCAAAAAAAATTGTTTTTATACTTTATTCTAAAGACTTATTGAACTACCCTCGTACCGTTACGTCACGCTATACGTATAGAAAAAAATGTATACAAAGAAACGAATTAAGAACGTTCACCTGATAACTGAATTTCTTTAAAATCTCTTGTAAGTTTTATTATATGTCAATTTAAGTACGTTCTATGCGTGGTCGAAATATCGACACCCCATATAGTATCAAAAATCGAGAAATTTAGCTTCAGTTTCAATTTTTCACATGAGAGTCCCATCTTGAGGTCTCACAAAATGGACGTTTTTATTTATTGCAAGCAACGTTTTCTATTTTAACGGTAATTTTTTTTTAAACATAGCTATATAAGTATATATGTGGATATACTTATAACATTGAAATACAACTTTAGATAGCTATGTTTAAAAAACAATTACCGTTAAAATAGAAAACTTTGCTTGCAATAAATAAAAACGTCCGTTTTGTGAGACCTCAAGGTAGGACTCTCATGTGAAAAATTGAAACTGAAGTTATATCTATATATATATACAGCATTACTTTTTTAATGACATTCACTGGCTGACAGTTAGATTAGAAATTTAATTTTCGAAAAAATCATCATTAAATGGCAATATTTATACTGAAAACCCTTCAGTTTACAATATGTAGCATTAAAATTGGGGGCTTAGCATAGTGCTTATACCCAGATAGGAAGAAAAAAGCATTAAAATATTAGTAAAGAATATAAAAGGTATGAAAAGGCGACAAAAACCAGATACTTCATTAACTTTTACACATACGGTATATATATATATATATATATATATATATATATATATATATATATATATAAGGCTATATATCTTCCTATATTATATAGTTGTTTGTAAATCTTATAAGATTTACGCTCTCCTCGCCCCTCCTCGCCCCTCATTTTGCCCCCCTCATTCTCCTCCTCAAAACAAGGTAATATCGTTTCAATAAAAATGCGTTATTTTTATCTTATTTTTTGCCCTCCTCGCCCCTCCTCGCCCCTCCTCTTTGTATCCTCCTCATAGCCCTCCTCCCAGCCCTCCTCATGCCCTCCTCATGCCCTCCTCATTTACTTATTTCTATTAATTATCATTTTTTATTTTTGTTTTTTTTTCTATATACATATTATACATATAAAAATTGTTTATAATAATAATTGTGAATGTTTATAAATTTATAAAGTGTTTTATTCATTATACATATCAGTGCAGTTTATTCCAGTTTACTGATTTTCTGATTCTTTGTTTGCATCAAAAATTTCTTGGTTTTTCTAAAATATAATAACTTTATAAATAATATTCAGTATTAAAAAAAAGTTTGGTTTAATTTGCTGAAGGTTAAGGGCAACTTAATGTAAATATTATTTGAAAATAGTATAATATAATAAAAAATAAAATTATAGGAAAGATTATTATAAACAAATTAAAAATCTAGATTAAAAATTATATAATATAAAATTATACAATGACCCAAACTTTTCAGTTTATTGATTAGTAACTGTTATATAATACCTCAATCAGAAATATTTCTGATCCCAAAATTAGATCTTCTACTTCCATTTTATCCTCATCCAGAATCTTCACAAAAATTTAATTCAAATTTATAATATATTATATAAAATTATATTAATGATATTAATGAAATTGAATTATTACAATCTTTTCCATTTTATTATATACTCTTACAGATCTAAATAATTTGCAAAAAGTATGCATAACTAAAATACATGCAATTTGTTTAGATTTATAAGACTTATGTTTTAAATTTTATATTTTTGATTAATATAATATAAATTATTCTTATAAATCTAAATAATATGCAAAAAGTATGCACATTATTACAAATAAAATACATGCTACAATATTTAGATTTATAAGACTTAAATTTTATAAAATACATTTTTGGTTTCATCTTCATTATTACTATTATAAATCTAAAAAATATGTAAAAAGTATAACACATAAATAAAATACACAGGAGGCTGCAGCGGCTCAGTCGGTAGAGTGTCGGATTCCCACGCCGGTGACCCGGGTTCGAATCCTAGTCTCTGCCGATTGATACAAGCACCTCTGTAAAAATTACATGTGCTTTGTTTACAAACACACCGCAGAGCCCCGTCGTCGATTAACACCACATGGGAGCACAAACATGGCGACGCTAATTAAAAAAAATAAATAAATAAAATATAATACATGCAAATTAATTTAGATTTATATAAGTGAAATTTTCAAGTTTTTCATAATATAATATAACAAGATATATTGTTAATTTAAAACAAAAATTAAAGTAATGTAAATTCTTATTACATTCAAAAGAATTATTTTTTTTAATTATATTCATTAATATTAAATTTACATATATAGATTATTACATACGAATTAAAAAGAGCTTTACAATATTACATTCAAATTTTTTTTTTTTTTTTAAATGGCATTTCGAACTTGAAAGTTCATCGCCTCATCTACGCAAGCCTTCCACGTTTCCCTATTTTGTGCCAACCCCATCCATTTCGCGCCTTCCCGCCCAATTTCAGTTACGTCTGATTTTACGTTATCCTCCCATCTGCGTCTAGGTCTACCAAGAGGTCGCGTTGCTTTCGGTTTTCCTTTCATTATGCGCGCTGCTGTACGATCATCGCCCATTCTTGCCACGTGCCCTGCCCATCTTAGTCTCCGTGATTTTATTATTCTGTTAATATTTGGTGACGCGTACAAATTATGTAGCTCGTCATTGTGCAGTTTCCTCCACTACCCAGTTTCCTCATCTTTCTTTGGCCCGTATATTTTCCGCAGAACCTTATTTTCAAATACCCTAAAACGATTTTCTTCCGCTTTAGTGAGCGCCCAGGTTTCGCACCCATACAAGATTACCGGCATTATTATAGTCCTATATATGCTTATTTTGACATTTTTCGACAGTAGCTTTGACTTAAGTAATCTGTTCACAGCGTAGAAGCAGGCATTACCCGAATGAAGTCTCTTATTAATCTCGGCTTTAATTTCGTTTCGATCATTTATAGTTGTACCTAAATATCTGAATTCGCTAACCTTTTCAAAAGTGAAATTTCCGACTCTGAGATCCCCCTCTGCTTCGCGAATGCCCAGTTTCTCCATGATCATATATTTCGTTTTCGATTCGCTCACTTCTAACCCCGTGTTTTTAGCCGCATTTATAAGGATTTCCGCATTTCTCGCCACCGTTTCACCATTATCTCCCACTATATCCAAGTCATCCGCATAGCCTAAAATTTGCGTTGTTCCGTTGAGTGTTGCGCCTAGCTCGCTAGCCTGCATTTTTCTAACAACATGCTCTAGCGTCAGGTTAAAGAGTACATATTACATTCAAATAAAAAACAAAATTAAAATAAATATATATGTTAAAAAATACAATACTTAAAACGAAATATAAATAAATGTAAGTATGAGTTATATATATTTATTTATAAATGAATTAAATAAAACATAAATTTGAATGTATAAAAAAGCTTAATTAACAAAACAAAAAAACGCGCCAATCTATTTACCTCCCGGGTGGTGTGGAAAAATAGAAAACCTTCATAAAAACAAAAAATTTCATGATGCTTTGGGGGTTGACGAGCGGAGCGAGCAGGGGGGTACCCCCCTAGTATATATATATATATATATATATATATATATATATATATATATATATATATATTGATACAGTATGTGTAAAAGTTAATGAAGTATCTGGTTTTTGGCGCTTTTTCATACCTTTTATATTCTCTACTAATATTTTAATGCTTTTTTTCCTCCCTACCTGTGTATAAGCACTATGCTAAGCAAAAAATTTTAATGCTACATATTGTAAACTGAAGGGTTTTCAGTATAAATATTTCCATTTAACGATGATTTTTTCGATAATTAACTTTCTAATCTAACTGTCAGCCAGTGAACGTCATTAAAAAGGTAACGCTCCACAATGTAAAAAATAACCATTTTTATTATAAATAATAGAGCCAACTACTACAAACAGTTTAATGAAACCCAAGTAACTAAGCTATAATCAGCTCAATACTTTCAATATTATTAATGAACAGACGATTATTTGTTACGTTTTAAAACGTTGTATTTGAAATCATATTTGAAGTCATATTTACAAAAATCAATGTTGTTTTACTAAATAGAAGTAAAATTAGACAAATACTGGCTCGATTTTTTCATGAAAATTAATAGGTATATGTACATAAAAACAGTGATTTTATGGGTATGAATCTGTATTTACACAAATAAAGATTGTTTCATTATTTAAAATTTGCACGAAAAAAAAATGAAAAACCATTAGGTCCGTTTGGTAGAGAACACAATAATAATGCACACAATTTTTTCTCCTTTTTTAATTAATTGAAAATTAAAGCAGATACAGGAGGCTAAAGTCCGTGTGATGACGTCATTCGCACACATATATATATATATATATATATATATATATATATATATATATATATATATATATATATATATATATATATATAGTTACAGTGGCTTGAAGTTTCCGGATTTTCTATATATATTATAATTTTGATTTTTTGGTTCTCTACCTGACGGACCAAATAGACTTTTCCATGCAAAGACCCAATTGGAGGTACAATTGAATATAAGTTTTATAAAATTGTAAAGGGGGGGGGGGTGGTAAATGTTACTTAATTTTATATAGAGAAGGTTATGAGCAATATGACAATGTTACAGAGATAGATAGATAGATAGATAGATATACTTTTTATTCGTCAGAAAACAAAATCTTACAATTTCATGTACATGTAGTTGTATTTATAATTAAAAAAAATATCAGTCGGTTTAATATAATTGTTATCTTACTTTCACTTATTGCATATTTCTTATTAAAATAATAATTCACTTTATCAGTTCGTCAGTTTATAAAATCTAAATGCAATGAACTAGTCACAGTCAAATATCACATAAAACGCTTCGTCAAAAAAATAATAATACATAGAATAAAAAATAAATACAATAAAGATAACATATAAATAAGAAAACATACACATACTTTGCTAAATCTTTGCGTACACTATCACGTCCAAACTTAAAACACACTCATTCATAACACTTTAACAATCACGCTAATAAATACATTCACACTTAATTAACACTAAAAATATTTAATCAATAAATAAATAAATTAATAAATAAATACGTCGAATACATAAATAAACAAGATAAATAATTAAATTAAATAAATAAATTTAAATAAATAAATAAGTTAAATAAATAAATAAATAAGTTTTAATAAATAAATAAATTAAATAAATAAGTTTTAATAAATAAATAAATTAAATAAATAAATAATTTAAATAAATAAAAAGCCTAAATAAATACTCGACTCATTTTTTATCTCTGAACATACTCCTCACCATGTAATTGCTTAAGGTGCCTGCTAAACGCCGTTTTAAATTTACAAAAAGATGGCAGGCACCTCACACTGCTCGGGAGCGAATTCCAGAGGTGCGCACCTTGAACTCTGAATGAAAAAAGGCCCTTATCGGTGCGCGACCCCGGAACCGAGAGCTCTTTCATACCACCCCTACTTGAAGTCCTGGCCTGGTTTTTTTCAAAGAGGGCAGTAAGATACGGTGGCTGCCGCATGACAACCGCTTTGTAAAGCAGCAGCCCCATAAAATACTCCCTCCTCACCTTCAAATCTAACCAGTCCAGTTTTTTCCTGTAGGCGGTGATATGCTCATCCCGCCTAACACCACATATGTATCTCACACATGCATTCTGCAGACGTTGTAGTCGTGTCTGGAGCTCCCCTGACACATCAAGAAGAACCACTGAGCAATAATCTAAGTGAGGTAGTACCAGTGCACATGCCAGCTGCTTCCTCAGTATCTCTGTGGTGCTTGAACGGAAAAGTTTTAAGCTATACAGAGCCCTATTTACCTTTCTACTGACCGCATTCAGTTGCGGCTTCCATGTCAACCCTCCGTCCATCACCACGCCGAGGTTGGTGACTGTATCGATAAAGGGAACGTGTACGCCGGTCTGTATCTCAATGCCTTGCAAGTCGAGGCTCTGAACCTGTTTGATGTTGTGATCAGATCCAAAAATGATCGCCTTTGTCTTGCCGACATTGAGGCGCAGGCCAGCTGACGTTGCCCAGTTCGACACTGCTTGTGCTACAGCCGACATGCGACCGATACCATCACGAAGACCTTTCAGGGTCACTTGTGTGTAGGTTTGCAAGTCGTCAGCGTAAAGTATGTGTTCGACACCATCTAAGTCGAGTGCGTCTTGTAAGTCGTTTATGTACAGGCTGAAAAGCAGGGGTCCCAGGACTGAGCCCTGTGGAACGCCAAGATTGGTGGTTAGCCAACCTGAATCCCCGTTTGTGATTGTGACGACTTTCTGTCGTCTCCCCATGATATATGACTTAAGCCACAGGAGAACACTCCTGGAGAATCCCATGCGCATCAGCTTACGCAGCAGAGAGAGAGAGGGGTATGAAATACTGAAAATTAATGTTAGGTAAGATGTGAATGTAGTACCAACCCGATTTCTGCGCATATTTGTGGTGTTCCGTACTTTATTATTACATAACAATGATGAAACTAAATGCGTAATCTAAAAAAATTTTCAATATCACTCGATACAAGCAAGGCAAACTTACAAAATCATTTAAAATCAAAGTAATATGATATATACTTTCTGGCGAACCGCATTAATAAAGTTTAATATTCATACAAACATTTTTTTATTTTGATGTATTATTTTTTTCAAACTAAAGTCGATTAACTTCACGTCAAAATAACAGTAAGAATTTGTAAAATTAAATTAATTATTTACTTATGTGTATTAAGAGTTACGGCATCTCTTTTTATCAATGTCCTCTTGCATCTCAAACTTAGCTTCCTTGACTTTATTCTGTGCATCTCTAATTGGGGTAAACCCACCCCAGTATGGTGGAACTTTCCCATTTTAGATCTGCAAATGTAATAATATGATAATTGGAAAAAAAGCAATTCATAGATTTTTCAAAAATATAGAAACCAACTCCAGACATTTTTGATTACAAAAAAAATTACTAATGAACTGATACTTTCTACATAAAAATGTGATAAATTGAATCATCTTTATATTAAATACAGATGTTATATTAATATTAACTTTTGGATAATTTTTTTTTTATTTAATCGTACTTTACTCAATTGAAATAGGTTATTCTTTTCCCATGGACCTTACTAATTTAATGTAAATAAAGATTTTCATCACTTTGTAAGCCGACTTTAGTGCGATGTATAATTCACTAGCTGTTACACATCTTGAGTAATTTGCATCCAATTGATTTAAAACTTTTCAAATTTTACATACATCTTCTATACATATACAGTTCCCAACGCAAGCAAAAATTGAAGCATTTATGGAGTTTTAAGTATACATGGTGTTTAAAGCATAACTTAATTTTAACAATATTAACCTTTATCTTCATATCTTACAGTTTATAAATCCTTACCATTTTGGCAATATTGGGAACTATATATTTTATCTGCATATGTATTAAAGATGTGTGTAAAATTTTAAGTTGATTGGTTAAAAATGGCTCAAGATATTTTACGGCAAGAAAATTTACTATCAAACAAAAGTCATTGTATGGGCTTCAAAAACTCTAAGAGAAATAGGCATGCCTAAGCCTAACTAAGCGGTGAAGAATATTATTATAGACATAGAAAACATACCAATAATGTTTTGCTATCATTGAAACTTTTCAAATGGATAAAAATTACTCTACGATTCTTTAGCACACAATGCCAATCCAGTATCTAACTTGATTTTCAAAGTTTTTGTTTTGGAATGTTTTTTAAATGCAAAATAAATAAGATTGATTTATTCTCGCACAACTGAAAAGCATAATTTCAAACTTTTACACTTTTATGGTTAGATAATTTTACATTAGAAAAATAAAGACTTATTTCTGTAGATAGTAAGTAGGATGATTCGTAATATGATGAATGACCCGACTCTCCCCTAAAGAAACCTTTTACTTTATTTTCAATTAAAACAATTTTGAGGTTTATGCCAGGTAAAAAAATATTTGATGTAGGTTTGTGAATCATTATTGGTCCATTGGTTATATTATAGGTTACCATTCATATTGGGATAAGAAAGCCTTTGTTAGAAGAAGATATCATAGTATTCATTCAAGCTATTTCCCAGAAAGTAAAGACTTGTTTTGGTAGGTTGTTAAAAAAATATTGTTTTATTCCAATTGACAGCTACTGATTAATGTACTGATGTCTTATAAGTGTTGATATTTCTAAAAATGTATATTAAGTAATTACTTTGTTAATTTGTTTAACATCATTCGCTTTTTATTTAACCCTCCTGCGCACAAAGGTGAATTTACTAGTCCAAAATATATTGGATTTCTATAAAACACATCATACGGGATATCATACGGGATATCATACAAAAATATCATACGGGATTATGCTAAAAATTTGTTTATGTTAGACATGTTTGTGAATATATAAATGCATGTTCATATATATTTATGGGTATACATACTTGGTCAAGTTTCAAGCATAAAAATGCATAATTTTGCAGAAACATGCCCAAGTTTAACAAATTTGAAGTGTGATTTTGTATAATCATGGATGATTTATCCTGTATAAACATTTGTACATTAATCAGTAGCTGTAATTTGAAATTCATCAGTTTTATATATTTTGTAACAGCAGTAAGAAGAACAGGATGATTTATCCTGTATAAACATTTGTACATTAATCAGTAGCTGTAATTTGAAATTCATCAGTTTTATATATTTTGTAACAGCAGTAAGAAGAACAATAGTTTCTGTGAATAGTTTAGTGAATAGTACATTATTTTTTTCCCAACAAAGTTTTGTATATCTCAACGTTAATTCAAACATAAAATACAACCTATTGTTGCGTCCGGGTCGTCGCACACAGCTAATGACGAGTAATAATCGGTCCTATTCAAGAGTTCATTATTGAAAAGTTTGGTGCTGCCGCTCCGTAATTTTGTCTGTCTCTGCGGCTATTTTCTCGAAGTGTATTCATTATTGTATTTCGCGGCGAGCTTTTTACCTCTTCGTTGTTATCTACGTTTTCCAATACAGAATGATATTGCCTATGATCGTTCATAATATTTTCTTTAAATGTCAAATTTGGAATTCTGTTCTCCGAGGCTGTAAAACGTCCGTTTTCAATCCCTCTTACTACTAAACGCGGGTCTATTAATTGATGTATTAAATCCCCAAAATAATCACAAAAACCGACTTGTTACAAAAGGCCTCTATTTTGCTCTCGCTCAAGTAATCTCTTAATAATTCTGTAGCTACTTTTATATTCTATTAGTCTTTTATTAAAATATCTACTGCCCCTTTTGAATGTATTTAAAAAAGAAATTGCAATAATTCTTGTAACGACGGATTTGGTATATCTTTGAAAGGTGCTTGATCAATTTCTAACGGCCTCTTTAATAAAATTCCCGCTACCTCGTCGTTTCGTATGTTAGTCATATTTGTTCAGTCTTTTTCTACGTGTCTTGGTTCGCTCTAATCCTTTTTATGAAGGGGCCTGTTACGTCCGGGTCGTCGCACAGAGCTAATGACGAGTAATAATCGGCCCTATTAAGGTACTTATTGGTCGAGGGACCACTCTACGTAGTATGGGCGGCGAACAGTTTAAACGCGTAGCGACATTTACAACAAACAGCAGGTAGAAAACTCGAAAAGGTAGTAACAAATCCCTGCGTCTTACCTTTGTATTTCTCCTTCTGGTCAACTCGTTCTCCGTGGGCGGTGGCGCTTGACGGAGCATGACCCGTTTTCTGCTCGTCTTCTCGAACTGCTGCTGGATGCCGGAAGTTATGGTGATCGCGGGAAATTCGAATAAAGTGTCGAGGATGTAGTTTGATAGATATTAATTTATTCACTTGAATTAGAAGTTACGAACACCTTTTACAGAACGCTAATCTAATTGACGCACAAATTATTTTAAA
The DNA here is from genome assembly GCA_949152435.1 of Gastracanthus pulcherrimus. Taxonomy (NCBI): domain Eukaryota; kingdom Metazoa; phylum Arthropoda; class Insecta; order Hymenoptera; family Pteromalidae; genus Gastracanthus; species Gastracanthus pulcherrimus. The sequence goes on along the minus strand of OX424575.1, from coordinate 111,419,435 downwards.
TCATAATTACAATGGCGCTAAATCGGCGATACAATGATGCTAAGTCAGAGTTACAAAGATCGTTTAGCCGTCGGGGAGAGATATGTTCTCTGGAAAATCTCGAGTGGAAAAGGTCTGGCACTTGGTTGTCGGGTCAGCTTTTATAGGTAGATCGCTGGGCTGGATGCTGTGGGAAGGAAGCTTCCAGAAGGTTCTAAGGGAGTCATTTGGGGGCAGGTGTTGTTAATGGGCGGCCGAACAAGGAAGCCATTGTTACGCGGACTGGCGAGTCCGCGTGGGCGATCTAGCCAGGATTTTTATGTGGAATTGGGGGGGAAGGTACGTTGATTCGTGGCGGTCGTTGGAGATGCAGGATTTTTCCGGAAGGGGAGTATTTGGTTTTATTGTACATAGTTAGTTGTGGAGGGTGGATCCCGTAATAGCTATTAGTAGGTCCTCCTGTTTCTCCACGTAGGTGTCGATTTGTTGGCGTTGGCGTCTGCGGTGTTTCTGGTGACTTGGTGTGTTGCTTGAGTGGTAAGTTGGTAGATCGTTTTGTAAGTGTCTTCTCGTCGGTCGGTATTGTAGTGTGCGTTTAACAGCAGACGGTATCTGGCCGGGTAGTAACGCTGTACTTCTGTGGATGGTAACATGTATGATTGTGGTGCACTGCACGCTTGCTATTGGCGTTGCAGTTCGCCGACGGGCAGGTGGCAGCATGCAACACTATCGACTAAATCTAAAATATTTCTGTAAAAACATAATGTTTACAATTGTGTGGAATAATTTTGCATAATCTTATCAAACCTAACAATGAAAAAGATTATTCGTACCTAATATTCGCATTTTTCAACTTTTCACACGAATTTTCCGCACTACAGCTGCATTCACCTGTGCACGTACGTATACGTATGCATACGGGTGCGCATACGTGTGCGCACGTATGCGGACCAACGCAAGAACACTTCCCACCCCTGGCTGGGTTACGGCTGCATGGCCGTCGCGTCTTCTCCCCTCTCGACTCGATTTTGGCTTTTAGCCGCTTCCTCGCGCTACGATTGCGCTCCTCCGGTCACCCGCGACTCTAGTGTGTTAGTGTGTGTGTGTGTGTGAGTGGTCCTCGTCTGCTATGCAGATGCAGGCTTTCGTGCTGATGCTGCTGCTGCTGAAACAAACAATACCCTCGAGCGTAACGATGTCTCCGTCTGCTTGGCTTCCCGGAGCTGTCCAGGTTTTGCTGGGGCTCCTTTCTCCGCCTGCTGTGTCGGCTGCTGGACTGCTAATGTGTGTTGTGTGCTGCTGTTGGTGTTTGTATGTGTGTCGCGCCATCGTTCTCCCCCGTGAAGCATACCAATAAATACATGCGCGATTAATATTACTATTTATTATTAATTAATAAGCGTACTTCAGTGTCGTTGTGCGTGCGTGATTCTGCTTCATTCCTTTATCTTCTTTGTTTATTGTATAAATAATAATCTTCCGTATCTAGACGCAATCTCACGTAACCTAACCTATCCTACTCCGATGCTATCTATCTCTCTCTTTTCAGCAATGCTTCTTTTCAGCATATGTTCATTTATAGGTGCTACTTTTATTTACACTCTTGTGGGATTTTACATATCATATGTTTATTGATAAGCCAACAGCCTAATGTATCATTAATTTCCAATAAAAATACTTCAAAGATTATTTAAAAAATAAAAAAACATAGTCAGTAGAGTAGAAATCTGTCCTTCCTTTTCACATCCTCTTCATTCCCGGATGCATGCATTCCCGAATGCAATCTTTTGCACAGTAAAAGATTCTTAAGAAAATTAAGTAAGTAATCACAGAAAAAGGTGACAAATCCTCAAAATCAAGTTTTGCATGTTATAGGGAAACGCGATGTAATCCTCAGTTTGTTGAGTTCTTAAGTAGTTTTTTTTGGACAATCCATACATTTGAACGTTAAATGGCATTATATACTGCGCATAAGCAAAAGTTATGGCTTACACCATACGTTTAAAGGCGATACAAACAAGCGTGCGTGTCCGATAAGCGATTACATTTAATATTAAGAAAATAGGTAAAATACAAACATTTAAATATTTTTCAAGGGGACAAAATAAAATCTAGAGGACTAAAAAAATTTCTGCACATACGTACATATAAAAAGAAAATTTTTGTTTTTTCAGAATTTATTTGTAAATATATGTACCAAAGAAGAATATATTACCAAAAAACGTTAAATCTCTATGCTATTTAAATGGAAAATGCCCGCGCTTAAAGGCTCAGGAAAGAAAAAAATTTTTTTGTTGAGTTGCCAAGATTACTTTTTTAGTATAAAGATTTGATCCAAGAGGCGGCACGACTGCTACATTAAGTTTCGGAAATAACGGACGATTTTGAAAAATTCAATGTTTTGAGCAGTTAAAAATATTAATCCAAATTTTGTGATGAGCTATTTTTGTTCCTCTATCTAGAGCCAAAGTATAATTTAGAAAAAATAGCATAATTTAAAAATGAATAATTAATGGAGAACTAATTACAAAATTCATGGTTATTAATTACTTTTTAAATACGGTGATATCGTTCATCTAATTCATTAATTTTCTGTTTCTTTTATATTATGTATACGGACATTAATCCTTTCGTACCGTATGGGTCCTATAGGACCCACTTCAAGATGCTGTAGAAAACTGAAATTAAATAATTTCTTAAATCTACCGATTTAGTCGTGTTCTTTCATCCAAGAAGAAGCCCTCTGGTCATTATAATAAAATTTTTTTGTTTTTTTTTTCCGTTTCGTTTATTTTTGAATAAAAAAAGGGTTAATGGGGATTTTTCTTTATTGTGAGGGGTGGATCTTGTTGATGAGACAAAGTACTAAAAATTTATCACTTTCCGAGTTCAAAAACATAATGCTGTTGACGGGGCATCTTACGTAAAGGTAGTGGGTCCTACAGGACCCAGTCGGTCGTACCGACAAGAAAATATAGCGATTCGATAATATGTAATTTATATTTATTTATATTTATTTATATTTATTTATATATATATATATATATATATATATATATATATATATATATATATATATATATATATATATATATATATATATATATATATATATATATATATATATATATATATATATATATATATATATATATATATATATATATATATATAAGAAACTAGAGTCTGTATGGAAAATCTTTGGCATCATGTCGCGTGGTGTTTACATTCTTTACACCGCGTGACAGTACACAGGTAGACCTCCGCTAGCTATCTAAAACAGCTAACCGTGTTATGAAGAACTGTATCAGTATTATTTTTGAATATACATAACATTCACTTGCCGCGTATTAGGCTTTCCTTATATACTCTGTTCCCACTCCGACCGCGTAGTGCGTGTTTACGTTGCCCCCACTCTAAGATTTCTCAAACACCTCGCGCTGGTATAAAGATTCTGTATGCTAAAGTGGTATAATAAACGAGGCATCTGAGGTCTACCTGTGTACTCGCAAACTCATGCGGCCCGTAAGTCCGCGGTATTTTTCGTCACTCAAACGCGGTCTTTCGTACAAGCATGTAAGTAAAAATTTTCATTATAATTTTGTACATATTTTTCGTTTTGACTTATTGAGAGACTTATTGATTTTCATACATAGACACAATGAAAAAAGGATCCATAAACAAGGTCCTGGTGCCACAGGATGAAATGATTTCAGAATGCGAAACATCTGATAATTCTGATATTGAGGACATCTCTTATTGGGATAAATACCAGGACATGCAGAATCACTCCAAATTACAATGGGTAATCGAAACAGATGCAGAATCGAGTGCTGAATCATCACCAGACGAAGAGCCGCCTGATACTTCATTCAATGCAACGAAAAAAACTCGTCGTCGTTTCACGCAAAAAAACGCTGAAGGTAAAAAATTAAAAAGTAATAAAAAGAATAAAAGTTCAAATGATAAAAAGAAAAATAGTAAAAATACAAAAATCGTTAATAAAAGACAGAGTGATAAATTGAAAACTAAAACAAAAGCAAAGACCAAAAAAATTAAAACCAAAGAAAATTCTAAAAATGATAAAAAAAGAAAATCTAAATATATGTGGGAGAATCAAGACTTGCCAGATATTTCTTTTCTAAGAGTTCCTTAAGATTGTGATTTTGCACAAACTACACCATTACAATACTTTTTGAGTTTTTTCAGCAAAAATTGCATTCAAAGTATTGTAGAACAGACTAATTTATATTCAGAACAAAAGTCGGGTAAGAGTATCGAGTTGACTCACGATGAATTCACAAATTTTTTAGGAATAATCATATTGATGGGCATTTTTAAATTACCATCAATAAGAGTTTATTGGAATACCACAACTCGTATACCTCAAATAGCTAATATAATGACTAGAGATACATTTCTGCTCATACGAAGCAATATTCATTTTGTAAATAATGAAAGCTACAAAGAAGGTAATGAAGACCGATTTTTCAAAATTAGGCCTCTACTTGAATCAGTACTATCGTGTTGCGCGACATTTTATGATGAATCAGAAACGTATTCAGTAGACGAAACTATGATTCCGTACAAGGGCAAGATGGCTGGATCTTTACGACAATATATCGGAAGTAAGCCAATCAAATGGGGATTTAAAATGTTTGTATGCGCCGGTTCTGATGGTACTATATACAGCTTTCTTCCATATCAAGGCAAAACAACATTTACAACGCTTAAAAACACGAAAATGGAACTAACGATATAAGAAAGCGAACTCGGTGTCGGCACATCAGCAGTTTTAGTCCTATCTAAAAGAATTGAGAATAAACAAGGTTTCGTTATACATTGTGATAATTTCTTTTCTAGTATTCCATTATTTATTTATATGCGAGATGAATACGACATATTTTGCGTAGGTACTTTTAGATCTAATAGAATAGATAACTGCCCGTTAGAAAGCGACAAAATATTGAAAAAAAAAAGGTAGAGGTAGCTATGATTATAGGTCAATTAGAGGAAAAATGGTTCTCGTAAAGTATTTTGATAATAAATGTGTCATTATTGGAAGCACTATCGAAATAATCGAACCAGAATGTATGATTTCTCACTGGTTAAAAGAAAAAAAGAAAAAACTTGATGTAAAGTGTCCCAATCTTGTGAGAAAATATAACCAGTCAATGGGTGGAGTTGACAAGAATAATTTTCTGGTTTCTATTTATAGAACAAATTATAAAAGCTACCGTTGGTATTTACCTATTTTTTTTATATCATAGACATGTGTATTTCAAATGCATGAATATTGTATAAAAAAAAATTTCAGCAGGCTAATAAGAAAAGAAATATTAAACATTGCCTCTCACTAAAAGATTTTCGTATTCAAATTGGACTAGCCTTAATTAAAAGTGGTAAACGAAAGCGTGCGAACGATGGTCAAGTAAGCAGTAACGCTCCGAAAAAACAGAGAAATTCCAGTCTGGTATTGGAGGATGTCCGTTATGACGGTATAGATCATTGGGTTTTATATAAAGCTGAGCGTGGGAGATGTAAATTATGTTCAAAATGTAAGCCTAAAACAATGTGTAACAAATGCGAAGTTTATTTATGTTGTAATCAAAATAGCAATTGTTTCTATAGTTACCATCAATAAAGTTATTGTAAAAGTGCGGTTTAGATTAGGATGTAATTATGTTTTTTTGAGACTTATTATTTAGTAATGTTTAAATATAATGTATAAATTTATAATAATATAAATTTATAATAATATAATGTACAAATTTCTGTTTAAAATATATAATTTGTTATACATTTTTTTAAAAATATATAATTCTGTTTTATAGTTATGATTAAAATATATAATTCTGTATAAATTTCTGTTAAATATATAATTTGTTTAAATATAAAAATTTTTTGATTTAAAAAAAAAATTCCCTTACGACCATATCCTGGAGGACCCACTTGAAAAATAGTACTTATCGATACTTTTGAAAAAAAAAACGGCGGATTGACCTTCGTTGAAGCCTTTACAAATAAAATATTTAAAAAAAAAGTCACTTTTTGCCCGGGAAAGGGGTCTTGGTATGAAAGGATTAAGGTGACTCCCAGGTGAAATTTCTAAAATCTCTGTATTTAAGTTTAAAAATCTGGAGTTTACATGAAATATTTGTTATTATTATATGAATGTGCATAGCAACTTTCAGATTATTTTAGCCTTTATATTCAAAATTATTCAGCATAATGTGTTGTTTTTTATAGCTAGAAATAACTAATATTAGCTTTTAATTTGACTTGATCATTTATTATATTACTCTGAAAAATATGTGTATGATTTTGTTTAAAAAAAATCAAGAAAACAATAAAACAAACGAAGCAAACCAAAACTAAGAAAAACAATACAATTGAAAAAGTTACGAAAGTAGTAAAAAATTTTAATGTAAACAAAAAGAAAACTTAATAAAAATATAAGAAACGTGTATGTATCATACATAATACATATTAACTACACTTTTTTATAAGGTAGAAGCTGCGCTGCCCCATTTTTATGTAAAATAACCTGTCTTTTCATTTAAAAGTACTAAAAAAAATTTTAAAAATTACGTTTCCTGAGAAAAATTTAAATTTAGTTTTCTTTTTGTTTTTTCAAGGTCAAATTATGAAAATTTTGAAAATGGTTATCACCATCAAAAAGTTCGTGTAATAATCTATAAAAACCATTATTGATAATTACTTTAAAAACAAGTCTTATATTATTTATATCGAACGTGAAAGTCGCTTATTTTGAAGTTTAATTTCGGCTCAGGACACTTCGCGTGAAATGTCTCATATATACCGTTATTTTATTAAAAATTGTATTATAAATAAACTTCAAAGTATCAATTAATAAAAGAACGAGCGAAGTTTTGTTGAAAATATAGTAAAGAATATATTCTGAAAGGTGCCTAAGATTAAAAAGACTTTTAATTTACAAAATCTTTTCTTTTATACATGTAATACTAGTATTTATTTATTTATTCAATCCAGATAGATTTACATAGTGAAAAACCGCTGCCAATTCATTGACACTTAACTTCCTCCAACTAAATTAAGTGTTTCAATATGAAATTCTTAGCTCTTATAAATTATTTTTAAATTGCCATATCTTACCGAAATATAACCGTTTAAATCATTTTATCATTTGATTATTATTATTATCATCAGTATCATTATCATTATCATTATCATTATCATCATCATCATCATCATTATCATCATTGTAGACCAAAAAATAACATAACGACTCCGAAGTCTCCAGATTAATAAACGTGAAATAAATCCGGTTTATATTAAAACTTAAATCCACCATTTTGAATTTAGTATTTTTGTTAGAAAATGCATAAGCAATCCAATGTATTATGACAATAATTTTAGCTATATTAGCCAAGATTATTGCACCGCACATACAGACTTTAACATTATATTACGAGTAATACGAGGCTTTAAATAAATGACGACACCGGAATTTATGATAAAAGTATGAACACTTGACGTTTATTCAATTTATATACAAGGTGTTGAACTCCAGCTGCGCGAACTCGCAGCATGATTTTGCAAGTGTTCTATCGTCACATAGAATTATTTATAAGTCTAAACTAACTACGGTGAGCACGGCGATACGATGGGAAATGGTATATACTCGAGAGTTAATACTTAGGGACGCGAATTCTGCAGAATGTACGGCGGTGAAATACGGATGTAAATACGGCACGCGACGCGATGCTCGACACGCACGCGACGTTAAATTTTCAATATATATATATATATATATATATATATATATATATATATATATATATATATATACACACACTTGATAAGCACAACAATACTCTGTGCAACTTACTCTTTTACATCCGGTGTGGCCTCCTTCGAGGGTACAAGTTAGTTGGCACACACATTACGAGAAGATCGACGATGATATCGAGGTACAGAAAACGGCTACAGGTTCGCAAATCGGAGTGAGCGAGGCTCTCGCTTCGTACTCCCTGCGCTGCACTCGGATTTCGATAGTGCCGACCGAGCCCGGTTGAGGTCGCAGCGCACGCGCCTGATGAGGAGGTAAGAGGAGTAAAAAGAAGGAAAGGGGAGCATCTGCTCGTGGTGACGTTACGCTATGTGGCACGCAGTCGACGGCTTGCAGACCGTGTTTTCGGGGCCAAGACGAGGAAGTACGACGAGGGATGCAGCAGGAGGTGCACCTGGACAACTGTGCCGACGAAGGGGCACGAAGACGAGAGCTGCAAGACCCAGGACTGCGTATTTGCAGCAGAAGCAGTAGACGCGGTTAACTTTGAAGAGGTTATATTTACTCTGTAGCTTGCTACACTGTATTCTTCAACTGCCACTGCTATCAGGTGAGATCAGTGTTTTGTATACCACTGTACTCTACTCTACTTAATGCTAGGTTACCTCTAGGTGACTGGCGAGTCCTTCGGTGACTGCTTCTGCTGCTGCTATGGAGGAGCGGGCCATGAGCTGAGCTACGATACTGCATCTGAGAGTCCACACTACCTCTACAAACCCTCCAAACCAGCTAGGAGTGTTCCACTTTGATGCTCGTATCTGCTGTGGGCTAACTCAGCTTTATATTTTCTAGGGTGTATGCTGCAGGCCTCCAGAGTATTCAGAGAGGCAGCCACTCCGCCCAAGGTGGACCCATACATGCCTTTAAAGACATAAAACCAGGTGGGTATTATTTTAATACCATTTTGCTTATTTTCTGAAGCATTAATCCCCTCTGTATGTGATCTTAGGTTGGTTCGAGATGAAGGGACCAACAAGACCAGCTGACTCCAGCCTATGCGAGGCTCTATGGGATGGCAGCTGTGCGTCTTCTTCAGCTCCTTCAGGGTATTGAAGAGCTCGCTTGCTGTGTCGTCGAGGAGAAAGTGTAAATAGTATGTGTGATATGTATAGTGAGTGTAGTGGGAGAGTAGTGTGCAATTAGATTTTTTATAAGCAAGTTTTTTCGAGCATCGGACTTGCACTGCACAGCTCATTCAACAGACTGGTAAATTGTGTAACACACACAAAATGTGGTGTTACATTATATAGCAACCCAACCCCAAAAATACCCAATTATCAACTTTCAATCAAATACAATTAATTTTAAAAAAATTTTAAAAATCATAAAAATGAAAATAAATAATAAAACAAAAACGAATTGACAAGTCTTAAGAAAATATAGTACAGTCAAAAATGTTATACTCTTTCAAGTGCATTTACACTGAATCGATCATATTACTTCTACATACCAAAAAAATTTACCTCATCAATTTCTGAATATCGCAAAATAGAAAAATTATTATAAAACAAAATCAAGTCGATAAATCTTAAACTTTCTTTATAATTCCAAATCCTTATTAAGAAACAAAACAAATGAGCCCTGGTTGACAAATGACCACACCGTTCTAGAGATATGAGCGATCAAAAATTTTTCTGAAAAAAGACATACCTTAAATATCGTGAAAAACAAAAGTCCACATGATCTGGGCAAATAACTTAGCCAAGAGATTACTTAAAGCTACCTTTCTGGGTATTTTCAGACAAATTAAAGCCGTTTTACTGAAGTAAATGGACGACAAAATTCGATTTTTTTCACATAATGATTTTTTTCTCAGAAAAAGAAAAGGAAAAAGACTTGAAAATTTTACAGAATATTCTTCTTTATATTCCTAATCGACTCAAAAATTTTCAAACATTTTCCTTCATATTTTTCACAGATATGACCGTTTAAACAAAAAACAACATTTCCGTGTATAACGGAAACAGGGAAATGACTTTTTTTAAATTTCGGGTCGGAGAAGATAGACAATTTTATGCTCTTTTAAATCCATTTTAATTCGATCAATGATATTATTTCTAACGTACCAAAACACCCGAAAAACTAAAAGCCAAAAATCGAATAACCGCTAAAAAACAAAAACGAATCCGGAAAACTAAGAAAATTATTATTGTAATAATGCGTTTAAAAAAAACAAAATGAGCCCTGAAACATTAAATTTTATCACAGACACACACACACACACACGCACGAACGCACGCACACACGCACACACACCACAAACACACACATACATACATGCACGTACACACACACACATACACACACATACACACACACACGCATCCATAAGGACATTTTCTAAAAATAGTGTATTTTGATTCCTTTGTGATACATCTCAAATCATGTTTCTAACATGTTTTTAGCAAAAAATTTTTTTACTTTTCTTTTCTTTGAGGAAGCAAAATTTAAAGCTAAGACATAGCGAACTCATACCAAGTACTTTCGGAGAGAAGTCGACAGAGGTTAAATATGGTCGCTCTCTTGCTTGCCTGCTTTACTTTCGGTTATGTTTGTGACTTGTAGTAATAGAACATAAAATAAAACGCCTTACAGTGCAAAATCCCTCAAGAGTTTCTTACTCACAGCCGTGTAGCGAAAGGAGTTGCGTAAATTCGGCTTCACTCCTTTCTGTGATTGTACCTCACGAGCACCAAGTCACGATGGCGGATGAAGCACGCTGGCGTCGTTTAAGAAAATCTGTCTCGGCGCTCGCTGATGTTCTGCAGTAGCGATGCTCCTCTGCGCCTTGCTCCTATCTGCTCCTTTCCTCGGTTTGCTCGTTTTCTTGATGTGCACGAAGGTGTTGACCTTTGTCTGCGGCGTTTTGCTGTGTGTTTCGTGGATCACACAATGGCGCTGTTTGAGTATCTTCGTCCTACACTCCGTGTCGTAGCAAACTCGATTGTTTCTAAATTATCCTCACTTCCCTCGCGATCCAGCTCAAGGGTCATGTAAACGTTATTTTCTGTCTCGCGATATTTCAAGCGAGAAATAAATCCCTACAAGAGATTGCTGATTACGTTGGAGTGAGCGGATATTAATGTAAGGGAGAGTGGGGCAGCAGTAGCAAAAAAACTTTGAGGCAGGCTCATTAAAAAAGGAAATTGATTTGAAAAAATTAAAATATAACAGTGCACTCGTCATTCCTCAATGAAACGGATGGTGTAACGTCAAAGCTCGTTTAAGCATTTTTTACTAGCGGAGTAAGACTGGCATGTGGGTGGGGCGTGTTTAGCACGGTCTCGTGAAAGAAATTCAAATCAGTCGGAATAGGGAGGAAAAAATATTTATTCATTTCAAATAACTTTTATATTGACATAATTTTTAATTATTAACATTTATCTACAACAGTCTTTTACATTGTTAGCATCACATTTATTGAAACCTTGTTCATTAATCTTATAAAATAATATAGCTTGTAATTAAATTTTACAATATTAGTTAACATTTGTGCTTTATAAATTTGTATACAGGGTGTCTGTAATTAGAAGTAATAAAGGGAATGTGTAATTATGATATACAGGGAGTTGGTAATTAGGACATATATATAGTCGGTAATTTGGACATATACTCGATGGCGATAATGGGGACGCATACAAGGTGTCGATAATTAGAACATATATAGGGTGTCAGTGATTAGGACAAACGCAGGCTGTTGGTAATTGGAACATATACATGGCGTCGGTAATTAGTTCATGCAGGGTGTCTGTAATTAGTCCCATTATCTTGGAAAATCAATTGAATGGAACGTTTTTGCGACGTACCACTAACAAAGGTTATGGATGTATGTTTTGAATCAACAGCATTAGGACTTTGCATGCGCCAAGCGTGCCCCACCTCTGCTGCCAGACATGCCCCACTAAGCATATTTTTTCAAATCTAGGATAATTTTCTTATTTTTCATAATACAATAAAAATAAAAAAGGAAATTAAAGTTCGAGACCCAAGCTTTTTAATGCGCCCCTTCATAATTATGTATGATAATTAATTAATACTTAATCCAATGATTGAAAATTAGTTGACGGCATAACTTCTGTGCTCCAACTTTCAACCAAAGTTTTTAATAAGAAAATATTAATATTTTGTAAACGTTGTCATTAGAAAAAGGATAGTAGGCTCACGATTAAGTTTAAAAAATAAAAATACAAAAATATTTATCCAAAATACTAAAATTTTGAATGCTAAAGTGACCCTGCCTGCCAAGATTGCCCCACTCTCCCCTACACTATGTTAAATTAAACACTTATATTTTAGGAAGCATCGGGGTCATTAAAACGATTAATTTTATTTTCTACATAGTTAAAACTCATCAGTGTCAATATTTATATATGTGAAAGTAGTATACATTATGACCATAAAAAAAAATTATCGCCAATTCTGACGTTGCAAACATAATTAATGCCAATTAATAAAAAAGTTACTAAACATTCAGAAACTTTTTCGGTATTCATGCTATTGTAATTTTTCAGATCTTATTTTGTTCCTTAAATATTTTTTTATAAATCGTCTGAAATAATTTTTTTTAATAATTTGTGTTTGCAAAGCAAGAGATTATAGTTTAAACTAAATTTATATGAACTTACGTAATGTAATTAAACAATAAGCTTTTTCTTCCCACCCATAAATTATTTCAACTTATTTTTTCGGTAGATTTGTAAAAAAACATTTAAGGAACAAAATAAGACCTCAAATTTTTTATGTTCATCATGCATACTAATTTTTCTTAACACGTGCATGTAATAGGCCCTTTTCCATGCATCTAAACCGAATAGCAAGTTGAGCAAATAAAGTTTTATAAATTTTTGAAAAATTTTTAAATTTTTGAAAATTTTATAAATTTTTGAAAATTTTATAAATTTTTGAAAATTTTATAAATTTTTGAAAATTTTATAAATTTTTGAAAATTTTATAAATTTTTGAAAATTTTATAAATTTTTGAAAATTTTATAAATTTTTGAAAATTTTATAAATTTTTGAAAATTTTATAAATTTTAATAATGTTGGAAAATAACAAAAATTTTGGAAAATTTCCTCTAAATTTTGGAAAATTTCCTCTAAATTTTGGAAAATTTCCTCTAAATTTTTGAAAATTTCCTCTAAATTTTGGAAAATTTCCTCTAAATTTTGGAAAATTTCCTCGAAATTTTTGAAAATTTCCTCTAAATCTTGGAAATTAGTACATTTTTAAAAATTTTTATAAATTTTCAAAATTTTGGAAAATTTCAAAAATTTACGAAAATTTAAAAAATTTTGGTAAATTTAAAAAATTTTGGAAAATTTCATAAATTTTGGAAAATTTCAAAAATTTTGGAAAATTTCAAAAATTTTGGAAAATTTCAAAAATTTTGGAAAATTTCAAAAACTGGAAAATTTCAAAAATTTTGGAAAATTTAAAAAACTGGAAAATTTTAAAAACTGGAAAATTTCAAAAATTTTGGAAAATTTCAAAAACTGGAAAATTTCAAAAATTTTGGAAAATTTCAAAAATTTTGGAAAATTTCAAAAATTTTGGAAAATTTCAAAAATTTTGAAAAATTTCAAAAATTTTGGAAAATTTCAAAAATTTTGGAAAATTTCAAAAACTAGAAAATTTCAAAAATTTTGTAAGATTTCGAAATGTTTGGAAAATTTTGAAACATTTGGAAATAAATTAAAGAAAGAAATTAAATATATGAACGTGTATATAAATGTATATTTCTTTTATAATTGAAACTGGTTTTACCACAGCTATATACACTTTTGTAATAGAGCGGTGTTGGCTTAGTGGTTAGCGTGTTAGTTATAGAAGCAACATTGTTCCAGTGGTCGATGTTCGATTGGCGGAGAATGCACTCGAATTTTTTTCTGAGTTGCTTTCAACAGGAAAAGTGCCCTGAACCCCGGCTGTTTCGAGGCAAGGTTTTTCCGGAATTTTCGGGGTGTAATTTCGGGGTGTCCCTTGCCTCACAGGCGCAAGCCTGGGCGGAATTGCTAAACAGTGTGCAGGGAATTAGGTATCGGTAAGGTAGAAAATAGGTAGCTAATTCAATGCTGCATCAGGGTGCGTCGGCTTTACCGGTGAGGAGCTGGTCCCTAAAATATGGGGCCTTATCCGGGGAGGCCAGGGGCGTCAAGTAGGGTATGGTAGCTCTGGTAAAACCAGACCTTGCTAGCCTGAGGGTATGGAAAACCAGAGTTAGAAACCACAGCTAACCCACGCACAGCCACTTATCGATACAGTCTGTAAGGCCAGAAAATCCAGCTACCCCAAACATAGCAACTTTACAAGCTTATATGCTAAACTGTAAGTCTCTAAACTCACCTATCCCACGTACAGCAACTTGCTGATACAAAACTTAAATGCTAACAACAAGGACTTACGGTTTAGTATTTAATTTTTCTGGTGTTTCGTGGCAATTTGCAAGCGTTAGTATCAGATAGTTCATGTGAAGATTCAGCACATTGTAATTGCTCACTTGATATATTTTTTTATACAACAAATTTTTTTCTTTCGTTCACTTGATTTACATGCAGAATCGGTATCATCTAAAGATAATACATAGTGCTTTCATTTGCGCCATCTTTGTATACGTAATTTTGTACGCAATCGTCTTTTTTATTGTTCATTCTTGCTACACAGAACAAACTATAAAATGCTCCAAAACTCCTTGTTTTCGGTTATGTTTAAGTTATGGTCTATTATAGCAGAAAATATTTTAATTCTTAAGTATAGATTAGTAGTACCAATGATAAAAAATATTTCTTAAGAAGATTAAATCTTAAAATTAGAAAAAAAATATTTTGCACAATAGTAATTGATTTTAAAACTATTTAATTAATGCTTCTTTCTACAATATGTTTAAACGTATTTATATTTTTAAAAAAATATAAAATTTATTTAATATAAAAAAGTTTATATTTAACAAAAATCATTTGAACGCATAATAATATAAAATATTATCTATCAAAAGGCTTTGCAAGTATAAACACGGCCGAACACGGCCCTGACACGGGACTATGTAGGCTAGCTGGCCGTCAGGCCATCTCACGGCCGAAACGTCCAGGCCTAGCCAAAAAGCGTTACAAGCCAGATCAGTGCCACGCGCGGCGCGCCTGCCCCGGGCCATATAGTTACATACGGTGTGACGGTCTCAGCCGTTTATAAAAAAAGAAAATGCTTTTATATTTGTGCGAACACGGTTCACGTGTTAACCCGAGAGAGGTGACTGGAAAGAACAGCTCTTAAACCTCCCAATAATTTCTCTCTTCCTGTTCCCCACTGCGTTCCCGGAGCCGCCTAGTTAGGAGCTCCGTATATGCAGTTTTCTATGTTTTGATTTATTATCTTGGTTCGGCAAGAGCGCTAACTAGCTCTCTTGCGAGGCGAAAGGCAAAACTCCGTAAAAAACACTTATAGATTTATTACGGGAAAAACCACGAAAGGCACACACTCGAGCGGTGCGCTGACCGCTCTAGAGTGCACGCTTTCTTAATGGGACTTATCAGCGCGTTGGCCCCCTCGATGGATACCAAGGAGGGTTCGGTGCTTCCAAGTTGAAAAAGGATAGGAAGAACATATAAATCAAAATTCAACGTTTGATTATTAAGTTATTCTAGAGAGTTAATTATTACATATTGTTAGAGGGAGAGGGAGAGAGTACTTGGTGAGATACGAGTAAACCTAAGCGCGTTAGCTCTGGCCACGGGCACCGCTACCACTCTCTCTCTTACCCGAAGGAGCACTAGTCTAGATAGCACAGCGTGCCTTGAGTTCCGAGAAGAGAATGATCCCCTGTCCGCAGCTCGCATCTCCCTTTATACCCGCGCTGCGCGTCTGTGACGTAGCTCTCCGTTTCCACTACTCTCTCCTTCTTCTCTCCCCTCTGCCCCGCTCAAGATTCGTGCGTTTCTGCACGCGCCGCCGGACTTTTCGCATATTCGTGCGTCCCGCGCAATTACAATATGCTTTTGTTTTATGTTTTGGCTTAACGATTAATTTTATTTTTATTTTTTCTTAAATGCTACGGTATCTATTCCGGCCGTCATAGTGCCCCCAAATGAAATTTTTTTTTCTTTTCATGAGAAAGAAAAACAATATTCATTTGTGTTTGACGGTTCCCGCTGTCTCGTTGCATATAAATAAAAATATAACAAATTTTTACCTTATTTTCTGTTTATTTTCTAAGTACACAAGTAAAATAAGTATAGAATAATTAGTATAGAAAAACAAAAACACCTCTTTAAATTTTAAAGGTTCTTCAACCATTCATCGAATTCTTCTATACTGCCCTCGTATATGTCTATGGTTGGTTCTACAGGTGTCTGTAGATCCTGCAGAACGTCGTCCACCTCGTCCTGCTCTCGGTACAGCCGGGGTATCTTCGGGATACTTCCCTGGTCCTCCTGTCATGAGGGGATGTTCATCTACGTCGGCACGTCGCCTTCTCCTTCCTCCTGCAGCGCATCTACCCAGGCGCGTTCTTCTGCAATCTTCTTATTTATTATTTGCAGCTGCGCCTGCAAGCTCCATGTCTCTCCTTGTTGTCGGACCGCAGTCATGGGTTGTGGCGTATATTCGCCGTCATTGAAATTCGCCATCACCTCTTTCTCCTCCTCCGTGATCCACCAGGATGCAGGGTGCACCTCTTTACGGACCTCTTCCTCACGGATCCTTCTGTCTCTCCTATTCTGCCGTTTCTTTTAATTTTTCCAGGTAGTGGAGGTCGCCGCTTCTCCGTCAAATCGATGGACGTCGGTTCCCCTCTGCTCAGGAACACTGGTGATTGTGCTTTTTGCTCCGGTAGCCTCGGTTGTCTCGCTCCGAAGAACACCCATCCCTTATGCGTCTCTGTTATGACATTCTCTGGCATCGTAGACGTCGGGATGTGCATGCGTTCTTTATCCGCCCTTGAAAGAGTGATTGGCGCCCTGGTTCTGTGCTCTTGGGCCGGGACGAAACGATCCCTCCTTCCCCATACGATGCGTTCACACCGAATGGCCTTCCTCATGGGTATCGTTCTGGTGTACCCAGTGCGCAACTGGATGTAAGAGGTTGATCGTATCATAACCTATAATACAAGGTTTTATTAATTTTGGAATTATAATGAGGATCAGTTTAGTTTTCAAACCCTCTACGCTAATTGTGAGCCTAATTTGACGTTTTAAACGCGCTGATCTCCCTCCCCCTTGCCCCCTTTATTATTTTACCACTTATGGGTAAAGTCGGACACTGTTTAAACATCGCAAAATTTTCGTAATAAAATTCCTCGGAGATAGCGGTCACCTCACTACCAGTGTCAATCAGCGCTTTTACCCCGACTTTATGCACACTTATGTCGATTTCCGGGCAGCGAGTAATCTCAATATTTCCCTCCTCCGGTTCTATATCATGTAAGAGTGTTCCTTTGGGATCTTCTACCATCGAGGCTAGTTTTAGCGTACCAGTTACGTCCTGTTTTTTTTGTTTTAATGTCGACTCCGAGACACCATACGTAACTACTACTCGTTTCCCGACTCCGAGATGTCATGTTCCCCATTTACATCGATGTCTAGAACGGTAATCTCTTCAGCGATTTTATTTTTATTTTCTCCTCCTTTAAAACTCCGCTTTTCCCAATTTCATCCTTGTTTCAAGTTCGTCGGATTATCTAGACAATCGGCCGTTTGAGTTGCATTTATAGTTTTATTTGCCACGGTTTTTTATTATCGTAATTTTCCGCTCGATTATTGCGGAAATTAAAGTTATGAGACGTATTTTCGCGGGTACTTCTCTTTACTACTTTATTTAAATAGTACAATATTTGTTTTGACATACTACTTTTATAATTTAAAATATGCATAATTTTTTAATTATTCATTTGTTGACTAGTGTGCCAAATTCAAGGTGCCTCTTTTATTTTACAATGTAATTATTCATATCTTTTACATTTTATTTTCTAATACATTTCAAGCCTCCTTTATTCACAATACACCTATGTGTTTTGTTTCTTTGCATCCCCTGTGCCCCCTAAATTTGTTTGCATGTCGCACACAGAAAGACATAAAATAAATTTTTCTATTCGATCTGGGACACAAAGAAATTAACCCACAGACATGCGTCTACGGATAGCGCTCTCACTATATTAATACTTAATCTATTTACAACATATATTTTTAATTATACAAACTTATAAGAAATTAAACAATATTCAATATTCTGAGCAAATGTTGTATAAATTATTTATCATTCTTTTTTTTCCTTCGCTGTAATATGGTCTTAAATTGTGCAAATGGAATTTTCCTCGCTCTTTTTTTAATACCGGATGGTATAATAAATATGTATCGAGACCTACATTTTGTTGTACAGCAAATGGCCCTTCAAATACATAAAAAAACTTAGCTATTTTTCCATTTTCAGCGTCGGATACATTTAAGGCTTTAACTAATACTTCATCGCCATTCTTAAATTCGAAGTGTTTTTTGTTTGCGTTCTTTTTCGCTGCCCTATTTTTAAAATTTTTGTGTGCGTATTCGCGACCCAGCGAGATTGAGCGTTCGCGTGAGATACCATCATCCACTTGTGACATTTTTATATATTTCTCCCAAATTCTAGTTGGCTTAAAGCGTAATTGCAGTAATACCGGCGGTTGATTTGTCGTTTCATGTGGCATTTTATTAATAATATTTTGGATTACTCGAATAAGTCGAGCCCACCCACCGTGTTTTTCTTTTACAAATGTGCGTAAAAATCGCCCCAATTCGCGGTGCACGCGTTCAATTATATTACTTTGAGGGTGTCAAATTGATGAAAACCTTAATCGAATGTTTTCTTTCTTTAACGTATCAAAATTGGGTTCCGTGATCCGATATTATTGCTTCTGGTTTGACATATATTGGCATATAATCATTTACTAATTTCCTAATCACGGCTAACGTGTTTGCTTTTTTGAGTGGGTAAAATACCACATACTTACTAAAAGCATCTATGGTTGTGAGTATATATTTTACCCCTTTCGCAGATACGGGTAAGGGTCCAAAAAAATCTATTGATAAGAGTTCTTGCGGCTTATTTACGAGAATTGGTTGCATTATTTGAATATATTTTTGCGTTAAATATTTAGTTTTTTGGCACTTATCGCATGTTTTTAAAATTTTCGACATCTTTTTTTTAAATTTTGTGGATAAAAATGTTCAAAAATCATCTTATACACTTTGCGTGCTCCCACCTGCCCATAAAATTCGTACACCTCATTAATTAATGTTTTTAGACCCCCTCTGGTATATAGATTTTTGTCCGATCTGACGTGATTTTACATAATAAGTTGTCACGTATTTCATATTGTATTTTGCTTTTTTATCATTAATTTTCAATTTTTTCTTATTTCTGACGCAAAAACATCCTGATTTTGATATTTATCGATATTTTTACAAAACTTAATTAGCGCTCGGCTGGGTGTCGGTCCAGTTATTGCTGCTATGATAATTTCTGATTTTTCTACTTTATTTGGCTCCAGATCCGTAACTCGGCTTAAATAATCCGCCACTGCGTTCTTTTTTCCCGGTAGATACTCCGTATCAATTTCAAAATCTTGGATTGCAAGGTTCCATCTTTGGAATCTCATATTACTGTATTTACATGTATTTAAAAAGTTAGACCCTCATGGTCTGTCCTAACCAAAATTTTTACGGCCCCCCGCAAGAACGTATCTAACTTTTTTAAGGCCAATACGAGAGCTACCATCTCTTTTTCCGTCGTGAAATACGAACACTCGCTCCCCTTTAAAGTCCTACTAACAAAACATACGACCTCCTCGTCTCCGTTATCATTTAATTATCATAAAACGGCGGCACACGCAAAGTAACTAGAATCAGACGTAAGGATGTAAGGTCACTTCGGATCAGCATATCTTAAGATGATATTTTCATCGAAGGAAGTTTTTACATCCTCAAACTCCTTCTGCTGCGGTTTTGTGAATTTCGTGTAAAAATTCACAAAACCTAGAAAATTTTGTAGCTCGCGCACGTTCCTAGGTCGTTTAAAATTTCTTATCGTTCTAATTTTTTCCGAATCCGGCCGGATTCCTTGTGCCGAGATAAAGTGCCCGAAGAATTCTATTTTACACACATAAAATTTGATTTCTTAAAGTTTAACCTAAGATTATGTGACAAAAGTCTCTCTTAGAGTAATGCTAGATGATTTAAGTGTGAATCTTTTGACTCAGTGGCGGAACTTTTGACTTAATTACCATATCGTCGACAAATAATACGAAAAAGTCATCAAAATCCGACGTAGTTTGGGCTAAACCTCTTATTAATGCAGAACCACTAGTCTTAACCCCAAAAGGGACGACGTTGTATTAAAAAATATGGTTTTTATATTTAAACGCGGTGTACTTTTTACACCATTCCGCCAGTTTTACGCGCCAGTAGCTACACAAAAAACAGGAGTGCTGGTTATCGGTTTTGCCGCACATATTTGCAGCACTTCATCTATTCCCAGCAGCCCTTCATAATCGTCCACTAACCATGCATTTAATTTTCTTTTTGCGATTCACTTAAGTTATCACAAGATTTTTTTTTTTTCATCGATTTCACTGGTAGTGATATCGTAAGGTTTTTCGCGACAATCTGTGTAATCTACGTGATTCTCATCGAAATATTCATTTGAGTCGCCATCGTTTTCGAGGTATTTGCTCATTTTTTCTATGCGCAGAGACGTATATTCGCCCAGCGCGAACCGTTTATCTGTATAATTGATAACACCATCCTCATGGTTTATTTGAAATAGTATTTGTTCATTAACCGTGTCTATTAACATTTTCAGAGCTTTGATCGTATCATAACCTATAATTTTGCGGTGTTTAAACAGTGTCCGACTTTATTTAAATAGTACAATATTTGTTTTGACATACTACTTTTATTATTTAAAATATGCATAATTTTTTAATTATTGATTTGTTGACTAGTGTGCCAAATTCAAGGTGCCTCTTTTATTCTACAATGTTATTATGCATATCTTTTACATTTTATTTTCTCATACATTTCAAGCCTCCTTTATTCATAATACACCTATGTGTTTTGTTTCTTTAATAGTTGATTTTTATTCTTTATCTGTTGGCCCATTATAGCTAAGCGGACCCCCTATCGAAATGATCACTTATTTTTAATACAACCTCTTCCTCTGTGTATTGAACTCTAATTCCTTAATTAACCCAAACACGTAAATTGCATAATTTACGCGGTTCATAGCCGCGGTCGCGTACCATTGTCCAAACTCTACTTTGCGTTTAGCCGCCCTTTGCACGCCTGCATTCCAGTATCTTTCTTTAAATCTGATCACAAATTCTTCATAATTTTCGACCTCCCCCTCCTGTAAGTACCACCAATTATGTGCGTCATCTGTAAGAGTTTGAGTCACGATGCCTAAAGTGTCCCTTTCGTCTGGTTTTATTAATAAAAAATAATTTTCTAGTTCAAATAAAAATTTTATCGGCCTCTCTGATGGTAAGCCTTTAAATTTTCGAATATTCAATTTTACTTTCCGCGATATTTCATTTCTACCAGTATTTGCAGGGCCGGTGTGCGGATTTTGATTTTTATCAAACATCACTCACCACATTTTTCATTATTTCTTCGCTTTTCGCGCACATTTCATCAACCCGCACGTTCACGTAATTTTTTAATTCCACGCAACCGCTGTCTTCCGCGACTAGTTTATACGAATTTTAAAATTTTGTGTAAAGTTCTGCGTTTTTCGCGATCAATGAGTCATTTTCCCTTTCCAGAATATTAACGCGATTTTTCAAAGTTTCTATTTCTTTCTCAAGCTCGTCTCCGCGTTTTTTCCCTACTGTCCGCTCTTCTTGCAGTTTTTGTACTAATTCAGATAGCGCATTTATTCGAGCGGTCAAATCGGTATTAATATTTTCTATCCGCGTGGTGCGTAACAATGGTGATCCTAACTCGTCGGGATTTTTAACGAATTTCTCCACTTTATTCGCGAGTTCGTTCTGCCTCTCATCTAAGTACTTCAATTCCTCCGACACGGCTTTTTCCCAATCCCTGTGTTTTTTTTGCTCCTGATCTAAGCTACTTTCGGGGGCGGTTGTCTTTATATCCGTGAGCAACGCTCCCGATAACCTTTTATTTCGCTGCATTTTCGACCTTCATTTTCTAAATAAATTTTATTTTTATCTTGAACTTGATAATATAAACAAACGTGTTGATAAAAAATGGTTTGCCTTTTCGAACATTATTTTAATTTTAGCGTATTAAATAACCGGGTAAGCTCGTCAATTTTTTCATCGCTTTGCTTAAATGCTTTATCAATTTTGAAAAAAATTACCATTACTGTTTTAGTTAAACCCCGCAAATGTCTCCGCATGTTATATGATTTTAATGTTAATTTATTTGAAATATCTATTCCTTCATTGATAGATTTTCCTAAATTTTGTATATCCTGACGCTGAAGTACTACTATTTTTTTAATTTTTCGTTTTCTGTTTTTAAAGTGTGTACTGCATCGTGTAGAATAACCAACCTTGCTTCGCGCTTTCGCCAATTATGATAATCCGTTTTATAATTTTATGAACATCGTTGATTCGCGAGTGGATGCGTATCTCAGCAAACGACCCGTCTATTTTCGATATCATTGATTATTTTGCTTTTTTAGTCATTTTCTCGGGTCCCTGTTATTCGGGCGCCAATGTGACGGTCTCAGCCGTTTATAAAAAAAGGAAATGCTTTTATATTTGTGTAAACGCGGTTTGCGTGTTAACCCGAGACAAGTGACTGGAAGAAACAGCTCTTAAACCTCCCAAGAATTTCTCTCTTCCTGTTCTCCACTGCTTTCCCGAAGCCGCCTAGTTAGGAGCTCCGTAAATGCAGTTTTCTACGTTTTGATTTATTATCTCGGTTCGGCAAGAGCGCTAGCTAGCTCTCTTGCAAGGCGAGAGGCAAAACCCCGTAAAAAACACTTATCAATTTATTACGGGAAAAATCCCGAAAGGCACACACTCGAGCGGTGCGCTGACCGCTCTAGAGTACGCGCTTTCTTAATGGGACTTATCAGCGCGTTGGCCCCCTCGATGGATACCAAAGAGGGTTCGGCGCTTCCAAGTTGGAGAAGGATAGGAAGAAATATAAATAAAAGTTTAACGTTTGATTATTAATTTATTCTAGAGTGTTAATTATTACATATTGTTAGAGGGAAAGGGAGAGAGTATTTAGTGAGATACGAGTGAACATAGACCTAAGCGCGTTCGTTCTGACCACGGGCACCGCTACCACTCTCTCTTACCCGAGGGAGCAATGGTCTAGATAGCCCAGCGTGCCTTGAGTTTCGAGAAGAGAATGATCCCCTGCCCGCAGCTCACGTCTCCCTTTATACCCGCGCTGTGCGCCTGTGACGTAGCTCTCCGTTTTCACTATTCTCTCCTTCTCTCCCCTCTACCCCGCTCAAGATTCTATGTTTTGGCAAGGTTTTATGTTTTGGCTTAACGATTAATTTTATTTTTATTTTTTCTTAAATGCTACGGTATCTATTCTGGCCGTCACAACGGCTAGCCTTATCTCATTTTTAGTCGGGACGTGGGGTATCGAAGTTTGGTGTAGTGAAGGGGGAAGTTTATGAAAATACCAGACCTAGGAAAATGTTAAGATGCACAATGCCCCCTTGGTGACAGAGAGTCTCTCAGCTTACCCGGCAAGGTGTAGCCTGAAAAAGGATCTTCACCGGAGACGCTTCCTAGTGAAGTATATATAGGAAAAGGATACAGGAAGGATATAGGAAGGCATATAGGAAAAAGGGATGTAGGATCTGTCACTGCTTCCACACAGAGGTGGTGGAAGACCCCCGCCTACTTGGCCTACTAGGCTGTTCGCAGTAATGATTGAAAAAAAAATATATATATACTTTTGTACCCTTTTATAGATTTGTGTACATTGTATTTTTGTGAAAACTAAAGGAGTGATCTTAATAAGGTATCAATGATTATAAATAATAATGCTTTGAGTTTAAGTTAAACAAGGACTTAGCTTAACATCTAAGTCCTTCAATATATTATCAGAATCTTTATTATGTTCTCTTCTCCTCCTCGCCGCTTCCCAGCTCGGCGATGTTGGTGGCGATCTCCTTGTCTTCACCCTTGCTCTCTGGTGGTAGCCAATCAGCGAAGGTCAATGGGTAGAAGTCGGAGTCTTCCCTCTTTTAACTCTTGTTTTCGGTTTTACATCTACCCACTTTTTTTTAATAAATTTGGTAGTAAATTATTAAAACTTTATAAATCATGGTAAAAAAATTTAGTAATTTACCATATCAGTAAAATAAAAAGTCAACCATAGCCGCTTCATAAAAAAATTCTTTTGTCAAAGTGAAGAGCCATATGCATCAAGTTTAAACAAAAAACAAGCTATTCTTGAACATTTTCAAAACTCTAATTTTCGATGATGTATCAAAGCCCAACATTTTTTTGAATCTTTGCTCCGACTACACTCTACATAAAAATTAGCAAACGTAAATATATCTAAATATAGAAACTGGTCCAGTCTCAATATTGTGCAATTTTTCTAGCATCTTAAATGGTTTATGTCATAGTTTGATGTAATTTACTTCCGGTAGTTTACGTTATGGACACTTCTCCATAATTTTAGTTAAAAGCTGATAACAATACCTTTAATTTGAGTGGTTGCAGCATTTCTGAAGTTATTTGAATCAAAAGTTTTTTTTTTTTAATATGACGAAAAATTTTAGATAGTAAATTGGGACAATGCAAAATACGGTTCTACAACGTGGTCCCCAATTTACCACCTGAGAATTTTAATAATATTAAAACGGACATAACTTTTGATCCAAACATCTTAAAAAATGATGCGACCACTCAAATTAAAAATTTTGTTATCAGCTTTGAACTAAAATTTTGTACAAGTCTCCATGATGTAAACTACCGGAAGTAAATTACATCATACTATGACATAAATCATTTAAGATGCTAGAAAAATTGCACAATGTTGAGACTGGAACAATTTTTATATTTAGATATATTTCCGTTTGCCAATTTTTATGTAGATTCTATTCGGGACAAAGATTCAAAAGAATTATCGGTTTGGAAGAATCATAAAAAATTAGAGTCTTGAAAAATGTTCAACGATAATCTTTTTTTTGTCTAAATTTGACGCATATGGCTCTTCACTTAGAAAAAATTTTTTTTTTGATGAAGCGGATGTAGCTGTCATTCCATTTTAATGATATCGTAAGTTACTACAAATTTTGTCTTGATTTATAAAGTTTTAATCATTTTCTTATCAAATTTATTTAAAAAAGTGCATAAATGCACCTAAAAAACTTTGAAATTGAGGTAGGAACGTTTAAATATCAACGTCCAGCGCCTGCCTTTCAGGAGAGTTATTTTTTTTCACATTTGTCAACTTTTTAAAGAGTTACAAGAAGGAAAATCGAAACATTGAATATTTTGTACCACCCTAGTGTGAGTACTCTCTCGTCTCAATTTTCGTACTTCGTCCATTGCCTTCCCACGGCCAATTTTTTGTATCACACGTGTTGCCATTATGGGCTTGTCTTGGCTCTCGTCTCGACAAGAAAGCAATGAACTTTTCGCGCTTTTCCTACGAATTTTACAACAGAGACCTTTGTGTATTTAATCGAGCCAGACTCGATACTTTTATATTTATGGCCTTGTTTACTCGTGCAAGGCTCTTAAGCTTCAGGTTGTCATTTTTTAGTTTCCTGTCCGAGCTTATCGAGTGATATGTATTTTGACAAACAAATTGACCAAATAAGCTTTGTATTTAAAATCCATATTTAATTTAAATCTTTGCGTGTTCCTATATGTAACATATTGGCGAATGTGAGAATTTCGAGTAACGTGACGTGTCATTACATCCCAGTATATATTGTGACGTAATAACACGTCACGATACTTGCAAATCGCGTATTCGCTAATTTCATACATCGAAATGCGCTAATATTCAAATTGAAAGTAACTTCAAAATACATAGCATTCATTATTTAGTAGATAGACCTCTAGAAATTCGTTACTCAAATAAATCACTCGATAGCGCAAAGGCTCGGACAGGAAATACAAAAAATAACAGAACGAAATCTCTAGTGGCTCGCACAAGTAAACAAGGCCATAAATAATAAGTAAGAAGAAACCAACAGCACTGGTCTCGCTCGATGCACACAAAAGGCTTTTCATAAATTCACAAGAAAAAGCACGGAAATATAACCGCCTTCCATCAGCCCAAAAGGCAACACGAGAAGTGCACGACGACAAACACGTGTGCTCATAAAAAAGGGCGTGGAAAGGCTAGGAACGAAGAGCGAAAAAGAGAGAGAAAGCACGTACCTACTTGTAGGCCCAAATCAAGATAAAAAGCCCGATCGCTAACCTTTGACCTTCGCTGATTGGCCATCACCAGAGAGCGAGAGTGAAGACAAGGAGATCGGTACCATATTGCGAAGCTTGGAAGCAGCAGAGAGGAGAGGAGAGCGTCAGTTCGGCCCGAGACGCGAAAGCATTAAATTGTACTCTAACTCACGTACATATATTGAAAATATAGAGAAGGACTTAGACGGTTAAGCTAAGTTCTTACTTAAACTAAATCACAGAGTTATTTCATTTAAAAATCCTTTTATCCTGTTAAGAGCAATCCCTTGATTTTTCACAGTAATAAAATAAATTATAATAATAATCATTTTTAAATTCATTTAAATCATTTTCAAATTACGCGTCCGTGAATCCATGCTACCACTTCGGATCCGACGGGCTGGGTCATCACACTGGTGGCAGCGGTGGGATATAAAACGACCACTAAAGTGTATAAATTTAATAGTGCGCGAACTTTTAAATATAAACACATTATAAGAAGAGCCAGAAGTACCGCCAGAGAATCGCTTTTCAGCTTTCTAGACCTTTTTTCCACACGAGGGAAGAAAAGGCCCAGGGGGTTTTGTTTCAGATTTATTGCTGTAATAGTAAGTGGAGAAAATTCAATCTACTGATGCACGATTGAGGGAGTTATAAACTCAATCCATCACTATCTTGTTGAAGGAAGGGATAATTCAACATTCAACCATTGAAGGAAAAGAACGTTCCAGTGATCAATGTGCCGTTTAAAGTGAAAATATACAAAATTAACAGTGTGCGTGAATATCATAAAGCAAAGACTTTATAACAAAATTGTGCAAAGTGACAAACTACTTCTGTCACTTGGGTTTTTCCCGTTTTCCCCAAGTGCTAAGGACAAATGTCGGAGATAATTTCACAAGGCGTGTGAAACTTCACTTGGAAATCAGAAGCACACAGCGTTGGATAAAAGAGTACACCAAAAAGCTCTTTGAAAAGTAAGTACCGTAGACTTCGAACAACAAAAATCGAGTGATTTATTGCGAATAGATTATGCATTAGTAAAAACTTAATTGCATAGACAGAAATAGTTTAGTATAAAAATAGTCTGTTACAACCTACTTATATATTATAAAAATAAATGGCTGTATAATTCTTATTTAAATAATCAATATACTGAATTGAGAAAAATTCAGAACAAACAGTTTTAACAAAAATCAATACAATTCCATTATCAAAAGAAAATTAATTAATTTTTTTTTATTATATTTTACATGTAAAGGTAGCTCTTGCTTTGTTATAAACTATATAAATAATTATATACAGATACATAGTACAATTTCAAACATATTTCAAGGAAATACTTGGAAAAACTAATATATATCATCTTATCATTTATACGCTTGTCCATATCAACCATTCAATCAAATATCAAAAAGTATTCGCAGTGACAAATATTTTTCAGATTAAGACTACATTACATCATTAAACTCATTATTAAATTATTACATTATTAAATTTATCATTGATTTATTGAATATTAATGTTAATATCATCTCGGTATTTGAAAAATAAATACACATATGTTACAATTACTATTAAAAATAAAAATATACTAAAATTCATATTATAAAAATTTTAACTATCATCGAAACAAAAGATCACACTCATATAAATATTTAATTCATAACATTACCAAGACTTACTCCGAAAAGAATAAATAACACTATAACATATAAGAAAACCAAGTAGCTATCACAAATACAAAATGAAACCTCAAAAATAGAAAAAAGGTTAGATCAAAATTAAAATTAGATTAAATTAGAATAAAATGTATAGCATTGATAACATTAGGCATATCTCCAATATAAACACTATCAGTAATACATATAATATAAATGTCATTGTCATTCAGTACGCATAGTGTAAGAATCGGAGATATTATTGTTACACACAGACTACAGATAGCATAAGTTAATCGAGAGAGAGAGAGAGAGAGAGAGAGAGAGAGAGAGAGAGAGAGAGAGAGAGAGAGAGATCCAGTCGATGATAATAAAATGGAGAGTTGCGTACCATCAAAGTAAGAAATAATTAAATTATAAACACCACAAATATAAATGTATAAAATAACTTCACTAGCAAACAAAATTATAAACTAAGATTAAAAAGAAAGAAAAATACAGCAAACTAGTACGAATAGTAACTATATTTTACCTACAATCAATTCAAAATTGCACATCCAAATCAACTTACGATATAAATTTAAAAATATTTCCAATACGAATGCATTCTGCTACTTTTGAGAGAATGTCCTTGTGTATTTTGTACTCGAAATAAACCTGAAACACAAAACAAAGTAAATATTCTACCAAAATTTAAATAACAAGCTTATATTCAAAACTACTTATCTGACTCAAAATCGACTCATTTTTGCCAATCTTCTCCAATCACCCAAATTAATATTCTGTAAAACTAGAAAAGGATATAAAATTAAATTTGAAATTTTATATATAATAAGGTTCAACCACATTAATTAAATAATTTAATATAAAAATAAATAAAAATAAAATTAAATAAACTAATTAAATCTATAAATTAAATAAAAATGGTAGCTACGCGTAGCTCAACAATGAGTGAGGGGGCTAGTAATCTACCGGATACGCAGAACATTAACGTTATTGAAAATTTGAATCAATTAGGCGCCCCTCAGACGAACAACGGAGACATTGCATCAACAAATAGCGGACGCCAAATACAAAACGGAATCGTGATGCCCGTAACTAATCACGCGGCTACATCAAGTGCGAGTTCACATAAGAATTTGATACTAGAGACAGCTTCCGTACCGCACGAAAATATCGCGTGTGCATTAGACATCCGTACTGCAATAAAAAAAGTGTCGGAATTTAATGGTTCGAGCGACGGTATACATGCTTTTATACGCGCGTGCAAACGGGCAAATAGGTCAATTCTACCCGGGTCCAGACCAATCTTTCTGGAAATGATAAGAGCTAAATGTATTGAGGACGCGAGTAGATATTTATTAGGACGATTTGATCACGAGGATCTAGACAATCTGCTCAACGATTTAAAAAGAGCATTCGGACCGAGAGACAATTATAATCAGCTAGTAGGAGAATTAAATAGAGTTTACCAAAAATCGGGAGAATCAGTACATGACTATGGAACACGGGTTAGCCTATTATTAAACAGATTAATAGATTCGATTAAAAAGACTTATAGCAATGATAAATCAATCGGAGTAATAGAAGGCGCGCGGAATAACGCGATGAGCTGCCTCATTTCCGGATTACGAAATTTCGCCGTGGCAGACAGGATCGAGAGAAACAATCCGATCGACTTAGAAGATGGGGTGCATCACGGTTTAGAAGCGGAAAAAATAATCGAATATAGAGAGGGATTAAAAGCTCAAAATCAACGCATAAACAGGTCGCCGACGCGCAAGGAAGGTCCGTTCAGAGTAGCACATATTCAAGAGTATCAAACAAAAAACACGATAAACCTTGAATCACATTATGACAGAAAATATCGCGAGTAAAGAGTGTGCTTTAAATGCAATAAGCCGGAGGATATACAAGCAGATTTTTATTCAAAATCATTTTACGGTAATCGGGGAAGAGGGTTTCAAGATCGCAGGCAAAATCGACCCAATCGATACAATGCTCAAAACCGAGGACAAACAAACGCAAATAGATTAGAGCAATCGAACAAATATACGGAGCATTTAAACGCGAAACAAGCTCGATCAAGTGGGCCGGAATCTAAGAATTATAAGAGAATATGAGAACTGTAACACAACAGTCCCACTAACAGAGGAAGAAATAAGGTCTGCTTTTTACCATGCGGTGTCTGATACGAGCCCGGAGCTAAGATCCGCCTGCCTGGTGAGAAGTTAGACAGGGACAGCAATGACCAAAGAGGACATGAAAAACTGTTTGTTACAGATCGAAGTAGAGGGACAGAGGCAACCAGAGGCCAGAGCTAACCTAGCTCAGAGAAATGAGGACAACCCTGATAAGAGTGTAAAATGCTACAGGTGCAGCAAGTTTGGGGTCACAAGGGTGACCAGTGTCCCAATAAAGAAAAAAGGTTAGACCAAAAACAAAATAATAAACAGAACACTAACACTAATACAAATACCAACAACAAAGGTACAGGTAGAGGTAGAGGAAAATTTAGAGCCAGAGTCATTTCGAACAAAAATAAGAACAAACCTTACACCAGAGAGAAGCCCAGCCAGACAAAGGCTAATATAGCAGGTAAACAAAATGATACAAATGAGGATAAAATTAGTATAACTTTTATAGCCGACTCAGGAGCAACTGAGCACATAATAAATAAAGGGTTGCTTCTAAAAAATTATAGTGAGAGTAATATTGGAGAGATTAGATGCGCCAATAAGAATAAGAGCGCAAATATTAAAATAGATGGTAAGGGAAATCTATTTCTAAAATCAATTACAGCAAATGAAAATGTTTATCTGTCCAACGTAATATCAGCACCAGACATATCGGACAACCTGCTTTCGCTAAGAAAATTTGCGGAAGCTGGTTGTGGGATATATTTGGATGACAGAGTTCTAAAAATTTTTGACAAGGTAACAGAGGAAAATTACATTACCGGATATTACGAGCAATCAAATTGGATAATAGACTTTAAGGCTCAAAGCACAGAGGTATCAGAGGATAGAAATGACAAATACGCAGTAACTGCATTTCTCGTTTCCATTGCAGATATTCTTACACAATCACAGACGGAATTTACACAACCAGAGGACACCAATCAGAGACCGTCTGAGATTGGGAGGGAGGTAGAAAAGGAAACTTCATAAGGAAACGAAAACAATGAAGAAGTTTCAAGTACAGGAAAACTGGAATTAAAAAGAAAGATTTTGGACCTAAACAATGAATTACCAGACTCAGAGGCAGAGAATCTCTTTGGAAACAACCAGAAAAATTCCATAGACATAATAACCAGGAAACCAAGTGAAAGTATGCTGTGGCATATGAGACTAGGCCACACATCGCTATAATACATGAAAGAGATGCAAAAATATGAGACGAAGATCCAAAAGGTAAAGTTAAACAAAGAAATACAAGACTGTGAGATCTGTGTTTTGTAGCGAAAATGGAAAATTTTCCATTTAAAAACAACAGAGGCAGGTCAAACAGACCACTTCGCACAATACAAACAGACACAATGGGAAAGATTTCACCACCTTCATTCCCAGGTGAAAACAAATTCATAATTGTGTTATTGGACGATCATTCCAGATATGCTAGAGCCTACAGTGTGAAGCACAAGAATGAATCAAGAGAATGTCTTCAGAGATATTTAACACATATGAGAAATCTGATTGGTAAAAATGAGAAAGTGTGTTACATCAGAACGGACAACGGTACAGAGTTTACTGGAGGAGAGTTTGCTGAAATCATGAAAAGAGAAGACATCAGTAGTCATTTCGCCCCACCACACATTCCTCAATTAAATGGTACAGCAGAAAGATTCAACAAGACGCTTCAAAATAAAATCAGAGCACTGATGTTTGACTCCGG
This sequence comes from Gastracanthus pulcherrimus, assembly GCA_949152435.1. Lineage (NCBI taxonomy): Eukaryota > Metazoa > Arthropoda > Insecta > Hymenoptera > Pteromalidae > Gastracanthus > Gastracanthus pulcherrimus. The sequence continues at coordinate 111,387,681 of OX424575.1, read as the reverse complement.
TCTACCAGCTACAATGTGGGTACTTGCGACAGAAGCAGCTATACACATTTACAACAGAACACCGCACAAGGGAATCAACTTCAAGACACCCTTATCATTAGTCAACCCAGAAAAAAACAGCCACTTAGAAGAATTAAAGAGATTTGGTGTGTGTCGTACGTAAAAATACCCATACCAGAGAACAAATTCTCAGAGAGAGCAGTAAAGCCATCATGGTGGGATATACTCTTACAGGCTATTTACTATGGCATCCGCAAACACTGAAGTTGCTGAACTCCAGGCATGTAAAGTGCAATGAGAAGATTGTATATAAAGATACAACAGAGAGTTCAGAAAATCAAGAGTCACAATTTGAAGAAATCACAGAAAGTGAGTTAACAGATCAGCCAGAGGAAGGAAATAAAACTTACACGGAGAATATCGAAACAGGAGAAGAGGTTAACATAAAATCTCAACATGAAAAAGTACTAAAGAGGAAAATTACAAATCAACCAGAGAAAACAGAAAAAGAAACAAAAATCAGAAAATTACCTAGCAGAAACGCAAAAGGAAATCCACAGAGAGATCCATATTTTCTGTACAGAACACAAAATGCTTATGTAGAACAGGACGCAGTCTCGAGCAAAGATGAATTAATCTACGCACAAATAGCTAATACAAATGGAGATCCAATTAGCTACAAAGAGGCTATAGAGTCAGTTGACAGAAATAAATGGCTGGAAGCCATACAAGAAGAATTAAAATCTATGAAAGAAAATGATGTCTGGGAAATTGTAGACAGACCACCCACTGGACAAAACAGAATAAAACCAAACATCATAGATTCTAGATGGATATTTAAGAGGAAAATTGAAGAAAATGGACAGGAAAAGTTCAAAGCCAGATTGGTTATCAGAGGATTAAAAGATAAAAATCAATATGAACTGAGAGAAACTTATGCACCAGTATCTCGGTTAGCCGTGATAAAATCAGCCCTAGTGATAATAAATAAGTTCGACTTAGAGGCAGTCCAATTGGACGTAAAAACTGCATTCTTGAATGGTACGAGGGTAGTTCAATAAGTCTTTAGAATAAAGTATAAAAACAATTTTTTTTGGGTAAATTTTTTTTTATTTTTCAACATAATCTCCTTGGAGCTCTATACACTTGGTCAATCGCTTTTTAAGTTTTTTTAATCCTTCAGAAAAGTGCGTTTTCGGAAGTTCCTCAAAATAAGTACTTACAGAGGCAATGACGTCTTCGTTGTCCGTAAATCTCTGTCCACCGAGCCATTTTTTCAAGTTTGGAAATAAGAAAAAGTCACTGGGGGCTAAATCTGGTGAATACGGTGGGTGTTCGACCAATTCGAATTTTAGTTCTTCAATTTTAGCCATTGAAACGAAGCATGTGTGAACTCGGGCGTTGTCGTGATGAAAGAGAATTTTTTTTCTCGCCAAATGTGGTCTTTTTTTTTTTAATTTCTTCTTTCAGCTGCTCTAATAATGATGCATAATACTCACCAGTAATTGTTTTACCCTTTTCCAAGTAGTCAATAAGTATAATTCCACGTGCATCTCAAAAAACTGTAGCCATAACCTTACCAGCTGACTTTACGGTCTTTGCCTTCTTTGGAGCTGGTTCGCCTGTGGAAATCCACTGTTTGGATTGTTCCTTTGTCTCAGGAGTGTAGTGGTGTATCCATGTTTCATCCACAGTCACAAATCGACGAAAAAATTCCTCAGGATTCCGACTTATGCGCGCCAAAAGAGCCTCAGAGGCGACCACTCTATTGCGTTTATTATCAGCTGAGGGCAAACGCGGCACCCATCTTGCCGATAGCTTTTTCATGCCTAATTTTTCATGTAGAATTGAAACAACTGCACCTATAGATATCCTTGTGGCCTCAGCTAACTCACGCACTTTTAATCTTCTATCCTTCAACACCATATCGTGGATTTTATTGATGATTTCGGGAGTAGTTGCTTCTACGGGCCTTCCTGAACGTGGTTCGTCACTTATTGATGTACGACCACGCTTAAATTCATTTACCCAGTTATAAACCGTTGCTAAAGCAGGGGCAGATGTGCCATGAACTGAGTCCAATTAATTTTTTATCTCATATGGAGTTAAACCCTTTAAATGAAAATGTTTAATTACCGCTCTGAACTCGTTTTTTTCCATTTTTCTTAACAAGCAGTTTTTTTTTTCAATTGGTTATAAAAACACGTAAACTCAGAAGATGTGGACTGTGACTGCACCATATATCTAGTCGGGAGTGGTGCTGACTGAAAACAGATGATTTGGAGCGATTCGCGCGCCATCTGTTGGTCATTCTAAAGACTTATTGAACTACCCTCGTATACTAGAAGACGAAATTTACATGGAGATTCCGGAGGGAGTCGAGCTAAATGTAAATATCAGAGGAAAATAAGTATGTAGACTGAGAAAAGCTTTGTACGGACTAAAAGTCAGTTCAAAGAAGTGGAATCAGAGGTTCACAGATGAAGCCAAGAAATTTGGATTAGAAAGAGACATAAATGATCCATGCTTATTCACGTGGAGAATAAATGGAAAAATGGCATTGCTACGTAGATGATATAATACTAGCTAGCAATAACAAAGAAAAAGTAACTGAGATTAATACAAGCTTGTGCAAAACATTCAAAATGAAAGATCTAGGAGAGCCTAAGATGTATTTAGGTATGAAAATTCAAAGAGATAGAAAGAGTAAAATAACGACTCTAGATCAGTCAGAGTACACAGAGAAAATACTAGAGAGATTTCAGATGAAAGAATGTAAAGCTCAAAACACACCAATGGTAACTCGACAAGTGAAAAACAGAGAAGACAAGACTGCAGAAAAAGCAGAGGAAAGTAATGCTATGTAGAGCACCTTACAGAGAAGCAATAGGGAGTTTGCTCTATTTGTCAGGAGTCACATGACCCGATATAGCTTTTGCAGTAAACTACTTGTCTCGCAAACAAACTTCGCCCATAGAGAACGACTGGAAAGATGTAAAAAGGATTTTCCGGTACTTGAGAGGAACCATCAAAATGGGATTAACTTTTAGAGCATCAGGTGATCAGCTGGAAGCTTACTCCGACGCAAGCTTTAGAGATTGTAAAGATTCTTCGTCAACAGGAGGATATATAATTAAACTGTATGGAGATACAGTCTCATGGAGAAGACACAAGCAATCGTACATGACTTTATCAACATGCCAAGCAAAGTATCTTGCCATGAGTGAGGCTTGCCAAGAGTTGATATCTTTAGACAAAGCCATCAGAGATATTACAGGTGAAACCTGGTATCCTGAAATAATCTATACTATTTATAAAGAGACAGCACTTTTTCCTTTGTTACTTAGGATTTCGGAAACTATTTGATGAATCGATTTGAAATTTTGTCAGTAGATCAATGTCGATATTGCGAATGTCATAGGCTATATAAATGATCATTTTATCTATTGAAATCGATAATAATCCATATCAGACCTACATTCTTTGCGCGTATGAATGCGTGTTATGCCCGCGGAAGTAGTTCCTTTGCGCGCACGCTCTGCCATTAGTTCCAACATTTCACGAGTAGGTGGCGTCGCGCTATCGATTCCCACAACTGAAGTAGACTCCCCACGGGGATATATACAGGAGTGTTTTGCTTGAAATTTATCCTGATTTCGAATTCAGTTTCGAAACCAATCTTCGGCGAGAGCTGAGTAATTCGGACACTTAAATTTTGCTGTCTACTTTTGCAAGAACAAAGTGATCCGTTGACAATATTTGCTTTTATATATCAACTCTTTCTAATATTAGCAATTAGTGTCCTGTGCAATCTTCTACTGAAAATTTTTTTGGTATATTTGCTATAACCAAGTTACCATTTTCGTATTTTTTTCTATCTCGAAAAAATAGTATTATCTGTTAACATATACACTTTCCAATCCATAACGATTACACTTCCCTTTCTCATTGTCAATAACCTTCCACTTTCGTTCAAAATATATCATAATCTGCGAAATGCCTAAAGCTAAGTCCAATTTATCGAGGAAAACTGCTAGAGTGAGAACAGCATATAACTTGCGACGAAACAAAGCGGTTGATGAAATATCTGGACCTTCGACGTCTCGAGATGATTCTCATCCATCAGTAGACAATGTCCATGAAGAAATATCTATAGTTGGCCCTCAATTGCCCCTCCATGATCAAGAAATTGAGAATGCTGAGGTTCTTCCTATGAATAATGTAGTCCACCAATCTCAAATTCAACCCTTAGTTGTAAGTTCTCGAGGTACTTTTGGATTTAAGTCAGCATTCTCATATAATCCATTAGTAAATTATCTCGAAATAAAGTTCATTCAAATAGGTGCTATGGATAAAATCTGTTCAAAATGTGGAGCCAAGAGATGGAAAGATGAAGCTTCTGGCCTTTGCTGTGCTGGTGGAAAAGTATCTCTTCCACTCATTCAGGATCCTCCTGAACTTTTTCGTAGTTTAATCACTGACCATCGACTTTCCAATCACTTTCTCAATAATGTGAGACAGTATAACGCTTTGTTTCAAATGACATCTTTTGGTTGTAAGGATGTAAGGGAAGGAAATTACATGCCTACTTTTAAAATTCAAGGACAAGTCTACCATTTGATAGGTAGTTTACTTCCTCATTCTAATGAAAGTCACCAATTCCTGCAAATTTATTTTCTTTCTAATGCAGATCAAATATCAACTCGATCGAATATTAATCCATCGTTGAAAAGAGAACTCATAGAATCATTACAGCAATCATTACAAGAGCATAATCATCTGATTCGGAGCTTCAAATATAACTTGGAAAATAGGGCAATGAACACTGATGAAAATTTGAAATTAATCATACACGCTGATCGTGTTCCATCTAATGAACACCGAGGACGATATAACGCTCCTACAACCAATGAAGTTGCAGTATTGCTGGTCGATGAAGATAAAGGTGCAAGAGACATTGTTTTGCAAAGTCGAAGTGGAGATCTGCAGCGAGTTTCTGAAATTCATAGAGCCTATGATTCTCTTCAGTATCCTCTTCTGTTCATAAGAGGAGAGGATGGATACTATGTAACCATTCCGCAACAAAACAATTCTAATCGTTTCAAAACAGTTTCCTGTATGCAGTTTTATGCATATAGACTTATGATTAGAGGAGAGGTTGAAGATAACTATCTTCACCATTTTAGAAACCTATTTAATCAATACCTGGTTGATATGATGGCAAAAATGATATCGGAACGATTAAGCTACATCCGACATAACCAAACGAAGTTACGTGCTGACGAGTACATTCACTTGCGAGATGCATTGAATCAAGATGCTGATGTGAACCCCAGAAACATTAGACAATCCATTATTCTTCCCTCTTCTTTTACAGGAGGGCCTCGGTTCGTGCATGAAAAAACTCAGGATGCCATGGTGTACGTACGCAACTTTGGACGTCCTGATTTGTTCGTGACTTTCACATGCAACCCCGACTGGCCTGAGATAAAGAAAGAATTATTCGTAGGACAGGTTTCTTCACATAGGCGCGATATTACATCGCGAGTTTTTCATTTGAAATTGAAAAAACTAATGAATCTCTTGACAAAGAAAAATATTTTCGGCATCGTTGAATGTCACATGTATTCTGTTGAGCGGCAAAAACGAGGCTTGCCGCATGCTCATATACTTTTATGGTTGCGTTCTAAAATTCAACCAGATGAAATTGACAAAATAATTTCTGCTGAATTACCAGATAGACAGTCTGATCCTCAGCTCTACGACATCGTATGTAAAAATATGATTCATGGTCCCTGTGGTACGCTTAATCCAACATCACCTTGTATGGTCAATGGGAGATGTTCAAAAAGATATCCACGACAATTCATCACAGAAACACAAACTGGAGATGATGGATACCCAACTTATCGAAAGAGATCTCCCGAAAATGGAGGAGCCACTGCTATTTTGACATCGCGTATTACCACCTTCGAAGTAGATAACCGTTGGGTGGTTCCATATTGCTCTATGTTATCACGGTGTTTTGTTGCTCATATAAATATAGAGTACTGCCATTCCGTGCAAGATATAAAGTATATATGCAAATACGTCAACAAGGGATCGGATCAGGCGACATTTTCTATCAACAAGAATTCTGATGAAATAAATAATTACATCAATGGCCGTTATATATGCACTTCAGAAGCTGTTTGGAGATTTTTAGAGTTTCCCATTCATGAACGGTACCCTACAGTTGTACACCTTGCTGTTCACCTACAAAATCATCAACGTATGTATTTCTCAGAGGTCAATATACAGCAAGTGGCAGAAACTCCACGAAGAACTACTCTTACGGCATTTTTCGACCTATGTCAGTCAGATGAATTTGCACGAACAGCATTGTATTACGAAGTTCCACATTACTATACATGGAGTAATAACACATTCTCGAGAAGGCAACGAGGACAAGATGTTGAAGGTTATCCTGGAGTAAAACGAGATGCGGCACTGGGTAGAGTTTATACTATTCACCCTAATCAAACTGAATGTTTTCATTTGAGAATGCTATTACATCATGTACAAGGTCCGACTTCTTTTGAGAGCTTGAGGACTATAAATGGAGTTCTCCAGCCCACTTATAAAGCTGCTTGCCAATTGTTAGGACTATTGGAAAATGATGATCAATGGAAAGATACTTTAACTGACGCTGCAATTTCGCAGACGCCATCCAAATTGAGAGATTTATTTGCTATAATATTAGTCTTCTGTCAGCCTTCTCAACCTTTACTGTTATGGCAAGAATTTCAAACTCATTTCTGTGAGGATATTCTCTACAGGCAGTGTCAAATACAAAACGACTACTCCTTAACATATTCTGATAATATCTTCAATCAAGGTCTCATACAAATTGAAGATAAAGTTGTGAGTCTCTGTGAGAAATATCTGACAGATTTCAGTCTACCTTCACCTGTTCGAGACCAAAATATTTCAAATGATCCACTCGATGATGTATACAGACATACGTATGATGCAAATGAACTGCGGAATTTCGTTGATGCTAACTTGCCAAGGTTAGTACCTGATCAGAGAGTAACATTCGATATTGTTATTAAAAGCGTCAGTGATAACAAGGGTGATATTTTTTTTCTAGATGCACCTGGTGGAACTGGCAAAACTTTCCTGATGAATTTGTTTCTGGCTAAGGTTAGATCAACAGGAGGTATGGCCTTAGCAGTGGCATCGTCAGGTATAGCTGCTACTCTTCTCACAGGAGGTAGATCTGCACATTCAACTTTCAAGCTGCCACTAAATGTAACTTGCGAACAAGATTTTGTATGCCACATTCGTAAAAACAGCCGCCTTGGAAAAATCATGCAAGAAACAACTCTCATTGTACGGGATGAGTGCACTATGAGTCACAAAGCTCATATCGAAGCTATTGATCGGACTCTAAAGGACTTGCGATCAAGTGGAAAATTAATGGGAGGTGTAACATTTGTGTTTTCCGAAGATTTTCGGCAGACTCTCCCAGTTATTCCGAAAGGGACAAGAGCGGATATCGTGAGGGCATGTTTGAAATCATCAAGAATATGGAATGATGTTACAACCTTACATTTAAGAACAAACATGACGGCACATCTTGGTGGTGGTAACTCTGAATTCCCTATTCATATTTTGAAAATTGGGAATGGGGAGATAGCTAATGATGATAATTATATATCAATTGATGATAAGGTTGGTAAGATTATCCATACAATAGAAGATATGATTTCTAATGTTTATCCTGATATTCAAAATTTACATCAAAAGCCTTACGTTTGGCTATGTGAAAGAGCAATAATTTCTCCAAGAAATATAACTGCGCAGGAAATCAATGATAACGTCTTGAAGAAATTTGATGGTGAAACGCGAGAATATAGGGCGATTGATACAGTGGTTAATACAGAAGATGCTGTCCATTACCCTCAAGAATTTTTTAACTCTCTCACTCCAGCTGGATTCCCGCCATATAACTTGGTATTGAAAGTTGGTGCTCCAATTATGTTGTTGCGAAATCTGAACCCGCCAATACTTTATAATGGAACTAGATTACAAATAAAAGTCATACGTAATCATATTATCGAAGCTACTATTCTCACTGGGCCAGCAGCAGGAGAAATAGCTTTTATTCCTCGAATCCCCATGATACCGACGGATTTACCATTTCAATTCAAGCGTTTACAGTTTCCTATAAAGATATCATTCGCAATAACTATAAATAAATCACAAGGGCAAACTTTTAAATACGTTGGAGTAGATCTGCGTTCAGAATGTTTTTCACATGGTGCGTAGCCCTTTCGCGCACCGGAAATCCTGATAATCAATTTATTTTAGTTCCAAACAGTAACATAACGAGAAACGTTATCTACCCTGAAATATTTTGAGAATCTGGACCTTTTTGAAGACTACTAGAAATTTCCGGGGTGAAACCGAAACGGAAAATATTCTTACAATATATTATGATTTCTATACACTATTCTCGCGGGCGAAGCCGCGACGGGGGACGCTAGTTTGGTGTGATAATAAGTCAGCAGGCAACTGCACACATAAGTTGAAAAACTTAGACGAGGATGTTTCCGAAATTCAGAGGAAACTAAAAGAAAGAGAAATTAGAGGAAGAAGAGTCACATGGCTGAAACCCATGGAGACTATAATAAAAGTTGTGTGTTGGAAAATAAAGTCTTGGTTAAATAGATTTTTTTTTTTTTTTTTTAACTCGCAAAAATCATCATGGACACCATCCCCTGAGTTCCTGCACTCTGGGGTGGTAGTGTGGGACTCCACTGGCGCGCTGTCCATCCTCAACTGATGTCCGTGCTCAATGCCGGATTACAGCCGAGGCGGGCTCGCCGCCGTGTCCTCCCCACTAAAAACGAGTGTGCCGCGAACGCCCCCCACCCGGTACCGCTTTCGCATTACTTCGAGTGGGGGGCCGCCTGTCTTTTTCTTCTTTCGTCCTCAGTCAGTCCTGCGAAGTTTCGTTTGTCTTGTCTTTTCGTCAGCCTGGCCCGTCGGCCAAGCATCCGTCTTCCCGTTTCGCGCGGAGGACCTTTTCGATATACAATGTTACCGCGTCCCACTTGTCTTTGCTCTCCAACATCGTTGCAACAATGTTGGCGGGCGCTGTCGGCCCCGTAATGGTCTCCAGTCTTCGTCGTTCTTCGGTCCAGTGCGGGCACACGAAAAACGTGTGTTCCGCGTCGTCTTTGTTGTGCCCGCAGTAAGTATTTTACCATTCTGTGTAAGTATTGTCTGAAGTATCCGTGCCCAGACAAGAACTGGGTGAGGTAAAAACTCACCTCCCCGAATTGCCTGCCCAGCCACGGAGCCAGTTCCGGTATTAGTTCGTAGGTCCATCGTGCCTGTTGCTGTCGACGTGGTTGTGGTCGTTGCCTCTCACCCAGCCATTCGTCCTGCCACGCCGTCATTGTCCGTTCCCGTTCTTCTGTCGCTGCGCGGGCCCTCCCGAACTCGTGGCTCCGCTCGTATATCCGCTTTTGCTCTTGCGCAAGCAGATATACGGGGATAACTCCGGCGATAACGAATATCGCTGCCCTTGAAACCGTTCTGTACGCGCTTGCTATTCGAAGTGCTCCCTTGCGCTGCACCGCCGCTATGCACTTTCTATACTTTTCCTTGCTCATGGCATCGGCCCAGACCTCCGCTCCGTAGAGGAGAATGGAGTTCGTGGTTGGCATGAGCAGTCTGCGCGTTGCAGGTCGTGGCCCGCGCACGTTGGCCATGAGCCTGCTTAATTCGGCTACCCGTTTCGCCGCCCTATTCGCCGTGATTCGGAGGTGAAGAGCGAAGGTCAGCTTATTGTCTAGGGTCACCCCCAGATACTTAGCCGCCGGACGCGTCCTCACCACCGCGTCACCTACCGTTATGTCCATTGCTGTCTGGATTCGTTTCCTAGTCAGCAATACTACTTCCGTCTTATCTAAAGCTAGCCGTAGTCCGTGCTCACGCATCCAGCGAAGTATGCGCCGCATGACCACGGTCAGCTGGAACTGGGCAGTATCTACGTCGCGCGCAACTATTACCACCGCTACATCATCCGCGCATCCTATCAGCGACACCCCGATCGGCATCTGGAGTCTCAGCATTGCGTCATATAATACTAACCAGAAATCCGAACCCAAAATCGACCCCTGCGCCACGCCGGCCGTGAAAGGTCTGACTTTGAGTCCTTTGTCCGTTTCGTACAAAAGCTTTCTGTCACTCAGATAGTCCTCAATCCATCGCAAGGCATAGTCTGGCACCCCAAAGGCTCGAAGAGCCGCCAGGATGTCGACCCATCTCGCGGAATTGAAGGCGTTCTTAACATCAAGCGTTGCCAGCACGACTATCGGTCTAGCTGCATGACACGCCTCATCTGTTCTAGCGACCGACGCTGTTACTTCGCACACCGCGCCTATCACCGATCGACCCTTCCTGAAACCGTGCTGGTTATCGGAAAGATCGCCTGCTTCCCGAATCGCTCCCTGGATCCTTGGCCTAAGAAGCAGCTCAGCTGTTTTCCCCATCGTATCGAGCAGACTAAGAGGTCTGTAAGTGGATGGAGAATTTGGGTCCCCTTTATTTTTATCGATGAGAACCAATCGCGCCCTCTTCCAGCGGTAGCTGAATACCCCCTCTACCAAACATGTATTGTACAGTTCAAGCAGTATCTGTGGCCTACACTTCGCGATTATCTTTATTGCTTCTACTGGTATTCCGTCCGGTCCTGGTGCCTTTCCGCCCTTCAGGGAGGAGGTAGCTGCCAAAAGCTCCCCCTCCGTTAACAGCGGGATATCGTCCGCGCGTATGTCGGTGTATTCCGTGTGGTCCCTAAATGGATGGGTTGGAAAGAGCCCATCAATTACCGTTTCGATTTTTAGCGTGCTCATCACCGAATTGGCCGCTCGTGCTTTCAGTTTTTGGGTTACTATCTTATAGCCCATCCTCCAAGGGATGCGCGCATGGCACTCTTTCCTGAGTGTCGCGATCTCGTCGGTCCACCAGTATACCGGTTGTCGTCTGTTTCTCGTGCACGTCCGTGGCATAGCGGCGTTGCACGCTTTCGCTATCACTCTCGTCGTTCTTTCTACGAGCACTTCCGCTCTTTCACGGCCTACTGGTACACGCGGAATTCTCGCAGAGGGAGGTTCCGCATCCATTACCATCTCTACCAATTTCTCGCGGTCCATACGTCTGACGTTCCATCGCGGAAAGTGCTCGCTTCGTCTTGACGTGTTTGTCCTTTCGTCCGCGCCCCCTATCTCGAATCGGATGTACTGATGGTCACTACCGTTCTCGTCGTCAGTTACGTGCCAGTTCCGAATATTCCTAGCTAGCCCTTCGCTTGAAAACGTTACGTCTGATATGGATCGGCCAAATCCAGGCCTAACATACGTTGGTGTCGAGCCTACATTTAGCGTCGTCAGTCCAAGCCTTGCCGTTGCGTCGAGTATGAGCTGTCCCCGTCCGTTCGTCATGGGCATCCCCCATTCAATTGCTCTGGCGTTGAAATCCCCGCCAACCACGAGACTGCCAGTTATTCCCCGTAGCGCGTCTTCTAACGTGTCAAGTTAGCGCGTAAATTCGTCAGCTGTCAAACTGGGTGAGAGGTATACGCTCACGAACGTAACGGTCCCAACTCTTGCCCACGCGAAGTCCTCTCCGGCCCCCCTGTCCGAGGTCACATGGTCCGCGCGTACCCAGATCGCGGCTGTACCACTGTCGCTTGGCACCCACGACAGGGTATTCTCGTGTTGTACAATTCCGACAAAAGCATGACGTCCACATCCCACTCCGCGATTAACTGCGGGAGGAGGTCGTGGGCGAGTCTGCTTCTGTGCATATTCCCTTGGAGTACGCAGATCATCTCGAAGGATGTAACTTGCATGCCTTAAGGGCCTCTCTGAATACTGTGCAGGCACCTGTTCCTGGAAAATGGTTTCGAGATGCGATGTCGATACCCTTCTCCGCGCACAGGAAACAGGTGAGCCTGTTATCTGGTTTGGCTGAGCATGCTGCTGCCTTGTGGCCTTCTTTGCCACATTTCCAGCAACATTTGCTCCTGTCTATTCCTTTGCACAGTTTTTTCAGGTGCCCGTACCCGAGGCATTTGTGGCATCGAGTTACTGTCACCCTTTGTCTAATTCGGCAGTTGTTGATCCAGCCGACTCTCATTTTACCTTTCTTTAGCATAATGGCGGCCGCGCTGCGATCTAGTTCCGCTAGAGCCATTTTCTGCCCTCTGCCATTCGGATCAAACATGGTTATTTTGATCTCTGTCTCACAATCAGTTTCTCGCTTGATTGCATCCCTCACTTCGACTTCTGTTGCCATACAGTCTAGGTCTAGGATTTCAACTGTCGGTCTGTCTGTCATGTCTTTAACAGTTCCCATTCCCTTGACGGCCTCCTTGATGGCATCACGGAACGGCTGTGTATCGGTCGTCCCGTGCTCCAAGATAAGGAAGACGCCACCCTTTTCCGTCGTACGCATCTTGCGTATTTTTGTACCTGTCGCGTCTGGGTCCACACCTTTCTTTAAGGTGCTTACAATATCGGCGTACGTCTTGCTCTCCGTCGGCTGTACTGGTATTGCGTCGCGTCTCGTTCTGAGAGCGGGGAGGCCACCCCGGGGTCCGGATGGCGGGCCGAGCCTCTGGGTAGCCTCACTCCCGCGCTGTTTTGTCTTTGGCGCCGTCAGTCTTGCCGTGTCCCCGCTGCTAGTACCGGGTCTGGCGGAGGCCTTAGGGACGTCCAAATTTTAACTCTTAACGTGCCTATTCCGTACCTGTTGCCATGCGCCGGCGACAGGTTTCGTCTTTTTATTTGGGGTTTCTTCATCTTGTGAAGTAACCCTGTCTCTCTTCCTTTCGGATCTAGGCAGTCGATTGTTTGTGGCATTCTTGCCACCCTGCGATCCACCGGGACCTTGCTCCGAGGCAGTTTTTGCCTGAGGCAAGGTCTCTGATCGACCCTGCGCCTCACTGCACATCTCAGTCAGGAGCTGGACCATGCCGTGTAGTAGGGGTATACCTTTTTTGATAGCCCCTCCTGCACCCTTTTGCTGGCTGCAGACATAATCTGACAATGCTTTCAGCATCATCGTCATTCCCTCCAGGGCCGCTCCCATCTGTTCTGGGCAGTTGCCTTGCAGTTCTTCTGCCATTTTCTCACCTCTTACATTGAGGTTCTTCTCTCTACCTTGGATCTCAAGGAGCCTCTTTTTCGTTTCCTCCCAATCCCGCTTTTCATTTCGTCGTTTTTCGGATGAGGGTGTCCCCTGCGGTGTTTGTTGCCCGCGGAGGACATTCTCTTCCTGCCCATTCATTGCCATTTTATTTTCTTTTCTTGCCTCACCTTCCGTTTCTTTAGAGTTTTGGTTATCCATAAGTTTTTAAGTACTCCGGAATACCAGACCGTCTCCGAACGCGGTTACCTCATAGGGTGGAGGTGTGAACGCGGCTATAGCTACCCCCATTGCTATAACCGTTTGGGGCCCGTGACGGGAAACTTACAACCGAAACAGCCTGCGCACGTACACCCAATCATTGGCATCCTGGCACTCCCGCGGATGCGACGCGTTGACGTCGGGAGATACCACGCTACGCACGTTTCATGTATCATGCAGCACATCCCTTGCGGGCAGCGTCAACATGCTCGTTACGTAGCGTGACCCTTGTATCAGTGTCGGTTGAGGTGTAGTGTATGTGTAATAGTGTCCTGTTTGTAGTGGTGAGCAATATTGTGTGGTGAATGTTTCCCGAGTGAGATCGCGGCAGTATCCCGGCCGCTACGTTGCCGCCGCTGTCCGTCGCACCTTCGCATTTTCCTAAACCTTTCTTTCTTTTTCTGGGCGATACCCGTCTATAGGGCCCCCGACTCTATCATACTTTTTTGTTCGTTCGCTTCCGGGCGATACCCGTCGATAGGGCCCCCGTAACACTTGCTTCGAGGCGATACCCGTTCATAAGGCCCCTGCACAGGCATTCTTCTATCATACTGTTTAGGATCACGCATCAGGGAGAAGGATGCCTCGGACGCCGCGGAGATGGGTCTCTGTTCTCTCATGTTCGTTGGATGTTGTCTGTATATTAGTGTGGTATGTTGTCGTGTACTTGGTTACCGTTTAGTCGCCTTCTGATTGCCAGGCGAACCAGCAAATCATCCAGCTACAAGCCCCGCCGGGAGGACCGTTGCCCTTCCTCATGCCAGGAAGGTGGTGCACCGGTCACGCGTCAACCCAGGCAACTATGGCGGGGTTGGTTAAATAGATTGACACTAAAGAAAATGAAGCTGACATTATGACCAAGCCTCTACCTGCATATAATCACATATACCTCAGAGACAAAATTCTACACTTATAATACAAAACATAATAAAATTGAGTCAGAGGCAGAAGACATTTTTGTATGTTTCTATTTTCCGCTTCAGGTCCGCATCGAAGTAAGTAAGGAGGCACGAAGGGAGAGAGTGTTGGAGGCTTCGTGATGCACAATAAAAGGAGCTTCTGAATCTACATTATATCTATTATCACCCTAATCACGTAATTTTTCTAATAGTTTTCTTTTTTTAACAATTTCTTCTTCTTTATTTGTATTCTTATTTTATATCTAAAGTCCTCTTATTATTTGCCATTACATACTAAGAAATGCCTAACTGAATTATTGTGATCAGAATAACCTCAAAATTCAATCATACAAAATAACTGTATGTTAATGGTGAAAATTATAAATTAATAATAATTTGCAGTAACAAAAATAACATTAGCATAGGGATATTATGATATTAGATGTACTTAAGTAAGATGCTAAAAAGAAAAAGTTTATTTTTTTTAACTTATACTTTTTAAAAATAAATTTTTTCCTTTATTTTCTTTTTTTTTAAATAAAAGTACAAAAATAATATAAATAATGGTCTAATATATATTATAAATAGAGCAAAAAACACAATAAAAAAAGCTCTAGTTTCTAAATAAAGCTTAAAAACACCAGAAGAAAAGTATTATGTTGTGTTCTCTTACGCTTTGGAAGAAAGTTGACCTATTCAGTTTGCTCCAATTTCAACTGTAAATGTAGCACGTGTTCATCCTTGTATGTGGATAATTCTTTTATTTCTTTTTAAACTTTTCAATTATCCTAAATTTCCATGTATTAAATTGAATTACACTATATTAATTCTGGAATATCAACTGTTAACTAGAATTTCAATCTTCATAAGTGATGTAATATACCTGTATTTTCACAGAATTAACTATAGACCATATATATATAAGAAGCACATGTTATGCTTAGCCAAATCAATTACCTTTTAATCCTCAAATATCCGAAACATCCACTTCTGAATATTACTTATTTGAAAATCTTGCGTATCGTAATAATATCTGTATTGTCCGCTGTATAGTAATATGTTTCAATTTAGATTTTTCCCAATTATTCACAAAATAGTCACGACTTAACTTTTTAACAGCTTATCTCAGTCGGCCATCTTAACTTTTTTCCGAAGATCCTTTATTAGCATCCTATGTGTAATCAGTATAATAATCGTTTTAGAATCACTCTTGCCATGTATTTAATTTAATTTACGCCCTCTGGTGTAGTCACTTATAACTAGATTTAAAATTACGGACTTGTATTTCTATAAAATTTAAAATTGAACATTCGATGTAGTTGTGTATAAGATAAGTTTGTAGGTATTCCATGAGGGAATGAGTGTCTATTATTCGAAGCTATTACTAGCCAAACAAAGACTGGAAGGACTTTGGAGTCCGACCTTGAACTGGTTTATCGTTGTACCGTATTTATAAACAACAGATTCTTGGAAGTAAGGTGAAATTCTTTGACGTACACCAAAATATTTTAACACAATAATGTCACTTAGAGTCTATTATATATATTTTAGGAAAGAATAACGGCGCTTTTTAAAAGCGTCCATAAACTTCACGTAATTTATAATAACCCTATTTCACATATTATCGAAGAACACATAACATTTACGAAAAACAGCGCTTTATATAAAAGCGTCCATAACTTGCACATAATGTTAAAAAATAAAAACACTTTTTCACATTAAGCAACGAACTTTTTTATTTTCTTATGGTGTTTCTGTCCTTTGAAGTGATAAAAAAAAGCAAGACCCGGGGTTATTCCCCCAGGATTAAAATAATTCTCGAGGGTTAACTCCGCCCTATTATTGATATCTTCAATTCCCACAAGTATAGTTGATGATGAAAAAATCAATGAACCATACTATCGCTGACGAGTTTGAAATTAATTTGACTATAAGCTGGTATAAATATTCTTGAAAAATGAATATGAGAGTAGGTGAAGACTATGAGCACGTCGTTAGAGAGCATTTGCTGCGGAACCTTACTATAGAACGAGTAATCCTCGAAACACCCAGATTACCCCCCAACCGGAAACATCGGTTGAGCAAAGGCTTTGATGTTTTCGCAGGTACGCTACTATAAAACGTTCCACTAACAAATGAAAAACTTTGCGACTCCACGCGTGGATCCCCAGCCAGGCAGCGCGCGCGCAAACGCGACCGTCCGAGTCGAGCGCCACGCTCGAAGTCCATGATGGATCTATGTGAATTTTGTTGTACTATGGCTTGAAGTTAAGCGAAATCAGAACGGCAACTTGACGATATGCAAAAGCGAGGTGCGGTTTCTACCCTCAGGGCCAGCTCGGTGAGCGTGATGGGTAAATATCGATCCTGTGACGTAATGACACGTCACGATACTTGCGAATCGCGTATTCGCTAATTTCATACATCGAAACGCGCAAATATTAAAATTGGAAAGTAACTCCAAAATACATAGCATTCATAAATTAGTAGATAGACCTCTAGAAATTCGTTACTCAAATAAATCACTCGGTAGCGCAAAGGCTCGGACAGGAAATACAAAAATAACAGAACGAAATTCTAAGTGGCTCGCACAAGTAAACAAGACCATAAATAATAAGTAAGAGAAAACCAACAGCGCATTTCTCGCTCGATGCACACAAAAGGCCTTTCATAAATTCACAAGGAAAAGCACGGAAATATAATTGTCTTCGCAGCTCAAAAGGCAACATGAGAAGTGCACGACGAAAAACACGTATGCTGATAAATAAGGGCTACATGCAGTCCCAAATCAAGAGCGAGGGTGGAGACAAGGAGAGCGGCACCAGAGCGCGGAGTTTAGAAGCAGCAGAGAGGAGAAGAGAGCAGCAGTCCTGCCCGAGACGCGATAGCATTCAGCTGTATTTTAAAATATATATACATTCTTGATAATATATAGAAGGACTTAGACGGTTAAGCAAAGTCCTTGTTTAAACTAAACTCAACTATTTTATTTAGACTCCTTTTATGTCCTAGTAAAAGCATTCCTTGAATTTCACATTAATAATATAAATATAATATAACAATTATAATCTAGAAGTATTCTTTTAAATAATTTCAAATTACGCGCCCGTAAATCCACGCTGCCACTTCGGATCCAACGGGCTGGGTCATCATACTGGTGGCAGTTCGGTGTGATACTAAACGACCACTAAAGTGTATAAATTTATCAGTGCGCGAACTTTTAAATAAACACACTATATACTCCGAAGTGCCAGAAGAGCCGCCAGAAGAATCTTTTACCTTTCTAGACCTTCTTTTCCACACGAGGGAAGAAAAGGCCCAGGAGGTTTTGTTTCCGGTCCGTCGCCGCAATATTAACTGGAAAAAGTTAAATTCACTGATGTACGATTGAGAGGAAACGATCCAACTTACTACTATGCTGTTGAAAGGAAGCATAATTCAACACTCAACCATTGAGGGAAATTAACATTAAAGTGATCTGTGTATCGTTAAAAGCGAAAACGTACAAAATTAACTGTGACAGTGAAGATCATAAAGCTAAAACTTTATGCCAAAATTGTGCAAAGTGCCAAACCTTGCACAATTTCTCTCTTCGCTCACTTGAATTTTTGTACGTTTTCCCCAAGTGCGAAGGACGAATGTCGGAGAAGGTGATTTCACAAGGCGTGTGAAATTTTATTTGGAAATCACAGGCTTACAACGTTGGATAAAAAGAGTACACCAAAAGCTCTTTACAAGTAAGTCCGCAGCCTTAAACAAAAATAAAAGTCGAGTGATTTATCGCAAATAGATTGCACATTAAATAAAAAATCCAGTTAAATGGAATAAATAGCTTAGAATATAAATAGTGAAAAATAATTAGTAATAATTAAGTATATATTTTGTGAATATCAGAGAGTTATAATTATTTTTCACTATTTATATCCTAAGCTATTTATTCCATTTAATTGAATGTTACGTATTATGAAATTAAATAACTCTACATATACTCTAAATTAATACGTATACAGATGTTTAGTATTATACATTTTAAACAAGATTCAATACAATTAGACTATCGACAGAAAATTAATTTATCTTAAATAGAGTACTCTTATATGTAAAAGTAACTGATGCCTTGCCATAAATTGAATAAATAATCGTATTCATACACATAGTGCAATTTTATACAGATTTTAATACAATATTTAGAAAGTTCAATGTACATTATATTACCACTTATATGTATAATTATAATTATATTAATAATTAAATTAAATTAAATTTAGAAAGGTAGCCGCAGTGGCAAATATTATTGAATTTAATAATTGTTTTATGCAACTTACTATAGATTTGTTAAAAAACTAATATTTTATCAATATTTAATAAATAAAGCATACACTTATTACAATTGAAATAAAATTATTCATATGACTCAAAATTTTACTGTGATCGATACAAATTACATAAGTTATAAAATGAAAGAAATTTATAGCAATTGCAAAGGTTACTTCCAACGATATAAATATTATTATTATTCATAGAGTAGGCATAGCATAAATATCATAAATATTATTGTTAAGTACACAGCGTATATAGTAAAATATCTTAAAAATAATTAGTATTGGTAGAATACGTACAAATATCATTGTTATCTATAGAAAACATAAAGTATAAGTATTATAAAAACTACCATAGAAATAGAGTACGTATAGACAAATAAATAATGGTCCAATCGATGATAATAAAACTAAGATAAGAGTTGCACATTATCAAATTAATTAATACTAAAATTAAAGACAGCACTATTGCTAAAGTGCAAATATTTTAAATAGCAAACAAAAACCATTATAATTTATCTGTTTACAATATACTTATAATCAAGTTGCGAAACAAAACTTTAAAGCATCTTTTCATGAAAATACTTTTCTGCTACTTTTGAGGGAAATCTTCTTATCTGTCCTTCTGTAGGTTATCATTGAATTACACCTAAAAGTTCAAACAAAGTAAATATTCTCCCAAAATTTTAATGCGAAAATCATATTTGAAGTTACTTATCTGACTCAACATCTACTCTAAGTAAAGGTATACTCTATCCAGTGTGTCTTTGTCAATTACCAAATTTACCAAGTAATTATTTCTCTAATTACCAAATTGATATTCTGTAAATAAAAAAAAGGGATGTAAAACAAAATTTGAAATTACCGTTATATTCATATAATAAGCTCCAATCACATCAACTAATAAAATAACATAACTATAAATACTAAATAAAGATGGTAGCCACACGCAGCTCAACAATTAGCGAGGGGGGAAATAATCTAGCCGACGCGCAGAACAATCGCGGAACTGAAAATTTTAATGAATTAGGCGTCCCTCCAACGAACAACGGAGACAATGCCTCAACAAATAGTGGAGGTCAAACTCAAAGCGGAATCGTGGTACCCGTAACAAATCACGCGGCTACATCGAGCGCGAGTTCACAAAATAATTTAATATTAGAGACAGCCTCCGTATCGCACGAAAATATAACGTGCGCATTACACATTAGAACGGCAATAAAGATAGTACCCGAATTTAATGGCTCGAGCGAGGTCAATCATACCCGGTTCCAGACCAATCTTTCTGGAAATGATAAGGGCTAAATGTATCGGGGACGCGAGTAAATATTTACTAGGTCGATTTGATCACGAGGATCTAGATACCCTACTCAACGACTTAAAAAGAGCATTCGGACCGAGAGACAATTATAATCAGCTAGTAGGAGAATTAAATAGAATTTACCAAAATACGGGAGAGTCAGTACGCGATTATGGAACTCGAGTTAGCTTGTTACTAAACAAATTGATAGATTCGATCAAGAAAACATATAGCAGTGAAAAATCAATTGGAGTTATAGAAGGGGCGCGAGACAATGCGATGAGTTGCTTTATCTCCGGATTACGAAATTCCGCCGTAGCAGATAGAGTCGAGAGAGAGACAATCCGATCGGTTTAAAAGATGCCGTGCATTATGGTTTAGAAGCAGAAAAAATCGTGGAATATCGTGAAGGATTAAAAGAACAAAACGATCGCAAAAATAGGTCGCCAACGGGAAAAGAAAATTTGTTTAGAGGAGCACATGTTCAAGATTACCAAACAAAAAATACGGGATATCGGGAAACACACTATGACAGAAATTATCGGGAAAAAAGAGTATGTTTTAAATGTAATATGCCGGGACATATACAAGCAAATTGTTATTCAGAATCGTTTTATGGTAATCGGGGAAGAGGATCTCAAAGTCAGAGACAAAATCGACCAAATCCATATAATTTACAAAATCGGGGACAAATAAACGGGGATAGATTAGAGCAATCGCACCAATATGCCAAAAATTTAAACGCCAAACAAGCTCAATCAAGGGGGGCAGAATCGAGCTTGAAAAACCAGAAGAGTTCCGCAACCTACGTGTCTACTACGATGCCACAAAAATAAGAAACTCAAAATTACCCATTATCAAACTAAATAATACATTTTCAGAAAATACTCAAACATCATTTTTAATTGATACAGGTTGTTGTTTAAACTTAATAAAAATTAAAAATATTCGAAAAGACATACCAATAAATTCAAAGATTATTTACACTTTAATAGGGATTGGAGAAGGTTTAGTAAATACTCCAGGAGAGGTTACGCTGGATGTCGATGGTGTAAATGTGGTCTTCCAATTAGTACCGGACACTTCCCATAGAAGCTGGGGGTATCATAGGCATTAATTTTCTTGAGAACGAAGAAGCCCACCTGATTTTTCGCAAACATGGAAATGGAGAAATGAAAATCGATTTCCACTCATATCCCTTTATAAAAAATACTACAATAGTACTTCCACCCCGATCACGCAAATACCTATACATTCCAGTATATTGAACTAATCTCAAAGACGGAATCTTGGCACGGATAGATATTGGACCCGATATCTATATAGGTGAAGCCCTCGTTAAACCAATAAACGGAATGATCAGAATATGCACAATCAATTCCTCGAGTGAGAAAGTCACTGCCACATTTCCAATTCCTCATTTAGAAAAAATTCCCCAAGACACACCCGAAGATACACAGACTGACCAATTATCATACAAACGAGAAGAAGCAAAAAGAATTGCATTCCATTTGAGAATAATAAAAGTAAATCATTTAAATCCGGAAGAAAAAGATAAACTAGTGACCTTGATAACCAAATTTTCATACCAATTTTACCTACCCGGGGACAAACTACGAGCCACTGACATACTGTCACATAATATTGAAACAACTGATAATATACCGATACACGTAAAACAGTACAGACATCCTCAAATACAAAGACAAGAATTAGATAGACAAATCCAAGAGATGTTTAAGGCTGACATTATCCAACCTTCCTTATCTGGCTACAATGCACCTTGTTTCCTAGTACCAAAGAAGATAAACAGCTCTGGAAATCGTAAATAGCGTTTAGTAATTGACTACCGAGCCCTAAATGAAAAAGTAATAAATGTATCTCACCCGTTACCCAACTTCTTAGACATTCTTGATCAACTCGGAGGAGCAAAATACTTCTCTACATTAGATTTAGCATCCGGGTTCTACCAAATCCCTTTAGATCCATCTTCAAGCCATCTGACAGCTTTCTCAACTCCTTTTGGTCACTGGGAATTCAACCGCACCCCAATGAGCCTTCGCACAAGTTCAGCAGTATTTCAAAAAATAATTAATAAAATTTGTTCTGATCTTCAAGGTGTAGAAATGCTCATATATATGGACGATGCCATTTTATATTCTGCAACATTATTAGAACATATAAAAACAATTAGAAAAATTTGTAATAATAATGAAAAGAGTCTGTGTAAAGGCCACCCTAGCGGACGCGAACGTTACGCGAATGGTACGCGAACGGTACGCGAACGGTGGAAAACTATGCCTAATTTCGCGTACGCGAATCGGAAAATTTTCGCGTACGAACCGCGAAATTTTCCGAGACCTTCGCGTACGCTACAAGAACTTGCGCATTCGTTCAGTTTTTTTCGCATACGCACCAGGATATAGGTTAGGAATGTTGCGTTGTAAAGTTCCTTTTGTTTTTCGCGTGCGCTCTGCGTTCTTTTTTTGCTTCGCATACGCTAAAATACTTGCTGAGGAAAGGTTAGGTGTTCGCGTACACTAACCTTAATCGGTTAAAAGAAGCGTACGCGAAAAAAGTAGGCTGGTTCTATTCGTACGATAGATCGTTATTTTACTGCAATCTGTCGTACAAATAAGGAAATTAACACTTTTTAAAAAGATTAAACCGATACGGGAAAATATTACTCTTTGCGCTGCGAGGACGGTCATTAGGTTATTTGGTTATTATTTGCGGGGGTTAAACCGATACAGGGAAAACTTATCCAACGAGCTGTGGGGGCGGTCATTGGGTTATTGGGTAATTTTTTAAAAGGATTAAACCGATACGGGGAAAAATTACTTAATGCACTGCGTGGGCGGTTATTGGGTTATTGGGTTATTTTTTCAAAGGATTAAACCGATACGGGTAAAAATTACTCTGTGCGCTGCGAGGGCGGTTTTTTTTGTTTCGTTATTATTTGCGGGGGTTAAACCGATACAGGGAAAATTACTCAACGCTCTGCGGTGTCGGTATTAGATTATTGGATTTTTTTTTCGAGGAGTAAACCGATACGGGGGAAAATTACTCAACGCGCTGCGTGGACGGTCATTGGGTTATTGAGTTATTTTTTAAAAGGATTAAACCTATACGGGGGAAAATGTCTTAACGAGCTGCCGTATCAGTATAGGGTTATTGGGTTATTTTTTGCGGGGGTTAAACCGATACAGGGGAGAATTACTCAACGAAGTGCGGGGGCGGTATAAGGTTATTGGATTTTTTTTTCGAGGGTTAAACCGATACGGGGGAATATTACTCAACGCGCTGCGTGGGTGGTCATTGGATTATTGGGTTATTTTTTAAAAGGGATAATCCAATACAGGATAAAATGACTCTATGCGCTGCGAGGGCGGTTATTAGGTTATTTGGTTATTATTTGCGGGGTTAAACCGATACAGGGGAAAATTACTCAACGCGCTGCGTGGGCGGTCATTGAATTATTGGGTTATTTTTCAAAAGGGTTAAGCAGTTACGTGGAAAAATGACTCTATTCGCTGTGAGGGCGGTTATTAGGTTGTTTGGTTATTATTTGCAGGGTTAAACCAATGCGGGGGAAAATGACTCAACGAGTTGCGTGGGCGGTCATTGGGTTATTGGGTTATTTTTCAAAAGGATTAAACCGATACCGGGAAAAATTACTTAACGCACTACGAGGGCGATCATTGGATTATTGGGTTATTTTTTCGAGGTTTAAGGAGGTTCCTATGTTACAATAAGTGGTTCGAAAAGTGACGAAAAATAAATGATGAGGCACGCTTCTACAACTCGATTTTTCTTATTGTATTGGTCCTAAAATATACGAAAAGAATTTTCAACAAACGAAAAAGACTTTGTGACAAAGTTTTTGCTTTGGATATCAATTTTTCTTATGGGAATTTAACATGAAATTTTTTTACCCATACGGTCATCATTGATATAACGATCACTTGACTCATAATGGTGCAAACACTTTTTGACGTATTAGAATGTTAAGTACAGAAAAAAGTTTTAATTTGGGATTTAACGCGTTAAAAATGATTAACAATATCAAAAGTTATGAACGATCATAGATAGAGAATAAATACGAAAAAATACTAAAAAATACAAAATAATGACATTTAGTGGTTATTTCGTGTTTATTCACTATCTTTAATTGTTTATAACTTTTGATATTGTTAATCTTTTTTAACGTAGTACGTCTTAAATTTAAGCTTTTATACTTTACATTCTATAACGTAAAAAAATTTTTGCACTCATAATGATCAAGTGATAGTTATATCAATGATGACCGTTTTTAGTACAAAATTCTCATGTTAAATTCCCATAACAAAAATTGATATACACAAAAAAGTTGTCACAAAGTCTTTTTTGCTTGTTGGAGATTTTTCTCGTATACTTTAGGACCTATACAATAAGAAAACTCGAGTTGCGGAGGTGTGCCTCATCATTTATTTTTCGTCTTTTCAAACCACTTATCGGCCGATTTTTGGTACAAATCCTCATATATTTAAAAGTACTATCTCTTATAAACATGAAAAAATTTTGTAATCAACAATTGTGCTGATACAAGCACGATTATTGTCAATTGAAAACAAATCACTAAAAATGCCGAAACTTTTTGGTTTATCGCCAAATTTTAATCGTCGTGGTTTTAATTAGTTCTTTGAAAGTTTTTCCATACATCTACCAAATGAAAATTTGAAAATAATTTATGTATGCCAAGATAAAGCTTATTGTTTATAACTGAACACGTTATGTACTTACTCTCGAGTTAAAGAATATGGATTTTATTGGCATCCATAAATTATTTTCAATTTGACTTCCGGTTCATCCATGAAAATACGTTCAAAGAACAAAGTAAGATCACGATGGTTAAAATTGGGCAAAATACAAAAAAGTTGAAATTTTTTGACATTTTGTATGGCTTATTTGCAATAAAATTAGTCATGTACAATCATTTTCAATAGTTAAAAAATAACCAAAAAATGTATGACATGCTAAGCTATAAAATTAACGTACCTACTAACCGCATAACCAATAACTGTTATTTTTAATTGATGAAGTAGGCGTGATCAAAAACTATTATCATATATAGTAATTTATTTTACAAGAATACAATTATGGAGAATTTAACAAATACGTTAAACGTATAAATCAAATGTTTCATATTTTATGGTTTTTAATTTTTTACAGAATCAGATACGCTGCAATGCAACAATTATTCTTATTTTTTTATGTTATTTTTGCTAATTTCGTAGCTTTTATTTTGGATTTTTATCAACAATAGTACAAAATGTAAACATATAATACATACGATAATTTTTTTACTTCTTTTATTACTCTAAATATAAAAGATTGCTATTTTTTAAATGTATGAAAATTTTCAAAAATGGAAAGTTGGTTTTAAACTAATTTAATATTCATTTTATTTTCACTAAATAAAGTAGATAACAGGCTATATCGTAGTATCTGCATTTTGATATTAGCGCGTATTATATTACATGTATGTACTATACGCGAGTTCGAGAACGCGGGAAGTCGCCTGACTTCACACGACAGATCTGTACGCGCATGCGCGTACTAAGCGATCTGAACTCAGAAGATACTCCCGCTTTGTAAACATTGTTTGGAAAATTCCCTAGCCTATCTCGGTCGTGCAATCTGTCGTACAAATTATAGGTTAGAAATGTACACATTGCGTATTACTAATTGTTTATTTATGATTATTATTGAATAAGAGTGATAGTAAATGATATTATTCGTTCGGTAGTATATATATATTTTTTTTTTTTTTTTTTTTTAAGTAACGTCGCCATGTTTGTGCTCCCATGTGGTGCTAATCGACGACGGGGGTCTGCGGTGTGTTTGTAAACAAAGCACATGTAATTTTTACAGAGGTGCTTGTATCAATCGGCAGAGACTAGGATTCGAACCCGGGTCACCGGCGTGGGAATCCGACACTCTATTCGGTAGTATATTATTTATTATTCGTACGACAGATTTTTTTAAAAAAGTGTTAATTTCCTTATTTGTACGACAGATTACAGTAAAATAACGATCTGTCGTACGAATAGAACCAGCCTACTTTTTTCTCGTACGCTTCTTTTAACCGATTAAGGTTAGTGTACGCGAACACCTAACCTTTCCTCAGCAAGTATTTTAGCGTATGCGAAGCAAAAAAAGAAGGCGGAGCGCACGCGAAAAACAAAAGGAACTTTACAACGCAACATTCCTAACCTATATCTTGGTGCGTACGCGAAAAAAACTGAACGAACGCGCAAGTTCTTGTAGCGTACGCGAAGGTCTCGGAAAATTTCGCGGTTCGTACGCGCGTACTTGCAAATCGCGTATTCGCAAAGGCTCGGACAGGAAATACAAAAATAACAAAACGAAATTGTAAGTGGCTCGCACAAGTAAACAAGACCATAAATAATAAGTAAGAGAAAACCAACAGCGCATTTCTCGCTCGATGCACACAAAAGGCCTCTCATAAATTTCCAAGGAAAAGCTCGGAAATCTGAGTGCATTTCATCGGTCGAAACAACTACATGACAAGCACATGAGCAAAAACACATGTGCTCATAAAAAAAAAGGGTCGTAGGAAGCAGAGGAACGGAGAGCGAAAAGAGAGAGAAAGCACGTACCTACATGTAGTCCCAAATCAAGAGCGAAGAGAGGGAAAAGCCCGATCGCTACCCTTTGACCTTCGCTGATTGGCCACGACTAGAGAGCGAGGGTGGGGGCAAGGAGAGCGGCACCAGAGCGTGGAGTTTGGAAGCAGCAGAGAGGAGAAGAGAGCAGCTGTCCTGCCCGAGACGCGATAGCATTCAGCTGTATTTTAAAACATATATACATTCTTGATAATATATAGAAGGACTTAGACGGTTAAGCAAAGTCCTTGTTTAAACTAAACTCAACTATTTTATTTAGACTTCTTTTATGTCCTAGTAAAAGAATTCCTTGAATTTCACATTAATAATATAAATATAATATAACAATTTTAATCTAGAAGTATTCATTTAAATAATTTCAAATTACGCGCCCGTAAATCGACGCTACTACTTCGGATCCAATGGGCTGGGTCATCACAATCCATTATCTATAAGTTAACGCCAGACTTGAATTCAATTTTAAATTTAGATCCACACGATGATATGTATATGAGTAAGATAAGTAGTCACAGGTTAACAGTGATGGAATTATTAATTTTTGCGGATTTACAAATGGGAACACATATTAGATTTTTATTTCACATATATACATTAATCACAGAATAAATGTAAAACAACAATAATATTCCAAACTATACATTAAATCACCGATCAAATGTAGTCTTAGTTACATGTATAAGGTTCGTTATTAAAAGTAATTTTCATATGACTACAATGTGCACATATTATACAATAGCACATACAATTTTTTATCGCGAGTGTAGGGAAAATGCGTGACAGAGTGGATGGACTGGGTGCCCTGCTAACAATTGTGCGATTGAAGTCAATTAAAAAAATTCAAATTTTATTGAATTAAATTTATTTTAATTGATTGAATTGACTACCAGAAAACAAGTCAATTAAAAATGAATTGTGATTAATAACCTTTAATTGCAATTTAGTTCAATCCCTATATTCAGTATTGATTTCTATATATTTAAATCGACTTCTATAACAGAATAGTTCATTTTTTTTCGTATTGTATTTAATTACAATTTAGATAATACAGTTCAATGAATTTTAATATATTCCAATACTATTTGAATTTATCTAATTCAATGTATAAATTGACTATAAAACTTCTATCCACATTAATTCATTTTTATGAATTCCAAACGTGAATAGATTTTAATACAGCTTATTCGTATAAGCCCTGAATTAACTTTAATCACGTTTAATAAATGAAAATTTTATTGAATTTTGTAGGTTGTGAATACTTTATTTATGAATTTACTTGAATCAATTCTTATGAGTATGGGGAATCAATAGATTTAAATATAGTTTATTCGTATAAGCCGTGAATCAACTTCAATAAACTTTAATAAACACACATTCTATTGAATTCTGTAGGTTGCAAATACCTTTCTCATTAATTGATTTTAATCAATTCCTATAAGTACAGGAAATCAATATAATTTAATGCAGTTTATTCATATTAGGCGGGAATCAACTTAAATTAACTTTGATAAACATACTTGTTATTGAATTGCGTATTTTGCGAATATCTTTTTTATTAATTGACTTTAGTCAATTTTTATGAGTATAAAAAATGAATAGATTTAAATGCACTTTATCCGTACAAGCCGCAAATGAACTTGATAAACAAACTTTTTATTCAATTCTGTACATGTGCGAATTATCATGGAACAGTTTATGAAATTGTAGGAAGCTACATGCTAATCAATTGGCAGTGGTTTTTTTACAAATAATTCAAATGTTAATTTATTAGAACAATAAATTAATTTTAAATTTTAAATTCAAGATGTCCCCAATTTGGTATTTAAACTGTGAACGTTTTCATGAATTAGAATAATTAACATTAATAAAAAATGGTACACTTTGAACTTTTTGCACTTATCGTCTACGCAATGAATAATTACCTTAATCTACTATAAATAATACTTTTATAAAAGGTTTTCTCGGTTGATATTTAAGAAAGTAATATTATGTATTAATTAGGTTAATCTCACTACAAACGGAATTAATTTATCGTAAGCATAAACAATTGTTTCATGCTATTTTCAACAAATCGTACAAATTACATGTGTAATATTTATTTATTTTATTTAAATTATTTAAATTATTACTTATAACTGTACCATTACTTTTTGGTAATATACTATTTTCTATGAAACCACCTTTATTCAATTGGCCTCATATTGATCGTGAACACTCATAAGCCCCATACAAGGCAATAGGAAAGAATACAAAATTTATTTTTTGATCGGCACTAATTGTGCATTTGATAGAGAATCTAAGCCGACATATATCTGTTGTGTATATCTTTTTGAAATTAAAAAAGAAAACTTAATTTGCAAAAGTTATAGTGTATTAAAAATCCTTTGAGTAACGTCACACGGATAAAATATCAAAGGTGCCGACCGGAGTGGCGTCACAAAGTTTTTTAAAGATTTAACTATAACTTCTTTCATTTTGAACATATCGTGAAAATTCCAAAAGTTTACAAAGAAACTATGCCTCGATCTACAAGAATACTCTGTCAACTAAAAATCGGTATTCTTCCCTATTAAAATCAATAGAAAAGAATTATATAGTTTTTTATGCTACATTTTAATTCTAAATTTTTCATAGCATTAAATAACAAATACAATCTATAGAATACAATTATACAAAATAATTAGATATTAGATAAAACATTCGATCTATAGACATGAATAAAAAATAATTACATTTAATTAGTTAAATCTCTATTAAACTTAATTGACATGCATCAATTGACATGTATTATATTATAATGCTAAATCTTAATTCTATTTTGTTATATTAAATTCGATTAATACTATAAAATGATAAAAATCAATTGATACCAATTACATTGAATTGACTAAATACCTATTCAAATCAATAGACAATCAAAGAAAATGTATTTCTTTCAATATATTTTTATAAACATATATCTAATAGTTTTGAATTGAATTCTAAAGATTATATATTTCTATTGCACTTTCCAGAATTAAGATTTAGCATCAAATGCAATAGATTTTTTTTTATTGACTTTAATCTCATTTTTTTAACAGGGTGGGGTGGTGTAAGTTAAGGGGTTATATCCCCAAAATTTTTGTTTTTTTTTTTCATTTTTTTTTTATTGGCTTAAAGCTTGCCAAAACAATCCTAGAATCAAAATCTACAACGCCCAAGTACCGATTTAAACTCAAAATTTTTTTAAATCAATTTTTTCCAAACAGCTTTGATGCTCCAAAAACACAATTTTCGCTTATTTTAGCGATGCTCGCTTTTTTGAATTTCGCGGCTTTGGAAATTAGTAGAAGTTACCTACGATCGATATCGTGTTTTAAATTTGAATTATAGAGCTCGCTATATGACATTACGACGGTTACAGCGTCTTTACAGCACGTGTTTACTCACACTTGCCCTGTGTTTAGTCGATCAGCCGTTCTCGTTGTTTACGTTGTTATTTTGAGTTTTGCTTTACTTTTTAACTGTGAATTATATTTACAAGTACTTAATTGAGCGTCCGGATCGAATAACTCGCTGAGCGCTCGAACTCCGGTAAAAGTATTGTCCATGTAGCCGATTTTGAAAACTGTTCAAATTCCGGTTTTAATGATGGATACTTGTAGAGAATTCAATGGCGCATCTTTTTTGTATTTGAACCACATTTCTATCTCTTTTTGTTTTTGAGTTATTTAGGAAAAATGCGATTTACGGCGTAAAAAATTTTCATTCAATTTTTGACTTAGACCTGCCGTATCTTTGCCGGATTTTAATATTTTCTTTTGATAATTTAACACAATATTCTTCAACATATTCTACGACTGTTAAAGCATTTACAAAGTATTAAAAATAGTTCAGGGCCAAATAATGATTTTATTTCAACAATTTTTCCGAAATCTAGGATTTATATGTTCAAACGAAAAAGTTGTGCGAGGAACTTTCGAGTTGTAAAAACTTTCAGTGACGAAAAACTTCCTCATGAGTCAAGGAAGTTTTTCCAAAATATTTCAGACCTTTATTGATAATAAGAAAAAAGGTAGATCAATTTCAAAATCGTGTACGCCACGGCCGCGTTCACCGTAAACAGCGAGATTTTCACGCACCGCCGAGCCGCCCCGGCCGGCCGTGCGCTGATGCGCTTTTGTTTACAAACATGTCTACTGCAGTCGACAAATATTGAACATGATTACTATTAGCAGTAATGTTGAATTTTATTTCTGAATTATACACTTTTTATTACATAAATCGTTACACACTTATATAACCTTTTTTTTTTATATATATTTTAGAAGAATTTTCTTTGTACACTATACTTATAGTTTTATTTGTGTTTTTTCACAGCCGTTGTTACAGTTTTTCGTCTGGTAGAATTTTTTTCGCAGACTCTTTTTTCACACGCTTATTTGTTAAGAACTCTTTATTTACAGAAACATTTTCCTTTGATCCTTCCTTACTCACTTTTTTTTTGTTCTTCGCAGCGTCTTTTACAGCTTTTTTAACAGATTTTTTTTAGAATCCTTTTTAATAGAATCTTTCTTTTTACACTTTTCTCTGGTACTATCTTTTTTCGCAGGCTCTTTTTTAACACGTTTATTTTTTAAAGACTCTTTTTTTACAGAAGCAGTTACCCCAGATTCTTTTTCAATCGCTTTTTTGTTAGGTATTTTTACAAAAGCTTGATCTATGAAAGTATTAAAAAATTCCTTTCCTTCAGGACTTAAATATCGAAGCAGTGTTTTAACGTCATTTAATTTCTCTTTAGTTACTCCGACAGCCGGCGCTAACGGTGTTTTGAGCAACTCATTAAATGTAAGGGTAGACTCTATAATGTGATCTTTCGGGTTTTTAGTATAGCTACTGAATACGTTAACGTGCCTATTGGCAAAATAGCTAATTTTAACAGCGCTTCTAATGTGCAAGTCTTTCGGAATCTGTACTTCTTTTGAAATACGCGATTCAAAATCATGTACATTAATTTCAGATTTTTTAATTATTATAAATGGCGGATCTCTTGCACTTTCAATAAGTCGAACATAATCATCAAATGTTTCTATTGTTTCCATTTTTTTATTTTTTTGACCGTACATTCCAAAGTTACGATCGCATGAACAATAAGAATGTCCAACTACTGGATATACATGCTGTAATTCAACTTCTAATTCTTTAGATAATAGCGACAAAAAAGAAAGAGTCAAATAATTTTTATTTTGGCCTCCGCAACCATCCGAAAACAAATAAATTTTGTTATAATACTGCAATTTAAATTCTCTCTGTATAGCATCTAAAAGAAAGTTACAAACGGTATTGGCACCTTTTTTCAAGTTTCCTTCCATAAATAAGTACATGTAACTCCTCTTATGATTACCGAAAACGTGTACATTGAAAATGTGTAGCCACATGAGCCTTCTATAAAATTGATCGGAAACTGGAATTTTAGGGAGAGGCAAATTCTGCCCGAAATCAAATTCAAGACACAAAACATCTTTTTCTGACAGCATGCTTTTTTTTAAACTTTTATATTTTTCAACGCTTTTTTTATGATTTTGCAATGCATTATTTATATCTGTATCATTTCTATGCTCAAAACATAAATTACACACATCGGTGCGTGGTTTCGAAAAAGTAAAGTTAAGATTGTGGTTAAAATACTTAGTATAAGTAGATTCTGAAATTGGGGGATTTGAATCTTTTGTCATCTCACTATAATATTCAATAAATAATTTGTATAATTTAGTTATAGTTAAGTCAGGGTGATCAAAATAATTCAATGAAGAATGTTCTCTCCTATAGTGAGAATCAGAATGGGGTATCGATAAACAGTGTTCATGAATAATTTTTTTTAACTCATCAGTTAAGCGTTCTGAGTGTTTATCGTGTTTCCCTCGATTGTCTTCTAACGGTTGATTATTTATTACCTTCTTTTGAATTGTAGTGAATCTTCCTCTATTTATGTTCAGTAAAGTGCACAAAAAGTTTTGACAAACAGTAACGCGAGTAGATGCAGAATGGAAAGAATACTCCCACGACGTAACTTTGCTCTCAATCCCTTGAATCGTACTTAAAGGCTTCTTCGTTATCAACCCATTGAGTATAATATTTTGCGAGTTATAACCGCCAGAACATTTCCAAAATGCATCATAAAATCCACGTTGCTGCGAAGCGCTAATATTCTCAAAACATTTTTTTACGCAGCATGAATGAACGGGTTCAAATTGCTTAGAAGGAACAATTTTTTTAGAACGAGATATGTATTCACTTCCCTGTAAGATCAAATATGCAATTGAATGTTTAAGAACAATCATATCGATAACTTTATTGATTATTCATATACATCTGTGCGCTTTATTATTCGAAATCAATCATTTAAAATGGTCAGAGATTTATAATTATTATGAATTAAAACTAAAGTAGATTTGTTTGAAGAATAAATAATTAGTTTGAATCGCAGGAGCCTCGGCAGGGGTCCGATTCAAACTGCAACGTATATATATATATATATATATATATATATATATATATATACGTTGCAGTTAATTTTTTTACTGCGATATGATCATGTATCCTAGGATACGAACAAAAAAAAGACAGAATTAACCATTGGGCTCGTTTGAATCGAACCCCAGCGTCTGCTCACTTATCGCTTAATAATTTATGTTTAAAAAATTCACCTCATTTCTACAAACTTTTCTTTTATTCTGTTCCCAGTCACTTTCGTTTCTTTTTCTTTTTCTGCTAGATTGTGAACACGTTTTATCTGCCATTGTTGTACAAACAAATGTTTAAATAAAACTACAGGCAAAACCTTCAGCAATTACCAAAACCATAAGCAATGCAATCAAAACAATCTTGCTGCTACTAATGATGTCTCCTCAATGCTTCACGACTGCAGTTAAGAACAGCGTGTATATAATTCATGTTTGTAAACAAAAGCGCATCTGCCGGCCGCGGCGGCTCCGCGGTACGTGAAAATCTTGCTGTTTACCGTGAACGCGGCCGCGGCGTACACGATTTTGAAATCGATCTATCTTTTTTCTTATTATCAATAAAGGTCTGAAATATTTTGGAAAAACTTCCTTGACTCATGAGGAAGTTTTTCGTCACTGAAAGTTTTTACAACGCGAAACTTCCTCGCACAACTTTTTCGTTTGAACATATAAATCCTAGATTTCGGAGAAATTGTTGAAATAAAATCATTATTTGGCCCTGAACTATTTTTAATACTTTGTAAATGCTTTAACAGTCGTAGAATATGTTGAAGAATATTGTGTTAAATTATCAAAAGAAAATATTAAAATCCGGCAAAGATACGGCAGGTCTAAGTAAAAAATTGAATGAAAATTTTTTACGCCGTAAATCGCATTTTTCCTAAATAACTCAAAAACAAAAAGAGATAGAAATGTGGTTCAAATACAAAAAAGATGCGCAATTGAATTCTCTACAAGTATCCATCATTAAAACCGGAATTTGAACAATTTTCAAAATCGGCTACATGGACAATACTTTTACCGGAGTTCGAGCGCTCAGCGAGTTATTCGATCCGGACGCTCAATTATGAGTGAAAAGGTGTACTGTGGCCGCAAAGGCAGTAAAACAAGAAGTACAAGTACAAAACGGAGTAAAATTAGTAATCGACGTCCGCCTAACCGCCATTCGTTCGAAGGCGATTCGGAGTACGTTAGTACCTCGGCTAAGAAATTGAAAACTACTGATTTAGACCGTGACCGCGATGTTGATAATAATTTTGGCTACTGTTTCATCAACTATTTCGCTGTATTTACTGCTCTTTCTGAATTAGTAGTATGCAAAAAATGTAATGGTGACGTGCGGTTTTTAGAGTCGAACAAGCGTGGACTAGGCTTCAAAATTACTGTGTCTTGTTCGAACTGTGGTGATGCTGATATTAACAGCTGTCCTGTAATAAATGGTCATGCTTATGAGATCAACTGCCGTATTATTTTAACTATGCGCATCATAGGCATAGGCATCAACGGTATAAAAAAGTTCTGCTCTATGATGGATCTTGCAAAGCCTGTTTTTCAAACAACTTACAGTAAGATCATATCAAATATCGCCACGGCTACTTCATCTGTTCGAATTATATCTATGAAAAAATCAGCGATTAAAGAAAAAGAAATTTCTATCGAACGAGGTGAAAAAGAAGGTCTCACGGTGTCAGGCGATGGATCTTGGCGAAAGAGAGGGTTTACGTCTTTGTTCGGATTGGTGACTTTTATTGGTTGGTACACTGGCAAGGTATTGGATGTGTGTGTAAAATCTAAGTACTGTAAAGTGTGTGAATATTGGCAAAAAAAAGAAGGTACTGCTGAATACGAAGAGGTATACCCTTCACACAAACAGAACTGTGATGCCAACCATGAAGGTAGTGCCGGGAAAATGGAGATCGATGCAGTTATAGAAATGTTCAAACGCTCAGAAAAACTTCATAATATCAAATATTTGAAATATATCGGCGACGGCGATTCAAAAACATATAAAGGTATAGTCGACTCAAAACCTTATAAAGATTTCATCGTCGAAAAAAAAGAATGTGTCGGACACGTTCAGAAGCGCATGGGAACGCGTCTGCGCAATTTGGAAAAAACAACGAAAGGTCTTGGCGGCCGAGGAAAGTTGACCGGAAAGTTAATTGATGAACTTTCTATTTATTATGGACTTGCTATTAGGAGAAACTACGATTCAGTCGAGAAAATGCGGAATGAAATTTGGGCAACGTTACTTCATAAAATGTCGACGAAGGAGAATACACAGCACGAGAAGTATCCCATCGGAGTAGACTCTTGGTGTTCTTGGCAGCGCAGTACAGCGCTTGGTACACTTGCAACGTACGAGAACAAAAGTCCAATACATGAGGATGTTTTTAACGCAATAAAACCCATTTATAATGAACTCAGCTCCGACAACCTTCTGTCACGCTGCTTGGGTGCGTATACTCAGAACAATAACGAGTCGTTTAATGCTGTAGTGTGGTTAATTGCTCCAAAGACGGTGTCAAGCGGTAAGACTATGACGGTTTCTCGGGTCTGTTTGCCGTTTACGATGCTCTTGGGTTGACTGTTGTACCAAACATGTACGAGTTTTGCGTAGAAACGGACGCCAATCGCGTCAAAACCGCTGAGCATCGTATGTCCGATATCGCGAAAGAGACCAGGCGCAGCATTACATCAGGCAAAAAAAAGAAGAAGAGGAAATGAAGGCCCTGGAAGGACAATTATATGGTGCAGGGATAGCAGATTGAAGGTAAAAAAATTATTATGGACTATATTTTTGCGATTCTTAAGATTTATAGCATTTTGAAACTTTAACCGCGTTTTTCTCGAAACCATGTTTTCAAAATCGGCAAGCAGTAGAACTCAAAAAGTTTACATCCGATTGACTTAAAATTTTAACAGTAGCTTCATTGTTTGATTATCTAGTGAAGTACACACGATTTTAGCGATTAATTAACAAGAAAAAAGGTTATAAACAATTTAAGTTGATTTTTTTCGTCGAAAACACGATTTTTTGTTAAAACAATCGCCATTTCGCTAAAAATATAATCATGTGTACTTCACTAGCAAAACTCATGTAGATAATAGAAAAAATTTTTTTTGTTATAGGTGGAGTTGGACGAGACTTGTACTGCTCGCCGTGGAAGACCTTTTTGAAAAAGCGGTTCACGGTAATCACTGCACAGCCGCCATTTTGTATAAAAAAATATCAATAAAAAATTTTTTTCTCTTCTTCAAGAGTTGCTTAATTCAATGTTATATTATTTGTATACCTTTAATCAATGTCCTTTAAAAAAATAATTAACAAAGCCTTGTTTTTTAGAGCATAAGGGAGATATAACCCCTTAAGGAGCAGGATGGGGGGGTTGGGGTGGGGGCGAACCTAATTTAAATATTGATGCTTTTGTTTCTGAATGAATATTATTTAAACAACCACACAAAACAACAAAAAATCTTTGTTGTTTTTTTTTTAAAGTGGATTGTTCTGCTGAATTTCAAGTATAATATTCTTTAATTATAATTAGGTAAATAATTATTCAGCCATCAAGGCTACGTTTAGAGTAAATAAATAGTTACAAATTAAATACAAGACAATGGCTAATCTAAATACGCTGTAACGTGAGCGAGTCAGTAGTCGTAAATATTTGGAAATATCATACAAAGAGCAAGCAAAACTATGGGTTTACCAGAATAATAGTACAGATGCATATACAAATTTGATCAATACTAATGGTTTATATCTAATCAACGGAATACAATAAAATGTTTGAAATTTGGATGTTTTAGAGAGTGAAAAATATATGTTAAATTGATATAAAAATTTGAATAAAATCAGTTAATTATATAACAAAAACTTTTTTTTAAATTTTATGTAAGAATTTATGACTGAATATATTCAAAATTAAATAATTTAATGTATTATATTTAATTAAAAGTTTTATAGACTTGATAAGAATAGAATGCTAAGGCTCTGTGTATAAGGTTTTCAATTACAAATGTATGATATAATATACCGCCCGTAAGGCTATGTTAAGTAAAGTAAGTCTAACTAAGAACGAAACATAGCCCGATGATGCAATACAAACAAAGCCCAAACGAACTTGAGCGTGTAAACGGTCGCTTGTATTTATAAAATTGGTATACAGAGAGAACACATAACTATGAACTATACCAAATTTTAATACGTAGGTTAATGAAAAGGCCAAACAATAATTAATGGCTAGTAAAATTAAAGTTATAATACTGAACTGAAAATGGGTTCTGAAGAGCCAAAATCAAAATTATTTTTTATTTACTCTAGTAAAATATTTTAACTAAAGATTAATTATCGTAAATCACAAAACCTTGTAGTATGTAGATTTTTCCGTTTTGCTATGTCTCTTATTCTATAATTACAATCAAAACCTTTATGACTTAGGCAAACCCGAGTGATTAATAAGATAAACTACAATGCGGTATAGACTAAATAAGATCAAGTTTTATTTTTGTATATTTTTATATTTTTAAAAGGTTTTGTTGTCTTTTTTTTTAATTTATTTAATCAAATTTATGCAATGCACATGTCACTATGACTTATTTTCAAAGTCTGTCATATCTAGAACTCAACATCTCATAAAGCGATTTATTAAAACCAGATAGGCCTGTTTGATGTGTATTGAAATTCTCCTTTCAGAATATTTTTGTAATTCGTGATCTATGATGTATCGATTTTAATTTCCCTATATCACGCACAAATTATTACAATAAAATTTTTTTTTTTTTCAAGGTAGGAAAAAGGGAATGTGTAACTTATCTGGTTTGAAGCTCTTGTAGATGGATTGATAAGCGAAGGTAAGCAGTGAGATGTCCGCACTCTTTGAAGGTTCGGCAAGTTGTCACTCGCAGCAAGGCTTTATCCGTAATGTAAAGAGACGCCAAACGTTTTCCGGATTGGAATTCAATTTGTATAATTTGAATTTTTCGAATACTATTATTAACGAATATTGAGAGAAACCAGAATGTAATAATATTGAAATAATTTTTCAAAACAGTAAATAAAAGAATTCAAAAGATAGTAAATGTTGAATAATAACGGATTTAGAATACAATTTAATTGAAATAAACTATGTTAAATTAAAAAGCAGAAAAAATAATAGATGAATATTGTAAGTCGGTAAGGCAGAAGTACTTATAAAAAAAGGTGTTGACTCTACAACGTCTCGCGCGAGAACCCGCAACCATTAGATTATAATAAAACTTAAGCGTCAACAAGATAACCACACGAACTACACTGTCTATACGTACATAAACAACAAATACTGAACTAAGGAAGTCAGGTTAGGTTAGCTTAGCTCATTTTTATTAAACATCATATACATATATAGAATAATTGAAGGCATCGATTCTAAAATGTCCTTAGCGCTCGGCTCGGGTTGCCGCTATATACAAATTGACGTCATGGTGACCAATTTTTAAATTTGCGGAAATGAATTTTTAAAAATAGCATCGTATAGAGGATAAAAAATGGCAACATTTTATATATATACTTTGTTTGTACAATGTTTAGTATTTGAAAAAAGAAAAATAAAAACGGCAAAATTTTAAATCTTATTTGCACCACGTTTTTTAAACTTAACTCGCTGCAGCTCCGACAAATATGAACGGATCTTGCTCATTTTTTGAATAATCTCGTAAAATAGTCTAGCGCTGCTGATAAACTCATAGATAGTTAAATATTAAATATTTTTCATTCAACAATTTAATTGCAAACCAGTGAGCTACCTTTTATATGGTTAAGTATATTCAACGAAAAAAAGTATCGAGGGAAGTTTAAGACTCAGTGAACTTTCAACGAGACATTTGTTTGTTAACATTTGAAGAAGTTTCTCAGAAAATTACAGATCAATTGGATGGAAAGTGGCAAAGATAGAGCGATTTTGCCAAACTTGCACGCTCCGCGCGAACATTAGCGGGTCTGCGCGATACATGACGCTCGCAGCGTATGTCAGTCATATAATGCCGTTTACTTGAAGATTTGCTGTCCTTTTTTTAAAAAAATACATACTTAATCAAATCATACTATTTAATACTGTCGATTTATAGTGTAGAAGTTAAGAAAAATAAGTATCTGATGAAACAATAAGAAATTAAATAAATAAAGCAAAGGCAAAATCAAACGGCAGTTATTCATAAAGTTGTTGAATTTTTAAATCTTTATACGAAAGTTTTAGAAATTATTGTTAATTCTAAATGTTATATACACTAGATAATAAATGGTTATAATAAAGCGTTCAAATGAAATTCACACACATTAAAAAGAATATTGCAGCGTAAATGAATTGAATAGTAAATTACAATCTTTAAAAATATAAATTTCTGGGAAACATATAAATTTCACAGATTTTTGACATTGTTCAGTAAATTAGAAACTTCAAATAACTAATACTTATATTTATTTATATTTCTACATTAAGATTTATTTACAATTTAGTCGCAATACATACAACGCGTTTCAAAAACATATTACTTTTTTTTTCCTTTTATTGTTTTTGTTTTCTTTTCTTTTTTATTAATTTTTAATTCTAATTTTTGCTTTTGTTCGTCGCTTACTTTTCTTCTTTTTGTTGAGACAACTTCCGTTTTTCGAACTTTTTTGTTACCATGTTCTTCTTTCACATTCTTTGTTTTACTGACAACAGTTTTAATAGAAGTTGTTTTAAAAATTTTTCACCAAAATGTTGCCCATTAGTAGTACAAAATTGCAATAAATGTTAAAATCCTTTTCTTTTTCTTTCGTTATTCCTACCTTTTTAGCTAATGATACTTTCGACAAATCTACTTCACTGCTGTTTCTTAGTTTAATTGTAATTGGATTGCTATCATAATCGTAATATAAATCAATTTGTCCGTTAGGAAAATATACAATTCTAACAACTTTGCTTATTTTAATTACATTTTTCTGCAAGTCTTCGTCTTTCGCAAACAGTTTTTCATAATCTTTTACTTCGCACTGTGAAATAGCAACCATTTCGAATGGAGGATTTCTAGAATTTTTTATTAGTTGCACATAATCATTTTCTGTTTCAATTCTTTCTTGCTTTTTTTTCTTACTACCATACAAACCGAAATTTCGGTCACACTGGCAGTAGGAATGCCCTCTAACAGGAAATAAATGTTGTTTTTCTAATTGCAATTTGTAAGATGAAAATGAAAAGAATTTCAAATTAATGTAATTTCGATTTTAACCTCCTGCAGCATCAGAAAATAAAAATATTTTATCGAAGACGTTTAGTTGTAGTTCTTTCCTTATCGCATACTCAACCATATTACATACGCTGTTGGCGCCCTTTTTTAACATCCCTTCAAGGAAATGGAACATGTAACTTCGATCACTATCGAAAATGTGTACATTAAACAAATACATCCAAACTAAACGACGAAAAAATTGAGAATTAACTGGTAGTTTTGGCAATGGCAAGTTTTGACCAAAGTCAAATTCACATTTTAGTACATTTACAGTGGACAACATTGAATTTTTTAAGTTTTTATACTTTTCAACTTGCACGATATGTTCAAAATACTCATTTTCTCGTCCTTTGTTAGTTTCATAAGTAAAACAAAGATCACATACATCAGTACGTGGCAGACCAATAGAGAAATTCACAAAATGATTAAAATAATTAAAATATGTTGTTTTATCAATAAGAATAGCTTCACTCCCTGTTACAGCTGCATAAAAATCCAAAAAGGAAAAATAGAGTGAATGTAATGTTAACGATGTATCAAGAAAATAGTAAAGCTTTGAGCTTTCTCTAGTGTAATGTGACTCAGAATGCGGAAGGCTTTTAACAATGTTCCAGAATTAAAGTTTTGACATCTTCAGTTAGATTTACCTTGTGATTATCTTGTTTTCCTCTATTATCAGACATCGTTTTGCCACTTACTATTTTTTCTTGAACCGTTTTTATTCTTCGTTCTCCAATTTGGAAAATACTGCAAACAAACTTTCGACAAATATCGATACTAGTGCTTTTGTAGTAACAATGAAATTGCCACTGTAAACGTTTTAATTCGTGTGTCGATTCTTTTCTTACAATCATATTTTCTAATATTGTATTCTGTACTTGAAAATCTCCACTGCGCCAAAATTTATGAAACATACTTTTTTGCCATTCATGATCTACTTTTAAAAAACTCTTTTTAGGACAACAATTTTTGATTTCTGTGAACGTCTTTTCAAGCACTTTCTTTCCACTAACTGATTCATATTCTAATCCCTATATAAAAGACGTTTGGAAATCATCATTTTATATATACGTATTAATGAAAAAATTTATTTTACAAAATTGATTACAGCTTCATTTTAAATGATTTGAAAATAGTGCATTTTGACACGGGTGTGGAAGTTGATTAACGCATGGGATGCATAAGTAATTAAAATAATTAACCTCAAATTGTTTATTTACATAATATTTCACAACAGCATAAAAATTTAGAGAGTTCTTCGTTTTAATTAATTTCGAGTTTTATATACATGTCATTCAATCATATTTGCAACAGAAATTCTTTTTTATAACACGTCTTACGATATTTTACTTACCTTATTTTTACAACTTTTATTAATAGTTTTTTTCCATGCATGCTCATTTCTAATTCTTTTACGTCCTATATTGATCGACATTATGCTTATAATTTATTTAGCAAGTAAAACGTTTTTTAAAAAGATTAAAGAAATTAACAAATTTGTGAATAAATGCAGCTTGTAAACGAACAAGAAAATCAGTGTGATTTCAATGCGAAACGAGTTCGACTTTGTTTTGTTTATTTCAGGATAACTTTTATCATGTTTCTTAAATTATGTCTTATTCTATGACTGACATACACTGAGCGTCATGTATCGCGCAGACCCGCTAATGTTCGCGCGCATCGTGCAAGTTTGGCAAAATCGCTCTATCTTTGCCACTTTTCATCCAATTCATTTGAAATTTTCTGAGAAACTTCTTCAAATGTTAACAAACAAATGTCTCGTTGAAAGTTAGTTGAGTCTTAAACTTCCCTCGATACTTTTTTTCGTTGAACATACTTAACCATATAAAAGGTAGCTCACTGGTTTGCAATTAAATTGTTGAATGAAAAATATTTAATATTTAACTATCTATGAGTTTATTAGCAGCGCTAGACTATTTTACGAGCCTATGCAAAAAATAAGCAACATCCGTTCATATTTGTCGGAGCTGCAGCGAGCTAAGTTTAAAAAACGTGGTGCAAATAAGATTTAAAATTTTGCCGTTTTTTTTTTTTTTTTTCAAATACTAAACATTGTACAAACAAAGTATATATATAAAAAGTTGCCATTTTTGATCCTCTGCACGATACTATTTTTTAAAATTCATTTCCGTAAAATTGCAAATTTTGGTCGTAAGGACGTTTTAGAATCGATGCCTTCAATTAAGGCGTACCCTCGTGTAAATTGAACACACACACACATAAATTATTGTCTAAAACAAAAAAAAAAGAAGAAAACCATTAAATAAAATATAAAACAATTAATGAACGATCAATCAACAATTAAACGATCAACAATTAAAAACGATCAATCTTAAGAAGAAAATAAATCAAAAATAAATAATAATAATCAATTTTATACATACAAAATATTAAAAGAAAAACAAAGCAGTTAAATGAACTTTAATTGCAATATTGAAAAATAATTACATCACAATCAATATATTATATTAGTTCAATTCATTCAATTTACATAAGGATTTGCTTCAAAAACTAAGAAAAGCTGTTGCTGTTTGTATCAAAACAGCTTTTGCATAAGGAAAATGGTGTGACGTAATGACACGTCACGATACTTGCGAATCGCGCATTCGCTAATTTCATACATCGAAACGCGCAAATATTCAAATTGAAAGTAACTCCAAAATACATAGCATTCATTATTTAGTAGCTAGACCTCTAGAAATTCGTTACTCAAATAAATCATTCGATAGCGCAAAGGTTCGGACAGGAAATACAAAAAATAACAGAACACAAGCTCAAGTGGCTCGCACAAGCAAACAAGGCCATAAATAATAAGTAAGAAGAAACCAACAGCACTGGTCTCGCTCGATGCACACAAAAGGCCTTTTATAAATTCACAAGGAAAAGCACGGAAATATAACTGTCTTCCATCAGCCTAAAAGGCAACATGAGAAGTGCACGACGAAAAACACGTGTGCTCATAAAAAAGGGTCGTGGAAAGGCGAGGGGCGAAGAGCGAAAAAGAGAGAGAAAGCACGTACCTACACGCAGGCCCAAATTAAGATCGAAGAGACCCTGGTAACACAGTCTGACGCACTCGATTACAGCAGACAAGTGCGGCAGGATTGCAGCAGAAGTGCAGCCGACCAGTGCGACTAAGGGGGAGCAAATAATGCACTCGCGAGTGCAGCAGAATTGCACCCGAATTGCGTACGACGATTGCGACAGCCGAGTGCGGCAGGTTTGCAGCAGACGTGCAACTGACAATTGTGAATAAGGGGGATGATGGGGGCATTTGCGAGTGCGTTAAGATATACTTCAAACACGAGATACAAACCTCGTAGCGGAAATCATCGGAACACCGAGAGCTCCAAAGAGTTTTAACTTCCAGACGGCTGGTGCGCGGTCTCGTATGACCTATATATGCTTTGCTTCCACCGACTCTGTGGACTGTACGTCTGGTGCAATCCTGCCGCACTCGTCTGCCGCAATCGTCGTACACAATTCGAGTGCAATTATGCTGCACTCGCGAGTGCATTATTTCATCCGCCTTAGTTGCACTTGTCGGC
Source organism: Gastracanthus pulcherrimus (assembly GCA_949152435.1). Lineage (NCBI taxonomy): Eukaryota > Metazoa > Arthropoda > Insecta > Hymenoptera > Pteromalidae > Gastracanthus > Gastracanthus pulcherrimus. The sequence goes on along the minus strand of OX424575.1, from coordinate 111,343,690 downwards.
TGCACGTCTGCTGCAATCCTGCCGCAATCGTCTGCCGACATCGTTGAACGCAATTCAGGTGCAATTCTGCAAGTGCATTATTTCATCCCCCTTAGTAGTACTTGTCGGTTGCACATCTGCTGCAATCCTGCCGCACTCGTCTGCTGCAATTGTCGTACACAATTCGGGTGCAATTCTGCTGCACTTGCAAGTGCATTATTTCATCCCCCTTAGTCGCACTTGTAGGTTGCACGACTGCTGCAATCCTGCTGCACGCATCTGCCGCAATTGCCGTGCAGCAGAAACCTAGTCGAATTGTGAAACAGATCGCACGTCAGCTGCTGCAATTTTTATAATTGCACAGAGAATTGTGGCGAAATTGCGATGCTTTTGTTACCGGGGGAGGGAAAAGCGTCGAAGCAGGAAAGGCTTTTAATTGTTTGAATGACCAAGTTTGAAAAACAGTTATATTTCATTTAAAAGAAGAAAAAACATTGGTATTGGGTACATATCGGACCGACAACTAGTCAACAAGTTCGATTGGCCGGAAAGAAGAAAAAAAAAGAGAGGGAAAAGCCCGATCGCTAACCTTTGACCTTCGCTGATTGGCCATCACCAGAGAGCTAGAGTGGAGACAAGGAGAGCGGAACCAAATTGCGAAGCTTGGAAACAGCAGAGAGGAGAGAAGAGCATCAGTTCGGCCCCAGACGTGAAAGCATTAAGTTGTACTCTAACTCACGTACATATTTTGAAAATATAGAGAAGGACTTAGACGGTTAAGCTAAGTCCTTATTTAAACTAAAACACAGAATTATTTCATTTAAAAATCCTTTTATCCTGTTAAGAGCAATCCCTTGATTTTTCATACTAATAAAATAAATTATAATAATAATCATTTTTAAATTCATTTAAAACATTTTCAAATTACGCGCCCGCGAATCCTCGCTACTACCTTGGATCCGACGGGCTGGGTCATCACAATATACATTACTAAATGCACAGCTTGTATCTCACTTGTATCTTGTATCCCACTTAGTGTCTGACCCTTAAGGGCCTTTGCACGCTAAAAGAATAAGGAAATAAGACATAAGAATAACATTAATGCGTATATGGGGCGAATCACGTCAACTCTCCTAGCGCGGCGCGCGAGCGCTTAATACTGTTGTTTTCAACTCGCGTTTGCGGTATGAAAAAAAATATATAAAAAATATCCAATAAACTATTTCGATGTATTTTTTCCTCAGCTTTCCAATAGTGTGGTCAGATTTTCCAAAATTTTCCATTTTCCTTAAAAAAAACACAAAACGTGTTATATCTCGAAAAGTCTATTTTTAATATTTTTTTTAATACTTTTAATCGAAAGCTGAGGTTTTTTTACATAAAAAAGTTATTTTGCCCAGAGTGCCCGATTATATTTCAGTGAGTAATAGAACGCCGAAAAGTTGAAGTACCGCGCGCAGCGGCAAGGCGCGTGACTTCGCGCTCGACGGTGGCCGCTGGATTCGGTCCTCCTTTTCATATTTTGCTACCTTATAATTTCTTTTAAACCTGTTAGTTAAATTTAATTATTTTTTTGTTTTTATTAATCGTTTTTTTGTTACTTTGGCTTTCGAAGAGGCTTTCAAAGTCTTTAGCTTCGTGGCTTTCTTTGTCTTTGTTGCGGGTTTGGATACATTATTTTCTTTTTTCTTAGTGTCTTTCTTTGGAAAGATTTGATATTTAGAACTAAAAGACGTTTTCTGTAGTTTGAATGTGTTTTGATTCAATAGAATAAAAGCATGATACTGTAAAGTCCCTGGTATAGATTTAGCATTATCTAATCTTGGTTTGAGTTCTAAAACAGTTTTTTCATAATCATCTTTATTGCTATAAAATACTTTGGTTTCTTTGCAATAATTTTTAGCCTATTTTTCTATTTTTGGATGAAAGTTGTAGACTAGCACGTTTTGCGCCTCTTTTTAAGTTCGCACCAATACCATCATATGCACCTTTGCCGTGCGCGGTAGCATAAAAGTGCCATTCCGCTGAGATTTTGAAATCTTTTTCATGAAACAGAAGATTTTGCATATTATTCTTATTTTTAAAATGTTGACTTGCTCCATCCGTTAAATAATAAATTTTTTTAACTACGAAATTAGATTTCAGATAAAGTATGACAATTTTTTGATATTCATAAACCGCAACAGTATCATGGTTTAGATTATCAGAAATTATAGCAATGCTTACATGTTTAAGATCACTATTTTCTTTGTAATAAATTACAACTGTAAAAATAGTTGCCTGGTTATTATTCCAATGGAAAGATTGCGTAGAATTCTGTACTACAAATGCATAGTTTTCCGCAAAATCAAAACAGACAATAAACTTCCCATTGTAGTTGCTACAATAAACCGGAGAAATACGTAACTAATAGATTTATGATTTAATCATAAAAAAAATCTAAATTTAAAAAAAAACATCGTCGTATATATGAATTTCTTGTGACAATTCATTTATAGATTAAAGTTTTTTATGTTTAAACGACCTACCGACTGAAAAAAGAACTAGTTTTACAAGTAAGCATGATGTGGCGGTGACGGCGGCCGCGCCGCGCCAAGTCGCGCGCGGTACTTCTACTTTTCGGCGTTCTATTACTCACTGAAATATAATCGGGCACTCTGTGCAAAAGAACTTTTCTTATGTAAAAAAAACCTCAGCTTTCGATTAAAAGTATTAAAAAAATATTAAAAATAGACTTTTCGAGATATAACACGTTTTGTGTTTTTTTTTAAGGAAAATGGAAATTCTAAAAAATCTGACCTCATCATTGGAAAGCTGAGGAAAAAATACATCGAAATAGTTTATTGGATATTTTTTATATATTTTTTTTCATACCCCAAACGCCAGTTGAAAACAACAGTATTAAGCGCTCGCGCGCCGCGCTAGGAGAGTTGACGTGATTCGCCCCATATCTATATACACGAGTAATAAGAGAAATAAGTTCTTATTTCTCGTATATATAGATATATTAATCAATCTTATTCTTACGTCTATGTCCTTATTCATTTAGCGTGAAAATGCCCTTAATAAGTGAACATATCTTAATATTAGAGATCTGAATAGCATATTCATTAAAAAAAGAGGAAAAAAATTATTAGAGATGAGATACAAGATATACGAATTCAACCAATCAAAGCTGAAGTTTGAAGAATAATGTTTTTGAAGATAAACATAGTGTAGTAAAAGACGTTTCATTTTTGGAGAAATTATACCTTATAAATCTTATAAATATAAATTAAGATGTATGCTTTATAATTCTTTTAGCAATGGCTAATAATATTTATTATTCGGACAAATACTATGATGACACTTACGAATATAGGTCTGCGCTTATATTATCTATTTTGGCTTTCGATGTCATTAACCTTTCATTTGAGATTTGTTTAACAAACTCGATTCAACATATTATTAACTGAAACTTCTCAGGGAAGACATAAAAGTGTACATCGAGATAAAAGGAACAGTTTAGTCTTAAAAAAATAGGAATCAAGTTACGAAAAAGAGACCCCAAAATATTCTTTTTAAACCCTAGTAACCTCAAAAAAACAATATTTCGATTGTAGGACCGACAAATTATTTAAAAGCACTTATTGAGCATAAACATATTTCGTTGTCATAAATGTTCCTTTTACCCCAGCTATGGGGCAAAAGCGATTCTCATTGATATTTTTAATTATAACAGTGATTAATTAAAGATAATTTGGAATTAAAAATTTTTGAGCTTTAGTAATTCTGAAATGATGTCTATTTGAGATCTAGATTAGCCACATGATTTAACATGATTTAACCCAAATGTGCTGGTACTGTAAATTGTCTATCTGGTTTCGAATATGCATTGTTTCTAGATTATTCATCAACCAAAATAAAAATATTTGACCCGCCATTTTGACTAATGAAAATTTTACAATGGATTCGTAATCAGTGACCCCAAAAAGGTCTTATATGACCAAATACGCCAAACTTTGGACTTTTATGTTACTCTTTAAGGCTTTAACAGTTAAATATTGTCTCTTTGGATAGGGTTTTTTAAATTACACACTTGTTTACATGTCAATGCTTTTCTAAATCATTCTGCTCATACAAAAAAGTTTAAGTAATGAAATACCTCTAAAAAACGACAGTTTCTGCTGCAAACCGAGCAGGATTATTTTCATTCTGTGCATGATATAGCTTTCAACGAAGTTTTTAATGATCTCAGACTCGTATATATGCTTAAATATCGGTTAATGGAAGAGAAAAATCTTTGGTTTAAGTGTATGCTACTTAAAAAAAAGCAAGTGCTGAACAAGTTTAATAGCGTAACTGTGTTATCTGAAAAATTAAATTTTGATAGTCTTTCCTCTGTCACATTTTCAACGATCAACTTTAATAATTTATAGAGAAATATTTTATTCTATTTAGCGTAATAAGTACATTAAAACCTGGTAAAGGAGTGAACCATTTATACAAAAAATGTTATACGATACAAAATATTATTATTTTAAACATAATTCGTATAAAAAAATAATATTTTTTGTTGGCACATGTTGGTATAGACTGATAATATCTTCTAACCATGCCTAATCGGTGCTCCTTAATAGTAAAACTATACAAAAAATTTGTTAAATGGACACTTGACTACACAGAGCTTTTTTGATACAAAAAGTGGATTCAGCAAAATCAAGGATTTTTGAAGCTATGCAGTGCATTTAAATAAAAAATTCTAAAAATAGCATTTTCTTCAAGAAAAATGTTATTCAAAAATTATGTAAAATATTTTTGTAAAAATTCATAGATGGTTTTTTTGGGCCAATGATTATGAATATGAAGTGAGATTTTCAAAATACAAAATTGGCGATCCAATAGATATTGGATTTTTTGGACATCTGACTTCTTATTCGTAATCATCGACCCAAAAAACCCATGTATACTTACACGTAAATTGGTCTAATATAAAGATGTGTGGCCGAAGAAGTTAAATTTAAATAGATGAAGAATTTTCATATTATTCATTTTTTACACTCATAAGCTTCAACGTAGGTAAAGAATGAGTAACGTAAGTTTTTTTCAGTTATCTGTTATACAAGAAAAGAGAAAATATTATGTTCAAACATGTACCTCAAGAAAAAATAAATTATTTTAAAATTCAAAATTCAAAAGTTTGGCGGATTTGCACATGTACAAATTTTCATAAAAGAAAATGGTTAGAAAAATTTGTATTTCAATGAAGTAAACAACGAAAATGGCCTAATGGCAATTTGAACACAAAAAATATTTTAACCACTTTTTTATGAAAATTGGTATCTAAGGGTTTTTGGCATTGTTGATTACGAATCTGTTGTCAGATTTTCAAAATTCAATATGACAGGTTCAATATGATGAACAAAAGTACCATTCCTCGGAAACAAAATATTTTTGTCAAGACCTGAGTAGAATAAGTTTTGTATGCAAAGTTTGTTTATGTTTTCCTTGGTGTGTCATAATATGTCAGTTTGTCAGAATACACCAAACCTCAGAAAAGTGTGTCAAATTAGCCATTTTAGTCCTCATATGGCAAAATTTGGAACACTTTTGGCAAATAACTTTGGCAAACTTAGGCATAACCAATTTTGACAAAAAATATTTATTCTATTGCAATTTTCCGGCACAGTAAGGCATAGTTAAGAAAAATATTGCACAGTCAGGCATAATTCTGCATACTCAGGCAAACTTTGGCATATTATGGCAAACTTTGGCAAGGCACTTGATACAAAATCACTCGGCAGCATTCTTAAGGTGTCCTAACGACAAGAAAAAATTTTCTGATATATTTCGATAAAATATTTACATTTACCAAAAAAGAAAATGTAATATATGATGAATAATTCATAAAAATATATAACCAATTTAATTAAAATTTTAAGGTGATCAGGTCCCCTTAAAAGGTTTCAGAAACATTTATTTATAAAAAATTCAGAAAATTTGCTAAAAATTCCTTTGTTGTTATTTTTTAAAGAGATTTAATTCTGTTGAATAATGGAGAAAATTAAAATTTGCTAAAAGATGTAAAACATGACTACATATATTTAGCCTTGATCAACTTTGAATTTAATTTCAAAAAATCTGAAAAAATTCACATACAATCTACATACCAAAAAGAACATTTTTACCAAAGTAATAAAAAAAAAAATTTTTGAATTGATTTTCCAGAGTCACCCATATGTAGAATATTTGCTATAAGTATATGGGCAAATCCGCCAAAATTGTCACATTTATGTTACTCTTAAGTTTAAGGCTATAAACTGTAAATATTGTCTATCTTTGGGGTGGGGTTTTTCAAATTACACATTTGTTTACATGAAAATGCATTCCCAAATCATTCTGTTCATACAAGAAAGTTTAAATAATGAAATACCACTAAAAAACATCAGTTTCCGCTATTTACTGAGCAGGATTATTTTCACTTGACTCCATAGAGCATTTTGATATAAAAAGTGGGTTAAGAGAAATCAAGAATTTTTCAAGCTATGCAGTGCATTTAAATAAAAAATTCTAAAAATAACATTTACTTCAAGAAAAATGTTATTCCAAAATTATATAAAATATTTTATACTGTACAAAATAATACCAATATTTGTAACTTAATAATATAATTTTATCAAAATTATCCTGTGGATATTTAATTACTGACCTGAAATAAAAGAAAAATATCTAAAGAAATAATTCTTCTTACGTATTGGATAAAAATAAAACTACATACTTATCTGACTTCGTAATCTTTGAAAAATTTAAATATACTTCATAAATTTCCAGCAAATTAATATTGAGTATATATGTTTACGAGTATGTAAAAAGCAAAATTTGTCTCAGCGCAAGCATATGAAAAAATAACAAACAAGTTTTGTAAAATCTGACAGTCATTTCGAAGAGATTAAAATTGTAAATTTGCCACAACTTTTTAATCTATTATACCTTTTCACTTAAAAATTAGACATAATGACTAGTTGCTATCAAAAGGCAAAATTAATTATTTCGAAACTTTATACTTAATCTTTTTTGAAATAACTAAATTTGTAAGAAAATTGTTAATCAAAATCTATAATGTTTTTATCTACAGATAGTTAAAACGATTAATTTTCCACAAAAATGCACTATTTTTTTCAAATTGACAATATCAAGTCCCTGAACAAACAAAAACTATTATTACATTCATTCGTTTCACTAGTTAAGAATATGCAAAAACCTCGGTTCACGTAAAGCAGCTAGTACACAAATTGATAGGTTATACGACGTGTATGAATAAATACGAGATATTTATACATACATTCTAGAAACTGAATACATAGAAAGCTGCATTGTTTTGTCACATGAATTTTGATCGAAAGCTTACTTTACATTTGCATACTAGTGAATGTGTTGAGGTAGTTTTCCCAATGCCTTGCATGTATGTATGTGTGTGTGTATGCTTGCGTGAGCCCGAACGCTGAGGAAGCGAACTAGCGCCCTCCGACAAGACAGCGGTCTTGTCGCGTACCTGCTGCCTCCGATCTAGCAGAACCCGACTCAACGTGCGAGCAAGCACACGCAGTCGCAGCTTACCCTCGAGTATTATCTCCTAGTTATCAGTAATTGTAGCTTTAGAATAAATTAATATCTTTCTCTAGAAACTGTCTTAAGTGATTTCACAACCTCATCCAACAGGTTATGGGCCCAGGTTCGCCTTGACAAGTGGAAGAGAAAGTAAGTGTAACGTGCGGTCCAACGGTCAAACATGACGAGCGAAATCTCGGCACGCCATATCGAAAAGTTCGACGGCACGAACTATCAATCGTGGCGTTTTCAACTAAGAACGCTATTCATAGCGACGGACGTCCACGAAGTAGTGACGGGCTCGCGTCCGCGACCAGGAGACGAGGACAATGTCGTTCTGAAAGCATGGATTAAGGACGACGCGAAGGCGCAATTCCTCATATCCTCGTCGATAGACCGCTCGCAACATCAGCACGTACAGTCATGCGAGTCAGCCAAGGCAATGTGGGACACGCTAGCCACAATACACGACAAGAAGTCCGCGACTCACAAATTACTCCTGACTCAGCGCTTTCACGAATACAGGATGGAGCCGACGGACAGTGTAGCCGGGCACGTCTCAAAGATCAAAAACATGGCGCAGCAACTTCTAGACGTGGGCGAAAATTTACCTGACTTACTAGTCAAGGCAAAAATACTGGCCAGTCTACCCTCGAAATTCAGGAATTTTAGAAGTGCGTGGAGCAGTGTTGATCCGGACCGGCAGACGATTGAGTACCTGCAAGAAAGATTACTGGAGGAAGAAACATATCTGGAAGGGGACGCAGAAGAAAGAAGCGCTCTCGCAGCAATAGCGAAGGACAATTCGGGACATAACACTGGAGGTAACAAATACAAAGGAAGCAAGAAGCCTCAGCGGAGCAAAAGTGATGTTGTGTGCTATCGCTGTAGTGAGAAAGGTCACTTTGCTCGACAGTGCCCCCATCGCAATCATAATAACGAACCAGGTACGTCAAGGTCGTCGAAAGATTACGCCTTAGCGGTTACTCAGTCGGAGTATATGGAAAGCGCGGGAAGGCTCAAGAACATGCTGCCCTCTGACGATCAAGTCAAGAAGTTACTCAGTGTCGATACTGCAGAAGTCTGGCTGACCGACAGTGGGGCGTCAGCTCACATGACAAACCGGAGAGACTGGTTCTCGGATTACCGTCCGAGACGTGATGGCAGCACAGTAATTCTCGGCGACGGCAGTGAATGTGAGGTTACGGGCGAAGGCACTGTAACTGTCGAGAGACTTGTTGACAACAAGTGGGTCGAAGGGAGCATTGAAAACGTGCTTCATGTGCCGCAACTAGGCAAAAATCTGCTCTCAGTTGGAGTGTGTCTCAAAAAGAAATTCAAGGTGACTTTTGAAGACAGATACGTGCTGTTCTGCAAAGAAGGAGAGGTGATCGCATCAGGCATGATGCAAGACAACAACGTCTTCCGGATGTTTCTGAGAGTGCCACGGAAGGCAAAAGAAACTTCAGCGAATGTCACCACCAACAGTCTTCAGTGCTTGCACGAAAAACTTGGTCATCTCAATGCTCGAGCAGTGAAGCGGCTGGTTGACCAAGGGTTGGTGTCAGGAGTGAAGCTGGATGATAGGAGCAGCTTTTTCTGTGAACCGTGCCAACTCGGAAAAGCTCACAGGCTAAGCTTCAACAAAAGGAAGGTGGACAAGAGCACGAAACCTGGAGAAATCGTGCACAGTGATGTGTGTGGTCCAAATCCCGAGGAGTCACTGGGAGGGGCACGGTATTTTGTCACGTTCACTGATGAGGCAACCAGCTACCGGTATGTGTACTTTCTTAAACACAAGTCAGACGTGTTTGACAGATTCAGAGAGTACGAGAGAGCTGTTGCCAACAAGTTCGGAGTGAAAATCAAAGCTCTGAGGTCAGACAATGGCACAGAATACTGCAACTCGAGAATGGCAGACTACATGAAGGATTTGGGAATCCAGTTGCAAACCACAGCTCCATACACACCAGAACAAAATGGCAAGGCTGAAAGAAGCAACCGCACCATCAACGAGTGTGCTCGTACCATGCTTCTAGCTTCAGGCCTGCCAAGTTCACTGTGGGCGGAAGCTGTGAACTGTGCAGTGTATCTGCTGAACAGAGTCACAGTAAGTGACGAATGTGGAGGCAAAACAGCGTTTGAACTGTGGACCAGGAAGAAACCTAACCTCCAACATTTGAGAAAGTTCGGATCAGAGGCATACACTCACATTCCCAAAATGTTTACCTCTAAGTATGATGCAAGAGCGAAGAAGACCCATCTGGTGGGATACGAGAAGGACTCCTGCAACTACAGAGTATACGACAGCATCACTAGAAAGGTGACTGTATCAAGAAACGTCGTATTTTCAAGTAACGACAGAGTTCCCGTGGATGTCAGCTACCAGGAAGAACCTGCAGAGTACTGCATTATACAGCGAGAGGTAGGACCAGAGGAAAAGGGAGAGGATCCAGCTGTGCGAGGGGTAGCTGTGGACCAACAGCCGAAAGCCAACAAGGGGGAACAAGGTCTACCTGCTGTGGCGGAGCCACAAGCACCAGCACCTGTACAACCACCAGATATACAGCCTGCGCAGCCACCTGTTCAACAGCCTCGGACTCCCAACCTCAGAGATCGAGCCAAAATCAAACTTCCTCAAAGGTATGCTTCTTATGTAGCAGAAATAAAGGTACCTATTGATTTTAGGGAAGCATCCATGTGCGCAGAATCAGCAGAATGGTCGAAGGCCATAACCGAGGAGCTTGATGCTCACGAGAGAAATGCCACCTGGACTGTCATACCCAGGGACCCATCGAAGGTGACCATAAAGTCAAAATGGGTGTTCAAGGTGAGCAGCATCAATGACAAGCCCAGTGTATTTGAATCTGGATTCAAAGCCCGACTGTGTGCCAAGGGCTTTATGCAGAAGGAAGGGCAGGATTATACTGAGACTTTCTCACCAGTAGTCCGGTATGATTCCCTGCGGCTACTGCTCGCAATGGCAACGCAAGATAATCTGGACATGGTGACATTTGATGTTCGGACTGCATTTCTGTATGGGCATCTAGCAGAAGAAATCCACATGGAGCTACCAGAAGGTGTCAAGACTGAAGTAGATACGAATGTAGTTTGTAAATTAAATAAGTCTTTATACGGGTTAAAACAAGCACCGCGCTGCTGGAATAATCGGTTCAAAGATTTTTTATCTAAATTTAGATTTAAGGAATGTAAAGCGGATAGCTGTGTATTTGTTGGGATTATCGAATCTCATACTGTTTATCTAGGCTTGTTTGTAGATGACGGTCTATTGATCTGCGAATCAGTTGTAATTATAAGAATTATTCTAGAGTCTCTGAAAAACGAATTTGAAATTACCATTGGTGATGCTAGTCGGTTTGTGGGGATTCAGATAAATCGCGATCGAAGTAGAAACACCTTACATTTATCGCAAGGTGATTATGTTATGCAAATATTGGCAAAATTTGGCATTAGTAATGCAAAGCCCGTAGTAGTACCAGCTGATCCACAAACTGTACTTCATCCAGTTGAGAGTGATGACGAGTGTATAAATGAGGTTCCGTACAGAGAAGCAGTAGGCTCTCTGATGTATCTTTCTGTAACTACTCGACCGGATATCGCGTTCGCGGTAAATGGAGTAAGCAAGTTCTTGAATAAGCACAATAGAGCTCACTGGCAAGCCGTGAAGCGAATTTTCTCGTATCTGTCCGGTACCGTGAGTACAGGCATTGTATATAAAAAGTGTTCGTCGAATGGCCTGTCTCCGATCGGTTATTCTGATGCAGATTTCGCGAACGATATTGAAACGCGTCGCTCGGTGACAGGGTACGTATTCATGCTGTCTGCAGGGGCGATTACGTGGTCGTCGCAGCGACAAAAATTAGTCACACTTAGCACGACTGAAGCTGAATATGTGGCAGCGGCCACAGCTGCTAAGGAGCTAGTGTGGGTGCGAAAATTGTTAAGCGATATCAAATGCCCATGTGCTTTGGCCACTTGTCTGTATGTAGATAATCAAAGTGCAATCAAGCTGTCCAAAAATTCTGAGTTTCACAAGAGGACAAAGCACATTGACATTAGATACCATTTTCTGCGGGAAAAACAAGAGTCTGGAGAACTATCAGTGCAATTTGTTTCGACTGATCTGCAAAAAGCAGACATGTTCACCAAAGCTTTACCGCGTGATAGGTTTAAAATGTTATGCAACGAGATAGGCGTGGTTGCATTCGAAAACATATGTTAAATATGCTAGCATTAGGGAAAAGGCGGAAGTGTTGAGGTAGTTTTCCCAATGCCCTGCATGTATGTATGTGTGTGTGTATGCTTGCGTGAGCCCGAATGCTGAGGAAGCGAACTAGCGCCCTCCGACAAGACAGCGGTCTTGTCGCGTACCTGCTGCCTCCGATCTAGCAGAACCCGACTCAACGTGCGAGCAAGCACACGCAGTCGCAGCTTACCCTCGAGTATTATCTCCTAGTTATCAGTAATTGTAGCTTTAGAATAAATTAATATCTTTCTCTAGAAACTGTCTTAAGTGATTTCACAACCTCATCCAACAGAATGTACAGTAGTACATTCACTAATTTTCGGCAAAACGAATTTTTTCTTTTACTATCTTTTTTTTCTTTTTTTAATATCCTTATGAGTATGCGGCTATATGCCCAGAAATAAGTAGAGAGATTGCTAACGTCAATGCTACGGTGCGTGCCCAAAAGAAGCCACTGATTCGAGCGCCGCGCCGCGGGTTAGCGTCGAAGCTGGCGCACAATTCAGTAGAGCTATGGAGGGGGTATATACCAAACGTGCGCCTGCTGTAAGAAGAGGGGGAACGTGCGCCTGGCTGGTGGGCGGAGCGAACGGCAGTATATTTTCTCTGCGCGCCGCGAAAGCAATTCGGGAGTCGCGTAGTTTGTCCTCGTGGCGCTATAATTAAAATTTTATTTTATGCACATTACACGTTTACCTCAAGTACAATAGCAAGTACCTATAACTTAAGCTTCGATAATTAAATGTAAGTCCCAGAGTTTCTCTATGAACATATGCGACATACAAGCTATAGATGTTCAGTGCACCGACAGTCGAGGTGGCTAACACCCCTGCCTGTCGTCTTTGCTTTTGCTGTCTCGGGTTCGAATCCCGCTTGCTCCATATATTTTTTTCGTTTTAATTCTTCATATGCTAATTAAATCTTCTTTTTTTTTTAAACATTCGTTAACGTTTATAGATACACATTTCAGCTTAGAAAAAATATCCTTACGGCAAGAAAAAAATATTAATCTATACATTATTTTAATAATTGTACGAACCAATTTCAGTTTATTCAATGCAGTTTATTCATTACAAAAATTGAAAATTACCTCTTAAATTTAACCAACACATTCAATTTCTTTCGAATAAATACTGCACTAATAAGTTGCAATTGATTAATAGTACTTTCATTAAAATAATGAACCGATTCATATTATTTCGTTGGCATTGGAAAAATTTATCAAAATAAATGAGCAAGCACATTTATAATTTTTTAAAACTGAATTCTTGAGTAATTATACAACTAATTTTTATTCGTGTACACGTTTTTAAAAATTGCCCTTTATGATATTTTAATTGCTTACAAAGATTAAAAGTAAGAGGTTAAGGAATATCGTAGTCATATCATTTTTGTATAGTTTTATTAACGATAAAGATATAAAATAGATACCTACATTGATTATATTGCTTTTTATTTATTGTTACATACTTTTTACTTGATTCAAAACGCTAGAAAATTCTCTGTATTAACTGTTTTATAAAATCTTAAATAGAAGTTATTTAAATAATAACAACTACGCTTTTTAAAAAAATGCAAATGTGAGTACAATGAGCATGGTTTTTCGCTCGAAAAAAGTTTTAAATAGCATGCTATATGGCTTAAATTGTTTGATGTTAAAGACCAGGACCGATAAGTTACTCCAAGATCCTAAACCAGTACAAAAACATAGATATCACGGTACTCACATTTACTCGGGAACACGTTTTTTATGCAATTTTCCACGTTTTTTCACCTAAATCCATCCACAGATTTTTTTTTCGCCGTTAAAAAAATTTCTTTTGATCTATATTTTCGTTAACTTAGAAAACTATAAAAAAATTAGTTGCATGTCTCAAAATAAAGTTTAAGTATTGATTTAAGCTAAGGACACGTAAATTGCCACTTTTTTGCAAATGACCCATAACTGAAATTAAATTTTAGAAATTTTACATGATTCTGCGGTATTAGTAAGTTCTTTGTATACTGTTTCGATGAATGTAAAAGTAAGTTTTTGATTCTGTATAATTTGGCTACATTTACGTGGAGCTTCAATTGTAGATAAAACTTGCGTTGGTAAAACGGTTTGAATATCATAAGGCTCTGGCAACGTAAAATTTTTGTTTTTTTTTGTGCCATAAATTTCGTGATTAATTCATTATTTTTAGTTTCTAAAACGCGATCTAGATACCATATCTTATTATAAATTACAATACAAACCAATCGTCTTTGATGAAGCTGTTTAAATTATACATTGCAGTTTCCTGTTTTGTTGTATTACGCCAATTTAAGTATTATCGTGAGCACTACTTTTATCGGTATTTTTTCTCTGTAAACCATAAGCAGTCATATTATAAAAATTAAATAATTTTCATGGAATTTGAAACGAAAAAAAAACTACAAATGAACTTCTAAAAAGTGAACTGAATCATTTAAAAAAAGTAGATACAATATGTCGTAGAATATTAACAGTAAATAGCGAAGAAATGCAAAATTTAGAAAATTTTATTTGATGTGCTAAAATTATTCTTTGAACAACTAACTAAAAACCAGCGTTGCTGAATTGTTAATTAGCCAATTAAAATTAAAATTTAAAATTTAATTTTCAATAAAAACTTTTATAATTGACAATTAAAATTTAGTTGTCAATTAAATTTTTTTTAATTATCAATTATAATTTAGCTGTCAATTAAATTCGTTTTAATTAACAACTAAATATTAATTGTCAATTAAATTTTTTTTAATAGACAATTAAATTTTAATTGTGAATTAATACAAACATAATTGACAATTAAATGTTAATTGTCAATTCAAATTTTATTAATTGACAACTAAATTTAATTGTTATAAATTTAATTGAATAATTTTGAATCATTAATTATAATTTAGCAGTTAATTGAAGTTTTTGTAAATTTACGCGTATACCACGCATATGAACAATAGTGAAAAATATTTATGTCAGGGTAGGTACTTTTACACTTGTACTTTACGTACTTGATGAGTATTATTATCTAAATATAAATTTTTAAATTAGAAGTTTATTGAAAATTTTTTGAAACTTTTGTATTTAATCGTTTCAGCACCCTTTACACAAATAACCATTCATCTTTAAAATTCAAAACATAAAGCATTCTTGTTACACAAAATACCTATAGTCTTAAAAAAATCAAAAAATTATTTAGAAAATTAGTAAATAATTTCGATGTACAAATATTCTTTTATTAAAGAAATATTAACGAGAAAATAATATACAAAAAAAATTGAAGCGTATATTTAAATTTGAGAACACAATTTGTAAATCTTTCGTATTTTTAGAATCAATTGTACGTGTGAACTAACTGCGCTGCTTAACAATATAATTATAGTAATAACCTATAATTATTAATTTATGTTATTATTAACAACTTTGAATTTAATGAAAACTTTGCTATAACTACATTCAACCGAGTGACGTTAGGAGCGAGGTATGCCTTGCTCGTAGTTGTTATTTTTGTATGAGCTACTTTACCTACAAATATCACGTATAAAAATGTTGAGTTATAATTCTTCTATGATCATATACAGCGAATCCAAAAACTCTATTGTGTATTCACTTTGGGGAAAAAAACATTCAAAATGGTTTACTTTGGGTTGATCATATATGATCATATACAGTGAACCCAAAAACTTAATTTGTGTATCAACTTTGGGAAAAAACTTCCAAAATCGTTTAATTTGGGAGGTTCATCAAGAAATATTTTTTTCAATTATAATTGCAAAATGTTCAATTCAAAGTTAAATTTTAGTTGTCAATTAACAAAAACTTTAATTGACAATTATATTTAGTTGCCAATTAAAAAAAATTTTATTGACAATTAATATTTAGTTGTTAATTAAAAAGAATTTAATTGACAGCTAAATTATAATTGTTAATTAAAAAAAATTTAATTGTCAATTAAAAAAGTTTTAAATGAAAATTAAATTTTAAATTTTAATTATTAATTGGCTAATTAACAATTCAGCAACGCTGGTGATTCTTTAAGACTACAGGTATTCTGTGTAATAAAAATGCTTTATGTTTTGAATTTTAAAGATGAATGGTTATTTGTGTAAAGGGTGCTGAAACGATTAAATATAAAAGTTTCAAAAAATTTTCTAATAAATTTCTAATTTAAAAATTTATATTTAGATAATAATACTCATCAAGTACGTAAAGTACAAGTGTAAAAGTACCTACCCTGACATAAATATTTTTCACTATTGTTCATATGCGTGGTATACGCGTAAATTTACAAAAACTTCAATTAACTGCTAAATTATAATTAATGATTGAAAATTATTCAATTAAATTTATAACAATTAAATTTAGTTGTCAATTAATAAAATTTGAATTGACAATTAACATTTAATTGTCAATTATTTTTGTATTAATTCACAATTAAAATTTAATTGTCTATTAAAAAAAATTTAATTGACAATTAATATTTAGTTGTTAATTAAAACGAATTTAATTGACAGCTAAATTATAATTGATAATTAAAAAAAATTTAATTGACAACTAAATTTTAATTGTCAATTATAAAAGTTTTTATTGAAAATTAAATTTTAAATTTTAATTATTAATTGGCTAATTAACAATTCAGCAACGCTGGTGATTCTTTAAGACTACAGGTATTCTGTGTAATAAAAATGCTTTATGTTTTGAATTTTAAAGATGAATGGTTATTTGTGTAAAGGGTGCTGAAACGATTAAATATAAAAGTTTCAAAAAATTTTCTAATAAATTTCTAATTTAAAAATTTATATTTAGATAATAATACTCATCAAGTACGTAAAGTACAAGTGTAAAAGTACCTACCCTGACATAAATATTTTTCACTATTGTTCATATGCGTGGTATACGCGTAAATTTACAAAAACTTCAATTAACTGCTAAATTATAATTAATGATTGAAAATTATTCAATTAAATTTATAACAATTAAATTTAGTTGTCAATTAATAAAATTTGAATTGACAATTAACATTTAATTGTCAATTTTTTTGTATTAATTCACAATTAAAATTTAATTGTCTATTAAAAAAAATTTAATTGACAATTAATATTTAGTTGTTAATTAAAACGAATTTAATTGACAGCTAAATTATAATTGATAATTAAAAAAAATTTAATTGACAACTAAATTTTAATTGTCAATTATAAAAGTTTTTATTGAAAATTAAATTTTAAATTTTAATTATTAATTGGCTAATTAACAATTCAGCAACGCTGGTTTTTAGTTAGTTGTTCAAAGAATAATTTTAGCACATCAAATAAAATTTTCTAAATTTTGCATTTCTTCGCTATTTACTGTTAATATTCTACGACATATTGTATCTACTTTTTTTAAATGATTCAGTTCACTTTTTAGAAGTTCATTTGTAGTTATTTTTTCGTTTCAAATTCCATGAAAATTATTTAATTTTTATAATATGACTGCTTATGGTTTACAGAGAAAAAATACCGATAAAAGTAGTGCTCACGATAATACTTAAATTGGCGTAATACAACAAAACAGGAAACTGCAATGTATAATTTAAACAGCTTCATCAAAGACGATTGGTTTGTATTGTAATTTATAATAAGATATGGTATCTAGATCGCGTTTTAGAAACTAAAAATAATGAATTAATCACGAAATTTATGGCTCAAAAAAAAACAAAAATTTTACGTGGCCAGAGCCTTATGATATTCAAACCGTCTTACCAACGCAAGTTTTATGTACAATTGAAGCTCCACGTAAATGTAGCCAAATTAAACAGAATCAAAAACTTACTTTTACATTCATCGAAACAGTATACAAAGAACTTACTAATACCGCAGAATTATGTAAAATTTCTAAAATTTAATTTCAGTTATGGGTTATTTGCAAAAAAGTGGCAATTTACGTGTCCTTAGCTTAAATCCATACTTAAACTTTATTTTGAGACATGCAACTAATTTTTTTATAGTTTTCTAAATTAACAAAAATATAGATCAAAAGAAATTTTTTTTAACGGCGATAAAAAAAAATTTGTGGATGGATTTAGGTGAAAAAACGTGGTAAATTGCATAAAAAACGTGTTCCCGAGTAAATGTGAGTACCGTGATATCTATATTTTTGTACTGGTTTAGGGTCTTGGAGTAACTTATCGGTCCTGGTCTTTAACATAGTTCTTACTGCACGCAATACAAACAATTTAAGCCATATAGCATGCTATTTGAAACTTTTTTCGAGCGGAAAACCATGCTCATTGTACTCACATTTGCATTTTTTTAAAAAGCGTAGTTGTTATTATTTAAATAAATTCTATTTAAGATTTTATAAAAAAGTTAATACAGAGAATTTTCTAGCGTTTTGAATCAAATAATAAGTATGTAACAATAAATAAAAAGCAATATAATCAATGTAGGTATCTATTTTATATCTTTATAGTTAATAAAACTATAGAAAAATGATATGACTACGATATTCCTTAACCTCTTACTTTTAATCTTTGTAAGCAATTAAAATATCATAAAGGGCAACTTTTAAAAACGTGTACACGAATAAAAATTAGTTGTATAATTACTCAAGAATTCAGTTTTAAAAAATTATAAATGTGCTTGCTCATTTATTTTGATAAATTTTTCCAATGCCAACGAAATAATATGAATCGGTTCATTATTTTAATGAAAGTACTATTAATCAATTGCAACTTATTCAGTGCAGTATTTATTCGAAAGAAATTGAATGTGTTGGTTAAATTTAAGAGGGAATTTTCAATTTTTGTAATGAATAAACTGCATTGCATAAACTGAAATTGGTTCGTACAATTATTAAAAAAATGTATAGATTAATATTTTTTTCTTGCCGTAAGGATATTTTTTCTAAGCTGAAATGTGTATCTATAAACGTTAACGAATGTTTAAAAAAAAAGAAGATTTAATTAGCATATGAAGAATTAAAACGAAAAAAAAATATGGAGCAAGCGGGACTCGAACCCGAGACAGCAAAAGCAAAGACGACAGGCACGCGCGTTAGCCACCTCGGCTGTCGGTGCACTGAACATCTATAGCTTGTATGTCGCATATGTTCATAGAGAAGCTCTGGAACTTACATTTAATTATCGAAGCTTAAGTTATAGGTACTTGCTATTCTACTTGAGGTAAACGTGTAATGTGCATAAAATAAAATTTTAATTATAGCGCCACGAGGACAAACTACGCGACTCCCGAATTGCTTTCGCGGCGCGCAGAGAAAATATACTGCCGTTCGCTCCGCCCACCAGCCAGGCGCACGTTCCCCCTCTTCTTACAGCAGGCGCACGTTTGGTATATACCCGCTCCATAACTCTACTGAATTGTGCGCCAGCTTCGACGCTAATCCGCAGCGCGGCGCTCGAGTCAGTGGCTTCTTTCGGGCACGCACCGTAGCCTTGACGTTAGCAATCTCTCTACTCATCTCTGATATGCCACTATGTCCCTACTACCATCCTGGCCTCCCTTGGTGATAAATAAGGAAGACTGGTTGTGCGATGATAGAGTCAATAAGATGTGTTGAGACCGTATGTGTGACCGT
Organism: Gastracanthus pulcherrimus; assembly: GCA_949152435.1. Classification (NCBI taxonomy): domain Eukaryota; kingdom Metazoa; phylum Arthropoda; class Insecta; order Hymenoptera; family Pteromalidae; genus Gastracanthus; species Gastracanthus pulcherrimus. The sequence continues at coordinate 111,324,281 of OX424575.1, read as the reverse complement.
AATGATTGGTCACTAACGGGAAGAGGATGGATTTTAAAATAATGAATTAAAATGAAAATTAGATGAATAGGATTAACCCTATAAATTGGTATGAAAAGCAAGGTGTTCGTTGACTTTCGGAAAGCAGCAAAACGGCTTCCCGATGAGTAAAAAATTCACCATTACCCGTTGATAGAGATAAAACTGATGATTAGAAAATTATTTGGGAATTGTAATTTTAAGTCAAAATGAAAAGACAAAAAGGTGAAAATTCAAACGAATATTGTTGAGGTATAAAAATTCTTGATGAGAATAGTCAAAATAGATAGTACGCCGGTCCAAATAACCAAATAAGGAGAAAATATTTACGCCAAAAATTTTTCATCCTCATTACAGTGATGGAGCAGCATAGAGAGACATAAGCCGTCCATATCAATATTGACTATACATGAGAGTCTAAATTGATATAGAAGAATTTTGCTGTTATATGCGGAGTTTGAGTTTAAGTTGTTTACGTTCGGTCGAAAGGTTCTAACGTTCCCCGAACCCAACCCAACTGAAAGTTGAGGTCAAATGTAAGCAAAACAAACTTGAATGTAAATATGTATGGAATGTGACCGTTGAAATTAGAAAATTGTGGAGATATAAATGAAGATGTTCTAGGGCAGAATTGATATATTGATTGATTGAAATATTGATAAAAATTGACAGAAATTAATAATTGTTAAAATGCGAGCCCAGCTATTTAATAGTAGAGTCGTAGTCAGAATAAATTCTTTTTTTTTAAAGTTTGTTAGAATTTTTTAAATTTAACTATGGGGGACATTATTATATAATATGATATATAATAAATGAGAATGAAGAAATAAAGAGATGCGTACGAATTAATGCGAATTAACCAGTACAATTGAATAATACTCGTTCAGGTGGTCGATGGACACTTATGAAAATGTGCGTGATTAAAGATACATAGAAGATATTATTTTGTTTCCCTTAAGTTCTCCAGCCAGAAAGAGCGTCACTAGAATTCCGCACCTCCGGCGTCAGCAGGCATAAATGACCTCTCGGTGGGAAGCCTCCTCCGAGTAAAGGTCGAGAGTTAGGAAAACCGACGATGTATATCTGCCGGCCTCCTTGAAGGTTTCGAAAAGTTCGCTTCGAATATCGAATATCCCAACACTGTTTCACCAAACTTGTACAAATATAAAACTAATCGGGGGACGAGGGGACAAAGGAATGAAATAGATGATTTCTTGAGTGTGATTTTGAATGTGATTTTTGGAAAAAGGCGAATGAACGAATAAAAACCAGTAACTGGCTGAATTTTGTGATAAGTCACGAAAGTTGAGAGAGAATTGAGAGAGTTGTGGACTCGGCCCACAGAACTCCAAGCAAACAGCGAAAGACGGAGACAGGAAAGATAGAGCGGGAGAGCGAGAGTACAGAACGTCCGTTCACTTCAAGTTCTGCGCGTCGAGTCCCTCTGTTACTACCTCGTCCGATCAGCTGACAACTGCATTATTCTTTTTTTTTCCTGTAGGTATTTAGGACTAGCCTAATATATCCCCATTGCCATCCTGATCTCCCTCTATTGGTGAAAATGGAGATCAGGTGTGAAAATTGATGTGACTGATCTTGAAAGGAAGGTTATCTTGTTGTGAAGTAGAAATATGTTAATCCGAGGCCGAAGAGCAGCCCCCGCATGGGTTTTCCAGCGTAGAAAGATGTTCTGCTACTGTCTCGATGAAGCCAGGCGCGGGGATAGCTATAGGTCAACAGATTATCTGGTGTAAATAGTTAAAAGATAACTTTTCCATTTCTCTTTACTACAGAGTATATCAGAGAAGCGGGATAAAGGACAGGCTAGAGATTGAAATCTGGATACAAATATTTTTAGAGAAATTATGCTAATTACAATATGATATTATTAAATATCAATGTTATTTACAATAAAAAAGTCAGCAATGGCAAGGCCGACATTAGTATTATATAGGTTACGTATGTCACGAACGTCTTCGTCGTCGTTAATTCTACGTCTATTAAGATATTCAACTAAATCAGTCGTGTATAACGCGTGCATATTACAGCGGAATAGTGGGTGTTCGAGGTTGTGAGTGTCTGCTGTACACTCACAATATTCGTCCACCTTGATTCCTTTTGAATGTAAATGAAACCTAGATTTATCATGACCACTCAAGAGTCGGTTGAGCATACAAATCTTCTTTCTATCAGCCCATGAGCGATTGAGCCAAGTAACCGGTGAAAAATCATTGTTGTGATGTATCATATATTTTCTGACCTTACGTCTCCCCCCGTATTCTATTGTAAACGTGTTCATTTCAGAGATAAGAGAAATCCTGATCTTGGAATATAAATTAGAATACCAGAAGTAATGAAAATCGATATTTATATTTTCTCTGGCGATATTTGCCCGTGCATCAGCCCTCTCGTCGCCGGGGATGCCCACGTGGAACGGGATCCAGACAACGGAGATCTGATGCCCTTTTCTAGTGAGATCATATATTTTTTCTCTGATTTCAGATATGAATATATGCATGTTAGATTTTAAGCCTGTGGATTGTAGTGCATTAAGCAAACTAAGACAATCGGAAAAAAAGACAAATTTTGAATTTTGAACTAGGTAGGCAGAATTAATTGCTTGAAGGAGAGCAAAAGCTTCGCACTCAAAAATAAAATAAGCGGGTTTCAAACTAAATAAAAATTCAAAGTCAGGATAATTTGGAACTATACCTGCATCATAGCCGCTGGCTGGCCCCATAGATCTGTCTGTAAAAAATTGAGTGAAATTAGAGAAACTAGAAGAGGTGAGATCATTGAAGTATTTTATAATATTGGAACGGTCAAGGACAAGATCTCTACCTAATGTGGTATTTATAAGTTTTTTGATATATATAGAAAAGTATGAGGTGTTATAAGTAGGCAAAGTGTCAACTTGTATAATATTATTAAAATCTAGACTTAGGTTAATCCAACTATTATATAGGAGGCCGTATTTGTATAGTTGTCGACATCTAAGTTAGATCTATGGTCGTAATGATTTCTTAGGGTGGTGAAAATTGGGAGTGTAAGTACGGAGCGGCAGTACAACATAGCGTAATAATTATATCGATTTTTTTTCGATCAGTTCAATAAACGATATATTTACATGTAATATTATGAATAACAATAATATTGTAGCGAATGTTTATTAACGTCGAGATTAACGGTAAGTCGATAAATATGGAAATTGATTCAGGAACTTACTACACTGTAATGTCTGAAGGTTTCATTGAAAATAATTTTAAGAATCTAAGAATTACTAAAGCCTTTAATGATATCATTCATTAAGTTTTACGACTACGTGTACGGTCGTAGAATAATTTTACGCACGGATCACAAACCATTAGAGACGATTTTTGGACTAAAAACAGGTATACCGCTAACGGCGGCGAGTAGGCTACAGCGTTGGGCGTATCTTTTGTCCGGATTCCAATATAATATCGAATGGATTAAAACCGAAGAAAATAGTAATTGTGACGCATTATCACGTTTGCCCATAGAAGATAACACGAATCTTTTTGGCGCGGAATTTATGTCGATTCATTACGTATCCGAGAATGTAGACATAATCGACTGGAAAAAAGTAGCATCACAATCAAGACGCGACAAAATTCGAGCGAGCATAATAAAATTATGTATTTTTGGTTGGCCTAGTGACAGTAAGAACTTATCCGACGATGAAAAAAAATATTTTACGAGGCGAAAAGAACTATCGGTCGAAGAAAATTGCCTTTTCTGGTGCTACAGAATTATAATTCCGGATTGTTTACGCGAGCAGCTACTAGATGACTTTCACGCTTCTCATTTCGGGATAGTAAAAACAAAAGCTTGTACGTGTGGTGACCGGGCATCGACGCCGATATCGAAAATATTATCAAGTCATGTCAAATTTGCGTTGAAAACCAAAAAGCACAACCACACGTACCACTCGCTCCTTGGCCGTGGCCCGAGAAGGCATGGGACAGAATCCACTGTAATTTTTTGGAACTATTTTTTAACCACATGTATTTGGTAATTCTAGATTCCTATTCAAAGTGGCCGGAAGTAATCAATTTTCGACAGAATTCTAAGGCGAGAAAGTTAGTAGAAACGTTTGAAACTTTATTTGTACGACACGGGTTACCGAACCATATTGTGACAGATAATGGCAAACAAATTTCGAGCATAGAATTTTTGAGACAGAAGGGAGTCAAGCAGAGCTTTTCACCTCCGTACCATCCGGCCACGAACGGTGCCGCGGAAAACTTCGTCGGTACGTTCAAAAATAAAATGGGTAGATACGGCAATAAACCAGTTTTTTTTTATTATCGCAGTATACCGTATTGCACTACGAGTTAATCACCGGCACAGCTATTTTATAAGAGGGAGCTTAAAACATGGTTTGATCTACTTCGCCCTAACTTACACGATAAGGTTGCAAATAAACAAGGCTCGAAAATTGTTGCTAGTCCGCACGCGCGAAAGATTGAGTTAGATGCAGGAGATTCGATTATGATGGACAATTACTGAGTGTCAGGCGGAAAGCGCATCGATTGCGAAATTGTAAGGCGCTTATCACCGTCAACGTTTCGCGTTCAGTCTGAGTCTGACATTATAACGAAAAGGCACGCAAATCAAATTGTAAAACCACTGCACCGGTCAGTACGAATCGCGAATAAATCGAAGCTTCCTATTTAAAAAAGGGTAGAAATTGTAGTGTATGCGCACTGTATATCAATACAGGCAACATTGCGCCGTGTGCGTGTAAGCACCATAAAGCTTGTGTATGTGTGTAAGCGTGAGGCTGCTTTGTAAGCAGCTTCTGAGAGGCAGAACAAACCACGCAGCCGACAAAGCAACATATAATAAATAGTGTATAGTATACGCCTGTGTACATTAATTTCCCTGGCCAGCTTCCCTACTTGATTCCTACTATATTCACGCAAGGCGATACTTTGCATTGGTTGTTGCCTTTATCCTGCAGAAATTTGTTTGCCGCCTTCTTTTTCTTAATGTAGGCCCACTCCATATGCCTCTTAATTTTACAAAAGTTGCAAGTCACTCCTCTGCAAAGTCTTGTCGTGTGTCCCGTATTTCCACAGCAGTAGCATGTTTTGCTCTCATTGTGTTTTGTGTAGGCTTTCGCAGATTGACCGTCACTTCGTTGCGAGTTATGTTTACTTCTATCTTCACTGCGTTACTGCTGCCAGGGCTTGGCTGTCGTTCGATGATCTAATGCGAAATTCTCCAGCTTGTAGCTTTTCGACGATAATGTGAGCTGTGACTTCCTTGAGGGCTGTATCAAATGTTAGATCAGAAAGTTTGAATAATTCTATCCGTGTTGACTCATCAAGAATGCCGCACACAAATTGATCACGTAACGCGTGGCTTAAATCTGTGAAGTTACAATATAAAGCCAACTGTCTCAGCCGTGTAGCAAAGTCTGCAATTGGTTCGCTCGACTCTTGCTAAGCACGATTGAATGTGCAGCGTTCTATGACCTCGGATGACTTTGGCTTGAGAGATCCACTCAAGAGTGCTACTAAATCGTTGTACGACTTTGTAGCTGGTTTTCCGGCGCGTACAAATTCTTCAAAAGTAATATAAGTGTCTTCGTCGCAGTATGTTAGCAAATGCGCTCTCTTTGACTCTGGCGTGGTTATAGATTTCACTATGAAGTGCAGCTCCAGCCTTTCTGTGAACGATTCCCAATCGCCCGACTCTAGGAGAAAAAAAAGCTTCGTGTTTCCTGACATTTCGTCGTCGCTGCTTTCGCTCTCGCTCTCTCTGTCGTCACCCACGTTCGCGCCGTCGCCTTCTCGACTATTTGGAGCCTGATTCTCGGAGCTAGTGGACGCGGTGCCGGTTCCTGTATTAGCGGCCTCCTCGGTCCTGGCCTCCGCTTGCATACCTTGTTGTTGAATTTCTTTTCTTACTAATGCAACGAGTGTTACTCTTAGGTTGTACCACGAATCGTTTTTGTCTACTTCGATACCTCTCGCTTTTAATTGAGTGACAATCTCAGCTTTCTTCAGATGCTGTGCCTGAGTTCGCGTTAATGGGTCGGTGCCGGGTCCAGAGCCGCTCGCACTCATTAGCGATATTACGCGCACTTCGTATGTCTGTTTCCGCATCAAGCCCTGCGCGACGGTTATGCCACGTGGGGATTTTTACTTCACTATACACATACAGCACGTGTGTGCAATTCGTGGAGTTTCGTGAACGAAATAGAAAGAAAAAAAATATTGTTCGTTGTTTTCTGTGTCATGAAAGCCTGTGCCAAATGTCGTTTTCGGTCGGACGCGAACCGCACTATCGGACTAGCTTAATGGCATCGTGTATGCGCAGTTCCCCTCGTCGCTCACCGGAGCTCGTCCTCCTCTGCCTCTCGGCACTTTTCTGCTGGAGACCTGCAGATGATCCTCGTCGCTAAATGCAATGTATCGTCTTGCGTGGGTATAGTAGGAATCAAGTAGGGAAGCTGGCCAGGGAAATTAATGTACACAGCCGTAGACTATACTGTATTTATTATATGTTGCTTGGTCGGCTGTGTGGTTTGTTCTGCCTCTCAGGAGCTGCTTACAATGCGGCTTCACGCTTACACACATACACACGCCTCTCGGTGCTTACACGCACACGGCGCAATGTCGCATGTGTTGATATACAGTGCGCATACACTACAGGAAGGATCTTCGTGAATAAAGTTCTTCCGGTTTGAAGGGTGGGAGTGCCCGAGATATGATGCAGGATATTTATTGGTGTGGTAATCACACAGCCTATTGCTTTGCGTAGAGCAGCATTCTGAATCACATCTAACTTGCGAAGTGTGGTTTAGTGGCATTGTGAATTTTTTTTTGTATTTTTTGTTTTTTTGTTAGATTTTCTTTTATTTTTTCTCGAACTTCCGATATTTTCGTGTATTTTATATCAATAGTTTGATTAAAGATGTAAAGATGAGAATTCAACCACTGCTTTAAGTAGTCTTGTTGAATAAGATTCATCATTAATTGAATTTATTTTATAACGACTCCAGAATTTCAAGAACTCGCGATGAACTGACTCTCCACTTTGCTCGGACCAAAATCCTAGAGCATTGTTATCATCGATATACGAGGTCTGTCCCAAAAGTATCCGACCTACCTCGATTTCTCGGCGCTTGATTTATTGTTCGTCATCCAGGGGGTGGCATCCTTCAAAGTAGTCCCCATTTGATTGAACAAGATGCTCATATCGATGTTTCCACTTATTAAAGCACTCTTGAAAGTCACAACTTCGGAATCGCCTTTAGTGCATTCGTCGCATTAGTTTCAACAGTCTGTTTATTGTCGAATCGATGTCCTTTAAGCAGCATTTTCTATCGAGGAAACAGCCAAAAGTCGCAGGGAGCTATATCAGGACTGTATGGAGACTGGCGGAGCTGCGCAACACTGTGTTTCAATAAATACTGCTGCACAAGGTTTGATGCGTACGCTGGGGCATTGTCGTGATGAAGAACCTAATCACCGGTTTCTCAAAGATGCGGTCGTTTTCTTCTGATTGCATTACGTAATCTTTTCAAAACTTCAACGTAGTACTCTTTATTGATTGTCTGGCCTGTAGGGGCATATTCGTGGTGCACAACGCCCTCATAATCGAAAAAAACAATCAACATTGACTTGATGTTGCTTCGACTTTGACGAACTGTTTTCGGACAGATGTGCGGCCACTTTTGAACCGCCTATACCACTCTTTTATTTGTGTTTTGCCCATACACTCATCTTTAAAGGCCTTTTGCAACATTTCAATAGTTTCCGCACAACTTTTACCGAGATTAAAGTAAAATTTTATGCAAATTCGCTGTTCGGTTCGTTCTGCCATTTTTAGCAATAAGCAAATTGCGACGAACGCAAAAAAGTCGTTGTAAACAAATACACGCTGCGCGGGAACTAAGGCGTTTCATCGGTATCTCAGGCTACTGATGAGAAGGTTAGGAGTTGCTGGTGACGTTCGTACCCTCCGAAGGTCGCCTGAGTCTCTCCGCGCGAAGATATGAACGTTGGTCGGATACTTTTGGGACAGACCTCGTATTACAAAGATTCTTGAATATGTGCAAGAATAACATGAATTTTCAATCCTGTAGATACATCTTCGATACTCTTCAAAGCTGTGTCTAATTCAGATATGTAAGTATCTAGTGAGGGACCGACTTTACCAGAAGTGAAACAACGATTTACGACCTTGTTCATGGCTTTCAAAGCAGATATGTAGGGTACGATTTTGAAATAACCTACATCTTTGTAAATTTCTGGATCTTCAAGCTTGTCGACTTCCTTAAGTAGTTTTCTACATGCATTCCCTTCAAACGAATCATCGTGATAGTTCTTTGAAATGAGTTTCAATTTCTTGGGCCATAATAGAGCTTTCTCTTGACCTAAAAGAGGTACTAAACCCTTCCAAAATAAATGATTTACAAAACCTTGTAAAACATGAAGTTCAGGGATAATACATTTCTGTAAAACGTGAGTGTCATCATCTTCAGTGAAAAGAGGAAGATTGACTGTGCTATGGCATTCTTTGCTGTATTTTTTGTCTTTTCCTACTTGACAAAACATTTCGTAATCTTTCCTCAAATCACCATATGTTTTCAATTTCAAGTGATTTTTTTTTCCTGACTCATCAATTGAACTTGTTTGAACGTCACTACTTGATAGACCCCTTTGGATTTCGTCGCTCCTCAAATCCGCTCTTGAAATGAAACAGTATGGACAAGGAAACGTTGCTGTTGCAGTTTGTTGACCATTTATTATGAGTTGAAGCTTGAAATCTGCAACAAATTTGAATGGAATATTATTAATATTCGTTAGTTTGAATAACAGTTTCACATTTTCATAAGTTTCTTTTATTTGAGGAACTGTGCTCAATAAAATCAATTTATCTACGCTAGAAAGCTTACCTCTTTTACTTATAGTACCACCCTCAGAATAGAGCTTCCTTTTCCTAGTTGACTCATTTATATTTTCCGATCTAGAATTATCGTCATCATCATGATCAATCTGGTCTGTAGAACAGTCAATGCTGGGAGAATAATTTTCGGGAAGTATGGTCAAACTTATCTTGAAAAAACCTTGATCTCCATCAGCCATAGCTTTTATTAAGACATTTCCTTCCAGATTTCTCTCTTTTATAACGGCATCAAGGAGTTCTTCAGCATCTGCATACACAACAGATCTTTTCTGTTTAGATGACGCATTTTCACATTCAAATTCATAAAAACCTGCTTTATATATGTCTTTCAAAATATTTGATTGATCTGACATGTGTTTTAAATAATTTGCTGGAATAGACTATCTCCCAACATTACATCTCAGAAAATTTGTTATCTTTCTCATATTATTTGTGGAAGCTCCAAGACCAATCCGAATATTATCTAAACTCTCTGCTTTAAATGAGATGTCTTTCTTCTCAGCAGGGTTTACAATGATTCTTGATTTTCGACCAGCAGTAGTGAAATTCAATTCAACGTTTTGCAACTTTGAAATATTACTAGCTTCAGAAACAATCTTTTTCTGTACAATAGTAGTCACAATTCGTTCTTGATCCTTTCCAGAAAGCTTGTCAATAATGTTGCTTACGTTTTCTGTAAAATTTTTACAAATGTGACTCTTTCCCTTGCCTATCTCCTGGAAACAGTTTTTACATAGTACAATAGAGTTCTTGGCTTGATTATTTTCAACTCTTGGAACTGAGAGTGATTCTGTTTTTGAAGATCCATGGGGTCCGTTAGATACATCAATAACAACGTTTAAATCTCCTTTTTTCCTTTGCCTTTTACGCTCTTGATGTGGCCTTTGTACCTGCCAGTTAAACATATATAACAGTTACATATAACTTTTGTACGAGTTTCTTTTGGCAGAACTATGTCTTTGTAATTTGGCATAACTGGTAAAGACCTGGAAAAAAGACCTTTTTCAGCATCTAATAACACGAGATAACAGGATCTACAAATGCTTACTGGAAATTTATCGTCACTTTTATCAAAGTCTTTTGATATAAATTTCCTTATGACTTTTTCAGTATTTTCATTGGCAATGAATTTTTCAGGATGAATTTTTCCAAAAACGATTTTTTTACCACATGGGGTGCATACTTTCCTCCTATTCTCATCATGAGAACATTTCAGTTCTGAATGAGACATTTTTTAAACTGTTATGATATGTTGGAATAAAGCATTCGAATGATTTGAGAGATAAATATTTTTGCGCCAAAAAGTGATGAATCACTTTAAGAAAAGGTTTGGTTCTTTCGCTAGACGAAATATCCGGAATATTAATTCAATATTTTTTACTCAGTTATACTTTTCGAAACTCTAAAGTTCTCTTACATGTTATGTTATTCATATGCGCCACCTATGAATTGAGAAAAGAAATAAAAATGAGCGCGAAATTTTTAAAGTTTAATGGATAGGATTTTTTAGCGTAAATATACGTGTTGATATACTAATATGTCGATATTTCGCTACCAGGATCAGCTAGGATTTTGATTATTCCAGATTTTGACTATATAAATGATGTAGAAACACCATGTGAAACCCGATTTTAGATCAATTTTTGTCAAACCTTTTCCTTCTTCAGGACCAGTGTGTACGAGCTTTGGCCATGACGATGTTTGAATGTAGCATAGAAAGATAATCGGCACAGGAGTTGCCTCTTCTGAAACCAGAGGCGCATCCTGGTAGCAGATTGTTGTTTTCTATCTACCATTGCAACCTATCGTTTAAAGTTCTTTCGAGAGTCTTTAGTAAAGTAGAGACTAGAGCAATGGGACGAAACCCACCCTCATTTTTGGCAATAAAACAAATATTCAAGAGTTTGCAGAGCCATTTGTTCGAAGACAGGGGCACAGCTTTTAAGACCTTTTAATAAGGGATTCCATCCGGACCAGAGTCAGAATGGGATTTAGATTTGTCAATAGCTGCTTGGATTTCGGACGTTTGGAAAGGACTATTTAAAACCTCACCCTCAGAGTATGAATAGTTCATTGAAGGAAACTCATTGTAACTATAATTTTTAGATACCTTATCGAAAGCATTGATTAATTCCGAATTGGCAGTCGGATCATTGCTTAAACAATTGGTGGCTGTATTTCCATAGAACCTGTTTTTATATTTCTTAATAAACCTGCAATTTTGAATAAGCGGGTTATGCGGGATTCAGAGTAGAAAGAAATCCTTTAAAGCTGTTATTTTTGGTAAATTTTAAGAATTTCGAAAATTCAGTACATGTTTCTTTAAAGGCACTCAAATTTTCCGGACTTGGATTAAACTTAAACTCCTGAAGTTTAGCCTTTCTCTTGTCAACTGCATCTGAACATTCGGCTGTCCACCACATGGCATTTTTAAAAGTTTTTTTTTAGCTGATCCAGTTTGAACCTTTTAAGGTTAGAGTTATCTAATGCATTAAAAAGACATTCAATAAATTTATTGTATGATTCCATACAGTTTAAGCTTGGATCATCGAAGATGTACACATCTCGATACATGATTTCCTTAAATTGAGTCCAGTCTACCTTAGTAAAACCAAATTTTTTGTTACTCTGGAACGCCGATGGTTAAAATCAGAAAATTTAGTGGAGATGGGGAAATGATCATTTCCCAGCGGGTCTGAACGCATGGACCAATTTATGTGGTCTCGAATAGAAGAAGTACATATAGATATGTCCAGACAACTATTGTTGTCCCCTACCCTAGTAGCGGATCCAGCATTTAACACGTGAAAGTCAGGAAAATTGTCCAAGGCCTGGAGTAAAATTTTCCCCAGAGAGTTAGTAGAGTAGTGTAACTCCCCCATACTTGATTCTGGGCGTTTAAATCACCCATAAGTAAAGTATTGTAGTATAGTATTGGGTAGGCTGTGAACTTCATTTAAAAAGAGATTGAACTTATTGAAAGAGATGATAATGTCGGGGGGGGGGAGGGGGTTGTAAGCCGCCACAAGGTTAACATTTTTTTGAAGAAATTTTTAGAGCAATATACTCAAGGTTGTTAGGGGCAGCTTCGAGAGAGAAGCAGGAAAACTTCAGGAATTTCCTTATATAAAGTAACAAGCCACCAGCATTGATGTTCTATCCCTTGTTTCTATCCAATCTAACCAAGTCAGGAATATGCTTTGTAGAAGAATAATTATTTATTTTAGATTCTGCAATACATAAAATATCGCAGAAGTTTGATAGATTCAGAATTTCAGGCCACTTACTGGATACTCCATTTGCGTTCCAGTATATGATATTAAACAGATTGCTCATGTTGTTTAGGATAATATGTTATCAAAGTTCAATATCTCTGATGTACCGTTGCTAATTTCGATATCTCTAAGATTATCATATTGAAAAGTTTTAGATGTAAGCCGATTTACTGGCTCTTTATTTGATATATTTTCTTTATCTTCGTTGTCTAACTTCTTGAGTTTCCTCTCAAGTTTCTTCTTCCTCCTTGATGCTCTAGACTTCGAGGAGGCAGAGGAGCTATTCAAGTCGGAGGAGAGCACTGGTGAGGTGGTACCAGTGTCAGCTTGTACTACCATTTTTTCTCTAGGATTTGAATTTGTAGAGTTTTGTATATCAACCGATGTAGTGTCAACAGAGTGTGAATGGTTGTTACTATTGTCACTAGCCAGTGTACCTCGCTCGCTAATGCTCGCTCGGTGAAAGTTACTCCTTAGTTCACTAATTAAAGAAAGCAGTTAAAATATTAATTCAGTTGTTTTATAAGAGTATGAAAACAGGATGTATTAGCGGTAAAAGAAGGTTCATATAATTTTCTAATTTTTTAGCAGCCGGACTGTCGATTTTTTGTGTTGAACTACATTAGAAGATAAGCTTATTTCTTAATGTTCTCAAGTATATTAAATAATTGTAACATGAACATTTAAGAAAGTGTAATGAAAGTATTCTTTTTTCCAATATTTGCTCACTGTTTTACCCCATATAAAATTTAAAATTGTTAAAAAAATAAAGACAAATAGATGAATTTACGAAATGGTCTTTTATTTCATAATATTGGAAAAATTTAAAAAAAATATACCCTCAATCCTTGAAAAAGCTGAATTAGAAAAGGAACTAATTGGTTTATTATAAACTATGTAATAATAAATTGACAGCAATTTTTATGTAATTTATCAAACTGATCAATCTGGAGGTCAATAATAATTCATCAGAATAATTTAATATATTTACTTTATTTCAATTTTATTTGCATTTGGCAACATGACGCCCGAATCCTTTAGGATCAAACGTTTTTTTGCATATATTACAAATTCTGCTATAGCATCTTCGAATATGTCGTGCCAAATTTTGTGCTGTTTGAGGTTTATTACAATTTGGGCACATTGGCGAACTTTTTAAATGAGTTCTTTCATTTTGTTTTCGCACAGATTCTTTCGTAGAAAACTTTTTATCACATGATTTACATTCAAATACACTTAATCTGTGATTAAGTTGATGAACCACAATCATCTATGTCGCAAAAATGCTTCTGAACTTTCTTCACAGAAATAGAATGTTCTAACTGTACATTGCACAACAATTTAGTAATCGCATTACCTGGACATACAAAAGGAATGTACATGTTATTCGTCAAATTCCATAAGGAACTTCCGACGTTGACTGCTTCAGCAAAATTATATCCAAAATTAATTACTTGGTGAAAAACAAAACAGTTCAAATAAACCAGGTCACCTGGACACTGCAATATTATATCAAAATTAATATTGTGTCTTTTTAAGTATGATAGAGCTATTACAAGATTTTTATGATTGATTGGCATAGAGCAACCATCAAGCCACGAATAAGTATTTTTGTTATTTTGCTTTTTTAAATTTCGTATATCATTTGATACAATATTTAGCACCTTGCTATTATGAGCTGTATCAACGATCAGCAATAATTTCATGGAATTTGGCAAGCCACCATGCATAATATTGGCACTATCGAGATTTGAATCTTCGCAGTTCATATCTATGAATATTATTTTAATATATTATATAATATAATCGTAAAAAATATAATATGTAGGAATGTTGATTCCTGAGCACTGTCCAAGATCATTATTTATTACACTACTTATATTGTGCGGCAAGTCATTTAAATGAGAAACTAAATCTGGTTTTGAAATGTTCATTGCATAAATTGGACGAATTTTATTCTGAACTATGTTAAAAATAGCTTCTTCATAAGCTTTAATAATAGTATTTTTATTTGAACAATCAATTTTGATTTGACCTTGTAACATCTATAATAATATCGATTTAATTAATATATTGCAATACGGTACTTAACGAATTTTAATATATATGTAAACTTATAACCTCACTATTGTGTAATAAAGTAAGTAGATTAGAATTTAGTTTCTTGTAAATTTTTAAATTGATGTACAATCCCGGTACTACAGTTTCTTCTAAATTAATATATACAAAATCATTTTTGAATCCTGTCGCTACATCATCCAAAGAGAAATTCATCGGAACAATTGCATTCTGAAACTAATAAATTTTAAAATCAATTATTAAGGCCAGGGCAGGGTTTTGCACTTTCGAAAAATCGATTTCCTTTTTTTTGCTTTTTCTTGTAGTATAACATCTTAAGAATGTTGTCCCAAAATTTCAAATCGATCGGAGTAAAACTCTAGAAGTTATAGACCTTTTAGTTCCCTATCCTCGAAGTCTAATCGCAGCAGCTGCAAGCGCTCGAAAACGAAGCGTGCAGCTGATGAGCAGGTATACAGTTTATTCTCTCTGTGATCATTCTGTTCCGATTTCATGTTTTGAAAAGGTCGTATTTAGTAAGGAGAAGCAGTTGAAGCCTTATATACATGCTATATACGTGTTTATATTTCCAAAAGAAAGAGAAGCGTCAGTTGACCGTTGAACCTTCGTTCGATCGCGTGCCACGCAGTGACTTTATAATAGTGCTCGTGAAATTGTTTCTTTAATTATAAAATGCCGAGAAATTCAAAAGCTTCACGAGAGGAGCGGAGTAGCTCAAGAATTTATTTGAGTAGACCGAGAAAAAGGCCTAACCCAATGGACAAATCCGACGATAAAGTTACGAGTGACAATGTAGCAGAAGATACTGAAAAACATTTCAGAATTATTGATTTTTTACAAGTATTTTATGTAATTTCAAGTGTAGTTAAGTGTGCTGAATGCGATGGAAAAGTTGTGTTTCAATGTTGTAAAAAAGAAGGTCTTGGTTTTGAGATACAAGTGAAGTGCTCCAATTGCAATCCACGCTACATACCGTCGAGTGAAAAAATTGGTTACCGCTACGAGATTAACACTCGATTTGCCTTTACAATGCGTGCATTAGGTTTAGGCCTAGCAGGGTGTAATAAATTCTGCGGCTTAATGGACATTTCAAGTCACTTTTTATCCAAAACATCTTACTTAAGTAATATATCCATGATCGCAACTTCTGTACAAACTACTGCTGAAAAGTTTCTCCTTTCCGCTGCACAAGAAGAAATAAAAATAACGAAGGAAAATTCAGAATCTGATGTTTTGACCGTTTCGGGAGATGGGACCTGGCAGAAGCAAGGTTTCAGCTCTTTATATGGTGTAACTTCGTTGATAGGTTACTGGACTGGCAAGGTAATTGATATTCAAACTAGCAGTTTATATTGTCAACAGTGCAAATTATGGGAAAAAAAGTTAAATACGGCTGAGTTTGAAGAATGGCATGAAGAGCATGTAAATAACGGTGAATGCCAAGTCAACCACGCGGGTCCATCAGGAAATATGGAAGTGGGAGCAGTAATAGACATGTTCAGCCGCTCCGAAGAGAAGTATGGAGCAAAGATTAGTAATTATGTTGGAGACGGAGATAGTAAGACGTTCGGTAATTTAGTCAAAGCACAGCCATATGGTAAAGATTTTGTTATTAGTAAAAAGGAGTGCATCGGACACGTGCAAAAAAGAATGGGGAAACGTTTGCGTGACCTTGTTAAAAATACTGTTGAAGAAACAGTCGTAAAAACAGAAAAAACGCTGGTAAAAAACGTAGGAGTAAAGTCCTTGGCGGTAAGGGAAAACTCACCGGAAAAATGATCGACAATTTAAGTAGATACTATGGAGCAGCTTTTTTTTTTTAATTAACGTCGCCATGTTTGTGCTCCCATGTGGTGCTAATCGACGACGGGGGTCTGCGGTGTGTTTGTAAACAAAGCACATGTAATTTTTACAGAGGTGCTTGTATCAATCGGCAGAGACTAGGATTCGAACCCGGGTCACCGGTGTGGGAATCCGACACTCTACCGACTGAGCCGCCGCAGGCCGCTATGGAGCAGCTATAAGACACAATTGCGATTCGGTGCAAAAAATGAAAGATGCCATCTGGGCTACCTACTACCATCAGCAGTCGACAGACGAAAATCCTCATCATGAAAAGTGTCCGAGCGGCGAGACTTCGTGGTGTCCTTATAAAAAAGCTTTGGCCACAACGGGGGTAGAAAACTTTAAGCATGCATACTCTCCACTTCCACAGGACGTTATTGAAGCTCTAAAACCAATCTACGAAGAGTTGATCAAGGACGAACTCTTAGAAAGATGTGTCGGAGGTTTTACCCAAAACGCCAATGAGAGTCTTAACCAGTTGATTTGGAAAGTTGGACCGCAAAAGTTACCTGGTAGCAAACAACTCGTAGAACTGGCATCGTATATAGCTGCAAGTACGTTCAATGAAGGCGCAGGTGCTTTACTTACCTTTTTGTCCGATATGGGTATCAGCGTTGGACCAAGCGCGCACGATTATGCAAGATTGGAAGATAACTGTCGGATAAGTAAGGCAGAGTTTCAAGCTAAACAGCAGACTAAAGAGGCCAGGATTTTGCGTAGATTGCAAAAAATAGAAGCTGAAAATAACAATGTTGCAGCAGGAAATGTCCTTTATGGAGCTGGAATCGATGACTCGGTGTAAGTTAAAAAAAAAAGATTTTTTCTTAACTTTTTCATACTTAAAAACTTTAAACGCGTTTTTCTCGAAACCACTTTGTCAAAGTCCGTGATCATTGTCATTTCAGAACCGTTTAACCGATTTACACCAAATTTGGTATACAGTTTCTAGGTATAATAAACCTCCCCCCAACAGTTCGTATGAAATTTTTTTTGTACATTAAGGGTGTTTTTCACCCCCAAAATGACGAAAACTTTAGTTAAAAATCGCAACTTTTGATTCAAACTGCTATAAAACGTATAAAAATGAAAAAAAATACATTTGGAAACCGTTGGAGGGAGGATTTAGTGATGTTTTAATTAAATTTTACCGAAATTTTGGTTACAGGTAATTTTGGCCGAGATACAGTGATCACCGCAAATCATCTTTTTCAAAAGGCGTTTTGGAAAATGTTCCGTCACCGGCTCATATGCCGATATAATTGCATGAAAAAATTTGACAATGTTGTTGAAATGATGCTTAAAAGTGTACAAAAGGTTTGAATAAATTTGGTCAACCCAGTTCTCTAAAAAAAATTTGCAAAAAAAGTGTTTTTTTTAGCATGAAAACCCTACCCTCCTCTTAATTGTACTACTTGTAACTTATTTTGTTCAATAAATTATTTAAACAATCTTATAAACTAATATATACAGTAACAAACAAAAAACAATTTTTATATCTAAATTTACCATGTGAATTTTATCAAGCAAAACATTTTAGTTTTGAACTTCCTAGGGATAAAAAATTTTCAAATTGTTGTTATAAAGGTAAATTATCTTTACCAGAAGATCCTGATTATCCAGAAGAGATTAAAAATTTATTTATAACAAATTTGGGGCCTGCGGCGGCTCAGTCGGTAGAGTGTCGGATTCCCACGCCGGTGACCCGGGTTCGAATCCTAGTCTCTGCCGATTGATACAAGCACCTCTGTAAAAATTACATGTGCTTTGTTTACAAACACACCGCAGACCCCCGTCGTCGATTAGCACCACATGGGAGCACAAACATGGCGACGTTAATTAAAAAAAAAAAAAAAAAAAATTTATAATAAATCGTCTATTTAGAAAATGCATTAGATCGTATAATAATTCTATTGCATTTGCTAGTTTCGGCACTACCTTTGACAAACTTTTCGGTCAAGGACCACCTGTTGTACGAATATGCGGACAAGTATATCATAATGCTTATGCTTTACATCCACTAGAAAATAAAAAAAGAAAGTATGGTCAATTGTATATCATCGACAATGAAGAAGCAAATAAATGTAGAATTGAAAACGATTTTCAATGTTCCATTGAAATTTTAAAAATTTTAGATGATATTATAAGAAAAAATAATCCGTATGCAAACGCTTATAAAATGATGCATGAAGTTGAATTAGAGGAAAACAATAATGTTAATGAAAATAATACAAATCCTAAAGAAGTAAGAATGTTGATAAAAAGAAATAATAATTTTGATAATAATCGTTATAATATTGCAACGTGTAATGAAGTTGCTATAGTATTTGTAGCGAATAATGGTGAACCACCAGTAGAAAGAGATATTTGTATATATTCAAAATTAGATGGTCCAATTAGAATTCCTTCTATAAGTCGAAATGTAGATCCAATGACGTATCCATTAATTTTCCCTCGAGACGGTTTTGGATGGATGCCTTACATGAAATCAAAAGACAATAAAAGTAATATATCTGCACTGCAATTTTATAGTTACAAATTAAGTATAAGGAATGGTTTTAGCCCTTTTCTTAATTTAGGAAAATTAACTCAACAGTATATCGTTGACGCTTGGGTTAAAGTAGAGAGTTCAAGATTATATTATATACGGCAAAATCAAAATCTGTTAAGGACAGAGTTATATAAAAGATTAATGGATTATATAAGCAATAAATAATCTGATGAAGATGAAAATTTAAAAATTGGTAAGATACATATTTTACCATCAAGTTTTATAGGAAGTCCTCGAGCTTTGCATCAAAATTTTATTGACGCAATGGTACTTGTACAAACATATGGTAAGCCTGATTTGTTTCAACTATGACATGCAATCCAAAATAGGAAGAAATTGTAAATAATATTGAAAATTGTGAGCAACGTATTGATAGACCAGATATTGTTATAAAAGTGTTTAATCAGAAAATAAAAGAACTCAAAGGAGACATTGTTAATAAACAAATTTTTGGAAAGTGTATTGCATTTACGTATCTCATTGAATTCCAAGAAAGAGGTTTACCACATATACATATGCCAATTTGTTTCGATAAAGAAGACAAATTGTATAATAATAGTTTAATAGACGATCTAATTTCTGCCTAAATACCTGATAAATTTAAAAATCCTAGATTGTATGAAATTGTTAAACAATTCATGATTCATGGTCCTTGTGGTGAACAAAACAAAAATTCTCCTTGTATGGATTTGAAAAAAGAAAAATGTACTAAAAATTTTCCTAAAAGTTTTAATGAAAACACTATATCTAACACCGGTTATCCTCTGTATAGACGAAGAAACGATAATAAAAAAATATATTTTTCTTCAAATAAATGGGCAGATAACAGATTTGTTGTACCTTATAATCCATATTTATTATTAAAATATAATAGCCACATAAATGTTGAAGTATGTTCAACTATATTGTGCGTAAAATATTTGTTCAAATATTGTTATAAGGGACATGATTGCGCATTTATTGAAATGAAGTTAGATAAAAAAGAAATTAATGAGGATGGAAATAATACTAAACATGATATTGAAATGAGATATGACGAGATTAAACAGTACATTAATACGAGGTATATTTGTCCTCCTGAAGCAATGCATCGTTTATTAGAACATGAAATGATCAAATTATCATATACTATTTTTGGATTGCCAGTTCATGATAAAGATGAACAACAAATTTATTACAAAAAGGACTGTGAAATGGAAGTAATGAATAAATATGTAGGCACACCACTTACTTCTTGGTTTGAACTTAATCAATTAAATACAGAAGCACATCAGTATTACTATACAGAAATGCCCCTACATTATGTATTTGACAATAAAACAAAAAAGTGGAATAAACGAAAAAAGATGAATAAAGCCGTTTTAAGTAGAATGTATCTAGTAAGTAATAACAAAAAAGAACGTTTTTTCTGAAATTATTATTATTGCATATTAAAGGAGCAACCTCATATGAACATTTAAAAACTTATAATAATATTACATATTCAAGCTTTTATGAAGTTGCTAAAGCAAAAAATTTAATAGCAACAGATGAAGAATGGAATAAATGTTTGCAAGCAGCATCGCAATATAAATTTCCACGAAATATGTGCCAATTATTTAGCTATATATGTGTTTTTCATAATCCAATTAATGCTCGTGAATTATTTGAAAAATACATAAATCAGTTTTATCCCCCAACAATGGATGATGAAGAAGGCGTACAATACGCACTAAATATAATAAACAACATTTTAATTTCGCATGGTTTTTCAATAAAAGATTATAATTTACCAGAATTAAATAATATATACATTTGATAATGATACTGAACTTCATATTAATAATGATAACAATTATATACTGCAATTAAATAAAACTGACATTTTAAATCAAAGAATTGCAACTTTAACGGACGCACAAAGAATTATTTATAACATGGTAATAAATGCTGTATATAAAAAATTAAATGATACATACATATTTATTGATGGTCCAGGAGGAACTGGTAAAAGTTATTTACTAAATACTCTGATTTCATACTTTAAATTAAATCAAATAAATTATCTGACAGTGGCTTGCACTGGAATAGCAGCTAATTTATTAGAAGATGGGAAAACTGTACATACAACATTAAAATTGCCACTTAATGTTAACGAACAAAGTACGTGTAATATAACTCCAAATAGCAATAGTGGCCAGATGATGAAGCTTGTTCAAGTTATAATTTGGGACGAAATAACAATGACTTCTAAACATGCTTTTGAAGCAGTAGATCGTATGTTTAAAAATATATGCGAAAACGACAATATTTTTGGTGGGAAAATCGTTATTGTGTCTGGAGATTTTCGACAAACATTACCAATTGTTAAACATGGAAATAGAACACAAATAGTTGAAAACTGTATTAAAAGAAGTTATATATGGTACAATTTTAAAACTATGTCTTTGATATAATCGGCCAACATGGCGGCGGGAGGGAAAGATCCTCCGGATAAGACCAGTAAAAAGTTTCTGAAATGTCACTCACAGAATGAAGTAACAACAGTTATTTGTATTATATGTGATAATGCGTACCACCAAAGTTGTGCAAAACAAAAAAGTCTAATTTTTATTAGTAAAAGGCTAATAATATGCCAAGAACATAAAAACATAACCTCAAAAGTTGATGAAGAGGTTTTGAGTGAATCAACAAAGGCAATGATTGCACAAATAAAATCGAGGCAATCAGAAGAAATAAGGAAGGAAATACTGAAGAAATTAGAGTGTAAAGCACAAGACCTACTGAACTCAACAGTGAGAGATAGTGCAGCTGATCTTGAAATCATGCAAAAAGAAAATGAACTATTAAAACAACTTAACAGAGAACTTTTTGAAAAAAATGATCTACTGAAAGAAATTATAGGAAAACAAAAAGTTACCAAAGAAGCAATAAATCTTTTGCTGAAATAACAAGTGCTGTGAAACCTCTACAAAAACGAGTTCCAAAACTTATAGTTAAAACCTTAAATAATGCAAGACAAACAGATGTCAAAAAAAGTATAGTAAAATGTTTAATAGATGAGAAAAGCATTCAAACAAAAGAAATATACAGCAAAACTAAAGATGAGATTGTTATTAAATGTATGAATAATGACTGTGTTGAAAATGCTGAAAGTTTATTAAAGAACTGCCTAGATGGAGATTGTGAAGTGAAAATAGAACAATTAAATAATCCAAAAATTAAAATAGTTGGAATTGATAACAATATGAACATGGATGAGAATGAAATTGAAGAAGATATAAATATAAGGAATTTCGCAAATTTTAATACTAAAGCTCAGGTGTTACACTTGTATACAAACAAGACGACAAAACTCAGTAGTGTTTTAGTGGAAGTGACAGCTGAAATTTATAAAAACATCAGAGATAACAAGAATAGAATCTTTATTGGATGTCAAAGCTGTAGAGTTTTTGACCTGATAAATATAAAACCATGTTTCAACTGTGGTAGGTTGGGACACAATGGTACAAAGTGCAATAATAAAATAACATGCCTAAAGTGTGCAAAAAATCACAAAACTATTGAATGTGATAATGAAGTATTAGTATGTATAAACTGCAGTTACAGCAATAATAAATTTAATACAGTTTTTAATACGTGTCATAATGCAGCAGATATAAATTTATGCGAAATAATAAAAAACAAGATTAAAAAATTAATTGGAAACACTGATTATCCTGTGATACCTACATTACCAACAGTGTATACAATACCGAAGCATTATCAACTGAAGATAACTAACCAACAAAAAGAAAATGCAAACAATATGCAAAGTGAGAAATTTTCTCAACAACAGCAACAACAGCAGCAAGAACAACAGCGAGAACAGCAACAAAACCAACAACGGCAGCAACAACAGCAGCAAGAACAGCAACAAGAACAACAACAAAATGTTCAACAGCAGCAAAAACAACAAATAGTAACAAGAAATAGCACAAGAAAAAATACAAAGACTTAAGTTTTAAATAATTAAATATGGATTTTGAATTTCTTGATAAAATACAAAAAGACTCTATTCAAAAGGAAAAAATATGTGACAATATCAATTGTCTAAATAAAATCATTAACAATAAAAATGATATTATAATGCATGTAAATATAAGAAGTATGTCTGCAAATTTTGATAAGTTAAAAATTCTATTACAAAGTCTAACTAGTAGACCATGTATTGTTATATGCACTGAAACTTTTGTACAAGTAAATTATAAAATACACTATTTAGAGGGATATAATAGTTATTATAATGAAAGTAACTTAAATCAGAATGATGGTGTCATGGTTTTTGTTGATAAGAATATTGTACACAAAACTAAAATTATTAAGTATGGAAAGATTAAAATAATAAATACTCACATCACATTAAATGATAACAGTAGTATGGAATTTTCCGCTGTATACAGATCTCATCACATACCTAAAGCAGAATTCATTCTAGATTTAAACAAGTTCTTGAATAATAAGAGAAATACTAAAAATCATTTAGTTATAGGTGATTTTAATATTGATTTACTAGAATCTGATAATATTAGTCAAGAATTCCTCTGTAACTTCTTACAAAATGGATATTTTCCTGGTTTCGTGGGAATTACAAGGCCACCTATAGGAAACTGTAAAGGATCTTGTATTGATAATATCTTCATTAAAACTAATAGCCTAAGTACAGTTACATATAAATTAAAACATTCTTTAACAGACCATTACCCTATTTTTATTGCTATAAACAAGATGAAGACTAAAAGTAAAGCACCCACTAAAATAATAGACTATAAAAAATTAAGAAACGTTCCCAAGACAATAAATTGGAATGGAACTATGTCAATACATGATCCTAATATTGCTACTGATACACTGTTAAGCGAAATAAAAAAATGCATTGAATTAGCAAAAATAAAATTGAGGAAAGATAATAAGAAACAAAGGAAGAACTGGATTACAGATGCTATAATAAAATCGTGTGATACTAAACAATTTTTGTATAATTTATGGCAGATGGATCGTGAGAATGATCAACTTAAAGTACAGTACAAAAGATATGCCAAAATATTAGATAAGGTAATTACAGATGCAAAAGTCAAATAAGATAAAAGTCTGATCCAAAATAATACAAATAATCCCAAAAAACTGTGGGAAATTATAAACACAAAAATAGGAAAAAAAATTAAATCTAATGATACTATTAATTATATTAAAGTTGATAGTGAGAAAATAACAGATAAACGTTTAATAGCTAATAATATGAACAAGTATTTTTGTGAAATAGGTAAAAAATTGAGTGAGAAAATTGATAAATATTCGGATGCTGATTTAAAATTACCAGATATGAATGCAAGCTCCATCTTCTTAAAACCAACTAGTGCGCATGAGGTTGCAAGTATTATTACTAATTTGAAATCAAAAAATGGAGGAGTTGACAAAATAAATGCTAAAACTTTAAAAATACTTTGCAACAATATTGCTGAACCTTTAGCGCATTTAATTAATTCTTGTATTGAAAACGCTGTATGGCCTGATGCACTAAAAAAAGCGGAAATTGTTCCTATATACAAGTCTGGAGAGAAGCATAATATATCAAATTATAGACCTATTTCATTAATATCAAATGTAGCTAAAATTCTTGAAAGAATTTTATATAACAGAATTTATGATTTTATTAAAAAAAGTAATATAATATCTGAACACCAATTTGGTTTTATGAAAAAAATAGGTACAAAGAATGCTCTCAATTACATAACAAATACATTATACAATAACTTGGATCAAAGTAAACCGATACTTATAACGTTTCTAGACTTAGCAAAAGCTTTTGATACTGTAGATCATAAAATATTATTAGATAAACTTTATTGTTTAGGAATAAGAGGAAAGGCGTTGGATCTACTTTCAAGTTATCTTAATGATAGATATCAAGTAGTTAAAATAAATGTTAATGAAAGTGATAGCATGTTAATAAATACGGGTGTTCCACAAGGCACAATATTAGGACCTCTACTTTTTATACTATACATTAATGATATCCTGAAAGTAATCCCGCTAGAGACAATATTGTCATATGCTGATGACACTGCAATAATAGCAAATGGTAATACTTGGAGTGAAGCGCAAACAACTATGAATAAGTATTTAATAAAAATTAATAAGTGGTTAGCAGTAAACAAATTATCTTTAAATGTTGAGAAGACTGTTGTTATGACCTATGGAAACTACATTGATAGTGTTCCAACTCAAATAGATATTAAGATTAAGGATAGAAATATAACTAGAGTAGAAAAGTGCAAATATTTGGGAATAGTATTTGACTACAATCTGAAGTGGGATAAACACATTCAATATATAATACAAAAAACGAAATATCTAGTCTATATTTTCTATAAAATTGCCAAATCAATGCCAACAGAAATATTAAGAATGATATATTATGCATTTTTTCATAGTATAATAAGTTATGGAATATTAGCTTGGGGTGGAGCTTATAGAAATAATAGAGATTTATTGCAAAAATTACAGAATAAAATTTTGAAAGTTATTAATAAGAACAATTTTGTTGAAGATAATTCTATGAACTTGGAACAACTATTTACTTTTGAGGCGTTAAAATATCATTATACAGACCTAAAAAGCCAATATCCTGCATCAACTAGTATAACTAGGAGAAAAAACTTAACTATACCTAAAAATAGCAAAAGGGTTAGCGACAAAAATAGTTTTAAAAAAGCAATTACAACTTTTAACAATTTACAAAATGAGTTTAAAACTTTAAATATAACTAAAAATTCTCATAAAAAGTTGCTAAAAGATTGGATAAGATCTAATTAAGAAGCGCTGTGATACAAAATTACTGTTTTGTATATAATTTATCGCTTTATATAAAAATACGAAAATTGTTAAGAAACGAAAATTTTATATGCTTAGTTTTTAAGTCACTTTTAGTATTAAGTTAGTATTAAGTATATATATATATATATATATATATATATATATATATATATATATATATATATATATATATATATATATATATATTTTTATTTAATATTTTGTATAATTTTTTTTTTGTTTTTTTTATGTCTTAATACCAGACCTGCGTATAGGTAACTAAGTTTACCTCTGCAGGGTTTTGCAGTTTGTATATAAACTGTATCTCTTTCTAGTTTTCAATAAAGAAAATAAACGTGTAAACGAAACCGATAACGAATTTAAAAAGTGGCTTTTACATATAGGTGATGGAAAATTTTCAAACTCGTTTGAAAAAGAAAACGAAGTAATTAACGTTCCAGAAGAAATGTTATCAAATGAAAATATAATCGATGAAATGTATGGAACCAACATCGATCTAAATAATCATGAATATTATGAGAACATTATTTTGGCGCCTAAAAATTCTGACGTTTTAGAAATTAATAATAAAATTTTATTAATAATAAATGAACCAGAACGTGTATATTTAAGCAATGACTCAGCAGAAGATGCTAATAATGAAAAATTAGATATAATTTTATCTACAGAATTCTTAAACTCATTAACACCTAATGGTTTACTACAGCATAAACTTAAATTGAAAAAAGGAGCTATTGTGATGTTATAAGAAATTTAAATTTGAGCGAAGGGCTTTGCAATGGCACAAGATTAATTATAAAAGAAATGAAAGATTATTCAATTTTATCACAAATAATAACTGGTAGTAGAGCTGGTTCTGATGTCATTTTGCCAAGGATTAATCTATCTCCATCCGTGGAAGAAGTACCATTTTTCATGACTAGGAGGCAATTTCCTATTAGACTTGCACACGCAATGACAATTAATAAGGCTCAGGGACAATCATTCAAAAAAGTTGGGATTTATCTTCCATCTCCAGTATTTAGTCATGGCCAATTATATGTAGCTTTATCCCGAGCGATGAATAAAAAATATTTAAAAGATTTAATAAATGAAGATGCAATACTACGGTCCGAGAAAAAAAAATAAGAAAAATAATAAAATTAAAAGACAAGTTTACACTAAAAATATTGTTTTTCATGAAATATTACAATATATTAATTAATAGTCAATATAGTAACGGCAGCTTACTTAAAACCTAATAAGAGTGCTATGAATTATAGCGGCAGCAATATATTATCCTGATAAAACATTTATCATTAATAATTGAAATCATGGCTACAATAGTGCTGTTAATACTTAATGATTTGATTAAAAGAAATGATATTAAACACAGTGTTGCTAATTATAGCGGTAGCCATATACTGTTTTTATGATAGACTAACCCCCTTGCGTAAGCATTTACTCGACTTAGTTGTCCAGGTGTCAGGATGACTCCCAGGTTGCCGGGACATTGTTTACGAGGAAGTGCACCAGGTATATCGCCAATATACGGGGATAATCCCTACTGTCTCTGGAGACGATATCCAGGTGTTAGGATGACTCGCAGGTTGCCGGGACATCGTTTACGAGAAAGTGCACCAGGTATATCGCCAATATACGGGGATAATCCCTGCTGTACCTGGAGACGATGTCCAGGTATTAGGATGACTCCCAGGTAGCCGGGACATCGTCCACAAGGTAGTGCACCAGGTATATCGCCTATATACGGGGATAACCTGTACTGTCCTTGGAGACGATGTTCAGGTGTCAGGATGACTCCCAGGTTGCCGGGACATCGTCCACAACGTAGTGCACCAGGTATATCGCCTATATACGGAGATAACCCGTACTGTCCCTGGAGATGATGTCCAGGTGTCCGGATGACCCCCAGGTCGACGGGACATCATCTACGGGATAGTACACCAGGTAGACCTTCAAGTGCTTTAGACCTCCACCTTTTGTAGTTAAAAAATCTAGTTCACTATTGGGAAAAGAATTTAACTATAAATGGCGACTGAAAAAAAAAGTCTTAATGATGCTCGTTAACATAATATGAGATCAGATGAGATGAGATTATTCAATAAGTTAGATTGTAGCTTGTTTTGGATTAGGGTTAATCCTTTGTTGGGTTTGATTTTTGAATTATCACTGTAATTTTTAGAAAAGCTAGGGGTTAAAAGTTGAGCTGCTTTTATTCCTATACTGTGAAGAGCTGGGAAGCTTGTTTTTGAAGAATGAATGTTTCGAGCAGAAGGCTGCTCTTCTGTCAAAATTATTGTTTTAGTACTATTAGCCTGAGTTTGTTCATCACTTGAATTAGCAGAATCATTCAAAAACTCTTGTAAATAGCTAGTATGGCTATTCAGGATGTGAAAGTGATCTTAATTTTGAGAGCAGTTTATTTCTGGAGTGCTTGGGGTAGCGGCATTATTAGTATTGACTGTTGGGGAGGTAAGGGATGGATCGATATTTTTATGTTCCTCATTGTGGGTTCTGATGGATGCATCTAATCTTGGGTTTTTTTTGATTTATTATTATAATGACATGTGTACGACTGATTTTAAGGATAGCCATAGTGATATTGATCTCCATGTTGAATTCAAAGAAGATACACACTTTGTTCGAGGCCTTATGCTGAAGCCCGCAGTTCGCACATTTCGTGGGCAGACTGTAGGCTCCAGCATGGGTCCCGCCACAATTCTCACAACGTCGGTTATTACAAAAATTGGCACCATGCCCATAATGCTGGCATCTGAAGCACCTTACGATAGCAGGGGTAAATCTTCCTGAGTGAGCCTGCCAAAAGCGTCAAAAAATTTTAGCAAGGGACCTTTGAAAAAAATCTTTATATTGTCTGAAGCTACTGGCATTTTTTTTGGGAATGTCCTCGATTAAATTATCTTCTAATTGAATGGTATCAACCTGATTAGTCTCGGTATTTTGTGGAGCATGAATTTTAATAGAAATCCATTTAAAGATTTTCTCAATTCTGTGTATGGAGGTATTGTTTTCGAAAGTAGTAATACCTTTCTCGTCCTGAACACAGCCCTGAATCCGGGATATAGGCCTGCCAGTGTTCGTCCACTTTACCTATATCCAACTCAACAAAGTTATTAGCTTCCTGATCAGTATTGAATGAAACTGAGTACTTCTTAGGCCTACATTGAAGAGCCCTGCTTTAGCCATGGTAATTTTTGCTTTATAAAGCTTCACACCCACAGATATAATGTGCATATTGCCAAGATTTTTGTCGACTCGAGAGTCATATAGTGGAATTAGTATAAGCACAATAGAGTGAGAGCGACTAGCTAGTTTGGCGGTCGGAAGTCGAGTCCAACTACGTTATTCGCGCGGTTCAAGAGTTTCAAGACATCAAGGATGGTAAGCACCTGTGGCACACTGCGGCTGTGTCATGTTGGATCTGCGTAGTTGTCAGCTGGCCGTACGAGCTAGTGTAAAGAAAAAATTCGTTTTGCCGAAACTTATAAGTGAATAGTCGAATGTAAAGTAAGTTTTCTATCAAAATTCACGTGACAAAACAATGTAGCTTTCTATCTATACAGTTTCTAGAATGTATGTATAAATATCTCGTATTTATTCACGCACGTCGTATAACCTATCAATTTGTGTACTATCTGCTTTACATGAACCAAGGTTTTTGCATATTCTCGACTAGTGAAACGAATGAGTGTGATAAAAGTTCTTATCATGGTGTCTTGTATAAAAAATTGTTACGTATATCGTTATGACAATTACGTGAATAAATGGACTTCACGTCACATTTTGTTCAGGGACTTGATATTGTCAATTTGAAAAAAATAGTGCATTTTTGTGGAAAATTAATCGTTTTAACTATCTGTAGATAAAAACATTATAGATTTTGATTAACAATTTTCTTACAAATTTAGTTATTTCACAAAAGATTAAGTATAAAGTTTCGAAATAATTAATTTTGCCTTTTGATAGCAACTAGTCATTATGTCTAATTTTTAAGTGAAAAGATATAATAGATTAAAAAGTTGTGGCAAATTTACAATTTTAATCTCTTCGAAATGACTGTCAGATTTTACAAAACTTGTTTGTTATATTTTCAGATGCTTACGCTGAGACAAATCTTGCTTTTTCCATACTCGTAAACATACATGCTCAAGATTAATTTACTGGAAGTTTATGAAGTCTATTTAAATTTTTCAAGGATTACGAAGCCAGATAAGTACGCAGTTTTGTTTTTATCTAGTACGTAAGAAGAATTATTTCATTAGATATTTTTTTTTATTTCAGGTCAGTAATTAAATATCCACAGGATAATTTTGATAAAATTATATTATTAAGTTACAAATATTGGTATTATTTTGTACAGTAAGTTTTAGTTGAAGATGAAATTGACTGTTCAATTATATATTTTATAACTTTGTAATATACTTATGTAAATATCATCCCAAAGTAAAGTACATTGAGAAATGTTCACTGCGCATACTGAATTTTTTATTCAATCACAAGAATATTAGTCATCGAAGGCTTAATGTTATCGAAGTCTACATTACTTCATTGAACAAAGTGAAAATGACAAAATAGTTATAATTACTTTATGTTAATATTCGTAGAATGCTCTTTATTATAAAAAATTATCTTAATAATAATAATACTTTTTTTTCTACTCCTTTTCCATATGTAACCACAAGCCAATTTCACAGTTTTTCACGAAATTCTTATGACTATACACTTTTACTCTGACAGACACTAAAAGATACACGACGTAAGAACACACATATACGCATAGACTGACATGTATACATACAGTTATGCATATACACAAAGATTTTTCAGGTAAATAGTATAATTTAGTTAAGAAATTAAAAAAATTATTTATTTTTAAAAAGAAAAAATTTCTTTAACTCACATGGTTTTAATCTGGTTCCCACATGGTTCCCGCGTGGTTCCCATATGGTTCCCTTTGTCAAAGTGACATGAGGAAAATGAATATTTTTCAATAACCACATTATCGTATATATCGTATATCAGGGTATATTTGGTCAGCGATGTGTCATTGATTCTCAATTCTATTGTTATCTATAAAATCAAATAAAATCTATACCTATAAAAGAGTAAATTATTTTTTTTTCTTTCAATGCAAAAAAATGCGTAAGATACAAAAACGCATCATTTCTTAAAGTCACTCATTTAAACATTTTACTACTATTTAACATATACTAGTTTACAAATTCCACCATCAAAATAGTATAAAAAATGTAATTTTTTATGCTATATTATAGATTCATACAGATTTAATATCGCAAAAATAAATGATGACGTTATTAAATCATTTTTAAAAAATTAAAAAATAATATTTTTAATATAACATTATCTTTGAATTAATTCGTGCAATATAATGCGTACAATTGGCTAGAAGTGTAGTATAGTAAATCTCATATATAATAATACTTAATGTCTACAAGAAAAAGCACAACGATAAAGCTTAGAGATGTCGTGATATACAGGTTGAAAAAATAATGTTTAAATTGAATAATCTCTAATATCGCAAAAGATTATGAACCAAATCGACTCAAAAATATTCAGCCAATAACCTGACATCTAAAAAATATTCTCTGAAATTTTCAAGGCATATATGAAGTATTACTCAAATTATCGTTGTTCAAAGAATATGCATTTTTTGACATTTTTTTAACAAATCGTCTTATTACCCAAAGATTTACAGGAATATACCTCTATATAAAACAAGTATTCAATAAAAATGTTACTGACTTTTATCGTATAGTTTTTGAGTAATAAATGTTGAAAAAAAATGTCACACAGTATAACAACTGAAAAAGACTTAAAATTTTAAGTTAGTCAGGTAGCTTAATTCTCCTTTCGATGAATTAAACTCATTTTGTAATTTAAAATCCTTAAAAAAGTGGGTTTGATCACTCGAACCATTACACCAAAAATCATGAAGATTTTTTTTCAGTACAAAAGTCGCAAAATGGCAAAAGTGCAATATTTGTATAAAAAGAATCAAAATAACATGAAATTTTGTTAAATAAATTATTAAAATGCACACTTTGGCAATAAAATCATATTTAGCTTCAAACAACTTTAAATATATGGACTTAAAAAAATCTGAAAAAATTTACGATCATTTTACATACCACCATATGGAACATTTATGCCGAAATAATTATTTTTTTTGTTCTCGATTTCCCATTGAATCATCCATATATATATATTTATTTATGCCCATCTGAACGAAAATGGTCACTTGTTTCCCTGAAAAGCGAGACACGAATTACACTTTTTGCCCGCAAATGACATCACTAGAAACTAGTCCAAATTCGTATATTTCATCAAGTTCTACCAATAACCCTGATTTTCGATTGTCTTTTAACAATATTGTCTTTTAACAGTCCATTAGTCCCGCTTTCCAAATCAAAAAGTAGCCACATTTGAGATGGGCATAAAATACTATATTTAACTCGAGAATAAAGTCAACATATTCGACTTTTTGCCCTTATTACATAATGTACTATTTTGCTTATTGGGTCGCTATATTACAATATTTTGTTTTTGAAAAATTATTAGAATATGTTTAAGATAAATACTTTTTAATAAACTTCCAGTTGATAAAATGGTTTCGAAGATTTTACTAGAAAATTTTCAAAAATATCGCATTTCTTTGACTTTCTGATTGGGCAGGACCCCTTAACAGTGATGCTAATAACTACGGAAAATGTCAATAAAATAAGTTTAAAATTGGTATGTAACCTTGCTTATTCATGCAAAAAAAATGTTAGTTAAGTTGTAACATAGGATTTTGTTACTCTGGTCTCTTTAGCTTTAATTAGTTATTTCAATATTCACTCCAAGGGTTGGGTCTACACTTTACCGAATTTAGTTATAATAAAAGGACGTCATGAACTCTATCCCCGAGCCTGGCATGAACTCTATTCCCGAGGAGGTTCCGTAATACAGGAAATCAGGATAAATTCTTTAACTACTAAATAATGATACTATACTTTAAGCAATTTAAGTACCTAGGCTTTATTCATGAATATACTCAAAAGGTCGCTAATTATTTACAGATATAATTACAAAGTTAACGGTCGCTTTCCCAAGATGGCTACGTCAGACCGTGCACGCCGCTTATACGACCGAATCACCCCGTTTTCCCCGACCTAATACAATTTCCTATAAACGCTTAATCCATCCGCTTTCGCGTCTTTCTCTCAGTAAACTCACCCGCGGGAAAAATATTCGACTTGTTGTCTTTGTTACATTTGTTTTTATGTGTTAATAGACTGATAACTGACTGCTAAATTATTTGAACATATAATGCACGTACAAATTTCGACTGATGTGCAAAGTGCCTTTTTTTTCTTCGAGGGTATGTAGGAAATGCCACCTAAGGCACACCCGACTGGGTTCGTACAACCGGACAGTGTGGGGCTGGTTGGGGATGCATCCGCCGTGTGTGTAATAT
Source organism: Gastracanthus pulcherrimus (assembly GCA_949152435.1). Lineage (NCBI taxonomy): Eukaryota > Metazoa > Arthropoda > Insecta > Hymenoptera > Pteromalidae > Gastracanthus > Gastracanthus pulcherrimus. The sequence goes on along the minus strand of OX424575.1, from coordinate 111,291,220 downwards.
AGGACGAAACATAAAATATACAAAAACGCGAAAAAAAAACTACACAGTCGTTGCATCGCAAACCGACCCACTAAAACCTACCACCCTTTCCCCTTCTGGCGAAACCCATCCTGATACCGTTTATCATATTACCTCAGGGTGGTGCCATTTTAGTTCGTCTCGACAACCGCTGCTGCCTTGAACTGAAACAAATTTAAAAATTTACAATTGTTAATCCCCCAAGGGATCGTTAGATTTTACCCGTCTCATTTATACGTGTATTCGAACCGGCGCATTCATCTCCGTACAGAAAAGAGAAGTATCCCTGTTCCTTCCTGCGACATTCATAAAATGAGAGAAATTGAGCGTCTCCCGGCTAAGAAAGCGTCCCATATTCTCCCTCCATGTCTACTTCCATGGCGTCGTCCGACGTCCCTGGGTGATGTTGGTGTGTTGGAGCGTCTCCCAGCGCTTCATTCATACCTTCGTCGGTTGCCCTGTCTACGTACCGCTTCTTTTGTCGTAGGACTATCTCGGCGAATTTTGCCGTGGCGGCCCACTTATTCTCGGCGGACAGCATTTCGCCCACGCTGTTCTCAAGCGTGAATTGTCCGACCGAGTCGATAAGAGCTGTTTTTTCTTCGTTCCACTTTTCGCAGACGAAAAACATGTGAAACACATCGTCGCAATCAGCATAACAAAAGATGCAACTCGGGCTCTGAACCTTCCCCATACGACTGAGGTAGGAGCAGAAGTACCCATGATCATTCAGAAACTGGGTCAGGCAGTAATTTACCTCCCCATAATCTCTCTTAACCCAAGGGGCCAGCTGGTATATCAGCCATGCTGTCCATTTACCCTTGATCGTGGTTGTCCAGGACCGTTGCCACGATTCCATGGTGCGTTCCCGTTCCTCTCTATGGACTGTTGTTCTGTCCTCTCCTGTTTTCTTCCGCTTGTAGATTCGCAGTTCGTGTAATAGGTAGGAGAGAGAGAGAGAGAGAGAGAGAGAGAGAGAGAGAGAGAGAGAGAGAGAGAGAGAGAGAGAGAGAGTCGTTTGACTAATTGATGATATTCCATCAGCGTAGTCATCATTACCGTTATTGCGGAAGGTCAGGACCAATCAGAGACCTTCTCTTGGCAGCCAGTCTTAAAGTATTGGCTTTTGACTTGGGGTGCGCGCACGTAATAGTATTGAACGGACCAGTGTCAAGTAAAGCGACCTGAACGTGTTAGGATCTTTGAAATTCTATTATAGCCTGATTATAAAACCTAGAGTTTTAGAAGCCTTATTTATCACTGTGTCCATCTGATATTGGAATTTCAAGCCTGTATCAAACCATATTCCCAGATCTCTCACTACAGATACACGATTAAGGGATTTACTAACTAATGAGTAATTATATAATCACATGAAGTAGACTTGGTAAATGAAATACATGGCCTTTAGACAAGTTCAAATTCAAGCCGTTGCTCGAAAACCATAGATCAAGTCTATCTAAATCATATTGCAAGGCTATGCTATCTCCCGCTGAAGAAACAGTTGAGAAAACTTTAAGGTCGCCAGCAAACAGTAATATTTTAGCGTACTTGAAGCATTCAGTTATATCATTTATAAATAAATTGAATAGTAGTGGTCCTAAATGGAAGCCTTGAGGGACCCTAGACAAGATCTCGACTTCTTTTGATGTATAACCTTTATATCTCACTATTTGGATTCTCTGGGAAAGAAAGTTATCGATCCATTTTATCACTGAATTATTAACTCCGGACATCGCAGGCTTCTCTATTAATCTCTTGTGGTTCACGGAATCGAAAGATTTTGAAAAGCCGTATATATGATGTCGAACTGTTTATTGTCTATGAATGCATCAAAAATATATTGTTCATAAATCAATAAGTTTATGATGGTAGATTTACTATTAGTAAACCCATGTTGTTCATTGACAATAACATGACCGAGCTTAGAAAATCATTTTTCTGCTACTAAGTTGTCAAGGAGTTTTGGTATCGCGCTTACAATTTTTATTGGTCTGTAATTTTTAATATTATCTCTTGATCTACTCTTGTTTATGGGTATTGTGAAACTTCTCTTCCAAATATTAGGAATAATACATGTTTCAAGTGATTTGCTTATTATAAAATAGATTGATTAATTCTGAACCGCATTTATATAGAAGGAGTGGTGGAATGCCATTTGGGCGTGACTCTTGATTAACATTAATACCATTAATCTTGATTAAAATCTCATGTTGACTAATCTATATGCTATCCAGTGCAGAGTTAGAATTTTGTATAGTAATATTAGGCAGTTGCTTATTGGAATAAACTGAATAAAGAAAACCAGCGAATAAGTTCATCATATTTGAACCATTAGAAGCTGCTTTATCTTCCAGGGTTAATGACACAGGCAATCCACTCTCTTTTCTATGTACATTGACATAGTGCCAAAAAGTTTTACTATTCCTTTTAATTGACTTTTAAGTAGATACTATGTAATAAATATAGCATAATTTGGATAATTTCTTGCACCTGATACGAAGCAACGATAACTCATATCTATATTCACAAGTCTTTAATTTCTTATAGTTTCTATGCACTCTCTTCTTTTTCCAAATCAAATCAATGAGTTCGCTCGTACCCAAGGCGGGTACATACCAGATCGACATACTTTCTTAGGTATATGCTTAATAAAAATCGAGTTAACAATATTATAGAATCTATCAGTCATTGCTTCAACTGTATTGTCTAATAACATTATAGTCCAGTCAGCAATCTTTCACTTATCTATAATTACATGAAAATTTGCGTTTTTATAATCAAAGGTTATGTTTTCAAAATCTAGAGGTTTAGAAGGCTGATTAGTACATATGATAATAGTTAGCAGTGCAAGATGGGGTAGGTCTAAAGTCAATAGAAGATCATCAATCATATTTACATAGTCTAAGAACGAGTTAGTAAAACACAGATCCAATGCATATCCTTCGTTATTAACAATTTTATTGTGTTAGAATAGACCAAGACCAGCGATCCTATCTGAAACTAAAACAGCTGATTCTAATACACATTTAATTACAACATCAAAGAAAGCGTTAACGTGGTCTAGCAACTTATTACACGCGGATTCCATAGCAACTAAATTATCCATGTAGTAGGAGATGCTTGACGTTGGTGTGATGTAGGTGGCACCTATGATGTAGTTGTTGGTTACGTCGGATACAGTTACGAAGAGGTGCTTCGATAACGACTCGTGGACTTCATACTCCATAGAAATAAAATTATTTCTAACAGCTATCAAGACTCCTCCTCCAGATTTGAAAATGGACTCTATAAGATATGTCTTTCCTATAGATTGTGTAATTGAAGACTCCAAGTGCATAAGATTTTATATTTTTTTTATTATGTCCTTCTTACCCGCATACCCTTTCGGGTTTTTACAGGATACCTCCACCACCTCTGTGTGAAGGTATTTGATCCTAACACCCCAACTTAATTCCCCAAACTAATCCCGCATTCGCCCAAGTTACCTACATTGCAGATTTCTACCTATGCCGATAACCTGTAACGAAGGAAAACCCGTAGGAAAAACCTCCGCCAGGACCAGTGCGCAGTCTGAGTTCTTTTTCCGGCAGGATACAGAGAGAAAAAATCCTCGATCTGCTCCCACCGGGAATCGAACCGTGGCCGCTCAGGTTAGCGTATCTCTGTTGTACTGAATGGAATGATGAAATTTTGTGCGTTTATGGAATTACCACGTCCTGTTTTCCAATCTTTCTACGATAAAATAGTGAATCTCATTTCAATAGCAACATCAACAGTTCGTGATAACAGTATGAAGCAAGCTGGACAAGAGGAGAGACGAAAGAGCGAAGAAAATAATGAATCTCAAGGGATTACCGTTTCAGGAGATGGTTCTTGGAGGAAACGAGGGTGTTCGTTGCTTCTTGGAGTTGTATCTTCGATTGAATGGCTTACTGGAAATATCGTCGGTGTGACTGTAAAATCTAAATATTGTAAGTCTTGCGAGCACTGGAAAAATAAAACAGAAACATCTGAATATGAAAAATGGTATGCATCACACGCCGATTTATGTCAAGCAAATCATGAAGGTTCATCGGGTAAAATGGAGGTAGATGCTGTTATTGAAATGTTTTCTCGTTCCGACAGTTTCCACGGCCTTAAGTATGTGAATTATATTGGTGATGGTGGCAGCAAGACCTTCAAAAGCATACTGGATTCTAAACCGTACACTAATTTTGAAGTACAAAACAAGAGTGCATCGATCACGTACAGAAAAGAATGGGAACGCGTCTTCGAAATCTAAAAAAAGAGACGAAAGGCCTTGGAGGAAAAGGAAAATTAACAAATAAGTTGATTGATAAATTAACAATTTATTATGGTTTGGCAATACGGAAGAATTCAAATTGCATAGAGAAAATGAGGAATGAAATCTAAGCAACTCTGTATCATAAATTATCGACCGACGACAATCCTCAGCACGATAATTTTTCACATTCCTGGTGTGCTTGGAAAATCGCACAAGCTGAAGATTCGTTGGACACGTTTCATCATGAACCGCCACTTCCTGAAGAAATTTGCGAAGCCATTCAGCCTGTTTATACAGAGTTGAATCGAGATGAGTTGCTACACCGTTGCTTAGGAGGTTATACTCAGAACAGCAACGAAAGTTTCAATGCCACCGTTTGGAACTTGGCTCCGAAATCGTACTCGAGTGGCAAGAAAGTTCTGGATATTGCTACTGATATTGCAGTGTGCAATTTTAATGATGGCCTCAAATGTGTCCTTCGAATTATGAAAGCTCTGGAGATGGATATAGGTCTGCAAGCTTACAATTTTTGTTGTGAAGCCGACGATAAGCTCATCAGACACGCTGAGCGCTCTCTGTCCGACGTAGCAAAAGAGGAGCAATCGAATATAAAAGCGATAAGAAAAGAAGACGAGGAGGAGAATTTGCACTTGGAAGGGCAGCTTTATGGTCCTGGCATTGCAGACAAACGGGAAAAATTTTTCTTTAAATGATTTCCTCATTTTCTTATGTCCGAAACTGATTTTGAAACTTTAAGTTGATTTTTCTCGAAACGAGTTTTTCTCAACTGGCACGCAGCATAACTTGAACAGTTTTCATCCGATCCATTTGAAATTTTAACCATATCTTAATTATTATATTTCGAAGTGAATCACGTAGGGGATTTTTAATAAATTGATTTAAGCAATTTTTATAAACAAAGACGTGCCTTTTTCTCATGAAAATTTTTAATTTTTTTTCAATTCACTGCTAAATTTGCAAAAATTAATATTTTCAAAATCCCCTACGTGATTCACTAGCTATTAACATCAAGAATAAGTGGATTTTTTTGTTCCAAGATGAAATGTGCGATTGGTACACTGCGTGCCGCGGAGCGCTTCCGATGCAAGAGGCCTCAAGAGATCGGCTGTAAATCAGCCATTTTATATTTTTTTACTCAATCTTTTTTTAAATATACTATAATGTTAGACTAATAATCTATCCAAATATCATTTCTTTATAACCTTTCTTTCCATTAAAAAAGTAATACCCAAAATAATGTTTTTCTCGCTGTTACAGTGGTGTTACCCCTTAATGTTGATAATATCTGTTTGCATATTAATGATGTCATTGTGTAAAGCAATCTTGGAGCATGATTCATTGAAACTTTCAACTTTCTTCTTTATACTACTGAAACTTTCTTCTATATTCATCCCATTTCATGTTATTTTCATTTTTTCCATATAAATATTGCACTTTTGCCATTTTGCAACGATGGCAGTCACTTTTGTACTGAAGAAACCTATCTTCATGATTTTAAGTCTTAAAATGAGGTGAATTATTTGAACGGGATATTAAAAGGTTTTGAAACCATTCTTTATGAAAAATTCAGGGAATTTTCGAAAAATTCTGGGAATTTTCTAAAAATTCAGGGAATTTTCTAAAAATTCAGGGAATTTTCTAAAAATTCCTTTGTTGCTATTTTTTACAGATAATTTAATTTCGTTGAATTAATGGAGGTTCAAATTTGCTCATAAATTTAAAACATGACTACATGCTCATATTTATGAATGATGAACATTGAACTTAAGGGTTTAAAAACATCTGAAATTTTTGACATACATTCTACATACCAAGAGGAGCATTTTTACTGAAGAAATACATTTTTTTTTAATTCGATTTCCCAGAGAGTTACGCATATGTTCATAGTTTTTTCTGTATTCACTTTCTTTTAAACTTTGCTCCCAGTCTGTGTGCATGTGCTCTCTCTCCTATCCGATCTCTTAACCTACATCGCTGTCCATCTCTATCCTCCCTTCCGTCTTTTCCTCTTTCTCCTCCCTATTTCCCATTTCAATTCTCGTTCCACCAAATCCTGCCTCCTTTTTTCCTCTTGTTATTAACTCGATTGCATTGTGTCTCGCACTCCTCTCTGTTATTGATAGGCATTCTTCTACCTGTGCTACTTCTTTCCTCTTTAACTCTTTTCTAATTTTCTATAATATTTTCTTCTTTTCTTTATCTTCAAACCATATTTTCACCATATTATTGTTTTCTTTAAAGTGCTCCATCGTCAATCCTTCCTCTCCTATCTCATTCTCTAGTCATTCTTCTATTTCCATCTCCGTGTCCTATTCTCTCCTTCTTTTTAGCATTAAGACCTTTTCTTTGTACCTTTCAATCTTGCTATCCAGTCTCTTTTCTTTGTCTCTGCTCACCTCTACTCTTTTAATTTCACTCTTAGCTTCCTGCGTAGTTCTTCCTCCTCCTCCGTGTCCCATCCACTGTCACTCTCTTTTTTTCTTTTTTCCATTACCATTTTCTTTAATTTATCCATTCTTTCTCTCACTTTCCTGCTCTCTTTTAACATTTTCTCTTTGTTTTCTTCCTCTTTATAAAGCCAAGCTTCTTCTCTCTCCATCCATCCCTCCACTCTTCTCTCCCATTCTTTTTTCGGCCTTTCAAATTCTTCTTCCTGTTCTTTTTTCTTACATAGTTTCTTCTATTGTTGCTATTCCTGATCTGCTGTTGTCCGGTGGTGTTAATTTAGAAAAAGACTCCTGTATGGTGCTCATCAGAGTGTATCAGCTGATCTGTTGAGTTTTGCATGGTGATCATATCCTCAGAGTCAAATAGAACATCAAGTGTGTAGTCCTTTTCATGAATAGCTGGGTATAATTGTGATAGTCAATAGTAGGCAAAGGTTGAACAGGCACTGAATGCCACTTCCCTTAGGTTCGGTGGAATGTAAGCAATCAGAATATTGTAGAGGGTTGGATAACCGTTGGATACAAAGCACTGTTTATCGATAGATTCTACCGCGATTGTTGAACTACTTATACATTTTCCCACGTATAATGCCCAAATTTTAAGGTAATTCTCGCACCGCGCACTGATTCCACGTCGGTGTCACACCACCAAATCACGCGTTAATACCGTAATGTGATTTACTCTATATTTATATAATATAATATAATAGAAAGTTACCGTCTCCAAGAAGTGCCGAGGGTCGCTCGACAATTATCAGTCCAACTCACCGAGGCTAAGTGTCCTGAGAGGCTTTAATGCGTACAGCTGCTGCCTCATGGTCGCAATGAAGGCGCCATTTTCTCAGCGCTGCGAAGGTGCCCTATTCAAATTTTAACACGCCGTTTTTCCTAACTTTAACACTCCGATCCAAACTATCAGTAACTCAAAGCAATAACTCAATAATTTAACAATACTCCCCGTAACTCGCAATGTTCTACGAAATTTCGTGCTTCTACTGGATGCTACTCGTTCGACACGTGGGCAGTCAATAGCCAAGATTGGATAGGCCGGAAATCTTTTCCAAATTCCGCTTCTCTTCTGCCTATCTTCAGCCCACACACTTGTTGCTTCCGCCCTTATCTTGCTTTTGATTGGCCTAGATCTGTGGGAATATGAATCGTTATCGTTGATTGGTTGATTCCGCGATTGTCGCCCTGCCCGCGAAACGCGGGCAATATGAATTTCTTATTATACACGCGCGGCAATCCGGCGTGTATATCTATAGCGGGCGCATTCACTGTTGTCGCCGTGGAACCATCACAGTTGGTAGCGGCGGCATGCGCGCGCCGGCCTACGCTATGGTAGACCGGCAGCGTTAGGCGGCTCGCGGCGAGGCGGCTGCTAACTCTCCCATGAGCCGTCGACTGCCGCTTTCTCTCTCTCTCTCTCTCTCTCTCTCTCTCTCTCTCTCTCTCTCTCTTTCTCTCTCTCTCTCTTTTTTTCTTCTCGTTTTCCGAGAAGTCAGCTTCTCGGACGTGGTTCTGGCTGTTGCCCACTTCTCATCACAAGCCAGAGGGGAAGACGACATTCCCCAAAGTATAGTGGCTAAGGCTCTTCCGTTTGTGGGAGATCATATTGTTAAGATCTTTAACTCCTCTCTGTCCAGTGGCATTTTTCCGGGAGCTTGGAGGGGAGCTCGGTTGGTGCCTTTGAAGAAGAAGCCTGTCCCATCTACGGTGTCAGATTTCCGACCAATTGCCCTACTGAGTTTCCTTTCTAAGGTCCTTGAAAAAATCGTACACGACCAAATAACTAACTTCTTACGAGAAAATAATACTTTGGACCCGATGCAGACTGGTTTTCGACAGAATCACAGTACACAGACAGCACTACTGAAACTGACGGAGGACATAAGATCAGGCATTGACAACAACAAAAAACTATTGACTATTTTGTTAATGTTTGATTTTAGCAAAGCATTCGACACCATCTCACACACTAAACTGCTGCGTAAGCTGATGCGCATGGGATTCTCCAGGAGTGTTCTCCTGTGGCTTAAGTCATATATCATGGGGAGACGACAGAAAGTCGTCACAATCACAAACGGGGATTCAGGTTGGCTAACCACCAATCTTGGCGTTCCACAGGGCTCAGTCCTGGGACCCCTGCTTTTCAGCCTGTACATAAACGACTTACAAGACGCACTCGACTTAGATGGTGTCGAACACATACTTTACGCTGACGACTTGCAAACCTACACACAAGTGACCCTGAAAGGTCTTCGTGATGGTATCGGTCGCATGTCGGCTGTAGCACAAGCAGTGTCGAACTGGGCAACGTCAGCTGGCCTGCGCCTCAATGTCGGCAAGACAAAGGCGATCATTTTTGGATCTGATCACAACATCAAACAGGTTCAGAGCCTCGACTTGCAAGGCATTGAGATACAGACCGGCGTACACGTTCCCTTTGTCGATACAGTCACCAACCTCGGCGTGGTGATGGACGGAGGGTTGACATGGAAGCCGCAACTGAATGCGGTCAGTAGAAAGGTAAATAGGGCTCTGTATAGCTTAAAACTTTTCCGTTCAAGCACCACAGAGATACTGAGGAAGCAGCTGGCATGTGCACTGGTACTACCTCACTTAGATTATTGCTCAGTGGTTCTTCTTGATGTGTCAGGGGAGCTCCAGACACGACTACAACGTCTACAGAATGCATGTGTGAGATACATATGTGGTGTTAGGCGGGATGAGCATATCACCGCCTACAGGAAAAAACTGGACTGGTTAGATTTGAAGGTGAGGAGGGAGTATTTTATGGGGCTGCTGCTTTACAAAGCGGTTGTCATGCGGCAGCCACCGTATCTTACTGCCCTCTTTGAAAAAAACCAGGCCAGGACTTCAAGTAGGGGTGGTATGAAAGAGCTCTCGGTTCCGGGGTCGCGCACCGATAAGGGCCTTTTTTCATTCAGAGTTCAAGGTGCGCACCTCTGGAATTCGCTCCCGAGCAGTGTGAGGTGCCTGCCATCTTTTTGTAAATTTAAAACGGCGTTTAGCAGGCACCTTAAGCAATTACATGGTGAAGAGTACGTTCAGAGATAAAAAATGAGTCGAGTATTTATTTAGGCTTTTTATTTATTTAAATTATTTATTTATTTAATTTATTTATTTATTAAAACTTATTTATTTAATTTATTTATTTATTAAAACTTATTTATTTATGTATTTAACTTATTTATTTATTTAAATTTATTTATTTATTTATTTAATTTAATTATTTATCTTGTTTATTTATTTATTCGACGTATTTATTTATTAATTTATTTATTTATTTATTTAATTTAATTATTTATCTTGTTTATTTATTTATTCGACGTATTTATTTATTAATTTATTTATTTATTTATTAAATATGTTTATGAATGAGTGTGTTTTAAGTTTGGACGTGATAGTGTACGCAAAGATTTAGCAAAGTATGTGTATGTATTCTTATATTTATATGTTATCTCTATTGTATTTATTTTTTATTCTATGTATTATTATTTTTTTTTGACGATGCGTTTTATGTGATATTTGACTGTGACTAGTTCATTGCATTTAGATTTTATAAACTGACGAACTGATAAAGTGAATTATTATTTTAATAAGAAATATGCAATAAGTGAAAGTAAGATAACAATTATATTAAACCGACTGATATTTTTTAATTATAAATACAACTACATGTACATGAAATTGTAAGATTTTGTCTTCTGACGAATAAAAAGTATATCTATCTATCTATCTATCTCTCTCTCTCCTACCACCTTTTTGGAATTGCTGACACACACCTTGCTCACAACGTCGACGACAATTGCATTCAGATTAAGGGTTATTCAATTTTAAGATTAGATAGGAATAAATTTGGGGGTGGGTTAGTTCTGTATGTACACAATTGTTTTAAGGCTACCATACTAAGCCGCTCACGTACCACGCAGGATGGTACACCCAATATTTCTGAATATATTATGTGTAGTGTGCAACAGGGCGACCTTCCCCCCGTATTCGTTGCTTTAATTTATAGGCCACCATATGTACCATTCCTGTAAAATTCTGACGTAATTGACAAGCTAGCAACATACACGCAGGACTATAGTCACAAAATTTTGATGGGTGATCTGAATACGAACCTGTTGAAGACGTCGGCTGATGCAAAATTCGTTAGGCAGTTGGCCGATGATTTAAATCTAAAAATAATAGAGCATGGTGCGACTCATCACCTCGAGGGGTCTCACACGTGGATTGTTGTCATAATGACAGATGACAACGACGTGGCGCTGAATGCCAGCAATCAGGCGGCGCCCTTTGCCAGCAATCATACACTCATAGACGTTGAAATAGATTTTAAATTAAACAATAGCCCCATCACCGACACTTTTAGTTATAGAGATTTTAAAACAATAGAACAGGAAGATCTTTTATCTTACCTGAGTAAATGTGACTGGGCGGCGTTTGATTGCTTGGACAACAACGATATGGACAATTTATTGGGACAGCTCAGCGCCAATCTCATGCATTTTCGGTCGCAGGCAAAAAGTCATAACTGACAACAATGGGGAATTTGATTGGCTAACCACCAATCTGGGTGTGCCACAGGGTTCAGTCCTGGGGCCCTTGCTATTCAGTCTTTATATAAATGATTTACAAGACGTAATGACTGGTGGTGATGTTGAACACTTGCTATTCGCGGACGACTTGCAAACCTACACTCAAGTGACATGGCGAGATCTTCATGTGGGTATCAGACGCATGTCGGCTGTTGCGCGAGCAGTGTCGGAGTGGGCCGAAGCATCCGGACTGCGACTCAATGTCGGCAAAACAAAAGCGATCATTTTTTGCTCCGAGCACAACATCAATCGGTTGCAGGATCTTGGTTTGTCCGGCATTGAGTTTCAGGGAGATGTACATGTGCCTTTCTCTGACTCGGTCAAAAACCTTGGTGTTGTCATGGACTCTAAACTCACGTGGAAACTGCAGGTTGATGCAGTTGGAAAAAAGGTACATTGTGCTTTTTACAGCCTACGATTTTTTAGTTCATGCACAACTCAGGTGTTGAGAAAACAGAACAAAATTCATGTGTGAGATACATATGTGGTGTTAGAAGGGACGAGCACATCACTCCTCACAGGAAATATCTTGGCTGGCTTACCGTAAAGGAAAGAAGAGCGTACTTTGCGGGGTTATTATTGTATAAAGCAATAAATATGGGACAACTCCGTATCTTGCGGCTCTCTTTGGTAAAAACACAGCTAGGACTTCCAGTAGGAGTGGTGTGGAAGAGCTCTCGGTTCCGGGATCGCGGACTGATAAGGATCTCTACTCGTTTAGAGCCCAAGGCTCGCGATTCTGGAACTCCCTCCCATGCAGTGTGAGGTATCTGCCGTCCTTATGTAAATTTAAAACGGAGTTAGGCAGGCACCTCAGGCAAACGCACGGTAATTAATTTGACATTTTTCATGACGACAGAGGAATACATGGGTAGTTATTTTCATTTATTTGTTTATTTATTTATTTATTTATTTATTTGTTTATTTATTTATTCATTCATTTATATATTTATTTATTTATTTATTTATTTATTTGTTTGTTTGTTTGTTTGTTTGTTTGTTTGTTTGTTTGTTTATTTATTTATTTTATATTTTTATTTTTATTTTAATTTATCCGTTTCTACGTGTTTTGTATTCTCAGTCGTGAAATATGTTGGAATGTATAAAATATAAAGAGTATATTTTAATAAAGAGTGCGTGAATTTATCTGCGTGTGTGATGAGTGTACGTATCTGCTTAATTGTAATTGTTTTCAAATTTTGACGTGATGGATGTACGGGTATGCAAGAATGAGTGAACCTTCAGAAATTGTTATGAAACTGAGATATTGACATTCTGTGATATATTAGATAATGACAAATTGTGCAACAATTATTCTTATATTTATATACTGACGACCTGTGATAGTGATCAAAGATTTTAATGTAAAGACAAAATAACAATTTATGTAATGTATTTTTGCCAAATGACAAAATAAATCGTATATCTATCTATCTCTCTATCACTCTCTCTCTCTCTCTCTCTCTCTCTCTCTCTCTCTCTCTCTCTGTACTATTTAGCCCTATTTACCTTTCTACTGAATGCGGTCAGTAGAAAGGTAAATAGGGCTCTGTATAGCTTAAAACTTTTCCGTTCAAGCACCACAGAGATACTGAGGAAGCAGCTGTCATGTGCACTGGTACTACCTCACTTAGACTATTGCTCAGTGGTTCTTCTTGATGTGTCAGGGGAGCTCCAGACACGACTACAACGTCTACAGAATGCATGTGTGAGATACATATGTGGTGTTAGGCGGGATGAGCAGGGAGTGTTTTATGGGGAGGAGGGAGTATTTTATGGGGCTGCTGCTTTACAAAGCGGTTGTCATGCGGCAGCCACCGTATCTTACTGCCCTCTTTGAAAAAAACCAGGCCAGGACTTCAAGTAGGGGTGGTATGAAAGAGCTCTCGGTTCCGGGGTCGCGCACCGATAAGGGCCTTTTCTCATTCAGAGTTCAAGGTGCGCACCTCTGTAATTCGCTCCCGAGCAGTGTGAGGTGCCTGCCATCTTTTTGTAAATTTAAAACGGCGTTTAGCAGGCACCTTAAGCAATTACATGGTGAAGAGTATGTACAGAGATGAGTCGAGTATTTATTTAAGCTTTTTATTTATTTGAATTATTTATTTATTTAATTTATTTATTTATTTAAACTTATTTATTTATTTATTTAATTTATTTAAACTTATTTATTTATTTATTTAATTTATTTATTTATTTAATTTATTTATTTATTTAAATTATTTATTTATTTAAATTTATTTATTTAATTTAATTATTTATCTTGTTTATTTATTTATTCGACGTATTTATTTATTAAATTATTTATTTATTTATTAAATATGTTTAGTGTTAGTTAGGTGTGAATGTATTTATTAGCGTGATTGTTAAAGTGTTTTGAATGAGTGTGTTTTAAATTTAGACGTGATAGTATACGCAAAGATTTAGCAAAGTATGTGTATGTATTCTTTTTTTGTGACGGTCCGTACTTTTTCTCGGTTGCGATTCTCCTTCTCCTCATTCCCTCCAACAAACAACATAATAATTCCCCTCCATTATTGACAATGTAAAAAATAATGTTTTAATGCTCGGCTCTGGTGACGGGGCGATTCGGTCGTGATTGACTGCCCTGGGTTTAAATAACATTTTGACGCGAAATACCCGTCACAAGCTGCTCAATATTTGAATTAACGTTGATCATGTAGGCAGAAATTGATGATTTCACTGCAATTAGGACTCCACCACTTCTTGATAATTCATTTGAGTTCCTGTCTATTCTAAAGATATTATAGCCATCCATTCCCAATTCAGAGTTAGCGACAGTGGGCACAAGTCACGTTTCAGTTAAGACTTTTTATATATGACGATGGTACAAGAAGACCAATATTTCTGCGAAGCATGGCAAGTTTGTTTTTCAAACTCCTCACGTTTTGATAGTATACTGTGTATTGGCGTTGTTTTACTATTGAGACCTATTTTGTTTTTTGGGAGCTTCAGTTAATTTTGCGTGTGATTGTGACTGTGAATTTCGTTTCCTTTTATCGAATCTAGGCGATGTGTTAGTCTCTGAGTTAACAGATGAAGCTGAAGAGTTAGTGCTATTGTTATTTATATCATCTGTTGGAGTAGGTGCATTGTTGCTATTGATTACGACTTGCGCGGGTGTTTGAAAGTCTTCACTAACAGGTATGTTATTCTCATTGTTCGCATTATGTCTGGGTGTACGAAAACCTGTATGAGAACTGGTGCAATTGGAGAGTCACTGACTTCATTGGTTACAACGTGAACCGTGGTGGGTATATTTCTAACATACCAAATTGTTTTATTTTTTATTAATATCTTGTCTCTCATATACTTCAATCTCTTTACTTAGTTCCATCAGGTGACGCGTTGCGTGTCAATCCTGTACGCTCCCATGTAGTAATGCATTTCTACAAATTTCTTGTTTCTAATTATAAATAATGAAAAAACTGATTTCTTTTTTATAATTTATTTTCGATTTACAAGCTGTAAATAACTTAAAAATAAGTTTTAGTTGAGAATAAAGCCATAAAAAGAATTTACAGGATTTAATTTATTATTTTTAAATTACTATCTTTTTTAAAATCGACCATTTGTTGGTAGTTGCATAGATCGCAGCGCCGTACTGCGTTGAAAAGGCGCAACCTAATCATGTTCCCAGTAAACACAAAAACATCTTTACGAGCTCTTTAAGATGTCTTTAAGATATGCTTTAAAGAGGCTTTAAAGATTTTTTAAAGCTGAGAAATTAAAATCCAAAATATATCTTGGGGAGCTCGTAAGGATATCGTTAAGATAAAAAAATAGAAAAGAAATCGAGGTCAAGAAGCTGGCTTTAAGATGAACTAAAATATGTGTTTTGAGGTTATGTTCATTCTTTATGAAAAAGATAACCTCCAGACTGTGAATAATACATATAGTTAACCTCAATTATTTTTAACAATTACAAAAGTGCATCGAAAATTAAAAACTCACAATCGCTATTTGTTATATGCATAAACAACACCTTAAATATTAATTTTTCACAAACAATAACAAATGTGGGATAATGTACACTTACAAAAAAATCTTTTTTCTTTCCAACCTGTATACCCTTTCGGGTTTTTACAGGATACCTCCAGCACCTATGTGTGGAGGTATTTGATCCTAACACACCCCACCTTCCCCACACCGATCCCGCCTTCGCCCAAGTTACCGACATGGCAGATTTCTACCTATGCCGATAATCTGTGACGGAGTAAAAACCCATAGGAAAAAACCTCCGCCAGGACCAGTGCGCAGTCTGCCTTCCCTCAGGAAACAGAGAGAAAAAAATCCTCGATCTGCTCCCACCGGGAATCGAACCCAGACCGCTCAGGCGAGCGTATCTCCACTAGCTAAGGCGTGCGCCTTAACCAACTGAGCTACGCAGGCCCCCAAATGCACACTTATACTATAAGTCTATCAGCAGTTGATCGTACGCTAATATTAAAACGGTTCGCCCCTCCATGAAAGTAATACGAGGGTAGTTCAATAAGTCTTTAGAATGACCAACAGATGGCGCGCGAATCGCTCCAAATCATCTGTTTTCAGTCAGCACCACTCCCGACTAGATATATGGTGCAGTCACAGTCCACATCTTCTGAGTTTACGTGTTTTTATAACCAATTGAAAAAAAAAACTGCTTGTTAAGAAAAATGGAAAAAAACGAGTTCAGAGCGGTAATTAAACATTTTCATTTAAAGGGTTTAACTCCATATGAGATAAAAAATGAATTGGACTCAGTTCATGGCACATCTGCCCCTGCTTTAGCAACGGTTTATAACTGGGTAAATGAATTTAAGCGTGGTCGTACATCAATAAGTGACGAACCACGTTCAGGAAGGCCCGTAGAAGCAACTACTCCCGAAATCATCAATAAAATCCACGATATGGTGTTGAAGGATAGAAGATTAAAAGTGCGTGAGTTAGTTGAGGCCACAAGGATATCTATAGGTGCAGTTGTTTCAATTCTACATGAAAAATTAGGCATGAAAAAGCTATCGGCAAGATGGGTGCCGCGTTTGCCCTCAGCTGATAATAAACGCAATAGAGTGGTCGCCTCTGAGGCTCTTTTGGCGCGCATAAGTCGGAATCCTGAGGAATTTTTTCGTCGATTTGTGACTGTGGATGAAACATGGATACACCACTACACTCCTGAGACAAAGGAACAATCCAAACAGTGGATTTCCACAGGCGAACCAGCTCCAAAGAAGGCAAAGACCGTAAAGTCAGCTGGTAAGGTTATGGCTACAGTTTTTTGAGATGCACGTGGAATTATACTTATTGACTACTTGGAAAAGGGTAAAACAATTACTGGTGAGTATTATGCATCATTATTAGAGCAGCTGAAAGAAGAAATTAAAAAAAAAAAGACCACATTTGGCGAGAAAAAAAATTCTCTTTCATCACGACAACGCCCGAGTTCACACATGCTTCGTTTCAATGGCTAAAATTGAAGAACTAAAATTCGAATTGGTCGAACACCCACCGTATTCACCAGATTTAGCCCCTAGTGACTTTTTCTTATTTACAAACTTGAAAAAATGGCTCGGTGGACAGAGATTTACGGACAACGAAGACGTCATTGCCTCTGTAAGTGCTTATTTTGAGGAACTTCCGAAAACGCACTTTTCTGAAGGATTAAAAAAACTTAAAAAGCGATTGACCAAGTGTATAGAGCTCCAAGGAGATTATGTTGAAAAATAAAAAAAAAATTACCCAAAAAAAATTGTTTTTATACTTTATTCTAAAGACTTATTGAACTACCCTCGTAGCTTCGTCTTTTTAAATTTATCTGAAATATGTCTTTAATATATATTTAATATATCTTCAAAAATATATCTTAAATATATCAAATGGAGGAAACTTTAGAGGCGTCATTAAATATATGCTTCGAAGATGTCAAAAACATATTTTTAAGAGACATTTTTAAGGCATCAATAAAAATATATCTTGAAGATATAATTATTGAATCTTTTACAACATGTATTCTAAACGAGATCTTGATGAGCTCTAAAAGATTTCTTCAATGAATCTTTTAAAGACATCTTTGATAAGAGAAAATTAAGATATTCTCAAAGATATCCTGTATTTACTGGGTTCTTGTGAGGCTGCTGTCCCATGGTCTACACAAAGCCGGAATAGCAAAGCCGGAATGGTGTTGACTAATCAGAAGACAGGTAGAAGCCGATCGATCAAAGACATTCCGATACATTCGTTTAGGTTTTATAATTAAATCATTTAAATACTTGTGAGAATGTGGATGTTTAGTGCCATTAAATTTCGGTTCAAATTTTACACCCCTACTGTCGCATGGAGCATCTGTTCCGGAAATAAGCATCATCCCAACTTCACTTTCAATCACTGATGATCAAAATTTTATTAAACTCAAGGGTATTTAGCATAAGATTACACGAGAAAGTTACTATCAAGTATGTTTTCATATAGAAAAATGCCATTTGCACAATAGATTTACAAAAAATTACTTTAATGTAACATTAGTTTGAAATTTTACCGAAAAAATACGCTACAGTCATACGGGGATTAGAATCGGGACCGAAACGGTCGATTTCCCGGAAAGACTGTGATTGGTCGGTCATTCTGGCTTTGCTATTCCGGTTTTGTATAAGTGTTTTCAAGATCCTACAAAATACTAAAAATGGATTACTACAATACATTTATGCAATCAGGTGTCATATTATTTTGTCAGTAACTAATGTAATTTTTGAATGTATTACTTTGTGGTATGTTTTTTCAGTAAATCAGCATACCATACCAAGAGAAAAGCAAGATCTCAGTCAACTGCTCATGAAGAAAAAATAAGTTTGAATCAAAGGGATGACATCTAGAAAGGTATTCAAATCTATTACTGGTGTGTAAACTACTTTTACGTCTAAGCGTATAATTTAACTATTTGATACTGAAGTAACATTAATTTATTTCATGTTATTATGTGGACTGAGATATGATGTTTGAAGAAATTGTAACATTAGTAAAGTGTAACTCTAAAAGCAATTTTCTCATAACTATGTTTTCAGAGCTTGTGCGTAATCTGCAGACTGAATCGGTGCATGGATTTTGATGATCCATGTCTTAAAATGTTTCTTTTGAATGCTATTTGGACTAAAGCTACTTAGAAACCTCTAAGAGTTGATTATCATGCGAGTATTCTAGTCTGAGCATGAAAAAATGACAATTTCAATAATAATGATAAATTTTTTCGCTTTCAGGTCTTCAAAAAATTTAAATAACTTAAAATTAATTTCTCTAACTAGCTTCAGTCCAAAACGACATACAAGGGGAACAATTTAAGACCAGCATGTCCAACATTCATGGATCAGTTGAGTCTGTAGGTTACTGGCAATGTTCGTAGATTCATATCTCCCCCTGGGGTGTCTCATCACGAATCATATTTGTAAGAAATTTATTCAACTTTAAGGATCTACTCATACTTATATTCTAATTATTTTCCTATTATTTTTACAGATGGAAATTTTCAAAAAAGTGCTATAGGTATTCTACCCCATTAATACTAATTTTGTTAGAGACAAACGTATGCAATTTACTTAGAATTTCACAGGAAGACTTAAAATCATCACTCAGTCTTTATTCGATTCCTTACGTTAAATGTAAAAAGATATGTGGACATATAAAAATCATCGCCCCTCCTCGCCCCTCATTTTGCCCCCCAAATTTATAATATATTATATAAAATTATATTAATGATATTAATGAAATTGAATTATTATAATCTTTTCCAATTTATTATATACTCTTACAGATCTAAATAATTTGCAAAAAGTATGCATAACTAAAATACATGCAATTTGTTTAGATTTATAAGACTTATGTTTTAAATGTTATATTTTTGATTAATATAATATAAATTATTCTTATGAATCTAAATAATATGCAAAAAGTATGCACATTATTACAAATAAAATACATGCTACCATATTTAGATTTATAAGACTTAAATTTTATAAAATACATTTTTGGATTCATCTTCATTATTACTATTATAAATCTAAAAAATATGTAAAAAGTATAACACATAAATAAAATACATGTAAATTAATTTAGATTTATATGAGTGAAATTTTTAAGTTTTTCATAATATAATATAACAAAATATATTGTTTACATATATAGATATTACATACGAATTAAAAAGAGCTTTACAATATTACATTCAAATAAAAAACAAAATTAAAACAAATATATATGTTAAAAAATACAATACTTCAAACTAAATATAAATAAATGTAAGTATGTGTTACATATATTTATTTATAAATGAATTAAATAAAACATAAATTTGAATGTATAAAAAAGCTTAATTAAGGGGTTATATCCCCCTTATGCTCTAAAAAACAAGGCTTTGTTAATTATTATTTTTAAAGAACATTTGAGAATAAAGGTATACAAATAATTTAACATTGGATTAAGCAACTCTTGAAGAAGAGAAAAAAAATTTTTATTGATATTTTTTTTACAAAATGGCGGCTGTGCAGTGATTACCGTGAACCGCTTTCTCAAAAAGGTCTTCCGCGGCGAGCAGTACAAGTCTCGTCCAACTCCACCTATAACAAAAAAATATATATGTTAAAAAATACAATACTTAAAACTAAATATAAATAAATGTAAGTATGAGTTACATATATTTATTTATAAATGAATTAAATAAAACATAAATTTGAATGTATAAAAAAGATTAATTAAGGGGTTATATCCCCCTTATGCTCTAAAAAACAAGGCTTTGTTAATTATTTTTTTTAAAGAACATTTGAGATTAAAGGTATACAAATAATATAACATTGGATTAAGCAACTCTTGAAGAAGAGAAAAAAAAATTTTATTGATATTTTTTTTACAAAATGGCGGCTGTGCAGTGATTACCGTGAACCGATTTCTCAAAAAGGTCTTCCGCGGCGAGCAGTACAAGTCTCGTCCAACTCTACCTATAACAAAAAATATATATGTTAAAAAATACAATACTTAAAACTAACTATAAATAAATGTAAGTTTGAGTTACATATATTTATTTATAAATGAATTAAATAAAACATAAATTTGAATGTATAAAAAAGCTTAATTAAATTGTTTATAACTTTTTTTCTTGTTATTAATCGCTAAAATCGTGTGTACTTCACTAGATAATCAAACAATGAAGCTACTGTTAAAATTTGAAGTCAATCGGATGTAAACTTTTTGAGTTTTACTGCTTGCCGATTTTGAAAACATGGTTTCGAGAAAAACGCGGTTGAAGTTTCAAAATGCTATAAATCTTAAGAATCGCAAAAATATAGTCCATAATAATTTTTTTACCTTCAGTCTGCTATCTCTGCACCATATAATTGTCCTTCCAGGGCCTTCATTTCTTCTTCTTCTTTTTTTTTTGCCTGATGTAATGCTGCGTCTGGCCCCTTTCGCGATATCGAACATACGATGCTCAGCGGTTTTGGCGCGATTGGCGTCCGTTTCCACGCAAAACTCGTACATGTTTGGTCCAACAGTCAACCCAAGAGCATCGTAAACGGCTAACAGACCCGAGAAGCCGTCATTGAAGATAATAATGGCTATGTCAGTCGCAATGTCAACTATAGTCTTACCGCTTGACACCGTCTTTGGAGCAATTAACCACACTACAGCATTAAACGACTCGTTATTGTTCTGAGTATAAGCACCCAAGCAGCGTGACAGAAGGTTATCGGAGCTGAGTTCATTATAAATGGGTTTTATTGCGTTAAAAACATGCTTATGCATTGGACTCTTGTTCTCGTACGTTGCAAGTGTACCAAGCGCTGTACTGCGCTGCCAAGAACACCAAGTGTCTACTCCGACGGGACACTTCTCGTGCTGTGTATTCTCCTTCGTCGACATTTTATGAAGTAACGTTGCCCAAATTTCATTCCGCATTTTTTCGACTGAATCGTAGTTTCTCCTAATAGCAAGTCCGTAATAAATAGAAAGTTCATCAATTAACTTTCCGGTCAACTTTCCTCGGCCGCGAAGACCTTTCGTTGTTTTTTCCAAATTGCGCAGACGCGTTCCCATGCACTTCTGAACGTGTCCGACACATTCTTTTTTTTCGACGATGAAATCTTTATAAGGTTTTGAGCCGACTATACCTTTATATGTTTTTGAATCGCCGTCGCCAATATATTTCAAATATTTGATATTATGAAGTTTTTCTGAGCGTTTGAACATTTCTATAACTGCATCGATCTCCATTTTCCCGGCACCACCTTCATGGTTGGCATCACAGTTCTGTTTGTGTGAAGGGTATACCTCTTCGTATTCAGCAGTACCTTCTTTTTTTTGCCAATATTCACACACTTTACAGTACTTAGATTTTACACACACATCCAATACCTTGCCAGTGTACCAACCAATCAAAGTCACCAATCCGAACAAAGACGTAAACCCTCTCTTTCGCCAAGATCCATCGCCTGACACCGTGAGACCTTCTTTTTCACCTCGTTTGATAGAAATTTCTTTTTCTTTAATCGCTGATTTTTTCATAGATATAATTCGAACAGATGAAGTAGAAGTGGCGATATTAGATATGATCTTACTGTAAGTTGTTTGAAAAACAGGCTTTGCAAGATCCATCATAGAGCAGAACTTTTTTATACCGTTGATGCCTATGCCTATGATGCGCATAGTTAAAATAATACGGCAGTTGATCTCATAAGCACGATCATTTATTACAGGACAGCTGTTAATATCAGCATCACCACAGTTCGAACAAGACACAGTAATTTTGAAGCCTAGTCCACGCTTGTTCGACTCTAAAAACCGCACGTCACCATTCACCATTACATTTTTTGCATACTACTAATTCAGAAAGAGCAGTAAATACAGCGAAAAAATTGATGAAACAGTAGCCAAAATTATTATCAACATCGCGGTCCCGGTCTAAATCAGTAGTTTTCAATTTCTTAGCCGAGGTACTAACGTACTCCGAATCGCCTTCGAACGAATGGCGGTTAGGCGGGCGTCGATTACTAATTTTACTCCGTTTTGTACTTGTACTTCTTGTTTTACTGCCTTTGCGGCCACTGTACACCTTTTCACTCATAATTAAGTACTTGTAAATATAATTCACAGTTAAAAAGTAAAGCAAAACTCAAAATAACAACGTAAACAACGAGAACGGCTGATCGACTAAACACAGGGCAAGTGTGAGTAAACACGTGCTGTAAAGACGCTGTAACCGTCGTAATGTCATGTGGCGAGCTCTATAATTCGAATTTAAAACACGATATCGATCGTAGGTAACTTCTACTAATTTCCAAAACGCGAAATTCAAAAAAGCGAGCATCGCTAAAATAAGCGAAAATTGTGATTTTGGAGCATCAAAGTTGTTTGGAAAAAATTGATTTAAAAAAATTTTGAGTTTAAATCGGTACTTGGGCGTTGTAGATTTTGATTCTAGGATTGTTTTGGCAAGATTTAAGCCAATAAAAAAATTGGAAAAAAAAATTTGGGGGATATAATCCCTTAACAAAACAAAAAAACGCACGAATCTATTTAACTCCCGGGTGGTGTGGAAAAATAGAAAACCTTCATAAAAACAAAAAATTTCATGATGCTTTGGGGGTTGGCGAGCGGAGCGAGCAGGGGGGTACCCCCTAGTATATATATATATATATATATATATATATATATATATATATATATATATATATATATATATATATATATATATATATATATATATATATTAAGCACAATAATATTCTGTGCAACTTACTCTTTGCTTCACGGGAAGTCTGCCGTGGCCTCGAGAGAAGAACGGACAATATTACAGACCACACACGCGGTATGCTAAACTATCCCGCTACGTGTAGGATATAGTATGTATATATGTATGGATCCGGGAAAATCGCAATACGCAAGCTAATGTAAAAAGGTTTGCAAAAACGGAGTAAGCTAAGCACGAGGTTGCACACAAGCGGTGCTTAGTACGAAATGAGCGAGTTTTTCGCTTCGTACTTGCAGCAAAGCAGTGGGACGCGATTAACCTCGAAGCGGTTATATTTTCTTAACAGCTTGTTATGCTACTCTCTTCCACTGCCACTACAGCTATTAGGTATGATCAGTTTTTTATATTTCACTGTCTCTTCACTATTCTTAATGCTATATTACCTCTAAATGACTGGCGAGTGCTTCTGTGACTGCTGCTGTTGCTGTTATAGAGAAGCGGGCCGGGAGCTGGGTTGCGATGTTGCGTCTGGGAGGCCACACTACCTCTACAAACCCTCTAAACCAGGTAAGAGAGTTCCAGTTTGTTCTTCTTATATTCTGTAGGCTAACCCCTCTTTATGTTTTCCAGGGTGTATGTTGTAGGCCTCTGGAGTATCTTGAGAATCAGCCGCTCCGCCCAAGGTAATTCCATATATGCCTTTCAGGACATCAAACCAGGTGGATACTATTCCAATACCATTCTGCTTACATTCTAGGGTAGTAATATAATTTGTATGTGCTTTCTGGTTGGTTCGAAAGGAGGGGAGCAAGGAAAGGGGACACCTGGACACAATCAGAGTACCTCAGTCAGGGCAAGTCGACTCCAGCCTATGCGATGCTTTATGGGATGGCAGCCTGTGCGTCTTCTTCAGCTGCTTCAGGGTATCGAGGAGTTCGCTTGCTCTATGTGTCATCCAGGGGTTCTGTTGTGGCAGTGACGTGTGTGTAATGAGTAGGATATGTGAGGCTGCGTAGAGCCTATATTCGATCGGCGCCTTTTCTTCGGTATTAGGTTTCTTAAGTGTAAGTTGAGTCGAGCATCGGACCTGTACTGAGCAGCTCGTTTCGACTATGTTTACAGGTTCGACCGACTACGTGATATGTAACACACACAAGATGTGGTGTTACAATACTTAATTATACATAAACAAACAAATAAAATAATAATTAGTCAGAGGAAGGCGCGAGTGAGATCGGTCCCGCGCGCAAATAAAAATATTTGTTTCACGACGTAGAACCCACACAGCAGAATAGTAATTAGGCTGTTACAAAAGCAATTAGCAGCGGTTTTTATGAACATAAAGCTGTGATTTGAGTATTAGGAAGAAAAGTGATTTTCATAACTTAACGCAAATATGACCTCTTTTGCTCTCTCAAAGAGAAAGCTTTGTAACGATGATATCAAATTATTTTGAGCTTCGATGAATCTCGATGTTTTCGAGGTTTCTTAGTCATAAAAATGGGTTTAAAATAGTTTTTAAAAAAATTTCGGTTTGTATATATGTAAAATGTTTGTATGTATGTAAAATAGTCGTGAATTTTTTCAGATTCTTTTAAGCCCATATATTTAAAGTTGTTTTAAGCTAAATATGACTTTATTGCTAAAATGTGCATTTTAATAATTTTTTTAACAATATTGCTTGTTACTTAGATATTTTTGTTATATAAATATTGCACTTTTGCGACTGTGGCAGTCACGCTTGTACTGAAAAGGCTATCTTCATGATATTTGGTGTAATGGTCCAAGTGATCAAACCCACTTTTTTCAGGATTTTAAGTTTTAAAAGGAGTATAATTAATCGAAAAGGGCATTAAAAGGTTGTGGAATCATTTTCTATGAAAAATTCAGAAAATTTGCTAAAAATTCCTATATTTCTATTTTTTAACAGATTTAATTTTGTTGAGTCAATGAAGGTTGAAATTTGCTAGTAAATGTAAAAAATGACTACATTCTTATATTTAGCCTTGATTAACATTGAACTTAAGGGTTTCAAAAAATCTGAAAAAATTCAAATACATTCTACATACTAAAAGGAACATTTTTACCGAAGAAATAAAAAAAAAAAATTTTTGATCTCGATTTCCCAGAGAATTACCCATATGTATATATATACACACATCACATACACATACACACACGATTTTCATAAACGTATATATATATATATATATATATATATATAAAGGAGGCGGAAGCGACATGGGATGTCACACTTGAGCAGAATGCTTTCTCAAAAGGAAATCCTGAAAAATCGAGTTTGAGAATTTTATAATCGAAATTTGCATTTAATAAAGTAATGCTAAAATTAACTCATTAGACACGCATTTATGTATTGATGGCCTGAGATAATCTTAAAACTCAATTCAATTAATTTTCAACATATCTCTACACAAAAGTTTCTTATAGCCATTTTTTATTTAATATTGTTAATTAACAAATAATACACTGCTGATCTTTAACAATATATTTTATTGGTGAGGTCTATTTAGTCTGTGCATCCGTTTGAAGGGGATAAGAAGAACAACCGAAGCACGCATGGTGACTAGAATAAGCGAAAAAGTCATAATGTAAATGTATAACATATTTATAGATGTGTGTTACATTTTTCGACTTTAATGCCGATCCAGATGACTCCATGAGTTATGCACGAAGCGAATAGGTGCGTAAGACAGATTAAAGAATTATTTCTAAATTTGCTGAAAAATCCGATTGTCCTAAAATACGTATTCAAAATTTAATTGTATTTCTTTCACTAAAATAGCATTCAGGCAATTGCTAAACATATAAATTGGTAAAAATTTGCACCTATTTTAAGAAAACGTATATATTTCCAATATGTTTTACGTATAAAGACAAAATAACATTTTTTCTTCATTTTAATAAATTTTGTAAAATTGATATTTTTTTCTATTTTGAAATAATTGCTATGTATATCAAACGAAAATAAATTACGTTTACTTTATCTAAACATACATATTTTCAACATATTTAACGTATAAAATATAGAAAAAATTGTTTCCGATTTTTGAAAAGTTTAATTAATATTGTTTTCTCAAAGAGAAAGGGTTGTGATGGTAATTTTTTTTGTTTTTTAACGTAAAAACAAGATTTATGCCTTGTCTAAATACACTAGTCTTAAAAAATGTCTGTGTGTGCGTGTGTGTGTGTGTGTGTGTGTGTGTATGTGTGGGCGTATGTGCATGTGTGTGTGTGTGTGTGTGTGAGTGTTTCTGTGTACTAGTATGTGGCATATCACCATACGTGCAATCAGCGGTATAGCTTTCCCAAATTTTACACAGATGTTTGCTATCGTACCCGGTAAGCGCTTGAAAGTTTCAGCGAAAATGGCGTAATACATTTTCTTTCTGAACACTTTTCAAAATTTATAAATTTTCAAATTTCTGTTTTTTTTAAATGTTTTTACTGCTGGCATGGTTTTTGAGAAGCATATTTTTTACACGATAAAGTACTCATTAAATCCTTCATTTAACGACCGGAAACAGATTTATATGAATTATTCATCAGTTGTAATACTGTGTGATACATTTTCTTTTTTCAACATTTAGTACTCGAAAACTATAGGATAAAGGACAATGAAATTTTTACTAAATACATGTTTTATGTACAGGTATAATTCGGTAAAATTTTAGGTAATCAGAGTGTTTGTTTTCAGAGAAAAAAAAATAAAATGGCAAAAAATGCATTTTTTGGACAACGATAACTTGAGTAATACTTGATGTAATGCCTTAAAAATTTCAGAGAATATTTGATAGGTGTCAGGATATTGGCTGAATATTTTTGAACCGATTTGGTTCATAATCTTCTGAAATGTTAGAGATTATTCAATTTAAACAATACTTTTTCACCCTGTATATGACAATATCTATAAGCTTTATCGTAGTGCTTTTTCTTGTATATATTAAGTATTTTTATATATGACGTTTACTATTTTACACTTCTAGCCAACTTTATGCCTTATATTGCGCGATAAAAAGAAGATAATGTTGTATCAAAAATATTATTATTGTGTTTTTTTAAAACTGATTTAATAATGACATGATTTATTTTTGCAATATTTAATTTCATCGCGTATTATTTTGAACTCTTTCGCGCGTGAAACGATACGCACGGACATGCACGTAAATCTCGCCGCGCAAAGTAGAGTAGACCGAAAAGTGAGGAGAGACACAGAGATACATATGCGCGCGCTTCGCGGCGCGCACAGGTGGGCCTGCCTCGAAGCGCCGAGGGCGCGGCGCGCGGTGGGGGAAAGAGCGAGAACCGAGCCAGCTCACCGCATGGGCAAAACTCGGCTGTCCACTCGGAGCAACGGACGCGTGTGGTGGCTACCATCGCTTGACTGCTCTCTGAGTGAACGGAATCTACGAGCGCTTTCGCCGACGCCCGTGTGCATAAGTGCATATACCGGATATCAAGTCGAGAGACTCCTCGCTTGAGGTCTAGCTGTACACTTATGCATATATAAATCGATCGGTACCAGTTACCGTATCCCGTTCCTGTACCCGTAATCGCCGTATCCGTATACCGGGCACTCTCGGTCTGCTGTTCGATTTAATTGCGGCCACTTGAGGCGCTTCTCGAGCGTGACCATTAAATTATTAACTAGTACTAAGTAGATTAGGGAAACACTGATCAGACCGACGGGGGCTCCCGTGCCTGGTGCGCTGTTGAAATCCATCTCGAGGCTCTTTTCGACTGGTGACCCAGTACGTCCAGTGTAACAAATTAGGAAGTCGAGGGCTCTCGATAACGAACTAGCATAATCTATAAAATATTTTGTAAACATATTCTGATCAGACATTATTTAACTACACTTTATTACTAATATTTTCTTTAAATATATTTCTATCTTCATATTGTTAATTTCTTATATTATTATTTTATTATTATTCCTAAATAAACGTTTATTTAATTAAATAATTCCTGCCCCCGATTTAACCCCCCAATCGAATCCTGGTTCAATTCTTTAGCATCCGTGGGGGGGGGGGGGGGGGGTTGTATTGTTACAATAACATAGAAAGATTATAATGTTTATACTATTTTGATGATAGACTATAGACTAGCATACGTTAAATAGTAGTACATTTTTTAAATGAGCGATTTTCTGTTTTGTGCATTTTTCGCAACGAAAGAAAAAAACAATAATTCCGTTTTTATAGGTATAGATTTGATTTTATTTCATAGATAAAAATTGATTTTAGAATCAATGACACCTCGCTGACCAAGGACTCCCTGTTATACGATAATATGTTTATAGAAAAATATTCATTTTTCAATAAGGCACAAATCACTAGATGAAAATAGTTAGACAGAAAAATAACTATGATGGGCGGTACTTTGCAGCTCTTCCTTATTTATAATAATTTTAATTAAATTCTCCTTGAGAAAGCATAATGGCACAGCAGTTAGCAGCATTTTTTTTAGTAAATGTACAGTTTATTATTCACTCAGCTCCAAAATCTAATCAGATCTAAGTTGAGTATTATCTCATATATCTCAAAAATTTCAGCTCGTAACATATTTCCCTTGAAGAGTTTTCGTGGACATAATTTTTTGTCACATACACACATACATACATACATGATCGATTCTATCTCAAATCGAACAGAACGACTGGATCTATATCACCAAATCACTTGGAAATGAAATATGTTGTAGTAGTCGGTAAATAAGGAGACACGTATTTTGCGTTTTCGCTATTGCACCATAATTACAGTCTTTATATATATTTGATAATGCAACCTCAAAAATTGATGATTTGAATTTGCTTTTTTATACCGTTTCGTCATTTTGTTCAGGTAACGAAATCATTATTTGCTTATTTTATGAATCTACCGATGCTCTTTCAGAGTAGACGAAAAAAATGGTTACAGAATAAAAAACAAAAAATACAGCGATTTATCTAAAAAAAATTCATTTATATTAAAAAGTCCAAAATTTATATTTCTGAAATTTAGTTGGTAGGTAGGTGGGTTAAATACTGATCAAACGATACATGAGTGATTTGTTTTTTTTTTGTTTTTTAAGAGGAAAACGAAGTTCAAAGAATTTTACTTTCGATTTTCTTTTAATGCTATAAAAGAAGAAAAAAGTAACGTAAAAATAGATTCAAATCATCTTTCAATGCATATGGATTTCGCGGAAAATTTTTCAGTGAGGTTTATTAAAGTACAACAAGGTAATTATTGGATTAATAAGCAGATCTCCATTTTCACAGCTGTTTGTTATATGGGAGATATAATCAACAGTTTTGCTGTCATTAACGATGACACAAAACATGATTCGGCGCATACTTTGTTAGCGATGGAGAGAGTTATCTAATCTATAAAAAGATTCTCCCCAAATGGTTTAATAAACAACATTTCGATTGCATCAGATGGAACTGCAGGTCATTTTAAAAATAGATTTCAATTATGCGAAATGAACCAAAGCCTTTGTCATAAAAAGTGATTATTTTCCGCTACAGAGCACGGTAAAGGTGCTGTTGAGGGTATTGGTGGTTTTGTGAAACATTATGCTACAACTCATAATTTTCAAAAGCCTCATGTTGAATATATCCAAAATGCGGATACTTTTGTAACAAGAGTTCAAATATATACTAATGCTATTCAATGGATTCTGTTACCGGATTAAGATATTGAAGTTTTTAGAGAGAAAAATAAAATCGAATGGGCTAAGATTACTAAGCATGTAGGAAGACAAAAATCTCATATGTGGAAAGTAGAAGTAGGAAGAAAATACTGTTATACAGCTCGAATTGCAACACAGTCGTGGACAAAAATAATATAAAAGCAGAAAGAAAAGAAAAAGAAAACAAAACCTATGTACAAAATTAGAAAACAAATGAACAAAAAGAAAAAAATAAACAAAAAAAAAATAAAACAAAAAAAATAATATATAAATCGAAAGTAAAAATCTTTTAACTTCGTATTTCTCTTAAAATAAAAAAAAAAACAAATCACTCATGTATGGTTTCATAGGTATTTAATCCACCTACCTACCAAAAAAAATAAGGAAAAAAAATTTGTGGCGTTTTTTAAATAAATGCATTTTAATTTTTTTAAGAAAAAACGCTGTATTTTTTGTTTTTTATTCTGTATTTATATTTTTCGTCTATTCTTTAAGAGCATCAGTAAATGCATAAAATAAGCACAGAATGATTTTGTTACCTCAAAAAATGAAAAATTGGTAGCCATAGAAAAAGAAAACAACACGGCATATCCTGCACATATGTCAAGGGATACGCTTCCGGTTTCGTTTGCGTGTTGACCTCTAAGTGGTCAATGCAAAACCTATCGGGGTTGCTCTTCTTTTTCACCAGAGTGTGTGAATCGGAGGCGAAACGCCGCTGATTCACGTTGGGCGCCATTGGTTAGGAAGAACAGCAGCATCGATAGGTTTTGAGTTGACCACTTAAGGAGGGGCCGTAATGCTCTGTTTGACCGACAGATCCGCCAATTCACCATTTCACGCTATTTTTCTCTTCTTCTCAATGAAATCGCTTGAAATTTGAGCCGGACACTCAAAATTCACTAAGGAATAGTGCTCTGGTGAGAAAATTGCAGAAAATGACAAAAATTATTAAATTTATAAGTCGAATTTTCGCCACGACTAAATCAAGGGCGCTACAATCGGCCTTTCAAGTTAGACATTAGATCGCAGCACAAAAACTATACACTTTTCCCAGAATATCTCACCAGAGCCCCATTTCTAAATATATTTCAGGAATTTTCACAAAATTTCAGTTTATTTTATGCAGTAGGAAAGAAAAATAGCGTGAAACGAATTTTCAGATGACACAAGCTCTGGATAGACGCTATTTTGGAAATTTAAATATTGAAATTTAGCTTCGCTGAAAAGCGGTAGATGGAGACATATGTTTCTTCTTGTGCTGTAAAATCACCTTATACGGCGGTCGAACTTTCGGACGGCCGCCCGGTCCGGCCGTCTGCTTAGGTATTGAAGAAAGAGGTACAAGAAAGTGCGACAAGTGCATGGAAGTGATTGCAACGGAGATATGCTACGAGGAAGAGTGTTGCTTTCCAGCCAAAACAGTGCGTACGTAGTGTCCTGCGTGTCCTTCTACGCCTCTCAGAGCTGCTGGTCGTGTCTGCCCAACACTCGACGACGCTGGTATTAATGCGGATGACGGATACATACAGCAATCAAAGGCTCCGATGGTGTCCTGTCTGCATTTATAAGCCTCTTATAGCTGGTGGTGGTGCTTACTGTGTCTGCCCAAGTCTATTCAGCATGTGTCAAAAACACTACCACTGTTCAATGTGAGAGACACCCACAGCGTTCTAAGGCTTCCTTGATGTTCTACTGGTAGTGTTGATAGTGCTGACTGTGTCTATCCGAGTCTTGAACACATTGTTATTAATGCTGGCTTTGACTCTCCAGCCCATATCGAAACCACTAATACTGTGTAATGTGAGAGACATACAAGTGTTTTAAGGCTTTATTGGTGTCCTACTCATAGCGTTGACAGTGCTGACTGTGCCTGCTGGACCCTTTGCAATGCTGGTGAAATCAAAGCTGCTGCTGTTGTGTGATAGACAGACACAACCCTCGTAAGCTCTGGCGGAGTCCTGCGTGCAACTGCATGCCTCTCACAGCTACTTTTCATGAAGCTGTTGCAGCTGTATTACAGATACACACAGCATGCCAAGGCCATGCTGGTGTCCTGCAACCCGTTATACACCTCTGAATGCTGTTGGTGATGTTAGCTGTGTCTGCCCTTGATGACACGGCTATTATTGCTGGCTTTGGTTATCCAGCCTTTATCGAAACTGATACGGTTGTGTGGCTTCTGCAGCTGTGTGGCAGATACACAAAATGTTTCATGACCTCACTGATGTTCTCTCTATCCTTGTATGCCTGCCAGAGCTGCTGGTTGAGAGTGGTTGTGCTTGGTCCATCCTCGATAATGCTGCTATCAGTGTGGGCTTTGTCTATTCAGCCCTTGTCGTAGTTCCTGCAGCTGTGTGACAGACACACACAAGGTTCAAGGGTTCTGCTGGTGTTGTGTGTTTACTCGCACACCTCTCAGAGCTGCTGATAGTGCTGTGCGTGCCCAATTCTTGGCAAAGCTACTGTTAGTGGTGGCTTCAGCTACGAAACCCTTGTCAAAGTTGCTGTTGCTGTTACTGCTGTCCCGGACCTGCAGTTCTGCGTAGCACTGCACGTCTCTCACAGCTGATTTTCATGCTAGCTGCATCTGCCCAGACCCTATTGAATATAACAATATAACTATTGTTTTTTAGCAAGGTAATCGTTGTGATTTTCTTAATACATTACTTAAGTATGTTTTAGATTGAACAACTGTTTTAATAAAGAAAAATTTTATCGGTATCCATTTGTTTATCTATACAATAATGTATTAATATATATAATTAGACACATTTAATCAAATATATTTTAAAAATCAAAACGATTACCTTAGCTTGTTAATGATAAAAATATAGAGCAGTTACTTTGTTTTTCCATACATGTTTTTTTTCAGAATCTTCGAAGATTATTCATTTCTGCCAAACAGATGTGGTTCCACAGACTTGGTCCTATGTATATAAGTATTGTTTATCATGATCAGTAAGTGAAATGTTAAACTTAACACTAACTTAAGGGGAGGGTAGGGTTTTCATGCTAAAAAAAACACTTTTTTTGCGAATTTTTTTTAGAGAACTGGGTTAACCAAATTTATTCAAACCTTTTGTACACTTTTAAGCATCATTTCAACAACATTCTCAAATTTTTTCATGCAATTATCTCGGCAAATAAGCCGGTGACGGAGCATTTCTCAAAACACCTTTTGAAAAAGATGATTTGCGGTGATCACTGTATCTCGGCCAAAATTACCTGTAACCAAAATTTCGGTAAAATTTAATTAAAACATCACTAAATCCTCCCCCCAACGGTTTCCAAATGTATTTTTTTTTTTCATTTTTATACGTTTTATAGCAGTTTGAATCAAAAGTTGCGGTTTTTAACTACAATTTTCGTCATTTTGGGGGTGAAAAACACCCTTAATGTACAAAAAAAATTTTCATACGAACCGTTGGGGGGAGGTTTATTATACCTAGAAACTGTATACCAAATTTGGTGTAAATCGGTTAAACGGTTCTGAAATGACAATGATCACGGACTTTGGAAAAGTGGTTTCGAGAAAAACGCGTTTATAGTTTTTAAGTATGAAAAAGTTAAGAAAAAATCTTTTTTTTTTAACTTACACCGAGTCATCGATTCCAGCTCCATAAAGGACATTTCCTGCTGCAACATTGTTATCCTCAGCTTCTTTTTTTTTGCAATCTACGCAAAATCCTGGCCTCTTTAGTCTGCTGTTCAGCTTGAAACTCTGCCTTACTTATCCGACAGTTATCTTCCAATCTTGCATAATCGTGCGCGCTTGGTCCAACGCTGATACCCATATCGGACAAAAAGGTAAGTAAAGCACCTGCGCCTTCATTGAACGTATTTGCAGCTATATACGATGCCAGTTCTATGAGTTGTTTGCTACCAGGTAACTTTTTCGGTGCAACTTTCCAAATCAACTGGTTAAGACTCTCATTGGCGTTTTGGGTAAAACCTCCGACACATCTTTCTAAGAGTTCGTCCTTGCTCAACTCTTCGTAGATTGGTTTTAGAGCTTCAATAACGTCTTGTGGAAGTGGAGAGTATGCATGCTTAAAGTTTTCTACCCCCGTTGTGGCCAAAGCTTTTTTATAAGGACACCACGAAGTCTCGCCGCTGGGACACTTTTCATAATGAGGATTTTCGTCTGTCGACTGCTGATGGTAGTAGGTAGCCCAGATGGCACCTTTCAATTTTTGCACCGAATCGTAATTGTGTCTTATAGCTGCTCCATAGTATCTACTTAAATTGTCGATCATTTTTCCGGTGAGTTTTCTCTTACGGCCAAGGACTTTACTCCTACGTTTTTTACCAGCGTTTTTTCCTGTTTTTACGATTGTTTCTTCAACAGTTTTTTCAACAAGGTCACGCAAACGTTTCCTCATTCTTTTTTGCACGTGTCCGATGCACTCCTTTTTACTAATAACAAAATCTTTACCATATGGTTGTGCTTTGACTAAATTACCGAACGTCTTACTATCTCCGTCTCCAACATAATTACCAATCTCTGCTCCATACTTCTCTTCGGAGCGGCTGAACATGTCTATTACTGCTCCCACTTCCATGTTTCCTGATGGACCCGCGTGGCTGACTTGGCATTCACCGTTATTTACATGCTCTTCATGCCATTCTTCAAACTCAGCCGTATTTAACTTTTTTTCCCATAATTTGCACTGTTGACAATATAAACTGCTAGTTTGAATATCAATTACCTTGCCAGTCCAGTAGCCTATCAACGAAGTTACACCATATAAAGAGCTGAAACCTTGCTTATGCCAGGTCCCATCTCCCGAAAAGGTCAAAACATCAGATTCTGAATTTTCGTTCGTTATTTTTATTTCTTCTTGTGCAGCGGAAAGGAGAAACTTTTCAGCAGTAGTTTGTACAGAAATTGCGATCATGGATATATTACTTAAGTAAGATGTTTTGGGTAAAAAGTGACTTGAAATGTCCATTAAGCCGCAGAATTTATTACACCCTGCTGGGCCTAAACCTAATGCACGCATTGTAAAGGCAAATCGAGTGTTAATCTCGTAGCGGTGACCAATTTTTTCACTCGACGGTATGTAGCATGGATTGCAATTGGAGCACTTCACTTGTATCTCAAAACCAAGACCTTCTTTTTTACAACATTGAAACACAACTTTTCCATCGCATTCAGTACACTTAACTACACTTGAAATTGAAGAAAATACTTGTAAAAAATCAATAATTCTGAAATGTTTTTCATTATCTTCTGCTACACTGTCACTCGTATTCAAGTTAATTTTTTTAGATGACGCGCTCTTAGTCGTAACTGTATCGTCGGATTTGTCCATTTGGTTAGGCCTTTTTCTCGGTCTACTCAAATAAATTCTTGAGCTACTCCGCTCCTCTCGTGAAGCTTTTGAATTTCTCGGCATTTTATAATTAAAGAAACAATTTCACGAGCACTATTATAAAGTCACTGCGTGGCACGCGATCGAACGAAGGTTCAACGGTCAACTGACGCTTCTCTTTCTTTTGGAAATATAAACACGTATATAGCATGTATATAAGGCTTCAACTGCTTCTCCTTACTAAATACGACCTTTTCAAAACATGAAATCG
The DNA here is from genome assembly GCA_949152435.1 of Gastracanthus pulcherrimus. Lineage (NCBI taxonomy): Eukaryota > Metazoa > Arthropoda > Insecta > Hymenoptera > Pteromalidae > Gastracanthus > Gastracanthus pulcherrimus. Next base: position 111,255,811 of record OX424575.1, on the reverse strand, counting down.
GAACAGAATGATCACAGAGAGAATAAACTGTATACCTGCTCCTCAGCTGCACGCTTCGTTTTCGAGCGCTTGCAGCTGCTGCGATTAGATTTCGAGGATAGGGAACTAAAAGGTCTATAACTTCTAGAGTTTTGCTCCGATCGATTTGAAATTTTGGGACAACATTCTTAAGATGTTATACTACAAGAAACAGCAAAAAAAAAGAAATCGATTTTTCGAAAGTGCAAAACCCTACCCTGGCCTTAAACCTATGCATATGACATTTTAAGTTTACTATAAACATTATTCGTATAATTATATAAATTGATATATTATATACTATATACAAACAATAATAATGTATCACAGTGATTTTTAATTACATCTTATCCAATATTTTAACAATATTTTATAAGAAATTCTATCTATATCTAAAATTTTAAACTCATTTGGTAAATTGTTAAAAGTCATAATTTCTTTTTTATAACTATTTTTGTCGCTAACCCTTTTCTTATTTTTAGGTATAATTAATTTTTTTTTCCTAGTTATACTAGATGATGTGAGATATTGGTTTTTTAGGTCTGAGTAATGGTACTTTAGTACTTTAAATATAAACAGTTGTTCTATTTTAATAGAAAATATTATCAATACAACATCTTTTACAGTTTCCTATATGTGGTCTTGTAATGCCTACGAAGCCAGGAAAATATCCTTTGTCTAAGAAGTTTCAGAGAAATTCTTGACTAATATTATCAGACTCTAATAAATCAATATTAAAATCTCCTATAACTACGTGATTTTTAATATTTCTCTTTTTATTCTAGAAATTGTTTAAATCTAGAATGATCTCAGTCTTAGCTGTGTGACGAGATCTGTACACAGTAGCAAATTCCATACTACTATTGTCATTTAATTTAATATGAGTATTTATAATTCTAATCCTTCCAGATTCAAGAACTTTAGTTTTTTGTATTATATTCCTATTAACAAAAACAATTACTCCATCATTTTGATTTATTCTACTTTCATTATAATAGTTCTCATACCCATCTATATATTTGTTATATTTTAAAATTATTAAATCTATTATATTTTGCTTACAAATCGATATATATTTATAGCACACATCCAATAAATTATTAGAACCCACACGCCCTATGCTGACTAGAGGATGATCTTCGTTCTGACAAATAAGGAGAAACTCAAGAGTGAACTTATAAATTTTGTAATTAGCAGATTCATAGAAAGTGAATAACCGAAAAACTTCTTATGCAGTTCAATCATATTAATCTTAACTTTCGCTATGCTACGTACCAAAAATAGCTCATGAATTATTTTTTTCTGGTGCTACACGACATATAGTTATATCAGTACTTTTCGACACTATTGGGTACGTTGGTTTTTTAGCGCAGGGGGCGTTTTTCGCACGAGCGAAACGAGTGAGAAAAGTCACATGCGCTAAAAAACAACGTACCCTACAGCGTCGAACATTATTTTTTGATACAGCAGGTTTGAAATTGCAACTTTAAGAATTAATGAAATGGGTAAGGTGCAACTTTACGCATACTGTGTCGAAAAGGTATATATTATTCATTTTACAAATATTCGCAGTAGTCGGGGCACCTGCAGTATTACACACATCTATATGGCTCATAAATATTTCATAAAATTAACCATTTTCACGGTATTTATATCATAAAAATATACTCTTATGAGTTTGAGCAACGGTTTTCTTAATTTAGGGACTTAAATAAAACAAAAGTACCGACTTATATTGTAATTGGATTCATTGTAATTGTAATAAGCACTAATTAAAATTACAATACAAAATGAAGGTAAAAATACTGTAGCACTGTGGAAAAGAAAATACTTATACATTGTCAGCAGCGAAAGTGTTAATAATCTGCGAAATTAAAAATGTTTGCGAACGTTTTATAAAAAATGTATAAAAAATGAATTTTAATATTTAACTATGAATTATCAGTTGTTAAAAGTATAATAATAATAATTTTTTCTGTTTCTAATAAAAAGGCATATTGAATCATTAATTCAATAAATATTATTAATATTAGGAATTAACAATCTCCGAAAAACTTAAGCCGTTTCTCCGGCGATCGAATAAATTAGTATTAATATCCAGTTTTGAATCCAAAAATATGTAATGTATATTAGTTACTGTAAATATAATCAGTTGATTAAAATATTTTTCAACTAAAAAATAGACATTTACTCTCTTTGGTATTTGTGTTCGCGTCGCACATTATTATCATGCCTGAATTATTAACCCTCTGCCCTTGGATGATATTTCTTGGCAGTCGTAAAGATAACATTTTTTGGCTCTAAATTAGAAATAATTTACTTTTTTAAGCCCCATGAGCGCCCCTTTTCCCGCGGTGGTAATTTTCTTTTCTTTAATAAACTCCCTGGTTAAAAAAACTTATAAGACCGGATTGTAAAATAAACCTATATGATCTTATCCGATTTTATCCGGATTTCAAACCTATTTCATATGGTCATTCCAAATCAATACAAACTTGGTTATTTCCAGATACGTGCGGATAAAACAGGATGAGATCAAAAAGTCAATCCTGTCCTGTCCAGAATTTGAACCCGATTTCATCAGATCTTATCCGATATCAGAAGTTTTTTTAACCAGTTTTTTTATATATAAAAATATTGAGACTAAATTGTGGTAAAAAATGTTTGTTTTTTATGATATATATCTATGCATACAACCTCCTTAATTCCATTGTTTTAACACTTGGAATACATAAAGTAACATGAAAAAGTAAATCGTAGTTTAATGTTTTATTTTTTTGTCGGTTTTATTTATTTATAAAGCATTGAAAATAGTAACATTCTAGATTGCTTTTTGAATTGATGTCACGTGACATAGTCAAAACGAGCGTCCAACACAGCAATTCCAGCGCCACTGAGGAGTGTAGGTATCAAACGGATTGTAGCTATAGGCTTCACAGCCAGCGCTATGTTCAGGTTGTTGACTATAACTATTAGACTATACTAGTATAGTCAACGACCTGAATGTAGCGTTTGGTCTTAGTGAATCTTTCGAGGTCCAACGCTGTTCACAGCCCGTCAAGAACTCAGGCACGGGACCGCGACGTCGTGTCGTTTTTCGCAGACTTGAGTAGGACTTTAGATGGAGGTTATTATACGTCTAGGATCACTAACGGTTGGGCTTCACTACTGAAACCTATAGGACAAGTGCCTTGGTAATTCCTATTCTTGCGTTGCATCGTTTTATATTACTAAAATTTTTTACAAAGTAATATGGCCAGATTAGAAAATGTGAACAAATTTTAAAAAATATAGTAAGAAGAAGTATCATGGTCGAAGAAGTCTTTCGACCAAAAAAGGTTAGCAAAATAGGTTAGATAAATTTTTTTTTTTATTATTAACCTTACATAAATATTGAGTAAAATAAAGTTTTTGTCGTTACATATTACGTTTTAAATTATATGAACAAATACTCTTTAATTCCATTCTACATTGGCACACTGTTCGACCGTTTGCCTCTTTTTGTAACTTCTTCTGAGAATTGTGATAAAATCATTAAGGAGGGTGTATGCGTAGATATATGTCATAAAACCAAACATTTATACTACTTTATACATAGTTACAGCCTATTGTTTATAAGTCCATACACGTGTTTTTGTAAGTTTGAACGTGTAGTACTACTTCACGCTGTAACTTTACAGGTTATGCGATATTATTTAATTTTTATATGGGTAAAAAATGTAATAAATATTTTTGCCGTTTTTTCTGGTAAAATGGTACATTATACAGTGCGTCTCATAACTATAGAAACACCACAAATTTTCACGTTTAAATGTGTATATTATACCTTTTTTTAAAGAACCTGTAACTTTGGAAGCAAAAATCCGAGGATAATTTTGCAAATAGCCAATGAATGGAAAATATATTCTCTTTAAAACATTACTAGAATATTTCTTTCGCATCAACATTAAAGAAGTTATCGTTGTTTCATAACTATAGAAACACTTTAAATTTTTAGACCCATTTAAATCAATGTAAATTTTTTATCTAGTATTCAAGTTTTGTTTAAACCGTCCGTGAATTTTTCATAAGTTAATGTAGACACAATATTTTGGTAACGTCTTAAAGAGAATAAAATTGCCTTTTATTTGCTATTTTTAAAACTATCCTTGGTTTTTTGCTTCGAAAGTTACAGGTTTTGTAAGAAAAGGTATAATACACAGATTTAAATGTAAAAATTTTTGGTGTTTATATAGTTATGAGACGCACTGTATGTGTAGGAAAAGGGTAAATCTTTTATATGAGTTTTTAAAAATAGAAATTTTTATGAAAAAATATTACGATAGATTAGAGGGAGGGGGGGGGGGGCATACAAGAAATCTTACGATTTCTTACATAGGGGGACGGAGGGGACGAAAATCTCGAAAAAAGGCTTATGCCATTTTTGAACTATCCCTTATTTCTTAATATATTGACTTTCATATCTTTGTGAGATTAAACAAATGTTTGTTTTTTGACATATACAGTGCGTCTCATAACTATAGAAACACCAAAAATTTTTACATTTAAATCTGTGTATTATACCTTTTCTTACAAAACCTGTAACTTTCGAAGCAAAAAACCAAGGATAGTTTTAAAAATAGCAAATAAAAGGCAATTTTATTCTCTTTAAGACGTTACCAAAATATTGTGTCTACATTAACTTATGAAAAATTCACGGACGGTTTAAACAAAACTTGAATACTAGATAAAAAATTTACATTGATTTAAATGGGTCTAAAAATTTAAAGTTGTTAGGGGTTGGGGTTTAAATAAGTCTAAACTCACACAACAAGATTAATAGGCAATAGTTGAACTTTATTGCTCTTTAATAACCAACGCGAGGTGGGGGTAGTAGCGTGTGTCTTGATAGCGATCCGCGGAGCGACTGCCGAGACGCGAGAGAAAACGGAGCAAAAGCGACGCTCTCCTAGTCGCGTGACATAATGCCTGAGCCCTGATTGGCTGATTGACGGCGGCAATAGAATTCGGAGCTAACGTATATATTTGAACAAACCCGGAGTATATAATACATAGGATTAACGACATTCCGCCCACCTCGTTTTCATATAAAACGATATAAAAATATATTAACAATTGGACGTACAATTATACAGTTTCATTTAACAATATTTAACATCTTAATTAATCTATCAAAAGCACAACTTCTACTTAGAACTTTACTTAGTTTTAATGCGTCGAACGCGTAACAATTCATTAAGTTCGTTTTTTTTTTCTTTAGAAATTAAAAAAAGAATAAAAATAATAAAAGAGCAAAAATACAGCATTAAGAATGCCACCTACTGACTCGAATTAATATTTCTTCGATCTTCTTTTTTCAATCTTCATGGTTACTACCCTCCTGGGCTTCATCGACCTCTAGCAGCTTGACTAGCTTGGTGATTGGCCGGCGAAGCGTGGTGGTCGCGGTGCGTAGAGAGACCACGCGTACGCAGCCGTCCTTGCCTGGATGGGTCTGTGTTACTCTGGCTAGCGGCCACCTTGTGGGAGCAGTTGTCTCATGCCTTATCAGCACGATGTCGCCGACTTGGTAGGAGGGTTGCTCATCCTTCCATTTGGTGCGACGTTGCAGTTGGTGCAAATAGTCACTTGACCAATTGTCCCAAAAGCGCTGATTCAGCTGAGTCATGCGCCGCCATCGCTGCATAGGAGTCAACTTTTCCTCGGTGATCCTAGGCTCTGAAACCAAAAAGGACGCTTCCCCAACAAGGAAATGCGCAGGAGTTAATACAAACAAATCCGTTGTATCTTCAGTAAGCGGCATGAGAGGCCGCGAGTTGAGACAGGCTTCCACCTGACAAAGCAGGGTGGCGAATTCCTCAAACGTGAGGATCGTATCTCCAATGACCCTTTTCAGGTGGTGTTTTGTCGATTTGACCGCCGCTTCCCATATACCGCCGAAATGTGGCGCGCCGGGTGGATTAAAACGCCAAACCGTGCCGCAATCCTGCAATGCTGGACTTACAACATTTACGAATTTAGACCCGAGGGCATACATCCTGCGTAATTCAGCGTCGGCCCCTACGAAGTTCGTGCCCTGATCGCTCAACAATGATGAGCATGGACCGCGACGCGAGACGAATCGCTTAAACGCCGCTATAAATGATTCGGTATCGTAGCTGGATACAGCCTCCAGGTGCACAGCTTTGGTGCAAAGACAGACGAAGACTACGAAGTAACCTTTGTAGGACTTGTGACCCCTGTGTCGTGATGTACACAGTAAGTAAGGGCCTGCATAGTCTACTCCTGCCCTAGAGAACGGGCGCGCAGGCTGCACGCGATCGGCGGGTAAATCACCCATTTTCTGATGAGATTGTAAAGCATTAAACCGTCGGCAAGTGACGCATTTTTGGACACAAGCTCTTACTTTGAGCTTTCCTTTAACGATCCAGAACATTCTGCGAATACAGGCCAAAGTGAGCTGAATACCACCATGGAACGTCAAATGATGATAATAAGCAACGATTAGCTGAGCCAGGCGACTATCCGAGGGTATTATGATTGGAAACTTCTCATCTATGCTGAGCATGGAATTTTTCAATCGACCGCCCACCCTGATCAACCCATCTATCAACATAGGGTTCAAGCTTTTCAAAGTATGGGATTTAGCTAATTCTTGGTTTTTCTGAAGAACGTCTATTTCCGTTTGCCAATGTTGAAGTTGAGTGAGTCGGGCCCACATGAGCTTAGCCTGCTTTACCTCCTCTCCCCGGATAGCAACCGCATAACCTATTGGAAAGTCCCTTAAGATGGAGGATATCCTTATAACTAATGAAGTTGTATGCAAAACTTTCCGTATGAACCGTAAAACGTATACCGTAATTCTAATTAACTTACTTAAGGAAGAATATTCATTAATCAATGGCCATAATTCATCCGTTTTTCTGACTGACGTCACTGTCTGTACAGAGGATATCTCTAATTCTACATTAATACTCGACGGCGTCTTGGACGGAAGAGAATCAATATCGTGAGCACGATTCCAACTTAACGAGTGCTCAACTAGCCGTTTGGGACCCTTCTACCACAAATCATGGTTAACTAACTCGCTAGCTAGGCAGCCTCGCGAGGCTATGTCCGCAGGATTGTCCGCCGAGTCGATGTGATGCCAGTAGGCATCCGGAAGCAACGTCGATATGTCAGCTGATCTGTTAGCTATGAACACTGGCCATCTGGACGGAATGTCCCCAAGCCAATAAAGCACGTCTTTGGAGTCGGACCACAAATGTACCTCAAGTGGAGTTAAGCCTAATATATTTACAAATTTTCGCGTCAATTTAGCGACCAACTGCGCAGCACATAACTCCAATCTAGGGATCGACAAAGTCTTAATAGGAGCTACTTTGGTTTTAGCACCTAATAAATGAACTTGAGTACTCTCGCCCAACACCCGGAGATATACCACCCCTGCATATGCTCTTTTGGAAGCATCAGCAAATCCGTGTATTTCAAAGGCATGAGCTGAAGGCAATATTCCGGACCAACGTGGAATGTTAATCGACGGAATACAAGACAGCGACCTATAACAACTTTTCCAATACTCAGTTTGCTCGTTCGGCAGCGTTCGGTCCCATTCCTTGGTCAATGCCCACAAAGACTGCATAAATATTTTAAACAAAACAATGATCGGAGAGATCCAACCTACTGGATCGAACAACTTCGCCACCTTGGACAGTACCGTCCTTTTGGTAGTCGCACCGCTCAGCGACTCAAGAGAAATGTTATAATAAAAACAATCTCGTTCAGGGTTCCAGGCAATACCTAAAACTGAGAAACCTAGTCCAACTTTCAGATTAGCTTCAGTAGCTACAAGGTCTGAAGGCAACCAATCGACCAACGAAGAATTGTTGGATAGCCACTTCCGCAGATTGAAACCACCTTTATGAAGTATATTAATGATTTGCTCCTGCTTAGCCCTAGCTCCAGCTAGCGTGAAATCACCGGATACAACATCATCCATGTAAATCTCATTTTTAATTATCTCACCCGCCATAGGAAATGCCTCTCCCTCGTCCTGCGCCAGCTGATGAAGTGTTCTGCTTGCCAGAAATGACGATGAACCAAATCCAAACGTCACCGTGGTGAGCAGGAATGTTGCTAACTCGTCCTTCACATCCTCCCTCCAAACGATGGCTTGTAGATGCTGGTCCTGCTCCTGTACTTGGATTTGGAGATACATACGAGCGATGTCCGCCGCAAAAACGTACGGGTAGCATCTCCAGCGTGAAATCAAATCGAACAGGTCCGGTAGAAGATTAGGACCTACAAGGAGAAAATCATTAAGTGAGATTCCATCTTTGGTTTTAGCTGATGCATTAAAAACCGTGCGTAGTCTCGTCGTAGTGCTGCTTTCTTTCACCACGCCATGATGAGGCAAGAAAAAATACTTTTGTAGGTCAATTTTCTCAGCTGACACGCGTTTCATATAACCTGCTTCCTCGTATTCACGCATCGATTTTACGTATGCATCTCGAAGCTCCGTATTTTTCTCGAAACGTTTTTCTAAATTGTGCATGACGCGGACCGCTTGATTATATGAACCTCCCCAATCCACCGGAGTATTATTTTTTAAGGGTAGCCTTACCATATAGCGTCCGTCGACCTTACGTGTCACTGTTGCCTTATAGCTCTCTTCACACATTCTCTCCTCGTCAGTGAGAAACTTTTCTCTTGTCGGTAGTTCCTCAACCTCCCAGAATTTCCTGAGAAGTACGTTGAGATCGCTGTCCTGCGTCGATATGTGTGCGTTGAGTCTGAAGCGGGGGTTACTTCTTGCCGTGGTTGGCCCAGAGACGATCCATCCTAATAGGGTCTTCATTGCGATTGGAGACTGTTCAACGTCACCCTTCCGCAGACCTGCTTCTATGATACGAGCATGTACCTTTGCACTCAACAGTATGTCGATGTGCCCAGACTTTTCGAACTGCGGGTCCGCTAGCGTCAGCCCCTCTAGATGCTTCCAGGCAGTAGATTGATCTGAAAATGATTCATAGGCAGTGATCCGAGATAAAACATAAGCAGTAACGCTGTGAGCAAATGTGGACACGAAATGAGGTTTGATCGTGAACTCCACGCTGCTCTTACAATAAAAAATCTTATTATCCCCTACGCTAGTGAATTTAATTCTAACCGGTTTTCTTTGGAGTTTCAAATTTTGACACAGCTCTTCCGTTATAAAGGAAGACTGAGCTCCTTGATCTATTAATGCTCGAGCTTGGCAATGCCTGCCATTCTTAGCTTGCACCAGCACATGAGCTGTAGCTAGAAGTATTTCCTCAGAATCCTGACCTTCAGCAGAGTTAATACTGGAAATTGGTTGCGCTGCAGCTACCAAATTGTTGGAAAAACAACGAGTACCTGTTCTAGATGAACCAGCTGTGGGTACAGACTCCGAGGTTGTAATTGTCTGCGGCTTCTCATCCACCTTTGCTTTGACTGCACAACTGTTTGAAAAGTGAAGCATTGTATTGTGCTTTGCCGAACAGTGCTGACAACGTTTCTCTACTTTACAATCTTGCACTGTGTGTTTAGCAAGACAGTTAAAGCATAAATGATTCCTTGCCGCCAACTGCTTTCTTTCAAAAGGCGTTTTCGCCTGGAATATGCTACATCTCATAATAAAATGATTGCCTTTGCATATGGGACAAGAAGAATTTTTAGTTTTGCTCTCTTGAGCTAGATTAATCGACTTAGTATACTTGTTTTTGGGGGCGGTGGTCCTTTCTTTAGACCAATCAAAACGAGAGTCCTTGCTTTTCGATACATCTCCCAAGGAGGCTCCTTCTTTGGCACTCTCTAATTGAACCAATGCTAACCTTTCGGTTTCCAAAAACTCATCTAAGGTGCTAAAAGCGGATGGTTCCTGCGGATGTTCAGACCTAGCCACCGATTCCTCCCACTTCCTTTGAATGTGCGGAGAGAATCTCCCAACTGTTAAGAAGACAGTAAAATGGTCCCAGTGTTGCACTGGACTGCCAAGAGCCTTCAACGCCTGTAATATATGCTTCGTCCCCGTTTGAACCCTGCAAATTTCCTGCGAAGTCTCGGCAGACATTGCTTTTTGAGCCAGTAGCTTGGCTAACAATTTGGTTATCAACAACCTGGTATTGTCAAAATGAGACATTATTCCCTTCCAGGCATTAGCAAAATTTTCCCCTCCCACCGGAGACTCCTCTAATAAGGAAGCAGCATCTCCCCTCAAAGAAGATCTTAAATAATGCATTTTATACACTGTTGGTATGGTTGCATCTTTAACAATCATTTCAACAAATGAATCCTTAAACCTAACCCAATCTCGAATATCGCCAGAGAATGTAGGAAGTTCGACAGGGGGAAGCTTGGCAGGATTTCTATTCGAGGCATTGGCTGGATTGCCAAGAGGCTGAGTTAGCTCGGTAGCCTTTAACTGTATGGAGTGTTCTCTCAGGAGCCCTAGATTGAGCGCATACTTTTCCTCTGCCTCTATATAAAGTTTCAACTTGAAATAATCCTCCTCGCTACTTACATTCTCATCGTCCAATATCAGATCATGATTATTGTCGAATTTGGACCATAAGTCTTGAAGTAGCTCGATTCGGGCTGCACAGGCTCCTTGAGTCATTTTCTCATCACCTAATTTCTTAAAATTCTCGTATATTCTAGCTAATCTCTGGTATAACCTCATCTGCTTCTCTATCAAATCCATGTTGCTTGCTGTTAGCACTAAAGCAACCTTAGCACTTTGATACCACCTAACCCACCTGTCAAAAAAATTGCAGGTTAAGACCGCTTGTCGGTCCTGTAGACTATAGAAGTTACAGCTATTAAATGTCTATTTTGCTGGTGCAAATGCCTATTTCTAGCAATCACTGGTTTAATAAGTATTAAAAAAATTCCAGTATACAACTGAAACGTATTAGAAATACTACAAAACCTACGTCACACTATCCTAGTACCTTCAATGACCGTCTGGAACAGAAGACCCGAACACCAGTCTACTATACTAACAGCTGACGCTGCAATAAAAAAACTGTCTACTGATTGCAACTCTAACCTCATCTACTCTGCATCCAAATCAGCAACTTTCTGCACTGTAATAGTAAGATGCGTACACCAAAGCCAAGCACCCCACTATATTTACAAAAAAATAATGCGTAGCTGCCACCTTCTGAATGGCTAAAAAATATTGTAAATATATCATCAGCTGCTCTGCATCCAAATCAGCGACTTTCTGCCCTGCAATATTATGATGCTCACACCAAAACCACATACCCCGCTATAGCTACATAAAAATGAAAAATGCGAAGCTGGATACTATTGGTCTACATGGAGCCTAGCCGAATTTACTGCTATGACTTCCATAACATACAGCTTGGCGGCATCCTTTCGTGCAAAAGATTAGCTTGCGAAGCCAATAAATCAGAATAGAACTATTACTACTGGTCACTATGCCTTATAGTATTATCGACAGGACAGCAGACTCCTATTAAATGGGCAAAACAACAACAAAAATTAGCATTGGCGTAGCTGGATACCACTGGCCTATGAAGAACTTTAGCACCATCAACTACGTTAACATAAAAAATTTTCAACAGGGCAGAATGCTTCTATGTTTCAAAAAAAACAATAATAAAGCTAAACAAAATCAAAAATAAACTAAAACCTGATAGCTTTGTACTGACGTGTGTACTGACTTTCAGTGTTGCTGAATTTACAGAATACTGGAGAAATTACAACCCATATGTTGAAGCTTCAGAAGGCTAGAGACTAACCACTAAATTGCGAAAAAAATAGCATGACGCTATTTCAAGTTGGCGTTTCAAGTATTGAAATACGCCATAAAATATTCAAAACATTAACTTTTTGAATATTTGAGCAACAAAAGGCGAGAGAAGAGCCTTAAACTATTTTAATTCAGTGTTTCAAGTATTGAAACACGTCAAACAATATTCAAAGTAGTAGCTTTTTGAATATATTATCAACAAAAGGCGAAAAAAGAGCCTTAAACTATTTCAGTTCAGTGTTTCAAGTATTGAAACACACCAAACAATATTCAAAGCAGTAGCTTTTTGAATATTTTAACAACAAAAGGCGAGAGAAGAGCCTTAAACTATTTCAGTTTATTGTTTCAAGTATTGAAACAACGCCAAAAAATATTCAAAGCTGTAGCTTATTGAATATGTAAACAAGAAAAGGCAAGATAAGAGCCTCGCACTATTTCAATTTATTGTTTCAAGTATTGAAACAACGCCAAAAAATATTCAAAGCTGTAGCTTACTGAATATGTAATCAAGAAAAGGCAAGATAAGAGCCTCGCACTATTTCAATTTATTGTTTCAAGTATTGAAACAACGCCAAAAAATATTCAAAGCTGTAGCTTATTGAATATGTAAACAAGAAAAGGCAAGATAAGAGCCTTAAACTATTCCAGCTTATTGTTTCAAGTATTGAAACAACGCCAAAAAAATATTCAAAGCTGTAGCTTATTGAATATGCACGTATTAAATGACGACAGAGCAGTCTTGAAGCATTTTAACTACAACTACGAAGCCGCATGGGAAATCTAGTTTCTTTAAAGAAAGCAGGAGCTGTAGCATAGGATAAGAACGACTTCACCTGATATCCGTTGAATCATTGTTGCTGGTGCTTGCCAATCTGAGTGCCAGTAAGAACACCTGTGGCTCCTATGCTCTTCCTGGTTGAGTTGAGGTTAGGTTGCCTCGCCGCTATGGTCGAGGCCATGCACCTTGAACGCGGCCTCGTCTTTTTGGCCGTTGCGAGACAGCGGGCCTTCTTGAAATCCGATTGCGGCCTCTGGTAGCTGGCCACTGTGAACCCGCGGCCTCCCTGCACCCCGATCGCGGCCTCTTCTCCGTGGTTACCGCGACAGCTGCGATGAACTGCGCTGCAGTCAGCCCTCGGTTTTTGCCGTTCCGCCTCGACGAAACTTCGCCGCTCGCACACTATGGAAGCTGCTCACCGCTCCCCCTGGCGTCTAGCTGCTGAACTGGCGCGGCGGTGTGCATCAACTCGCTCGTCGCGTCTATCGGCTGAACGCGCCGCTCGAGCCGCACCAACGCACGATGAGCTGTACCTGCTCCTACGTTCCCTGCCTCTCTCGTGGCACGGCTGTATGGCGACACCGCACGCAATGCGAGCCCGAGCCTTACCTTTTACAGGAATCGGGAATGTGGATGTGGCGTCGCCTAAGCGGTGGATGTCCGTGCTCACCCCTGCTCGGCACAATGGACTCGCCCGCAGTGAGTCGGAGCGCGAACCCTGCCCCCTCTCTGCTACAATGGACTCGTCCTCCGTACAATGCCGTCTTTACCGCTCCTATTGACGCGGATCGCTGATGCCCCGAGGAAGATGACTTTGCCGTTTTCTTCCTCTTGAAAATGTTGTTGACGGCCTAGCCCACACTGCAGAGCAATTTTAGCGATTGCTGCAGGGCTTACCTGGAGATGCTCCCGTGCCGGTCACTTCTCCTTTTTCTTCCCCACTTACGCAGCACTCGAAGAGAGAAAAAAAACAAAATACGCTCTCGCGAGGCGTGAGATTGATGAGGCGACCGAAAAGTCGCCTTACGACTTTACGGTGTAATGCCTGTAGCTGCGTCCAAAATGGCTGCCGGCGCTCACGATGTGCACGCGCCCCGCGTGGTGCGTTTACACGCGAAAATTATAACAATACCAGCTCCTTGCTGGCTCGAAGGACCAATGTTAGGGGTTGGGGTTTAAATAAGTCTAAACTCACACAACAAGATTAATAGGCAATAGTTGAACTTTATTGCTCTTTAATAACCAACGCGAGGTGGGGGTAGTAGCGTGTGTCTTGATAGCGATCCGCGGAGCGACTGCCGAGACGCGAGAGAAAACGGAGCAAAAGCGACGCTCTCCTAGTCGCGTGACATAATGCCTGAGCCCTGATTGGCTGATTGACGGCGGCAATAGAATTCGGAGCTAACGTATATATTTGAACAAACCCGGAGTATATAATACATAGGATTAACGACAAAAGTGTTTCTATAGTTATGAAACAACGATAATTTCTTTAATGTTGATGCGAAAGAAATATTCTAGTTATGTTTTAAAGAGAATATATTTTCCATTCATTGGCTTTTTGCAAAATTATCCTCGGATTTTTGTTTCCAAAGTTACAGGTTCTTTAAAAAAAGGTATAATATACACATTTAAACGTGAAAATTTGTGGTGTTTCTATAGTTATGAGACGCACTGTATCTACGCATATAACCTTCTTAAGGGATAACACCACTCTAGAGGCCGAAGAAAAGGCCTAATTTTGACAATTTATTCTGGGATTATGGGAAAAGGAATAGTATTCATATTTAGATGGTTCATTTAACACATATTGATGTATGAAAAAAAAAATTTTTATTATGATTTTTGTACAAAATGGCGACGCTACAGCAGATCTGCGAAAAAAGATTTTCTTGAAGGTGCTCCGCGGGCGCACCAATTCCTCGAAAACCGTGAGAGCTGGAACAAAAAAACAAAAATTTTCTGAAGCTACATACTAATAGCTATCGAAGTACGTAGGATTTTTTTTATTCCAATTTTTGTAGAAACTGTGCACTTCTGGACAAAACGTATAGCAGTTCGGTCTGATTGTCAAGCCCAAGTGTTGCATCAGCTTCATGGCACTTGAAAAGCCATCATTGTAGATACCTGCAGCAATATATACTGCGGTATTGAGCACGTGTTTGCCACTAGAGAAAGATTTTGGAGCCATAGACCAGACAGTCGCATTGAAACTTTCGTTGCTGTTTTGTGTGAAGCCTCCTAAGCAACGCGTAAGTAGATTGTCACTGCTTAAGTCTTTACATTCCCTTTTTTTTACGGCGAAATTTTCATAGGGCTCAGAATCTATGATTCCTTTGAAGGTTTTTGAATCTCCGTCGCCCACGTAATTAGCGTACTTCAAATTGTGCAAAGATTCTGAGCGCTGGAACATTTCGATGACGGCGTCCACTTCCATCTTTCCTGCGGAGCCGACGTGGTTCGCTTGGCATTCATCTTTGTGAGTTTGGCTCCACTCCTTGAACTCGATGGTGTCAGTTTTGGTTTTCCAAAATTCGCAAGCTTTGCAATATTTAAATTTCACCAAAGCATCGACTACTTTTCCAGTATACCGGCCGATAAGTGAAACAAACCCGTAAAGAGATGAAAAACCACGCTTCCTCCACGAACCATCAACAGATACAGTAATACCATTTGGATCGTCAGTTTTTTCTCGTTCTCTTTTAGCTGCAGTTTTCATACTGAGCTTACAAACAGCTTCTGCTTCAATGGCAATTTTCTTAACAACTGTATTGTAAAACGATTGAAAAATTGGCCGCGGGAGATCCATGAAGGCGCAAAACTTTATAATGCCATTCAATCCTATTCCTAGTAATCGCATGGCAAGAACAGTTCTGCGATTAATATCATATCCTTTCTCAATAAATGGACAACTAGGAATAGTAATCTGATCACAGTTTTTGCAAGAAATCACAATTTTGAAACCCAAGCCTCGCTTTCCAGTTTCGGTGAACGTTACATCGGATTTGCATTTTTTACATACAAGAGCTTGCGATATCGTGGAGAACACTGCTACAAAATTCAGACTTCGGTAACCGAAACCTTCATTTACTTGAAAATCATCGAAGTTTACATCTGATAATTTTTTAGCCGATGTACTAACGTTCTCCAGGCTTGGCTTTTCCAGCTCGTAACGGTTTTGCGGCCGTCGGTTTGATATTCTCGATCTTTTTGCACTACTCCTTCCTCCTTGACCGGTTTTTTGTCACAATACACGACTTTTCTCGAACTCATATTGTTTATTCGAAAACTTTTACAATAACAAAACACGTTATTAATATTTGAACGAAAATGTACGGAAAGAATATAAAGCTTCTGCACGGCGTCGCTTGGCAGCTGTACTAGTTCACACACACACACACACACACACACACACACACACACACACACACACACACACACATACACACACACACACACACACACACACACACTTCTATTCAGTGTTAGTACACCCTGGTGGACTTCTGAGGAACCACAATGACCATAAGCAATAGAATTTGGACAGGTAGGAGCACTACATAGTCGATAAATCAGAGTGCGCCGTGGTGGCTGATTCAGCTGTCACGGCGCGCTCCGAGGCGCTGCGGCAAAATCGAGAATTGGACCTCTTACAAATATTATTTCTGTATAAAACCAATTGGATATAATTTTTAAGAATCCAAAGTATCGTTTAAGCCAAAAAAAATCGATTTTTTGAAAATTTTAGACTGGTGTTACCCCTTAAGTGAACCTATTATAGTACCTAATAATATTCATGGTAACATTATTTGTTACGTTCGTTTTTATAAATGTTATTTACAACATAGATGAATGAGTTTAGAAGGTATATTTTGGTTCTAAATGAACGTAGCAAATATAACGCTATAATGGATAATGTTCGGAAATACGTCATTTCCGAGTTCTCTGTCGCCGACGCAGACCAAACCGCGCTTTAGTTAATTGGGCCAATCAGATGTCGTGTTTCTACCTGGTCTCAAGGCGCTCGGGGCTGAAGACGCTTCAGCCCGCACCAAAGGAGCAGTTGCGCTCTGTCTGTCGTCGCGCCTACACGTCACGCTCGGCGCTTGAGCACTTGTACATACTAGCACTTCAATATGCGTATTAAACTCACAACAGTCTATTTATTCAACGAAGCTATCCACCAGAATAAAAACATTTGGTCCTTCGAGCATCCGCTTCAGTGAGTGTTTTACATCTCAAAGCAAATTGCTTCGTAGTGTGAAAGCGTGCTCCGTAACGCCGCCATCTTGCGACTCGCAACGCGGGAAACACGGCTAAGGAGAAACGCATTTCAACGACGACAGACAGAGCACAGGTGAATAAACATAAGTAGTGTTTGAATTATTTGCAAACTTCGGTGAACAAATAACTCAAAATTCACCACGCGAGGTTAAGAAATCGGAACTCATTCCGGAGCACGCACCCCCACCCCACTGGCTGCTTTGTCTCAATAGGCTCATGGGGATAGCTGCCGAGAAGGACGCCGCTCCGCCGCCATCTTTCTGAGAACAGCGAGTAGTGCGTTGGAAGGAGCATTCGGAGCCATTATCGTTAGCCTCTTCCAACTCCGCACGAGGCCGGCCACGAGGGAAACACCTGCATCAGTGGATAAGACAGAGCAAGCAAGCTCTGCTCCGCCATCCACGTCTCACCAGTGGCGCAGGTTAGTACTACCGCCATCGACAACGTCAACATCCCATCAGCGTCGAGCGGAACGGGCGGCCGCCACAAGCCTCGCCATTTCTCACGCTCTCGGAGCGTCTCTACAGCGGTGATCACAACCGACAACTTATACGTATAAGCTGCTCACGCAGCTGCTGCTGTCTACCTCAATTGCTCAGGACCAGGTGAGTCCCGATGACGACGTGCAGCGGTCTCTCGAGAAGGGAGAGAGACAGAGCGATCAAGCTCTGCCATTCTCCCATCATCGTATAAGCCGCACCGACAGCGTCGACATCGTTGCTCCACAATCAGCCGATGCCGCCGACGCTCACGCTCAACCCATCGAAGCTGCAGCGAGGTCAGGAGCCCTGCACCAATACATAGCTGCAGCGCGGGCCCTTGCCAGCCCTGACAACGACGTCCAAACAGCACACGCATGAGCGAGAGAGACAGAGCTAGGGAGAGCTCTGCCTTACCGGCAAAACAGCGGCACAGATTCGCGCGGCCGCCGTCCTCGACTACACCGCTGCGAACTGCTGCGAACTGCCACTGCTGCTGCCGCTGCCATCGTATACCCAATCTCAGCGGTGCCGCGTATGTACACGCGACCGCCACTCTTATCGTCCTGTCAAGGCTGCTGCGCTGCTGCTCTGCGTGCTACTGCACGCCTCTCTGCTGCTGCTGCCAGCCTCATACAACTGTACGCAACGAGGAAGCTCAAGCCCTGTACACGCAGTGCAGGCACTCAAGGCTGCTGCGCTGCTGCTCTGCGTGCTACTGCACGCCTCTCTGTTGCTGCTGGCAGTTACGTACAACTGTACGCAACGAGAAAGTTCAAGCCCTGTACACTCAGTGCAGGCACTCAAGACTGCTGCTGCCAGCTTCGTACAACTGTACGCAACGAGGAAGCTCAAGCCCTGTACACTCAGTGCAGGCACTCAAGGCTGCTGCGCTGCTGCTCTGCGTGCTACTGCACGCCTCTCTGTTGCTGCTGACAGTTACGTACAACTGTACGCAACGAGAAAGTTCAAGTCCTGTACACTCAGTGCAGGCACTCAAGACTGCTGCGCTGCTGCTCTGCGTGCTACTGCACGCCTCTCTGCTGCTGCTGCCCGCTTCGTACAACTGTACGCAACGAGGAAGCTCAAGCACTGTACACTCTGTGCAGGCACTCAAGGCTGCTGCGCTGCTACTCTGCGTGCTACTGCAAGCCTCACTGCTGCTGCTGATAGCTACGTACATCTGTACGCAACGAGGAAGCTCAAGCCCTGTACACTCAGTGCAGGCACTCAAGGCTACTGCACGCCTCTCTGTTGCTGCTGACAGCTACGTACAACTGTACGCAACGAGAAAGTTCAAGCCCTGTACACTCAGTGCAGGCACTCAAGACTGCTGCGCTGCTGCTCTGCGTGCTACTGCATGCCTCTCTGCTGCTGCTGCCAGCCTCGTACATCTGTATGCAACGAGGAAGCTCAAGTCCTGTGCACCTAGTGCAGGCACTCAAGGCTGCTGTTGCTGCTCAACTGTGTGTCACCGCTCGCCTCTACGCTATTGCAATTACGGTAACAAAAGCCCAAGTTCCGCCAAGTTCATCCAAGTTCCGCAAAGTTCACCCAAGTTCCGCCAAGTTCAGCTAAGTTCACCCAAGTTCGAGGATCAAATTCTTGCTATACGCTATACATATCAGGATTACTATCAAGTTTATAACTATATTCAAAGCCTTTTACTCTTACTTTCATAACTAATTCGATTATATTGGTTGATTATCGATTATCTTTAACTTAAATATAAACTTGCATAATCGCTTATATGTTGTTTTTATCATTGGTATTTAATTGAATTATTTGCAATCTTCGGTGAGCAAATAACTCAAAGGTCTTGCTCTCCAAAACTTGCTGATCCCTTTTGTTCTTCACAACTTTGAATTGTTCTTAACAAGCATATCAAAATGTCGAGTGTCATGGACCAGTTTCATGAGACTCAAATGATTATTCACGCCAAAATAGCCAACTCATACAAAAACTTTAAATCCAAGGGAACAAAAACAATGACTAAAGGAAATGCTAAGGCGAGAATGAGGGGTCTAGACTTAGAATTCAATCATTTCAAAGTTAATCATCAAAAGCTTATGCCGCAGGAAAAGATTGACAAACCTCATGCGTATTTCACTTCAAACCTATATGAAATAGTTGAAGATGATTACTATGGTAGGATGGGGGATTTTAATGATTAAAGACTCAGTCGCTGGGGATCATAACGTAACTTTCAATCAAACTACAGCTCCTCCAATGCAAACAACGCTTTTTCACACATTGCCAAAAATTGATTTGCCTAAATTTTCTGGTAAATATCATTGCGCCCAAGACATACGGTTAAATGAAACGTTACAGGATTTTTGGCGGCAAGAAGAGATGCCAGCAAGAAAACTGTATACTTCAGAGGAACAAATGTGCCAGGATCACTTTGTTGCCACACATTAGAGATTCTTCTGGTAGATACGTTGTTAGATTAACATTTAAAAATCCTGTTGAGACTAATATCAAATTATGTGAGTCATATACTCCAGTTCTTAGTACTTTGAAGCGCATGGAGTCCAAATTTGAAAAGGACGAAAGGCTCAAGTTAGCTTATCAAGCCTTCATGGCAGAGTATGATTCCAGCTTCCAGCTCTTCAATCTCGACAGACTTTAGTGACTCATTCTTTCTGCCGCACCATGGAGTCTGGAAAGAAGCTAGTACTACCACTAAGCTTCGAACAGTTTTTAACGGTTCAAGTCGTACAAAATCAGGTGTATCTTTAAACAGTCTACTACATTCTGGTCCAAATCTGCTCCCAGCTCTCGTAGATCTGATCTGTTGTTGGCGTTTATACCGCTACGCATTCGTAGCTGATGTCAAACAAATGTTCAGACAAATTCGCATTGATGCAAGTGATTATCACTATCAGTGTATACTATGGAAGAAATTAAGGTATGGTTACTAACCACGGTTACTTATGGTATCTAATACCTACTCACCGTGCCGCTCTCCTCGGCGCACTTGTACGCTCGACGTGGGAAATTTCTAGTCGAATGCGTTTGAATTTTTTTTTAAATACTGTATTTTCATTGGGTCTCATTGGATCGAATGCACGTTTTCGCTAAGCTCATTGGAGGATTTCAAACACATTTGACCAGAAATTTCCCACGTCGAGTGTACCTATTATATCTGCCCGCAAGATATGCTCCGTGGAATTCCGATTTGTTCGAAATTGTAACCGGAGCTTTGAGAACGCATTTTTCAGATAGAATATTATCAATTGTAGCAACAAAAGAAAAGGTCTTTTACCCGCTACACCAGGATCCTTGGATTTTTTTTCTATAATACAATACAATATAATATAATATAATATAATATAATATAATATAATATTATAATAAAATGACATACTAAAACATACATGTCGCTTATTACTACTACCCTAGTGGAAATTTAAAAATGTGAAAAACTGTGGCAAATGTGAGAAAAAGTGTGTAAAACTATGAGAATTTCGTGAAAAACTGTGAAATTGGGTTTACATTTGGATCAGGATTTTAAAAAATAATTATCAAGGGGCGCGGCAGCGCCCGCTGGCACGTATAAGTACCCTCGGTACGATACGAAGCCGAAGGGCGCACCGTCGCCTTTTATACGTCTAATTGTGCCTTTTTAACCTCTTCAAAATCTTTAAATATCAATATCTAAACACTGATTGACTTATGTGCAGTCTATTGACACTGTTTTAAGAGATAATAATTTAGTCTAACACGTAAAAAAAGTTTCTGTTAAAAAAGATTCATCTAATTAAAGATATAAAGCATAATATATTTGCTCAAATTTTTTCTTTTCATTTTGTTCTCCGCATTTCCGTTTTCTCTAATCATATATATGTGACTTCCGTTTTCTCTACTCATATGTATATAATATACACATATCATATGTATAATACACATATACACACATACAGACCATATATATAGTGCCTGCAGACAGTGCAGACGACAACCACAAAATCTTCTAACCTATTATCAAAATGAAATGTTGAAGGATGAAGGACGCGTTTGTGTCATTTGTATTATTAAAATAAAACGGGTTGTTTTTACGTGATTTGTTTTTATTACGTGATGAAATCTCTGTACAACGATTTCGAAAAATATCGTACGTCCGAAAAAGTGGCAAGATGGTCATGTGGAATTAAATTATTGCAATCCCAAGTGTAGTTGGAAAAAGCTGCAGTTTTACATGGTAAGAGAGAAGATAAAGAAAATCCCAAGTGTAGTTGGAAAAAGCTGCAGTTTTACATGGTAAGAGAGAAGATAAAGAAAAAGACTAACAGTGAATTCTGTCGAAAGAGATGAAGAACGCACAACATTCAGGAGTACTGGATAAGGTATTACCATCGCTCCATTTCTGCAGGAGGCTACACCAGAAGTTGTACGGAGACCATTTCCTTGACAGAATCTAAATCATCAAGGATACACAACGTCTTCTGTTGCAGCAAAAATCGTGGCAAAGTATGGATTTAAAGAGGGTCAGGAACTTGGAAAGAAAGAGCAGGGAATGTCTAGCATTGCAAGTAAAGAAGACTAGTAAAAGAAGAGGTAGAATAGTATAGTACACAAAAAGGAACAATTAAGGACGTCTTCTCTGCCTTTGAGTATGTTGCCCCCTTGAAACTCACAAGGAATAAACAAGATGAAACGAGCATTACTGAAATAATGAAGTCATCAAGTAAAGTTGTTTTGCTCAGAAATATGGTTGGAATTTCTTTGGTGCCACGCTTATTGGTAAAGTCATTATTAAAATGCATATACAGCAATTAGCTGTGATAATTGCATTCAACGAAGAATTATTAGATAAAATTTTTGTTATACTTGTGGTGTGCTACTTCTTAGTAACAAGTATTTATGTGCTTGTGTGTAATCATCATCGGGGATATACAAAGTCATCTGCTGATTGATCATAAACATAAAGGCATACGCCACTATGCACCAGAAAAATACCACACAATCATGGGGATGCAGTAATTGAATATCCACTCTGATGTTGTCATGATGTAAATATAATACAAATCAAGTTCTCCAATCAAGTTGGTGTATCGCAGAAGCATCTGTTAAATATTTAATACTCCAATAGATGTACTGTTTTTTAACACAATTTTTTGTTATTGACAAGGGTGTTTGTGAATCTTTGTACTAGTGTAAGTGCTTCTTGTGTTTAAAGGATATTACTCAGTTTTACTGTAAACTGCTTGTTATAGCGAGGTATAAGGTCAAATGCTAAGATTCTGTCTTTTCTTGATATCTCAAGCAATTATACTCTGAGGGTAAAATAAACAGCCAGTGAAGTTTGAATACAAATCAAGTTCTCTAATCAAGTTGCTGCGTCACAAAAGCATCTGTTCAATATTCAATACTCCAATAGATGTACTGTTTTTTAACCCAAATTTTTGTTATTGTTGAGGGTCTTTGTGAATCTTTGTACTCGTGTAAGTGCTTCTTGTGTTTAAAGGATTATTTGAAAGTAACATGTAACATACTCATGTTCTACCCAGATATAATGTCAACACTGGCTCAGAAGGGTCATTTTAATGAAATTACAAAACTATAATTAATCAAATGTTTGCAAGCTCAGGTTTATAATTACATTAAAGAGACTCTTTTCACCCAGCGTTAACTTGATATCTGAATAAAATATGAGAATACTATAAGGTTCTTTCGAAGGAATTTTATTTAAATTTATTTTAAGTGAATTTTCATAATCAAAAAGGCCTACATAATGGTTTAGGTAAAATTGCAAAAGATTACTTCAAGTATTTAAAAGAAAATGAAGTCAATGAAACTTTCAAGTTACCCATACACAAACATTTATTTATTTGAAAGTAACACATAATATACTCATGTTCTATCCAGATATAAAGTCAACGCTGGCTCAGAAGGGTCATTTTAATGAAATTATAAAACTATAATTAATCAAATGTTTGCAAGCTCAGGTTTATAATTATATTAAAAAGACTCTTTTCACTCAGCGTTGACTTGATATCTGAATAAAACATGAGAATACTATAAGGTTTTTTCGAAAGAATTTTATTTAAATTTATGTTAAGTGAATTTTCATAATCAATAGGGCTACATAATGGTTTAGGTAAAATTGCAAAAGATTACTTCAAGTAGTTTAAAAGAAAATGGAGTCAATCAAACTTTCAAATTACCCATACACAAATATTTATTTATTTGAAAGTAACACATAACTTTCTTAAAAGTAAAATCTTGGCAAGTATATGTTTCGTTATTACCCACAATATAAATTAAAAGAAATACGCTACAATTAAAATAGTAAACATAAACTAATATTATATTTTTAAAATATTTCTATTTTTTCGAGAATAGTAAGAATACATTTCCGTCTCTGGAAAAGTTGTGAAATCTATAAAAAATACCTTTCTAAAAAGTAATGTCTTGGCAAGTATAAGTTTCATTATTACCCACAATATAAATTAAAAGAAATATGTTATTACCAAAATAAGACGTTCAATTATGAATTTCATGAATACGCTACAATTAAAATAGTAAACTTAAACTAATATTCTATTTAAAAAATAATATAGTTTAAAATATTTCCATTTTTTACTAATTCTGATAATCTCAAATGAACGCTAAAGAAATTAATGAAATCGATTAATAAATTGGCAAGTATTGTATTTTTATTTGTATATCAATTTCCTTCTTTTATTAATTAGTATGAAGTATACAAATTATTTAAAAAATATTATAGTTTAAAATATTTCTATTTTTTACTAATTCCGATGATCTGAAATAAACGCTAAAGAAATTAATTAAATCGATTAATAAATTGGCAAGTATTATATTTTTATTTGTAAATCAATGTAATTTTTTTATGAATTAGTATGAAGTATAAAAATTAATAATACCTTTCAAATTTAATATTGTAAGACATTAAATTTGACATAAATACATGTTGATAAGAAATAGGTCAAAAAGTCGAACCTCAAACACTGATCTATAATACTCTCGCTACATTACACTCGCGTTATATGTAGTGCTCATATGGCAATTCATGTCTATTATAGGTAAGCTAACTGATACTTTTTGAAAACAAGCCAATATAATATTACGGACAAACAGTTATACGGACATAGTTATATGTCGAAATTAAAGAGACCGTCAATGCACTATATTTTATATTGAACTACAGTTAAACCTGGAACATTTCTCGAGTTTGGGAAAAATAACCTCGAACAGTGCCGAAGTTACCTAAGGTTCGTAGCAATTTAACGACGGCAGCTAGTCAGAGCCCTAGATAAGGTATAAACTGTTTGTCCGTAATATTATATTGGCTTGTTTTCAAAAAGTATCAGTTAGCTTACCTATAATAGACATGAATTGCCATATGAGCACTACATATAACGCGAGTGTAATGTAGCGAGAGTATTATAGATCAGTGTTTGAGGTTCGACTTTTTGACCTATTTCTTATCAACATGTATTTATGTCAAATTTAATGTCTTACAATATTAAATTTGAAAGGTATTATTAATTTTTATACTTCATGCTAATTCATAAAAAAATGACATTGATTTACAAATAAAAATATAATACTTGCCAATTTATTAATCGATTTAATTAATTTCTTTAGCGTTTATTTCAGATTATCGGAATTAGTAAAAAATAGAAATATTTTAAACTATAATATTTTTTAAATAATTTGTATACTTCATACTAATTAATAAAAGAAGGAAATTGATATACAAATAAAAATACAATACTTGCCAATTTATTAATCGATTTCATTAATTTCTTTAGCGTTCATTTGAGATTATCAGAATTAGTAAAAATGGAAATATTTTAAACTATATTATTTTTTAAATAGAATATTAGTTAATTTACTATTTTAATTGTAGCGTATTCATGAAATTCATAATTGAACGTCTTATTTTGGTAATAACATATTTCTTTTAATTTATATTGTGGGTAATAATGAAACTTATACTTGCCAAGATTTTACTTTTTAGAAAGGTATTTTTTATAGATAGAATATTCTATAAATTTTGTCACAGTTTTCATAGTTTCTCACAGTTTTTTAGTTTCTCACATTTTATCACAATTTATCACAGTTGTAATTTCCTTTATATAAGAGAATTTAACGAAAAAAAAATGTGAGAGAATGTGATAAACTGAAAAAATGTGAAAAATTGTGCAAGTTTTATTAGATAAAATACGTGTGAGAAACTATGAAAAACTATGAAAAAACTGCGAAAAACTGTGAATATTTTTTTTGTAACAGATGTTCCAAAAGTATGCGTATTTTCACATTCTTTTCATAGTTGTTCACAGACTTTTACAGTTGTTATTTCCACTAGGGTATTCCTTAAAAAAAATATTTTTGAAATAAAATAGGTATAACAATAAATAACATGGGTCTTAATCTACAATAAATCGATATATATAAACTTTACTATTTAAGATGTAATATATATATAAGCCAAAACTTTAAATTTGCATTGTTTTTATGAATATATCTCTTTCAATTAAATTGTCTGTTTTTATGACTATTTTTAAAATGCCCAATGTGAGTGCGTGTGACACATATTCTAATGAAACGAGAGCAGAAATTGACTTGTGGTTATAACAGTAGCTGCAGCGACATTATATACTTTCTCGCAGCGCCACAACGTCTGTACCTCTTAGATTATGTACAACGTGTGTGTCGGCTTAGGAACGAAAACTATTGTTTTACTGTTGTCTCGTTAACCATATCGATGACCAGTCTTGTAATTTCACATAAAGGATTGTGAGAGTTGATACAAAAAAGTAAAAAGTAAAATAAAGTAAAGTAAAGTTGTTTTTTATACAAAAAATTTAGTTACTCTAATCGCAAGTTATTTGAGCTTTAGTCTGACTGGACATATGGATGAAGAATACATTTTAGAAACTTGTCATGTTTATTTAGTACAAATGTGTATATTTATGAAACAACAATCGCGTCGTGTCTAAGGGTCCGTTTATGGTGAAGGAATAAGGTTGTATCTAGGTGCGTCTAGTAGTGTCTTCTGTTATGTAAAAGTATATCTATATATACCGCAGCGTCAAGTTCGCGCCTTGCTATAAATGCGCCCTAACCGTCGCGTTGAAACTCACTTTCGCTGAGGTTTCTGCGCAATTTACTTAGAAGATATAGTCCCCCAGTATAACCCCCATTCCAGTATGACCACCCATGACTCTTGGGACTATACCGCTAGTTGGCAGTACTTTAAATGCTAAATAAGATGCATGTTTCTTGTTTTTAAATCACAACTCCGAATATTCTCGCGAGATTAACGAAAAAGCTGCTAATTTTCTTGACAAAAGTTATTTCCCGAGGGTATTAAATACTAAAAATTTCATGTATGATATGATTCTTTGAAGCAGAATTTCAAAAACTCAAAACCTTCATTTTTCATTATTAGTTCATACTTAACTCAGATTATTAACTTTGACCAAAACTAATTTATTGCGTCAAAAAGGTCCATTTATACAACTAATTCCATTTTTAAATTTTCATTTTCACCTCGGTACACAAAAGTTTCAGCTAAGATAGCTATGGGTGGTCATGCTGGGGTACTTTCCCCTATCACAAACAAATTATCTATAATTCTTTTTGTACAAAAAATAGTTTTTGTTTCTATTTTTCCCAGACAAGATATTACGGCTAGATGTTTACCACCGACAGACTACTTTAATATGGCAAAGCTGCACATCAGCAACCTTCATAACTTTATTTCTGAAAGTTATTTTCACTTGAACGAATTTTATATTTAAATGTACAATAAAATAACCAAAGCGTTTTGTAACGGTTTTATAAATTTTTTATTAATACAAAAAATTCCAAACATTTATTTTGACTATAATTAACCAAGGTTAAATGATATAAAATGATCTACTTAATTGTTAATTAATAATTTTGATAACAAACTTTCTGCAATTTGAACAAAATGTTATTAGATTCTTTTAGGTTACTTTAAGGTGACTCCTGTATTAGATATAGCACATTTAATTATCGTGCAATATAATATTTATTTTAGTAATTTATCGGGGTATTTGAGGTTTTATTGTGTTCAAAGTACATATAACTACGTAAACAATGTAGGATTTGGACAGACAAAATTGTTGACGTAAGTTATAGGCTATTTAAACCATATCTTCAGATAAAATTTATAAAAAATTAAAGAATTGAAGTTTAAATGGGCTTAATTGGTCAATTATTTTGTTTTTTAAATTTCCACATTGATTGCCAAATTATATGTATTTTGAACAAAATGAAACCTCAAATACCCCGATTTGATCAGTTTGCCTACAAATTTTAACGTTTTAAAAAAGAATCTTTGGCCAATCTAAAAAATTCTAGAGAATACCAAAGCGTGTACACGGCGTCGCTTTGCAGCTGTACTAACTAACACATATACACACCGATACAAGCTAATTTCAGTATTAGCGCATCCTGCAGGATGCCTGAGGAACCATAAGGACCTTTGACTTTGTAAGTAACGAGGTCTCGTATTATTCCGATAGATGAAATGAATACAAAAGCGATGAATCAGAACGCGCTGCGCGCTCTCATTTAGCGCGCTCAGCGAGCAGTCCGAGGCGCTGTCGCAAAATCGATATTTGAACCTTTTAAAAATTATTTGACACTATAGGACCAATTGCATATTATTTTTATGGCCCTAAAGTATTGTTTAAGCCGAAAAAAAAATTGTTTCTTTGAAAACCCTGGAGTGGTGTTACCCCTTAAGAAAAAGTTGTTTAAAAATGTGTAAAACATAAACATTAGCCTATAAAAAAATCTGTACTAAAAATTTCCTTGGTGTATATTAGTAAAAAAAATATCGCTGAAGCGAAAAATTAAAAAAATTTATTGCGAAACGTGCAACGAAAAATGTTAGTTTTTACCTATTTTTACCTGCTTTTATCCAATGAAATAAAATTCCAATCATCATTTGGAGTTTTAAAAATTGTATTAAATTCTATTTTTATATATTACATAACATTGAAAAATTTGGCTGAACTAGATATTAAACTACTATAGTTTGATTCTCGACCGATCTATGTCCTTAATAATCAATTTCATGAATTTGATTGGTAAGGTAACATACGTGACGCTAAAATAAAGGGACAAATATTGTTATTTTTAACCTTTTCAGAGACGCTATTTAGAGTGTATTCGAATATGTATGTTAGGTATTGGAATATAGGTTTTTGGGGTCGCTTGAAGAATCCTTTGAAACTCCGTGCACATTGTTATAAGATAATGCCATGTTTACGCACGAAAACACGAAATTCTAATTTCTAAGGCTGCGACCGGAATAAGCGTGTAGTAGTCCTAGGAATTCATTTCCCTGAGGAACTATCATAGAAAGACGCAACAATCTTGTCAGAAGGACCTACCAAAGTAAAATTTCCACACAACAATTGTTGAACAGATCGGACCTAACCATTACAAAATCGTGTACGTAAAGTATTAACAGCTGTAAAATTATTTCTTTATTTATTTGTCTTGTACAAAAAATCATTTCAGTCGCTGTATAAACTTTACCTACACGAATTTTTAATGGTTAACTCTGATCTATACTCAACAATTTCTCTGTAGGGAATTTTTGTTATTGGCCATTTTGACAAGATGGCTGCGTTTCTCTATAATAATTCCTCGGGGACATGAATTCTTAGGAACTACAAGCTTATTCTGGACGTAGCCTTAGCAGTGCATACATAAAAAAAACAGTTTTGTGAGCGTGATAAGAATTAAAAAATCATACGATACATAATATTGTAGTTGTTTGCGTACTTAAGATGTACGTATTATTTTTTTTACGTATAATGTCTTTGCGATGCGAAAATTGCATTTTTCATTAACGCTTATAGGTTGGTACATTGACCGTATATATACATATATATATATATATATATATATATATATATATATATATATATATATATATATATATATATGTATATATATATCTGTTGGGAATTGAAAGTACCCTCAGGAGTCCACAGTACATGCAGCCACCTTGTTAACTGAACGGGCTCCTCCAACGCCCGTTCCCGTGAGACATAGCCGAAATCAAGTACAATAATCGTCTCCCCGATATCTTATTTTAAAATATATTTAAATCTGTTTTAAATATTTTAAAATTATGTATACGTATATTTAAATGTAAAACCACGAACAGTTTTATGAGTATTTAGGTAATTAATGTTTCGATCGATACAATAATAAATTTTATTCTAACTCTTGCATTGTTTTGCATAATTACTTAAGTTATAGTAATACTTCATGTATTAATATATTGTTTTTGTTAGTAATTTTGTACGTTTATAGTTAGGTTTTATAGAATTATGTACATATATCACAAGTATATATACATTTAATAACGGTTTTTTTTATTTCGATTAACTTCGATTTTCGATTTTCATTCAATTTGATGACGCCCCCTGTTTTTGTTTTACGTAATCCAGTATTATGTGCGAGTCTCATACGCTTAAGTATTACATATTGTTGGAAATGGTAACAACTGCTCTTGTGTAATATCTTTGACAAAATGTAGCCTCGTGAGCTTCACATTTATTGAATAACGTATGTGGGCTGGATTTTCCCCTAACATTATACTTAAAGCAAAAGCGCATGCGTAAACTCCACAACTTACCGCATCAGGCTATCAAACTTTCATTTTTTCGAAAACTATATTACTCTCAGGAATCGTAGGAAAGCGTTTATTGATGTAGGCCATTTCAGTTGGATATATACTCTGGAATGATAAACTGTCATATATATGAAGTTTTTTGAGATCAAAGTATAAAGTTCTCCAATGATCAGTTACATCTCCGCCAATAACTTGAACAGCCGGTGTGTACACGGGATCGACGCAGAGTAACCTATTCATGTACAAAACAGTTTGCAGTTTAAAACCGTTTGAATGTCTTTGTAAAATACACGTAAAATAGTCTATAGAATCGTCTGTTAATTTATTAGTTCCGGGTAAGACGTTGGCTATTACAGTTTCCAAAGAAATTTCTTTCGTTTCGAGATAGAATTTCATGCTAACAATCTCTTTCTCAGTTATTTCACATGGATCGTTAGAAGATTTAATGAACATGCATTATCATCATCATCAGTTATCTTACTGTTTTCATGCACTATTGTAGTACTTTCATTGACACTAGAACTATCAATCAGGGCATTATCATCTTTTGTTTTATCCACTTCATTAATTTTAACTACATCTGACATTTTCTACTTTTTTGCACCTTTCAATACATTACGTACTATTACCTTCTTTTTTACAATATTTGGCGATTTAGTGACATTATTCACGCTATTATTTATCGCTTTTTTTGCTTTTTTCAATAAAGTTCGTGACTTTTTTGTTTTAACTGTTGACGATATAGCGACGTTAATCACTTTATTATTTTTCTTTTTTCTTTTTTCTTCCATAGCTAATTGCGTATATTCAGGATTTCTGATCGGCATATTTCTATTATAGCGACTGTCAAGTAGTTCAGATAGAATACATTCTATGTAAAACTTTCATAATTGTTGCTCCATTTTTTTTATCCAAAATTTATCATCTCTTTCCACTTTGGTTCGAATCATACTCTGTGGAGTATACACAACGTACAGACAATATTGTCTCCCAGTTAAGTACAATTGTCCCTGTATTTGATAGTAATGGTCATGGTTTTTATTAAGCTCTTTAATGTCTTTTGTATGAAAAGCTGCTCTGACGCTTTTGATACTGGTTATTGCATCTTCCGCTCTTAAATTAGCAGCGGTCCAAGGACATTTTATTTCTATCAAGCCATCACTGCCAATCAGTGCATCCGGACTTGCACTTAAAAATGGAATGACTGAATCAAGA
The DNA here is from genome assembly GCA_949152435.1 of Gastracanthus pulcherrimus. NCBI lineage: Eukaryota > Metazoa > Arthropoda > Insecta > Hymenoptera > Pteromalidae > Gastracanthus > Gastracanthus pulcherrimus. The sequence goes on along the minus strand of OX424575.1, from coordinate 111,224,579 downwards.
AACATTCCGCAGTCTTCAATTCTATCTATTAATATTGTTTTTAATTCATCTTTCGCAATTTTTTCGTGTTCTACGCCATATTTAACTGCTTCATTGTCATCAAGTTGTGTTTTTGGTGGATATAGTATTTCTTTCACTTTTCGAATACAGCTTGTGTTTTGATTCCAACGACAAGCTATTCCGAAATTGGACCCTGTTAATATAACTTTCCTCAAATTTTGCCATTCTTGACAGTTTCTTTGAGGAATTGTTTTGCGCTCTAGTTGTAGATGATTCTCATTTAGTGTTTTAAATAATTGTTCTCGCTCTTCATCGATTATTTTTAAAGATTTATCCGGTTTGTGACAATTAGGACCAAAGTGCTTATCTTTAGACATATTCCGCAAACGTTTTTTCTTTCCACATTGTGATTTCTTACCTTCTTTATTTCTTAACACTTTCAGTTATCTTGTTTGTTCTACGTGTCTTACAAGTGAAGGTACAATGCATCCTGTAGCTTTACATACTTCTGTAAGAGATTGCTGCGTATTATTTGCAACTGTCGCTGAAAGAACTCTAGTATTATATTGACTTTTTAGTACATAGTTTATACGTCTTCCCCCCATATCAGCACATATCAAAGCGTTCAAGGATTCTGTAGCATTATTTGTTATACTCTGTGCAGAAGACTGTCACTATACGCAGCTAAATGCTTTAGTGGTTGTTGAATTAGATGATAAAGACCAAGATGTTTCAGAGATTCAACATCATTAGGTATTTTCTTACCATATTTATCCACTTTTACACAATTTTAACCATTCTCTTTACATAGTTTATGGTCGCCAAAAACATGATTCGGAATGTTCAAAATATCATTAGATAATCCTATAACCTTATCCTTCCAAGGTATTGGTTCAGCAACGGTACGTTCGATACATTGTTTAACACTTTCTCTAATGTCATATACTCTGCTTCCCACTTTGTTCCACATTTGAACGAAATCTTTTACTCGTTGACCATTTTGTTGTGTTATTTGAGCAACATTGCGAAGTTTTTTGCATACATTTTTTAATAAATGATTTGTGCAGAAAATTCTGTCTGGAACAATACCTTATTTTTTATATACGTTGTTATCTATTATTGCTTTGTAAATACTGCTATCTCCATCAGTTATAACTGTTTTATAGATGAGCCCATACATTTCCATACTGGCTTTAAAACCTTCTAGTATAGCATCAGCTTCCATAGCCGTCGAAGGTGCATTCAAATCCCAATTTTTGAAACTCCTACGTTTTTTGGGCTCCATACTTCGATTAGCAGCTCTTTGTACACGGTACTCCATCTTTTGTGACATCACGTCTTTCAATATCATATATCGTTCCTGTATCTAATTAATTATGACTTAAAATATCTTTGGCCGCATTACACTTAAGAATATTGTGACTTAAATTGTCATTTTCCGCAGATTTTTCGATAATATTTGACTTAAAACGTCATGTAGTGTAGAATGTTCCCCAATGTTATGACTGCAAATGTCATTTACTGCAAAATTTATCCTAACTTATGACTTGAAATGTCATTTGTCGCCAAATTTTCTACAATATCATGACTTAAAACGTCGTAAAGTGCAAAATGTTCAACAATGCTATGACTTAAAATGTAATTTGTTGCAGAATTTTGAATTATACTGTAACATAAAATATCACTTGCTGTAGAATGATCAGCCAAAGAAGATAAATCACCTGATACATTCTGCTCCACAGGATGAACATCAATTTCGCAATCACTTGAACATTCTTCTTGTCTTGAATCTTGACGAACGTTTGCCTTTATGAGGTGCCTAAAAATCATATACTTATTACTTAATCTCATCACTCATTAGTTTAAGGGTGGAATCTCATGTAAATGAGGAAATTCAGCGGTGATTTGTAGTGATTTTTTACAAACAATATATTTACTCAAATGAATAAAACTTCTATTGTATATTAAGGAGGTTGTATAATTTAATCTTATGTAATCATATGAAAGTCCATTTATTATGAAATAAGAGGTATTTGTATAACTAAAAAAGTTTATTTTATCGAAATTTCGTCATTGTTAAATTGGATATCGATAACTTTAAAACAGAAAAAGTTGTCAAAACAATGCAGACTCTTTTATTTGTTATCCGATTTTAATTTGAAAGGTCTCATTTTGTTCCTTGAAAAATTTTAGGGATACTTTCCAATATAAAAATTGAAACACATCTAAAAAGATGCAAGGTTACAGCCAATTATTTATAAGTCCATACACCTGCTTTTGTAAGCTTGAGAGCGTACAAGTATAAACTATAGGCTGCAACTTTGCAGGTTATTCGATGGTTTTCAATATTTATATCGACAAGTCCCGCTGAAATTATTGAAGGAACAAAATGAGACAAAATGAAAGTACACATGATTTTTACGATTGATCTATTATTTTTCTTGTTACGGCAAAAAAAATGTCAATCTTTATAGTCTAGGCGCCCAGCAGGGATGCGTAGCATCTTGTATGTCCTTCTCAAACTAAAACCAGGCTTACTTTAAGCTTTTTGACCATCTTTTGAAAATGGTTAGGTTAATTGTTATTAACAATAATTTATTAACATAATTGAAAAATCATTTTTTTGTCTAAAAAATATTTTATTACATTCTTTAGACGATTATAAATAAAAAATGTTACAAATTTCTTTGAAAACCGTTTAGGTATCGAGTAAAAAAATTGTCAAAGTTTCTAAAATCGCGATTTTGGCCATTTTTTACTAAAAAACTAAACGATTTTCAAAGAAATGTGTAACAAAATTTTTTATTTATAATCGTCTAAAGAATGTGATAAAATTTATTATACATACAAAAAATGATTTTTGGGACAGTAATCACCCGAGGGAATACTGGACTTTATTCCCGTGTTGCATATAGAACTTGATTTATTTGCATATAGAATTAGCATTTATTGAAAATGTATATTAATATAGAGATAAATAATTTAAAAAAAATGCATTTGCGGGAAAAAGTAGATTTGCGAGAATCATATGCTACTTTTGTCCCGCTTCTAAGGTCAATAAAGTGGTCAGTACAGTTGAGTCGTAAATAAATTATTTTTGACAGATTACATAAATTCTTAATAACAAGTCCAATATGGCGGTCCAAAGATGCAAAACAACGTGCACAGAGTTTCAAAGGATTCTTGAAGCGACCCCAAAAACCTATATTCCAATACCTAACATACATATTCGAATACACTCTAAATAGCGTCTCTGAACGGGTTAAAAATAACAATAGTTGTCCCTTTATTTTAGCGTCACGTATGTTCCCTTACCAATCAAATTCATGAAATTGATTATTAAGGACATAGATCGGTCGAGAATCCAACTATAGGTAAAAACTAACATTCTTCGTTGCACGTTTCGCAATAAATTTTTTTAATTTTTCGCTTCAGCGATATTTTTTTACTAATATACACCAAGGAAATTTATAGTACAGATTTTTTTATAGGCTAAAGTTTATGTTTTACACATTTTTAAACAACCTTTTCTTAAGGTGTAACACCACTCCAGGGTTTTCAAGGAATCAATTTTTTTTTCGGCTTAAACAATACTTTAGGGTCATAAAAATAATATGCAATTTGTCCTATAGTGTCAAATGATTTTTAAAGGGTTCAAATATCGATTTTGCGGCAGCGCCTCGGACTGCTCGCTGAGCGCGCTAAATGAGAGCGCGCGGCGTGTTCTGATTCATCGCTTTTGTATTGATTTCATCTATCGGAATAATAGCAGACCTTGTTACTTACAGAGCCAAAGGTCCTTGAGGTTCATCAGACATCCTGCAGGGTGCGCTAATACTGAAATTAGCTTGTATCGGTGTGTATATGTGTTAGTTAGTACAGCTGCAAGGCGACGCCGTGCACACGCTTCGATTTGTATTTCTGCTGATTTTTCGTTTTTATATATTTATATATTACAAATTTCGTTGATTTTAACTGAACAGTGTGAAAATTATAAACAATATGAGTAGTGAAAGACCAGTGTATGATGGCAAGAAATCGACGAAGGGGAAAAAGAGCAATTTGAAGAGACCGAAAATTTCAAAGCGGCGGCCAAGTAACCGTTATGAAATGGAGAAGCCAAGCGTCTAAGCGGTTGGCACATCGGCTCGAAAATTATCTACCATCGATCCTGATGACTTCGAAGTAGATGAAGGCTTTGCTTATCGAATTCTGAATTTTTGAACCGTATTTACCGCTATATCGCAAGCTGTTGTGTGCAAAAAGTGCAAGTCAGATGTGACATTCACCGAGTGTGGAAAGCGTGGTTTGGGTTTCAAAATTGTTATTTCATGCTAAAACTGCAACAACATTTCTATCCCTTCTTCACCATTCATTGAAAAAGCATACGATTTTAATCGTAGAATGAAGTTGTGCAGAAGATTGCTGTCGATGCAAAGGAGGTTTGTGAGCAGAGTATGAAAAATGCAGCAGAGGAAGAGAAGAAAAAAAGTGATGAAAAAGGAAACACAAGTGGTATTACTGTACCTGGCAATGGTTCGTGGCGCAAACGCGGCTTCACGTCCCTTTTCGGATTTGTATCACTTATTGGATGGTGTACTGGCAAAGTGATCGACATTTTAGTAAAATATAAATATTGTAAGGCATTAGAATTTTGGGAAAAGAAAAGTGACATGGATGAGTACAAGGAATGACTCGAAACCCATGAAAACGAATGCCAATCGAACCATGACGGTTCGGCGGGAAAAATGGAAGTGGATGCCGTTATTGAGATGTTCCAGCGCTCAAAATCTTTACACCAACTTAAATATGCCAATTACGTCGGGGACGGTGATTCAAAAACTATTAAAGATCGTAGACTCGCAGCCTTATGAAAATTTCTCAGGTCTCGGAGGAAAGGGCAAGCTCACTGGTAAATTAATCGACGAATTGTCAATTTATTATGGTCTAGCAATACGTAGAAATTATGATTCTATAAAAAATATGCGCAATGAAATCTACGCAACGCTACCATAAATTATCGACGGACGACAAATCGAAGCACGAGAGATTCCCGCGCGGCGAAGATTCATGGTGCTCGTGGCAGAGGGCCCAGGCCACTGTAGATTTGAATTATAAACACAAGCCAGCAATGTCGAAAGAGGTATTTGAAGCAATTTCTCCTATTTATGCTGAATTGAGCAGTGACGATCTGCTGACTCGTTGCCTCGGCGGATATACGCAAAACAGCACGAGAGTTTCAACTCAATCGTGTGGTGTATGGCTCCGAAATCAGTCTCCAGTGGCAAGCACGTTCTTGACACTGCAGTATATATTGCCGCAGGCATTTACAACGATGGCCTGTCAAGCATCATGAAGCTTATGCAGAAATCAGGCCTTAAAATAGGACCAAATTGTTTCAATTTCTGCATTGAAACTGATGAGCGGTGGATCAAGTTTTCCGAGCGGTCGCTCACAGATGCAGCCAAGAAGGCCCGAATAGATTCAAAATCGATGAGAGAGGAAGAGGAGGAGGAAAATATTAATTTGGATGGCCAAATGCAGGCATCGCAGATTAGAAGTAAACAAAAAATATCGATGATTTAAGAGCATGTAAAACTTTAAACGCGTTTTTCTCGAAACCGGTTTTTTCAAACTGGGAAAACAAATTACTCGTAAACTATTGCATGGATTGGATTGAAATTTTTACTGTAGCTTTATAAATAGATTCTCTAAAGAAGTACGTAGCCGTTTTTCGATTGAATGTAATTTTTTTTTATAAACAATTTACATAGTTTTTTTTTTTAGAAAAATCGACTTTATTTCAGAAGTGCGCCATTTTTAGAAAAATTGAAATAAAAAACCCCTACGTACTTCCGAAGTTAACGTTATATAGATTAAGAATTTCTGTGGTTTCTTGTTCCAGGTCTCATACTTTCCGAGAAAAGTGCTCTCCCGTTTGGAGGTTTGAGAAAAAGGCTTCTCACAAGATTCGCTGTATATCCGCCATTTTGTATTTAAATGTAAAAAGAAAATTTATTTTTGTACCTCGAAATATGTATAGTTAACCCTTAAAAAAGAAATTTGATCCCTTCTTTCCTACTCTTGTAAAAACTCGTACAAATTAGGCATTTTTTGGCCGCTAGAGTGGTGTTACCCCTTAATAAAGTCAATTTTTTGATGATTTTTATTGCTTTTTTAAAGTAAATAATTTTTTTTTCTTATAATAGCTATAAACAAAAATCGTACTACAAATTTATTAATTATATATACAACAAGCAGTAAAAAAGTTTGGAGAGAATCTATTGCAAAAATCATCGCCTAATACACTTTGAAATTTAAAAATAATTTTGTTAAAACAAATTAGATTATAAAAAGTGATAGACTGATACATTTATCTCTTAAAAAGATACTGTCAAAGAAATTACAAATTTTTTTTTGTAATTTGAAATAATTACAAATCAGAAAATTGTTAATTAAACAATGTTTATAGTTTCTCTGATTTTCGCACATCTCGACCGATCTATACCCTTAAAATGCAGATTATATTTGTTAATTTAAGCGTTTCTTTTCATTTATTGATAATTCTAAAAAAAATCATTGTATATTTTTTAAGTTATAAAGTTAAATTATAACTGCTATTTGTACTACATACTTGAAATGATGTCACGTCTAATGCTATAACTCAACAATTATAATGAAATTAAAAAAAAATCTTCTTAAATAAATGTCTTTGTTAAAAAATATAAGAATCCGTTTTCATTTCTGTAAAAATTGTATAATCTGCTTGTCATGTGTCTCCCGAAGTTTGCTAATGTATACAATGTTTAAGTAAAAATACATTTTTTATACGAAAAATAAACATTTCATAATGCCTCTCATCTACTATGACCCAATCTCTCCTATGAGCTTTACTGAAATATAAATTTTTTTATAAATTCTTCTTTTTTATTACGTATTTTTTATACTTATAGCTTTATGATAAATATTTTGAAACCTCCTAACTGTGAAAACTCGAAGTTATACAAACGTAATAGCTAATTAAGTAATTAATTGAAATTTCAAAAAGTTCCTTACACTCCGTAATGTCAATAGATATTTTCCAAACTTGAAGGATATATCGATTAAAGTATTTTAAATAGAATTTATATTATATTTTGATCTATTGTTACTGATAAACACAGGATTTTATATTTTTAAAGCTTTGTAAAAAATGCTTTATTTTTTAAAAACCATAAACCGAGTATACACAGATTGAAAAATATTAACTTTTGTTCATTTGCAACTTAAAAATATTTTTCAATTATTTATATAGTTTTCACAAAAACATCCACTTTCTCCAATAACGGGTTGCTAATTTTCAGTATAAAATGCGCTATATTATTTTGTATCCTTATCTACCCATGACAAAAAAAGTTACTAAGTTTTAATTTTATTGGATGAAAGATAGAGATTTTTAAAAAATCAATGCAGTTCCAATTTAATCATTTATAGGCCTTCCATGGCACTTTTATCGTTTTTTTTTGGTTAATAACCCTGGTAGAAATTCTATCGTGGCGCCCACATTCGGTATAAGGTGATACTAAACCCTCTTGTTACCGTAAAATACGGGGAACTACTTTTTTCATACAATATTCAATTTTGAGAAAATATCTCTAAAAAGTTGTTGTTTTTGAGTAGGACAATAACGTTTCATAGAGATATTTACTTAATATTAAAAATAAAATAAGAAAAGTGGTTCCTCATATTTGTCGATGACTGGTGGCTTTAGCATCATCATAACGGCCTTTATAGGCAAACTAGATAGTACAAGACTGTACAAATCTCGATAAATCCACACAAATCTACATAGTTTTCTCAATAATAATATGTACGTATAAAATCTGCGAGGTTATATATTATTTATTGAACAGAACTTTTATTGTAAAAATTAATGTTAAAAAAAGTGTAACATGCAAGTTTTCAATTATAATAATAAGATCTACAGTTCTATTCATACTATTTACATATAAAAGTAGTCAGAAAGCATATCTAACCTAAAAATGAAACTGTAGAAAAAATGTTCCTTGCATATGAAAAACAGTGATCACAAAATAATGTTCTGATTGATGTAGTTGTTTCTTGAAAAGTAATATATAAATAATAATAATATCATATGTACAAATAGATACTTTATGGCATGCTTTATTTAAAACTAGAATTTTAATTTCAGAATTGCAAATAATTTTGTATCCATATGTGAGTTCTTATAATACATAAACTGCTCATCTGTGACAACATTTTCAAAGACAAACACATTAGTCGAACACATGTAGACGATAATTTTCTTTATATGTATCAAATTACTATGTTTTAACTGTTTTATATTTGTATTATTACTATGGTAATATCGTACTGACTGTAAAAGAAAAAATTATGTAATAATTTATAATTATCATAAATAAAAAACAAAATGTAATGTTTTGAAAGTAGTTATTACGCACCTTTTTTAATTTCCATATGTCATCATCTAAAACATATAGATACATTGAAATATTGTATACATTTTTATAATTTATGGGGAGTCTTCAACAAAAGAGAAAGCTAACCTGAATGATATCCTTGTTGGAGCAAGGCCATGGGCGGTCTAGTAGTGGATCCTACGCCTCCATCAGTAGAGGGTTGCCTAGTAGAGACAACTTGATTTGGTGCGTTACGAAACGCTGAGAGGGCTGTGGCTATGGCAGTAATCATACACTGCTGTCGTTCCAGGGTCAGATGTGAGGAACTCGACTCGTCTAACTAACGACGTTGTTCAATTTGGCGCTGTTCCTCATATCTGAATTCCTGGAAGCGATTTTGCTCATCTGTACGACCCTGCCAGGACTTTTGCTCCACAATACGGCGTTTCTCTGCAATGCGGCGTTATTCTTGAGCCCGAAAAGCCTCAAGGCTACTGTACTCCTCGAGGCGCCGTCCTTCGTCGAAACGAAGAGCTTCCAGACGATGTTGCTCTTCGAGGCAACGTAGCTCTTCAGTACGTCATTCATCCTCGAATCTCTGTTCATCCTCGAGGCGCCGATGATCGTCGAGTCGTCGCTGATTCTCGAGCCGCCTCTGGTTCTCCAGTCGTTCCTGTTCCTCGAGGCACCGCTGATCTTAGAGTCGCTCCTGTTCCTCGAGGCGTCGCTGATCTGAGAGTCGCTGCTGCTCCTCGAGGTGGCGCAGATCTTGGAGTCGCTGCTGCTCCTCAAGGCGCCGCTGCTTTTCCAATCGCTGCTGCTCCTCGAGGCGCCGCTGCTCTTCCAGTCGTTACTACTCCTTGACGTACAGCTGGTCTTCCAGTCGCTGCTGTTCTTTGAGACGCTGCTGGTTTTCCAGTAGTCGCTGCTCCTCGAGGCGCTGCTGCTCCTCGAGGCGTCGCTGCTCATCGGCCCTCTCCTGATTCCGGAGCCTCTCCTGTCGTTGGATCTGGTCATCCCTGGCATCGCGTGTTGCAGCCGTTGGGCGGCCACGCTTGGAATTTGTATTTCCTCCCGCTGGAGGCGGAATTCTCTTACGATTTCCGCAACCTAAAATAAATTAATATTTATTTATTAAAAACAAAAATATGTACAATAATTTGTTTACATGTTACAATATCCATGTTTGTAAAATGACGATCGTGGCATTTCTAACCGCTGTTTAGCAAGTCTGTATTACAATTATTTTTATCCACAATTATATAGAAATATATGCCTCAAGCTTGTTTCCGCGGTATCTCGATATTGAAATCTATAATCCCACATTATCCCCAACAAGATACAGCAGGTTGTAATGTCGTATATCGGCAACATCGTTACGTCATACGACTTTTAAACTTGCTGTATTTTAGTGAATAATCGACCATTTGTAAAAAATAAGATACCGCGGAAGCAAGCTTGAGGCATATTTTTCTATATAATTGTGGATAAAAATAATTGTAATACAGACTTGCTAAACAGCGGTTAGAAATGCCACGATCGTCATTTTACAAACATGGATATTGTAACATGTAAACAAATTATTGTACATATTTTTGTTTTTAATAAATAAATATTAATTTATTTTAGGTTGCGGAAATCGTAAGAGAATTCCGCCTCCAGCGGGAGGAAATACAAATTCCAAGCGTGGCCGCCCAACGGCTGCAACACGCGATGCCAGGGATGACCAGATCCAACGACAGGAGAGGCTCCGGAATCAGGAGAGGGCCGATGAGCAGCGACGCCTCGAGGAGCAGCAGCGCCTCGAGGAGCAGCGACTACTGGAAAACCAGCAGCGTCTCAAAGAACAGCAGCGACTGGAAGACCAGCTGTACGTCAAGGAGTAGTAACGACTGGAAGAGCAGCGGCGCCTCGAGGAGCAGCAGCGATTGGAAAAGCAGCGGCGCCTTGAGGAGCAGCAGCGACTCCAAGATCTGCGCCACCTCGAGGAGCAGCAGCGACTCTCAGATCAGCGACGCCTCGAGGAACAGGAGCGACTCTAAGATCAGCGGTGCCTCGAGGAACAGGAACGACTGGAGAACCAGTGGCGGCTCGAGAATCAGCGACGACTCGACGATCATCGGCGCCTCGAGGATGAACAGCGATTCGAGGATGAACGACGTACTGAAGAGCTACGTTGCCTCGAAGAGCAACATCGTCTGGAAGCTCTTCGTTTCGACGAAGGACGGCGCCTCGAGGAGTACAGTAGCCTTGAGGCTTTTCGGGCTCAAGAATAACGCCGCATTGCAGAGAAACGCCGTATTGTGGAGCAAAAGTCCTGGCAGGGTCGTACAGATGAGCAAAATCGCTTCCAGGAATTCAGATATGAGGAACAGCGCCAAATTGAACAACGTCGTTAGTTAGACGAGTCGAGTTCCTCACATCTGACCCTGGAACGACAGCAGTGTATGATTACTGCCATAGCCACAGCCCTCTCAGCGTTTCGTAACGCACCAAATCAAGTTGTCTCTACTAGGCAACCCTCTACTGATGGAGGCGTAGGATCCACTACTAGACCGCCCATGGCCTTGCTCCAACAAGGATATCATTCAGGTTAGCTTTCTCTTTTGTTGAAGACTCCCCATAAATTATAAAAATGTATACAATATTTCAATGTATCTATATGTTTTAGATGATGACATATGGAAATTAAAAAAGGTGCGTAATAACTACTTTCAAAACATTACATTTTGTTTTTTATTTATGATAATTATAAATTATTACATAATTTTTTCTTTTACAGTCAGTACGATATTACCATAGTAATAATACAAATATAAAACAGTTAAAACATAGTAATTTGATACATATAAAGAAAATTATCGTCTACATGTGTTCGACTAATGTGTTTGTCTTTGAAAATGTTGTCACAGATGAGCAGTTTATGTATTATAAGAACTCACATATGGATACAAAATTATTTGCAATTCTGAAATTAAAATTCTAGTTTTAAATAAAGCATGCCATAAAGTATCTATTTGTACATATGATATTATTATTATTTATATATTACTTTTCAAGAAACAACTACATCAATCAGAACATTATTTTGTGATCACTGTTTTTCATATGCAAGGAACATTTTTTCTACAGTTTCATTTTTAGGTTAGATATGCTTTCTGACTACTTTTATATGTAAATAGTATGAATAGAACTGTAGATCTTATTATTATAATTGAAAACTTGCATGTTACACTTTTTTTAACATTAATTTTTACAATAAAAGTTCTGTTCAATAAATAATATATAACCTCGCAGATTTTATACGTACATATTATTATTGAGAAAACTATGTAGATTTGTGTGGATTTATCGAGATTTGTACAGTCTTGTACTATCTAGTTTGCCTATAAAGGCCGTTATGGTGATGCTAAAGCCACCAGTCATCGACAAATATGAGGAACCACTTTTCTTATTTTATTTTTAATATTAAGTAAATATCTCTATGAAACGTTATTGTCCTACTCAAAAACAACAACTTTTCAGAGATATTTTCTCAAAATTGAATATTGTATGAAAAAAGTAGTTCCCCGTATTTTACGGTAACAAGAGGGTTTAGTATCACCTTATACCGAATGTGGGCGCCACGATAGAATTTCTACCAGGGTTATTAACCAAAAAAAAACGATAAACGTGCCATGGAAGGCCTATAAATGATTAAATTGGAACTGCATTGATTTTTTAAAAATCTCTATCTTTCATCCAATAAAATTAAAACTTAGTAACTTTTTTTGTCATGGGTAGATAAGGATACAAAATAATATAGCGCATTTTATACTGAAAATTAGCAACCCGTTATTGGAGAAAGTGGATGTTTTTGTGAAAACTATATAAATAATTGAAAAATATTTTTAAGTTGCAAATGAACAAAAGTTAATATTTTTCAATCTGTGTATACTCGGTTTATGGTTTTTAAAAAATAAAGCATTTTTTACAAAGCTTTAAAAATATAAAATCCTGTGTTTATCAGTAACAATAGATCAAAATATAATATAAATTCTATTTAAAATACTTTAATCGATATATCCTTCAAGTTTGGAAAATATCTATTGACATTACGGAGTGTAAGGAACTTTTTGAAATTTCAATTAATTACTTAATTAGCTATTACGTTTGTATAACTTCGAGTTTTCACAGTTAGGAGGTTTCAAAATATTTATCATAAAGCTATAAGTATAAAAAATACGTAATAAAAAAGAAGAATTTATAAAAAAATTTATATTTCAGTAAAGCTCATAGGAAAGATTGGGTCATAGTAGATGAGAGGCATTATGAAATGTTTATTTTTCGTATAAAAAATGTATTTTTACTTAAACATTGTATACATTAGCAAACTTCGGGAGACACATGACAAGCAGATTATACAATTTTTACAGAAATGAAAACGGATTCTTATATTGTTTAACAAAGACATTTATTTAAGAAGATTTTTTTTTAATTTCATTATAATTGTTGAGTTATAGCATTAGACGTGACATCATTTCAAGTATGTAGTACAAATAGCAGTTATAATTTAACTTTATAACTTAAAAAATATACAATGATTTTTTTTAGAATTATCAGTAAATGAAAAGAAACGCTTAAATTAACAAATATAATCTGCATTTTAAGGGTATAGATCGGTCGAGATGTGCGAAAATCAGAGAAACTATAAACATTGTTTAATTAACAATTTTCTGATTTGTAATTATTTCAAATTACAAAAAAAAATTTGTAATTTCTTTGACAGTATCTTTTTAAGAGATAAATGTATCAGTCTATCACTTTTTATAATCTAATTTGTTTTAACAAAATTATTTTTAAATTTCAAAGTGTATTAGGCGATGATTTTTGCAATAGATTCTCTCCAAACTTTTTTACTGCTTGTTGTATATATAATTAATAAATTTGTAGTACGATTTTTGTTTATAGCTATTATAAGAAAAAAAAATTATTTACTTTAAAAAAGCAATAAAAATCATCAAAAAATTGACTTTATTAAGGGGTAACACCACTCTAGCGGCCAAAAAATGCCTAATTTGTACGAGTTTTTACAAGAGTAGGAAAGAAGGGATCAAATTTCTTTTTTAAGGGTTAACTATACATATTTCGAGGTACAAAAATAAATTTTCTTTTTACATTTAAATACAAAATGGCGGATATACAGCGAATCTCGTGAGAAGCCTTTTTCTCAAACCTCCAAACGGGAGAGCACTTTTCTCGGAAAGTATGAGACCTGGAACAAGAAACCACAGAAATTCTTAATCTATATAACGTTAACTTCGGAAGTACGTAGGGGTTTTTTATTTCAATTTTTCTAAAAATGGCGCACTTCTGAAATAAAGTCGATTTTTCTAAAAAAAAAAACTATGTAAATTGTTTATAAAAAAAAATTACATTCAATCGAAAAACGGCTACGTACTTCTTTAGAGAATCTATTTATAAAGCTACAGTAAAAATTTCAATCCAATCCATGCAATAGTTTACGAGTAATTTGTTTTCCCAGTTTGAAAAAACCGGTTTCGAGAAAAACGCGTTTAAAGTTTTACATGCTCTTAAATCATCGATATTTTTTGTTTACTTCTAATCTGCGATGCCTGCATTTGGCCATCCAAATTAATATTTTCCTCCTCCTCTTCCTCTCTCATCGATTTTGAATCTATTCGGGCCTTCTTGGCTGCATCTGTGAGCGACCGCTCGGAAAACTTGATCCACCGCTCATCAGTTTCAATGCAGAAATTGAAACAATTTGGTCCTATTTTAAGGCCTGATTTCTGCATAAGCTTCATGATGCTTGACAGGCCATCGTTGTAAATGCCTGCGGCAATATATACTGCAGTGTCAAGAACGTGCTTGCCACTGGAGACTGATTTCGGAGCCATACACCACACGATTGAGTTGAAACTCTCGTTGCTGTTTTGCGTATATCCGCCGAGGCAACGAGTCAGCAGATCGTCACTGCTCAATTCAGCATAAATAGGAGAAATTGCTTCAAATACCTCTTTCGACATTGCTGGCTTGTGTTTATAATTCAAATCTACAGTGGCCTGGGCCCTCTGCCACGAGCACCATGAATCTTCGCCGCGCGGGAATCTCTCGTGCTTCGATTTGTCGTCCGTCGATAATTTATGGTAGCGTTGCGTAGATTTCATTGCGCATATTTTTTATAGAATCATAATTTCTACGTATTGCTAGACCATAATAAATTGACAATTCGTCGATTAATTTACCAGTGAGCTTGCCCTTTCCTCCGAGACCTGAGAAATTTTCATAAGGCTGCGAGTCTACGATCTTTAATAGTTTTTGAATCACCGTCCCCGACGTAATTGGCATATTTAAGTTGGTGTAAAGATTTTGAGCGCTGGAACATCTCAATAACGGCATCCACTTCCATTTTTCCCGCCGAACCGTCATGGTTCGATTGGCATTCGTTTTCATGGGTTTCGAGTCATTCCTTGTACTCATCCATGTCACTTTTCTTTTCCCAAAATTCTAATGCCTTACAATATTTATATTTTACTAAAATGTCGATCACTTTGCCAGTACACCATCCAATAAGTGATACAAATCCGAAAAGGGACGTGAAGCCGCGTTTGCGCCACGAACCATTGCCAGGTACAGTAATACCACTTGTGTTTCCTTTTTCATCACTTTTTTTCTTCTCTTCCTCTGCTGCATTTTTCATACTCTGCTCACAAACCTCCTTTGCATCGACAGCAATCTTCTGCACAACTTCATTCTACGATTAAAATCGTATGCTTTTTCAATGAATGGTGAAGAAGGGATAGAAATGTTGTTGCAGTTTTAGCATGAAATAACAATTTTGAAACCCAAACCACGCTTTCCACACTCGGTGAATGTCACATCTGACTTGCACTTTTTGCACACAACAGCTTGCGATATAGCGGTAAATACGGTTCAAAAATTCAGAATTCGATAAGCAAAGCCTTCATCTACTTCGAAGTCATCAGGATCGATGGTAGATAATTTTCGAGCCGATGTGCCAACCGCTTAGACGCTTGGCTTCTCCATTTCATAACGGTTACTTGGCCGCCGCTTTGAAATTTTCGGTCTCTTCAAATTGCTCTTTTTCCCCTTCGTCGATTTCTTGCCATCATACACTGGTCTTTCACTACTCATATTGTTTATAATTTTCACACTGTTCAGTTAAAATCAACGAAATTTGTAATATATAAATATATAAAAACGAAAAATCAGCAGAAATACAAATCGAAGCGTGTGCACGGCGTCGCCTTGCAGCTGTACTAACTAACACATATACACACCGATACAAGCTAATTTCAGTATTAGCGCACCCTGCAGGATGTCTGATGAACCTCAAGGACCTTTGGCTCTGTAAGTAACAAGGTCTGCTATTATTCCGATAGATGAAATCAATACAAAAGCGATGAATCAGAACACGCCGCGCGCTCTCATTTAGCGCGCTCAGCGAGCAGTCCGAGGCGCTGCCGCAAAATCGATATTTGAACCCTTTAAAAATCATTTGACACTATAGGACAAATTGCATATTATTTTTATGACCCTAAAGTATTGTTTAAGCCGAAAAAAAAATTGATTCCTTGAAAACCCTGGAGTGGTGTTACACCTTAAGAAAAGGTTGTTTAAAAATGTGTAAAACATAAACTTTAGCCTATAAAAAAATCTGTACTATAAATTTCCTTGGTGTATATTAGTAAAAAAATATCGCTGAAGCGAAAAATTAAAAAAATTTATTGCGAAACGTGCAACGAAGAATGTTAGTTTTTACCTATAGTTGGATTCTCGACCGATCTATGTCCTTAATAATCAATTTCATGAATTTGATTGGTAAGGGAACATACGTGACGCTAAAATAAAGGGACAACTATTGTTATTTTTAACCCGTTCAGAGACGCTATTTAGAGTGTATTCGAATATGTATGTTAGGTATTGGAATATAGGTTTTTGGGGTCGCTTGAAGAATCCTTTGAAACTCTGTGCACGTTGTTTTGCATCTTTGGACCGCCATATTGGACTTGTTATTAAGAATTTATGTAATCTGTCAAAAATAATTTATTTACGACTCAACTGTACTGACCACTTTATTGACCTTAGAAGCGGGACAAAAGTAGCATATGATTCTCGCAAATCTACTTTTTCCCGCAAATGCATTTTTTTTAAATTATTTATCTCTATATTAATATACATTTTCAATAAATGCTAATTCTATATGCAAATAAATCAAGTTCTATATGCAACACGGGAATAAAGTCCAGTATTCCCTCGGGTGATTACTGTCCCAAAAATCATTTTTTGTATGTATAATAAATTTTATCACATTCTTTAGACGATTATAAATAAAAAATTTTGTTACACATTTCTTTGAAAATCGTTTAGTTTTTTAGTAAAAAATGGCCAAAATCGCGATTTTAGAAACTTTGACAATTTTTTTACTCGATACCTAAACGGTTTTCAAAGAAATTTGTAACATTTTTTATTTATAATCGTCTAAAGAATGTAATAAAATATTTTTTAGACAAAAAAATGATTTTTCAATTATGTTAATAAATTATTGTTAATAACAATTAACCTAACCATTTTCAAAAGATGGTCAAAAAGCTTAAAGTAAGCCTGGTTTTAGTTTGAGAAGGACATACAAGATGCTACGCATCCCTGCTGGGCGCCTAGACTATAAAGATTGACATTTTTTTTGCCGTAACAAGAAAAATAATAGATCAATCGTAAAAATCATGTGTACTTTCATTTTGTCTCATTTTGTTCCTTCAATAATTTCAGCGGGACTTGTCGATATAAATATTGAAAACCATCGAATAACCTGCAAAGTTGCAGCCTATAGTTTATACTTGTACGCTCTCAAGCTTACAAAAGCAGGTGTATGGACTTATAAATAATTGGCTGTAACCTTGCATCTTTTTAGATGTGTTTCAATTTTTATATTGGAAAGTATCCCTAAAATTTTTCAAGGAACAAAATGAGACCTTTCAAATTAAAATCGGATAACAAATAAAAGAGTCTGCATTGTTTTGACAACTTTTTCTGTTTTAAAGTTATCGATATCCAATTTAACAATGACGAAATTTCGATAAAATAAACTTTTTTAGTTATACAAATACCTCTTATTTCATAATAAATGGACTTTCATATGATTACATAAGATTATATTATACAACCTCCTTAATATACAATAGAAGTTTTATTCATTTGAGTAAATATATTGTTTGTAAAAAATCACTACAAATCACCGCTGAATTTCCTCATTTACATGAGATTCCACCCTTAAACTAATGAGTGATGAGATTAAGTAATAAGTATATGATTTTTAGGCACCTCATAAAGGCAAACGTTCGTCAAGATTCAAGACAAGAAGAATGTTCAAGTGATTGCGAAATTGATGTTCATCCTGTGGAGCAGAATGTATCAGGTGATTTATCTTCTTTGGCTGATCATTCTACAGCAAGTGATATTTTATGTTACAGTATAATTCAAAATTCTGCAACAAATTACATTTTAAGTCATAGCATTGTTGAACATTTTGCACTTTACGACGTTTTAAGTCATGATATTGTAGAAAATTTGGCGACAAATGACATTTCAAGTCATAAGTTAGGATAAATTTTGCGGTAAATGACATTTGCAGTCATAACATTGGGGAACATTCTACACTACATGACGTTTTAAGTCAAATATTATCGAAAAATCTGCGGAAAATGACAATTTAAGTCACAATATTCTTAAGTGTAATGCGGCCAAAGATATTTTAAGTCATAATTAATTAGATACAGGAACGATATGTGATATTGAAAGAGGTGATGTCACAAAAGATGGAGTACCGTTTACAAAGAGCTGCTAATCGAAGTATGGAGCCCAAAAAACGTAGGAGTTTCAAAAATTGGGATTTGAATGCACCTTCGACGGCTATGGAAGCTGATGCTATACTAGAAGGTTTTAAAGCCAGTATGGAAATATATGGGCTCATCTATAAAACAGTTATAACTGATGGAGATAGCAGTATTTACAAACCAATAATAGATAACAACGTATATAAAAAATAAGGTATTGTTCCAGACAGAATTTTCTGCACAAATCATTTATTAAAAAATGTATGCAAAAAACTTCGCAATGTTGCTCAAATAACACAACAAAAAGGTCAACGAGTAAAAGATTTCGTTCAAATGTGGAACAAAGTGGGAAGCAGAGTATATGACATTAGAGAAAGTGTTAAACAATGTATCGAACGTACCGTTGCTGAACCAATACCTTGGAAGGATAAGGTTAAAGGATTATCTAATGATATTTTGAACATTCCGAATCATGTTTTTGGCGACCATAAACTATGTAACGAGAATGGTAAAAATTGTGTAAAAGTGGATAAATATGGTAAGAAAATACCTAATGATGTTGAATCTCTGAAACATCTTGGCTTTATCATCTAATTGAACAACCACTAAAGCATTTAGCTGCGTATAGTGACAGTCTTCTGCACAGAGTATAACAAATAATGCTGCAGAATCCTTGAACGCTTTGATATGTGCTGATATGGGGGGAAGACGTATAAACTATGTACTAAAAACTCAATATAATACTAGAGTTCTTTCAGCGACAGTTGCAAATAATACGCAGCAATCTCTTACAGAAGTATGTAAAGCTACAGGATGCATTGTACCTTCACTTGTAAGACACGTAGAACAAACAAGATAACTGAAAGTGTTAAGAAATAAAGAAGGTAAGAAATCACAATGTGGAAAGAAAAAACGTTTGCGGAATATGTCTAAAGATAAGCACTTTGGTCCTAATTGTCACAAACCGGATAAATCTTTAAAAATAATCGATGAAGAGCGAGAACAATTATTTAAAACACTAAATGAGAATCATCTACAACTAGAGCGCAAAACAATTCCTCAAAGAAACTGTCAAGAATGGCAAAATTTGAGGAAAGTTATATTAACAGGGTCCAATTTCGGAATAGCTTGTCGTTGGAATCAAAACACAAGCTGTATTCGAAAAGTGAAAGAAATACTATATCCACCAAAAACACAACTTGATGACAATAAAGCAGTTAAATATGGCGTAGAACACGAAAAAATTGCGAAAGATGAATTAAAAACAATATTAATAGATAGAATTGAAGACTGCGGAATGTTTATTGATCCAGTCATTCCATTTTTAAGTGCAAGTCCGGATGCACTGATTGGCAGTGATGGCTTGATAGAAATAAAATGTCCTTGGACCGCTGCTAATTTAAGAGCGGAAGATGCAATAACCAGTATCAAAAGCGTCAGAGCAGCTTTTGATACAAAAGACATTAAAGAGCTTAATAAAAACCATGACCATTAGTATCAAATACAGGGATAATTGTACATAACTGGGAGACAATATTGTCTGTACGTTGTGTATACTCCACAGAGTATGGTTCGAACCCAAGTGGAAAGAGATGATAAATTTTGGACTAAAAAAATGGAACAACAATTATGAAAGTTTTACATAGAATGTATTCTATCTGAACTACTTGACAGTCGCTATAATAGAAATATGCCGATCAGAAATCCTGAATATACGCAATTAGCTATGGAAGAAAAAACAAAAAAGAAAAATAATAAAGTGATTAACGTCGCTATATCGTCAACAGTTAAAACAAAAAAGTCACGTACTTTATTGAAAAAAGCAAAAAAAGCGATAAATAATAACGTGAATAATGTCACTAAATCGCCAAATATTGTAAAAAAGAAGGTAGTAGTACGTAATGTATTGAAAGGTGCAAAAAAGAATAAAATGTCAGATGTAGTTAAAATTAATGAAGTGGATAAAACAAGTCGTACACAGGAATTTAGGGTAAAATTATGAACACTTGTGGTTTATTCAATTGAGATACAAGTTATTGAGCGCTAGCAGCACGATTTTACAAGTGTTCTACCGACACATAGAATTACTTATACAATTAACTAACTACGCTGAGCACGGGATACGGTGGGAAACGGTAAATGATCAGGAGGGGAAGAAGCTAATTTTTAGAGACGCGAATTCATCTAACATACGGCGGCGAAATACACGTGGAAAGTTGACGACGCGATGCTCGACACACACGCGGCGCTAACTTTACTTACACTTTTATTCAAATCCGGTGTGGCCTCCTTCGACGATGCAAACTGGTCGGCATACATGGTACGAGGTTAGATTAGCTTTTTTATACATTCAAATTTATGTTTTATTTAATTCATTTAAAAATAAATATATGTAACTCATACTTACATTTATTTATATTTAGTTTTAAGTATTGTATTTTTTAACATATATATTTATTTTAATTTTTTTTTTTATTTGAATGTAATATTGTAAAGCTCTTTTTAATTCGTATGTAATAATCTATATATGTAAATTTAATATTAATGAATATAATTAAAAAAAATAATTCTTTTGAATGTAATAAGAATTTACATTACTTTAATTTTTGTTTTAAATTAACTATATATCTTGTTATATTATATTATGAAAAACTTAAAAATTTCACTCATATAAATTTAAATTAATTTGCATGTATTTTATTTGTGTGTTATACTTTTTATATATGTTTTAGATTTATAATAGTAATAATGAAGATGAATCCAAAAATGTATTTTATAAAATTTAAGTCTTATAAATCGAAATATGGTCGCATGTATTTTATTTGTAATAATGTGCATACTTTTTGCATATTATTTAGATTTATAAGAATAATTTATATTATATTAATAAAAATATAACATTTAAAACGTAAGTCTTATAAATCTAAACAAATTGCATGTATTTTATTTATGCACACTTTTTGCAAATGAGGACGTCATGAGGAGGGCTGGGAGGAGGGCTATGAGGAGGATACAAAGAGGAGGGGCGTGGATGAGCGAGGAGGGCAAAAAATAAGATCAAAGTAACGTATTTTTTGAAACGATATTACCTTGTTTTGAGGAGGAGAATGAGGAGGGCAAAATGAGGGGCGAGGAGAGGCGAGGAGGGCGTAAATCTCATAAGATTTAGAAACAACTATATAATATAGGAAGATATATATATGGGTCAATCCATGTCAACCGGATCAGTGCTGCCGCCAAAATTTGAAGCCACGCATAAATACGTTTGAGGTCTCAAATTGATGGCTGGAACATAAGGATGAAAGTACCGTATGCGCTTTTGCAGAAATCAAGATGGCGGCATCAATATGGCCGCCGGAACCTTGGAAATCTCGACCGATCGACCAAATTAGCGCTGACGTCAGAATTTGGAGCCATGCAAAAATACGAATGAGGGCTCAAATTGATGGCTTGACGATAAGGATTAAAGTGCCGTGTTCGCTTTTGCAGAAATCAAGATGGCGGCATCAATATGGCCGCCGGAACCTTGGAAATCTCGACCGATCGACCGAATTAGTGTGACGTTGCATGACAGTGCCACTCCGCTTCAATTCCAAAATCAGTCTTGTGATTCATAAGATGCATTATCTGAGTTCTATTTTTGAAGTGCTGTCTTGCACCATCAGTTATATAATAAACTTTCTTTACTCGTTAACACACCTTTTTAATTTCCGGTATTACCTTCCGCTGCATTAAATATACTGCGGTAGCATCATGAGTTGTGCAGTCTGAGAGTAAAATAATGCTCTTGTGTTTCAAGTCCTCGCCTGATCGATAATAGAAAGCAACAGTAAGAACAGAACATTGATCATTGTTATAATGAAAGGCTTGAGCTGCATTCTGTACAACGTATGCATATTTTTCTGCAAAGTCACAATGCAATAATACCTCATTTTCACCCAAATTCTCCTTCTTGTCAGTTATGAATTTTTCTTGTTCTTTCGAGATAAAACTGTGGGGAACTAGAACTGTCAAGCGTTTGTTCAATACTTCTACGAATTCATCTGAGGGAAGACATTCTTGTTTGAGGCTACATCGATCAGTAGATGTCCAGGTGCTGAATATCACTTGCTATATATTACTTTTCTCTAATAATTCCAGAATATGTTCTGAAAATTTCTCCATATTGGGACATTTTTCACATTCTAGCAAATGACAAGTAGTTTTAGGTTTCTTACAAAGGATGTATCCAATACAATCTTTATAATCACTTAGCCTAGTTTCACATTGTTTACTCAAATTTTTCAAATCAATAGAGTCGATCATGAGTTTGACGTTTTGGTGGATTGTACATACACAGACGCAGTGCGTCCCTGATGCTCCAGCTACAACACACCATTTTGGCCGCAATTCCGCGAATTTTGAAGATCCTATAGGATGCTGTGGATATTTTTTCTTGAACTGTAAGTGCAATACTTTGATATCATATAACAACAAATGTTTCTGTTTCATTACTTTGGAAGCATCAACTTTGATTGCAATATCTCTTTTTTGTGGGGCATTATGCGGCTGTTGGAATTATTTTCGTAGAACTCTTGTTCTTTTTTAACAGTTTCTTCATTGATATTTTCCCCCTTTTGAATTGTGGTATAGCTAATATTCCGCCTGATTTTTTCAGTTCTTTGGACTGTATTGCCATCCTGTAAGAACACTGGAATTCTTCCGAGATCTGACGACTGCTCTAACAATCAGGAGCTATTGTAAGTATAGATTTCCGCAGAGGATCATTGTCTGGCAAACTTTTGAATTTCTCCTTCAGACCATTCAGGAGATCCTCAAGTTCGTCCTCCTTAGTTTTGCATACCTTCTCAGCAGGAAGCTTCTCTAGCAAATCGTCAAGGTCTATTGATAATTCAGTTACAACACTATCTAAAGTTTGGTCTTTTTGTGAAACATAAATACTGTGCCTGCACTCATGGCAAACTTTCGAGCTAGGATGTAAATGTGGATATTTTTCTGATAAAAATGTCGATATTGTTCTCAAAGCTTTACCGGTATGTCCTTTTATCGCTAATGAGTTGCAACATCGCTTAGAATGAAACTTCTGTGGCTTCTCGTTATCTTCCATCTCAGATAATTGTGATTCAATAATGAGGTCTCAGACAAGATGACGAACAATCGAAAAATGTTTGAAACTGAAAAGCTTCAGAAAAGTAAATACTTTTCATGTACAAAATGTGATTGGCTACAGTTAAGTTCGTACTGTGGAGAAGAGACGCGATCGAGAGAGCTTTCCAACTATCCTGAAAAGGACTGTTGGAAATAATCAATGCGCACCCTCAATGGGCGAATGCAGAAATCGTCAACTATTCTGAGAAGAACTATTGACAATGCGAGAGATCAGAGCTCGCTTCAATAGATGAGACTCTCAACACCTATCCTAAAAAGGACTGCTGTTGAGTTCGTGCTGTGGAGAAGAGCCGCATTCGAGGGAGCTTTCCAACTATCCTGAAAAGTATGTTGGAAATAATCAATGCGCACCCTCAATGGGCGAATGCAGAAATCGTCAACTATTCTGAGATGAACTATTGACGATGCGAGAGATTAGAGCTCGCCTCAACAGATGAGACTCTCAACACCTATCCTGAAAAGGACTGCTGTTGAGTTCGTGCTGTGGAGAAGAGCCGCGATCGAGAGAGCTTTCCAACTATCCTGAAAAGGACTGTTGGAAATAATCAATGCGCACCCTCAATGGGCGAATGCAGAAATCGTTTGAACTATTCTGAGAAGAACTGTTGACGATTTTCAACTTTTAGTAATTATTTGCAGGTAGGAAGGTACCCTGGAGCAGAAGATAATGCAGATGTGATGCTATGTGGAACTCACAGTAAATGATGGTTTGCAATGGACCAGACTTAATCCGAGCTACTCGATCTACTGAATCACTATTAATTGATTTTCAGAAAATTTTGGTAGTCGGAACAGCGTATATTACCGATAATTTCTCATACAACCCATTCTGTGGGTTCAGAATCAATCGAGGGTATAATAGCGTAGGCGTTGCTGAGAATAACCTTCCACACATTTTTTCTCAGGTTTGGCAATAATTTCCAAGGTTTTGGCGTCCATACTGATGTCGCCATCTTGATTTCTGCAAAAGCGCATACGGCACTTTGATCCTTATGGTCCAGCCATCAATTTGAGCCCTAATACGTATTTTTAGGTGGCTCTAAATTCTGGCGATAGCGCTAATTCGGTAGATCGGTCGAGATTTCCAAGGTTCCGGCGGCCATATTGATGCCGCCATCTTGATTTCTGCAAAAGCGCATACGGCACTTTCATCCTTCTGGTCCAGCCATCAATTTGAGACCTCAAACGTATTTTTGCGTGGCTTCAAATTTTGGCGGCAGCAGTGATCCGGTTGACATGGATTGACCTATATATATATATATATATATATATATATATATATATATTCGCGAGCGGAACAAGTGGTTTTATATTCGCACGGAGCTGATACAAAAAAAAGATCGAAGCGCCTGTGAACGTGGCTCAGTACGAAGTGAGCGAGTTGTCGCTTCGTTCCCGCGGCGCTACACTTGGATTTCGGTATTGCGGACTGAGCCCGATTGAGGGCGCAGCGCATGCTTTGGTGAGGAAGAAAGAGAAGTGAGAAGGAGGAAAGGGAAGCGTCTGCTCGCGGTGACGTCACGCTTTGTGGCATGCAGTCGACGGCTTGCAGACGGTGTTGGAGAGGACGAGGAAGGATGAGTGGCCAGGACGAGGAAGTGCGACGAGGGATGCAGCAGGAGAGGTATCTGGGCAACGGTGCCGACGAAGGGGCACGAAGACGAGAGCTGCAAGGCCCAGGACGGCGTACTTGCAGCAGGAGCAGTAGGCACAGTTAACCTCGAAGAGGTTATATTTACATACAGCTTCCTACTGCATTCATCCACTGCCACTATTATCAGGTGAGATTAGTGTTTTGTTTATCACTGTAATCTCCCCTTACTAATGCTATGTTGTTTCTAGGTGTCTGGCGAGTGCTTCGGAGGCTGCTGCTGCTGCTGATATGGAGGAGGGGGCTACGAGTTGAGTTACGTTGCTGTACCTAAGATACCACTCTGCCTCTGCAAACCCTTCAAACCAGGTAAGAGAGTTCCAGTTTGATGTGCATGTCTGCTGTAGACTAACTCATCTTTATGTTTTCTAGGGTATATGCTGCAGGCCTCCTTCATATCTAGAGAAGCAGCCGCTCCGCCCAAAGTGGATTTATTCATGCCTTTCAAGTCATAAAATCAGGTGGGTATAATTCTAATACTATTTTGCTTATATTCTTGATTTCTAATCTCTTGTGTGATTCCTTAGGTTGGTTCGAAAGGACAGGAGTAAGGAGAGGAGACGCCAGGACATGCTCAGCGCACCCCAGCCGACACCAGCCAGCTCCTACCTATGCGAGGCTCTATGGGATGGCAGCTGTGCGTCCTCTTCAGCTGCTTCAGGGCATTGGAGAGCTCGATTGCTCTGTGACGTCCAGGGGAATAGTGTATGTGTGTGTGTGTATAGTGAGTGGAATGGGTAGGTAGTGTGCTATCATTTACATAGGCCAGTTCTGTCGAGCATCGGACTTGCACTGAGCAGTTCGTTCGACAGACTGGAAGTTGTGTAACCCACACAAAATGTGGTGTTACAATAAAAAAGAAAACATACGTGTCGAATATTTCTCGATATTCTTTCAGACGGAAATGGTTTGAAAATTTATTTTTCATGTAACATCTCAATATTAAGCCTTATATTATCAACATTATTATTGCTAAATGGTCGCCTTCATATGGGTGACAATTTTTTTTACACATAGTGCAAGGTCCAAACTATCAAATAGACCCACTACTTTACCAATTCTTTTTGATTTTAAATAAATTTCAGAGTAATTTTACAATTTTTATAAATTTTGAACATATAAACAAATAGATTTTTTCTTCGTAATTTTCAACTAAACAAATATCTTGTAGATCATTGGAAAGGTCTTCGTCAGACGCCTCTCTTAAAAAAGCTTTACTTCATTTTTACTTCAATATCTCGGGACGTACCAATGAAAATGAAATAAACTTTGTTTTTTAAAGAAGCATCTTATGAAGATCTTTCCAAAGTTTTTGAGAACTATTTGTTTGGTTAAAAATTACGAAGAAAAATCTATTTGTTTAAAAGCTCCAAATTCATAAATATTGTGAAATTAGTCTGAAATATGTTTAAAATAAATAAGAATGGGCACTATGGTGGTCCTGTTTGATGTTTGTGATCTTTGACTATATATAAACAAATTGACACGTATAGAAAGACCACCATTGAGCAATAACAATGCCGATAATAGATTTGTTCGAGGCTCGGAATTGAGCGGGCTCTGATCTGCTCCGAGTGGCTTACGCCTAGGGAGAGTGGGGTAAAATAGACATTTTGGATATTAAAAATATTTAAATTCTATTTCAAGCAAATCAAAAACTTCTAAAGTATATCTTAATACCAGCAGATAAAAACCATCATATTAAGTGTAAATATCCGAAATTCTTAACATGAAAAAAGTCTCTCTGAAAATATGCAAGTGCCTATTTGGCCCCATACAGGGGCAAATTAGACATTGATGAAATAACAATTAATATAAAATAATGGGGCAGTTTTATCAGTTTGCTAGGTAACATTATTACTTTGTGGACGAAAATGAGCACTTAAGTACTTATTAGATTATGGTTATTTAATTTCAGTTTCAACTTAATGTAAAACAAGGAAGACAAATAATTGTAGTGGGGCAAAAGAGTCACTTGATTTTTTATTCGATGCTGGTTTGTTTTAATCTTATTTTCGCTTTACCAACATTAACTTTATACATCTGTGTGCTAATAAAAAAATTTTGGACTTTCAACAAAGCCTGCTTTTATTGAACAAGCCAAGTGTCAGTTTTGCCCCGTGTCTATCTTACCTCTCTCTCTCTCTCCTATAGCCAAGAGCAGTTGTTCTCGGCGAATGTTTAGCCAGATCTAACCACAAACTCTAAGCTGTGATTGGTTGATTTAAATTTGAGTAATCATGGATCCGGATTTGTGAGCCACTCGGAGCACATCAGAACCGCTCAACCCCAAGCCTCGAACAAACCTAATATAAGGTATTCAATTAGCAATTTAATTATGCAAGAAATATTCGATCAATCGGAATCGAAGTTTTGTACACTTTCTTCTTTTACTTTCGTAAAGTCAAATCCGAATTTTCAGAAAGAAAAATTCATTTATAGTCTAAATAACAGGCGCTTGAAAATGACCTGCGAGATTAATTTTTATCAATTTCTATTCTTCAGTGTTATTGTGCTTATAATATTGTAGAGAATTTAATAAGAATTTTTTTTATCGTATCAATGTTTTCCTACTTAAGAGCCATATAACCGACATATTTGAATAAATGTGATAAAGTACGTAATTTCTGGTTACTTTTTCAATTTTCGTTTTTTTAAATAATATTTTGCGATATCAAGAAAAATGTAAGGTTCTTCAAGCAAGATGCACCTCGAAACCTAATTCTGCTGTATTAATTCGCTACTTTTTGTAACAATATACACACATACATATTATAGTGTTTAAGCATTAGTAATATTTTATTATATATCTTAGAAAGTTATTAAAAATTTTCTTTCAATTTGGCTAGATATTGTTAAAATTTTTCTTTCAATTTAACTAGATTTTTATATGTATGTATGAAGAAAATACTTAATAGAGCTGAAATTATATACATGTCCTAATTACGGCCACCCCGCATCTCGTAATTACCGACATCACATATATGATCTAATTACCGTTACATTGTTTATGTCCTAATTCCCGACACCGTGTATATGCCCTAAGTACGAACACCCTGTATATACTAATTACCTATACCCGATATAAGTCCTAATTACCGTCACCCTGTATATGATCTAATTACCAACTCCATGTACATCCCAGTTACTTATACTCTTTACATGACCCCATAGGGATTAGCTGGCTGGAAGACTTTTTAGAGTCACAGATTTACCTTCTTTTCAACAACTCTTTTAAGGTGTCACATACGGGTGTCTACTAAATTTGATAAATAAAATTCCCTGTGAATTCCAGGATTTTCTTCACAATTTTCTAAATTTTCCAAGTGCTCTCAAAGCAGTTTTTTCAATTATGATTGATATTTTTATAACAATATTACACATAACAATTAAAAAGAATTACCAAAGACATTGATAAGAAGATTAGCTGTACGAAACTCAAATTTTGATTAGACTTTCAAGAGTTGTTTTCTGGTATTAAAAAATAAAGCTCCGTCTTCCTAATTTAATCTGGTGGGTTTAAGATATTAGCTGCTCTACTCCAAATATTATATATTATTCTCGGTAAAAATGATTGGTTTTATTTATAAATTAATATTTTTTTCGAAACAAAACTCCGAAATCAAAATTCTTCCTGTCAACTATGATTTACTTTTTGAACCATTTTTTCTAGCGTAATAAATTACAAAGTTATGTTCACAAGTGTAGATATTAATTTTTACTAAAATAATGTACATTTGGAGTAGAACAACTGTTATCCTAAGTTATCAGTGGTCCATTAGATCGAACTATGGATGCTGAGTATAATTTTTTTTAAATGCCAAAAGACATGTAAAGCCTGATTAAAATTCGAGTCCAGCACAGATGATGCTCTCCTTGAGAGAAATATCCGATAGCCGATTGTTACTAAATACTGCAGCAAAATAGAATGAATTTATGTGATTTACAAAATATTTTTTAGTAAAATTTAATATTTTATTATATTGCTGAATACTATTTGCAGTAAAAACAAGTGTTTATTGTAACAACTAATAGGTTTAAAGTTTTCTTACATTTAATTTTTAATTATTAATCTTTCATGTTCATTTAAAAATTAAAAAAAAAGGAATGTTAATAAGGACGTTTTTCGGCCTGATTTGGATTAATAAAAAAAGATTATTTCTATTCAATCGTTTGATTATCAAATTATGTGCATAAAAATTGCGGTTAAATGCAAATCAAAAGCCATTTATTACATATTTTTTATATTAATAATTTTATGAACATTTTGAGACCTGCTGAATGTCAAAACTCTTTGTTATACCAAAGTTACAGTCAGTTAAGTGAAACAATTTACATTGGATAGCATACCAAATTAAAACTTCAAACGTGTTTTACTCGAAACACTTTTATAACTTCAAAAAGTTCCTTGCTCAACCCATGACCATGGATATATTTGAATTTGAAAGAGAATTCCCGGAGTGACCCTAAAATTCCCTGTGAATTGAAGGATTTCCAGGTATTTCCCTGTGGAAAACACCCTGCACATACACCTTAAAATGTTAATAAAAAAATATTATAATAAGCAGCAAAACTTTATTTTAAATAGTAACAACTTGATAACGTGTAATATTTTTTCTATGTGTGTAATAAAGATTTTTCACTATTTTGTATGTTAAAGCATGACCATGATAATTAGTTACGTATCTTTCTAGTTCCACGAAACAATCATACACATCAGACTTGTGTTTTATAAAATACACAATCCTATATCCAGAGCTGTCATCTTTGAACGTTAAAAAATATCTTGACCCGCCAAGTGAGTCCACTTGCATCGGTCCACAAACATCTGCATGGAAAAACTCACCTGTCCTGGCGACAGTTTTATTCTCACTGTGTTTGTGAAACGGTTGTCGATGAGGCTTTGCTAGATGACATGCCTCGCAAAAGAAATCCTTGTCACCAGACAGTACAACATCTTTGATCACTTTCTTGTTAAACATGTCTTGCACGGTGGCTTTGTTGACGTGTCCCAGCTTTTCATGCCACTTGAAAGCATCACACGTAGAGACGTTTGCTTGGTTGGTGACCATCACTGTTCTTACGAACATCCTGTAGATGTTATTCTCTTGTATTTTACCTTGTGCAACAAGAGTCTCCCCCCAGAGAAACTTTATTTGATTTCCGTCAAAAATAACCGTATGTTTCTTGATTGCACATGTGCCAACAGAGAGTAAATTTTTCTTCAGGTCCTGGGCGTAGAGTACATCCTCAATTACATCTGGAATCCAGTTGCCTCCAATAAGCCTTTCAATTAAAATTCTTCCTATCCCTTTAACTTCGCAGGGCGTGTCATCGCCCAGCATAACATACTGGCCGGAACGCGGCGTGAGCTCCATAAACCACTCACGATGCATCGACATGTGACAGGAGGCGCCACTGTCCGAGAGCCAGACTTCGGGAATGCTCCGATTGAGTATTTCGGCTTCGTCACGACCGACGGCGACATTAGCTTGAGCAAGCAAAGCCGGCCCGCGATTTTCAAGCGTTGTCGATGACGTTGCTATGAAAGCGTGTAGACCTTAGTCAGCAGATCTGTTCTTGGTTTGTTGTTGTCGCTGACTTTTCCTCACACGGCAATTTCTAGCATAATGCCCTAGCTTCTTACAATGGAAACATACTTTGTCAGACTTCTGTCCCTCTGATGACCTCTTCTTTGACCTTCCAGACTGTTGCCCCGAAAATTTCTTTTGTCGAAAACTTGTTGCCATACACGCGTTGATTTCTATCTCCTTGTCGGAAATTCTTTTCTCCTCGCGAAGGAGACACTCTTGAAGGACGTCAATTTTCTGGTCTTTCATGTCGACGTTATTCCATGCGGAAACGAACGCGTCGAATTTTGACGGCAGCCCATCAACAATTTTCGCGATAATGGAGAGGTCTGACATTTTCTCTCCTATATTCTCCAATGCTCTAGCCTCGTTCCTGATTTTTGTTACAAATTGGAGCACAGACTCACCCGGTTCCATTCTGCGGAGTCGATGAAATTTTTGCAATAAATCTAGCTTATTGGTTTCAGATTTCTGCTCGTGAATGCTGCTGAGATGCTTCCACATCTTTTCAGCCGTATCACATATAACGAGGTTTTAGAGTTGGTCCGGAATCACAGAAGTCGACAGAATAAAAATCGCCTTGGCATTTTCTTTTATCCATTTTTGCCCAGCGGGCGTCGTCTCATCGTCAGGCTTCTGGCTTGTTCCATTGACGATGTCTTGTAGTCCGTTCGAGATCATCACTGTTTTGATCTGAAACTTTCACGTTTGGAAGTTTGTTCCATCGAATTTCGTCATATGGTGCGTATTGAGCTCCGCCATGTCGAATGATTCGACAATTTCGAAAACAGACGAGAGATAATTTTATTCTTCAGATTCGAGTCAGCACGTACCCATGCCACTGAGATGCACTATTCACAATCTCACTTCTGCCGCGTACACGTTCGCGAATATTTATTGCCGGGTATCTGGGCTCATAACCTGTTAAGAGATATGTAATAAATGGAAACCTATTGTGCTTTTTGTAAGTTTATTTACACATCAACAAGATGTGCATGTCTTCTTCTCGTGTACAATAAAAATAATCACGTGAACCCCGAAAAGGAAAAGCGACTTCGGAGCGCGTTGGCGTGTTGCTCGTCGTGTGTATATCGCGACCGTGCTACTCTATCTCTCATGCTCGAGACGCACACGTACAAAGCGTCGAGAGCTATCTGCTTATTCTCGCGGGACGCGAGCAGCGCGCACGGGGAAAACCGTTGGGAGACGCCGTGACTCTGCTAATCGAATGTTCGAGAAGCGCAGGCTATTTGAAAAGGGAGAAATGCGATAATGATATTATCTTAACATTTAATTTTACATAAATTCGAACCATTACAAATTTCATTTTACCAATATTAATTTTAATCTTCTTGCTTAAAACTTGATACATCTTCAAAATGTAGCTGCCCCTAAAAACTGCATATGTATGTATAGAACATGTGTGAAAAATTTCAAGTAAATTGGATGAAAATTACTTAGGATACTATACGGCAAGTGAAATTTGCCATTAAACAAAAGTCATCGTATATTTTGAATTGATGCTATTTATATGAACCTAGATCTAGATTATCATGTGAGTATTACCGCTCAAGTGTCAAAATATGTCAATTTTAATTTTCTATCACTTTCAAGTCTTCAAAAAAATAGTACAAATAATAATTGAGTAATCTAAATAGTATCAGTCCAAAATAACATCCAAGGTGAACAATGTAAGCCTTGAGAAACATAAATTCGTTGGTCGCTATAGTCTGTAGGTTATGTGCAAGCAATAATATTATGCAAAATAAGTAAGTGATAAAATTGATAAAGGTAATTTATAAGAGACAGCCCCATCCCCAGACTTGTAATAACCATTACTTGTTGACTCCTCTTACTAACATCACGTGTCGTAAAGTATTTAAAGTTTTGCTGCTTATTATAATAATTATTTTAATTAACATTTTAAGGTGTATGTACAGCGTGTCTACGACAGGTAAAAACCTGGAAATCCTTGAATTCACAGGGAATTTTTTCAGACCTGGAAAATCCTGGAATTCACAGGGAATTTTAGGATCATACCGGGAATTTTCTTTCAAATTTAAAAATATCTATGGTCATGGGTTGCGCAAGGAACTTTTTGAAGTTAAGAAAGTGAGTTTCGAGTAAAACACGTTTGATGTTTCAATTTGGTATGCTATCCAATGTAATTTGTTTCACTTAAGTGAATATAACTTTTGTATAGCAAAGAATTTTGACATTCAGCAGGTCTCAAAATGTCCATAAAATTATTAACATACAAAACAAGTAATAAAATTGTCTTATAATTTTTGTTAAAAAATCAATGGAGTTCCCCTAAGGTGACGCCGTATATCTCTGTCCTTGTCTAATGGAGTTTTCATTCATAATTTTAAGAGAAATCATTTTTTTGAAAAAATAATAGTTGTCCAAGTTGTTTTATAGATGTCCAAGCTGGGTTCATATGATTGTTTTGTTTTCGAGAAAACTTTGACACACTATAAGGGCCAATTACGTGGAGATTAACCTTTACATGCTAAGTTTGTCAAAGTTTTCTCGAAATCAAAACAATCGTATGAAACCAGCTTGGACATATATTTAGAATACTATAAAACGAAGCGGGGTCAACTATTATTTTTTCAGAAAAATTATTTCTCTTAAAATTATGAATGAAAACTCAATTAGATAAGGACAGATATCCGGCGTCCCCTTGAATGTCATACATAGTGGTAGATAAAATTAGATTAATAAATTTAAAAAAAATTCAGAACGGCTTTTAGATTGCATTTAATAGCACGAAAAAAATTAAAAGAATTTACAAAGTTGCCTTCTTAAAATAAGTCTTTTTATTAATTTTTATTTCGCTTCTTTGTACATTATTTATCAATTTTTAAGCATTTATTCAAAATTCAAAGTAAGAAAATATCCATATTTATTTTAGACTTTGTTATTAGTAGTAAATATAAATGTGTTGAACTTTATGAAATTTCAAGTGGATCCAATGAAAATTATTTGCATTCCAATATAGAAATCATCGAGTGATGATTCTCAAGTCTAAGAATATAAGGGCAACCTACAATTTACGTTTAGCTTCGATATATACTTTTAAATCATGGTTAAATAATGTAATAATTTAAAACAAATTTTTTTTTGAAAAGACGTAATATTTTGTAAAACCCCTAACGTGACGCCCCTATCTTGTAATAATAAGTTCCAAGTTAATTCTAACGCCAAACTACTAAACAACTGTATAAATAATTCACCGGAATATTTGAATCTTCTAAACTTTCTGTAAAATTCATACATACACAATGCTTCCATATAGCAGCGCTGGGTGATAATGCAGAAGATATCTACTGCCATATATATATATATATATATATATATATTATATACATTAATACAGCATTAAAGATGAGTATGTTTTTCGGTTTCTCACAATAGGTATTAGCCCCATTATACCTACCTAGCCTAGCTAATACAGAAGAAAAAATATAGTGCTGCACGGACACGTTCGTGAATTTGCATATATGAAAAAAACAAATCCTATGCGTGAAGAAATGTGCGTATCTACGTAACTGTGCGATTGTGGCCACGCCGTATTTGACGCAACCGCGCGCGCCCGTCTTTGGTGAATCGTTCTGCGAAAAAGCTGGAAAACTAACATGTATATACGCGTTTAATAAAGCATCTTCGACTTGCTCACGTAAGTGCGGTGGTCGAGCACAATTAGGGCTCGTTTTGACGCCAGCGAATTGACGTGGCATTCGCGGCGAATGCTCTACACTAACACGTAGGTACGAGAGAGAACGTACACAAGCCGGGAAATTGGAGGGAACGACGTTTTCTCTCGCACGTACGTGTTAGTATAGAGGATTCGCCGCGAACGCCGCGACAATTTGCTGCCGTTAGAACGAGCCATTATAGTAGCGCCGATACTGTCGCTGCTAGTATAAAAATAATGGCGCGCAAAAGCGTCCTTTTCGCGTATCAGTAAAACATAAAGACAGCTAGCGAGAGAGAAAAAGAGAGAGAGAGAACCATTGGTAATATGACATTGGCGGTTCAGAGTAAGAAAAATCGTAGAAATATGCAAATATGAAATCGTGCAAATATGCATCGTATGAAACTTTTGTTAATTTTTCAAATATTACTATAAAACCGATAATAAGCCTATAATCTGTGTACTATTTTTCTACAATGAGCCGCCATGTTGATTGCCGCAGTCATGTTGCCAATAACGAGAACATTTTTGAAAATGCGCACGAGTCTAAAGAAAAAAACGCGTGAAAACAGGGAAAATGTTTAGCTTCTATTTTTTTCTTTTA
The DNA here is from genome assembly GCA_949152435.1 of Gastracanthus pulcherrimus. Classification (NCBI taxonomy): domain Eukaryota; kingdom Metazoa; phylum Arthropoda; class Insecta; order Hymenoptera; family Pteromalidae; genus Gastracanthus; species Gastracanthus pulcherrimus. Next base: position 111,189,587 of record OX424575.1, on the reverse strand, counting down.
AATCATACGAATATTTTCTTCTCCTTCAATAATCCTTTAGTTGTCTTTTGCGTTTGACATGCTACGAATCGTCTAAAAAGCATGTATTTTTTTTACTTTTTGTACTGCTGTTCGAGACGATGCTACTGTACGCTCGGCGGAACATTCCATTGTCGCGGAGATTTAAAATAACAGAAAACGAAATCGAACTATGCTATGGCTCTTGAAGTATTTAACAAACTTACGCGACACTGGAAAGTAACATCAAGAATGATCCGAGACAAAAATCGCATGTGAACTCGCGCGCGAGACAAAGAGGTTGTAGACACTCGCACGTGTTAGCAAAAATGTGAATTATAGAATATTTTAAGACCGTGTTTAAAAGTTTGAGAATTTTTATTTATTTTATTGAAAAGAAATAATAAAATGTACTATAATTTTCGGGGCAGACTGATAGACAAAAGCAGCGATCGAATACAAAAGGAAGAGGTGCTGTAAAAAGGGAAAAATGGATGCAAAACTACCTGATCTTCTCTATTTTTGATTCTTTCTTTTCTATTTGTAATGTACACATTTTCGCGCGTCCGTATTTCGATATTAAGAAAAAATGATATAAGGTACTTACCCTTCGGCATTCTGAGATGATCCACTCTTGTAACAGTGTACTGTATTATGCAAATTGAGATCTCCGGGATCTGACCCTGGTACGATGTTGATAGGATAATCGGTAGAGACACGATAACCGAACGAAGCCTAACGAAGAATGAACAGGATCTTGTGAAGCCCATTGCGTTTTCTACTCGCATTTGCGGGATTAGCTTTTTTGGGCTCTCTCCCCAACATCTTAAAACAAGAGAGAGAGAGAGAGGGGGGGGGTAGCAAACGGCGCAAGACCTGCGCTCGAACCCTGGGAATACAAATTTTACGTGCGCCATCTGGTGATTTCAATATGGTGGCCAAGAGGAATGATATATATAGATATAATAGTAATGATAAAATATTCGTTTCGTCGGTCAATTGAAAAAAACACACATGAAAATCATATGTAGTGTTTGTATAGGATTGCTTTATTTACAGAAAATACATAGCAGAACACGTACATTATTATTAGAATTGAGAATGAGCACCCTCACGGAATTTAACAGATTTTCAATTCTGATAACAATTTAACTATTCTACGTATTTACCGTAAAAATTTTCTGAAAAAACATTTGACTACAGTTTTCTTTTTTTAATGCATATATTTTATTTTTATATTATGCGTATTTATTATTTGAAACAAGAATAAATAGTTTGTTATATGAAAAGTTCGGTGGAAAAAGTGTTTAATTTCGGGCTTTCCTATTGTCTATCAATTCATTCGCATAAGCTTGAAAACTAAGAAGTTTGTACTTTAATTTTATTTCTTGTAATTTTTTTTGAAAATAAATAGTTTTTGTGTCCGTCCCAAGATACATCAGATTAGAGCAATTAAAGTTTTTAAAACAAGTAAAATATTTAAAATATATTGCAATTACACAGTATTCTTAAAAATTATTTTATGAAGTAGTTTTAAAGTTTAAAATTAAAAGATAAAACATTTATTTTGCAGAAAAATATTTGAAATGATAAGAAGGATTGTACTAATTTTGGTTTTTATTTTGTACAGTATAAACTACAATATCTGGATCAGATGTATAATTATGCTCTGTCTAGATATACACATACCTAATAGAGTCTAGCACTATCTTGTAACGAAAGCCTCACACATTTCTGTAAACAGGATATTTTAAAAATATAATTTCTGTACATTTTTTTCAAGACTTACATTACAAAATATTTAACGTATATAACTCTATCCAATAATTTACATAAACAAAACCTCGCTCTTTCTTATTAATTTCACACGATCATTGCATTGCATTAATTATACTAATTAATAATCATTGATCTAGCCACTTGTATACTCTCAACAGGGGCAGCAAGTATGGATATGGAATTCCATATTTACATACATAAAACCAAAATATATTCTAAACCCAAACTTAGCCTTTATTAATAAAAAATAGTGTAAATAAAAAATCTGCAGACCCTAAATAAAACCTATAAAGCTCAACAATTTGAAAATTTTTTTTAATTGATAGGTTCACAATTTTCTTTCTTTGTGTGCTACGTGACACATATACAGGGACAGGGTTATTCGAAAACACTACATACAAATATATATCAATGGATTCGTCTTGAAAATCTGAATCTAGTGGTATAAAAAAAGAAATTTTATCTCCTTAGGGGTCGTCAGGGGAGAGTATTTAAGTTGGCCAACAGAGCTCACCTTTAGAGGGGAGATAGCGCGGCGTTGCCGGATCAGGAGTGGTCGGCGCGTGAACGGGCGACGTGGTGCGAGAAGCGAGCGCGAGCAGCCGAGCGAGCGACGATCGGTGAGGAGAAGGTGGCGCGGGCATCGATAGCTACGGAAGCGTCTGTGCGCCACCTTCAGGCGTGTGTGCGTGTATGCCTCGTTTCTTCGGAGCAAGGCGAAGGCACGCGGTAATCTCAGTATGTCTGGTCTATACTATCATTTTGAATTGTAACCTAACCTACTTAGACTTGTATTGTCATTTATATTTATAGTAAACAAATATTATGTTATTACATTAACGTATAAATTTTTTTTACATAACGTTACAGTATCTATCTCTATTGATGTGTTTTATTTTAAGAGTTTAATCTACGCTTATTTTTTGAAGGTAAGTTTTAAAACGACATAAATGTTTATAATACTTTTTAATAATCCTATATGTAATTGTTGCACAGATAGACAATATAAATCAATTAAACTTTGAGAAAATCAAGAAGTATTTCGAGAAAGACTACAGTTACAAGGAAATTATTCATATGTTGAGGATAAAGCACAATATAACCATTTCACCACGGACTCTTTCAAGACTCTTGCAACAAAATGATATGAAAAGAAAAAACATAGATGAAAGCCCGCTTCAAGAAATAAAAATTGCAGTTCCTTTAGAATTACAAGGCAGTGGCTTTAATTTAGGATATCGTTCAATGTGGAAAAGGCTCAGAAGAGTGTATAACTTGAATGTAAAACAAAAGACCGTAATGAAAATATTGCAAGAAGTGGATCCTGAAGGAGTAGAAGCTCGTTGCTGATACAGGTTAATGCGGAGGATTTATAATGTTCCTGGTCCAAACTTTATTTGGCATGCTGATAGGCACGATAAACTGAAACAGTTTGGCATTGTAATTTATGGAGCCATAGATGGATTCTCGAAGAAAGTAATATGGCTCGATGTGGCAACAACGACACACAATCCTAAAATAATATTGTATTATTATTTAAATACAATAAAAAACTATGGTTTTGTACCAACCCTTATGCGGACAGATCATGGTACTGACGTTACATTCAGAGTGTATAACTTGAATGTAAAACAAAAGACCGTAATGAAAACATTGCAAGAAGTGGATCCTGAAGGAGTAGTAGCTCGTTGCTCGTTACACTACTATAACCTGTATCGGCAACGAGCTTCTACTACTTGAGGATCCACTTCTTGCAATGTTTATCGCATTTTTAATGCGAAATTCGTTTACTTAAGATTTATGTTATGTATAAATCATCCGATCATTTCCGTTATTTTGCAAATTTTTAACAGCAGCTCCAATCGCCGTGCAAGGAAACGTAGGACACCAGCAGAACTTTGAAACCTTGTGTGTGTCTGTCACACAGCTGCAGGAACTACGACCAGGACTGGATAGACAAAGCCCACACTAATAGCAGCGTTTTCGAGGATGGACTAACAAACAGCCAGTACCATCAGCAGCTCTAAGAGGTATGAAAAGGAACATCAGTGAGGCCATAAAACCTTGTGTGTGTCTGCCACACTGCTGCAGAAGCTTGGACGAGGGCTGAATAGATATATCCCACACTGACATCATCATTGTCGAATGTTGGGCAGACACAGCCAAGCTCTAAAAACAGCATTCTTAAAGGTTCAGCAGGAACAGCTAGTGCCACCAGTAGCTCTGAGACAGGCATACAAGGACACTCTGAATACCATTTAGGCCATGGAATCTTGTGTGTCTATCACACAACTGCAGAAGCTTCGACAAAAGCTGGATAGACAAATCGAACACTGACATTATCATTGTCGAAGGTGCTACATATGTACTACATATTTTTAAATACATTTGTAATATTTTATGTATTTTTATTTGTATGTACATAAATTTATATAATATTCTACGGTATATTTTGTTTTTTATATACATTATTTTTACATGCATTGTTATTTGTATGTACATTTATATAATATTCTGACGAATATTTTATTTTATGTATATATTTTTGAAATGCATTTGTAATATTTGATGTATTTTTATTTGCTGCTATATAATATTCTGACGAATATTATTGATATAATTGACCTGCGAAAAGGGATTATAAATTGCTGAAAAAGTCAGATAATTTTATGAAATTTAATAATTTTTATAATATAGTATAAAAAAATTAGGTAGTTCTTTGCGTTTTATAAATTGTAGTAGTCATAGTCATAAAAACTATTATTTTAAACAATATTCCCCATAAATATACTTGTATGGACCATTCCTTGGAGAGAAAACCTACGGAAAACACGTAGGATGGAAAGTGATGTATCGGGGCTAAAATACTGTTAATTTAAACTATGTAAAAGATGAAGAGCTGTTACAGGTAAAAAATATTTTACTAGAAGTATATTTTCAAATAAAAAACACGTTTTTTAATATAACCTTAATTCTGTTACATACCGACGTTCCTTGCGAAGACTAGCACATTTGAGGTTTCTCGAAAAATACTAGTTCTAAAAACTATAATTTTCTTAGAGGATCTAAGAGAGTGTTAGGATTAATCAGTAAAATCTACAAAGTGCTAGTTTTTTGTAAGAGGCCGCTGAAAAGAACTAAGTGTTTTTTGAGAAATCTGAAATATGCTAGTCTTCGTAAGGGACGTCGATATAAACCCTACTAATTTCCCCTTCTTGCAGGCATACACATCCTTTCACCCTCTTAATAAATGACAAATAAAACATATTAATGTTTTAAACTAAATTTACATTCATGCATTGATGTAAATACTGAAGAATGTAATAAGTAATAAAACTTATATAGGTTATTTATGAACATGAAATATACCTCCTCTAAAAATTTCAGATAACATTGTAGAATAAATTTTAAAGAAAAATTGCTTTAAAATTAATATTTGAAACTGTAATTTTGAGAGTGCTTGCTCTATTATGTAATAATGAGGTATAGTTTGACGATATGCAGTACTTTGAATTAGAGAATTGTGGTAATATCAAGGTGTAAAATTTAGGTTAGAGGGAAGTGCAGACTGCATGCTACTGAAAAAATCAGATGATTTTATTAAAATTTAATTCAATTTTGTAATATAGAATAAATATAATTTAAGTAGTTGCTAGAATTTCATAAATTTTAGTGTTTACAGCCAATATCACCCATGAATATACTTGTGTAGACCAGTCCTTGCAGAGTAAATCTCTGGAAAACTTTTGTAGGAAAAAAAGTGATGTATCGGGACTGAGACACTGCTAATTTCAATTGCGTATAATTTATAGAGCTTTAATACCCAAATTATATTTTCAAATATAAAACTCATTTTTTTAATTACGTAAGTCTGTCATATGCAAATACTACCAATGTTTCTCTTGTCTGTAGGCATAGACACCCATTTACCCCTTTAATGCAAAGGTCTATAAATTCATTTGGTTGGTGTAAGGGTAGCCAATTACAGTTTCAAATACTAATTTTAAAGCAATTATTCTTTAAAATTTATTCTACAATGTTATCTGAAATTTTTAGAGGAGGTATATTTCATGTTCATAAATAACCTATATAAGTTTTATTACTTATTACATTCTTCAGTATTTACATCAATGCATGAATGTAAATTTAGTTTAAAACATTAATATGTTTTATTTGTCATTTATTAAGAGGGTGAAAGGATGTGTATGCCTGCAAGAAGGGGAAATTAGTAGGGTTTATATCGACGTCCCTTACGAAGACTAGCATATTTCAGATTTCTCAAAAAACACTTAGTTCTTTTCAGCGGCCTCTTACAAAAAACTAGCACTTTGTAGATTTTACTGATTAATCCTAACACTCTCTTAGATCCTCTAAGAAAATTATAGTTTTTAGAACTAGTATTTTTCGAGAAACCTCAAATGTGCTAGTCTTCGCAAGGAACGTCGGTATGTAACAGAATTAAGGTTATATTAAAAAACGTGTTTTTTATTTGAAAATATACTTCTAGTAAAATATTTTTTACCTGTAACAGCTCTTCATCTTTTACATAGTTTAAATTAACAGTATTTTAGCCCCGATACATCACTTTCCATCCTACGTGTTTTCCGTAGGTTTTCTCTCCAAGGAATGGTCCATACAAGTATATTTATGGGGAATATTGTTTAAAATAATAGTTTTTATGACTATGACTACTACAATTTATAAAACGCAAAGAACTACCTAATTTTTTTATACTATATTATAAAAATTATTAAATTTCATAAAATTATCTGACTTTGTCAGAATATTATATAGCAGCAAATAAAAATACATCAAATATTACAAATGCATTTCAAAAATATTTACATAAAATAAAATATTCGTCAGAATATTATATAAATGTACATACAAATAACAATGCATGCAAAAATAATGTATATAAAAAACAAAATATACCCTAGAATATTATATAAATTTATGTACATACAAATAAAAATACATAAAGTATTACAAATGTATTTAAAAATATGTAGTACATATGTAGCACCTTCGACAATGATAATGTCAGTGTTCGATTTGTCTATCCAGCTTTTGTCGAAGCTTCTGCAGTTGTGTGATAGACACACAAGATTCCATGGCCTAAATGGTATTCAGAGTGTCCTTGTATGCCTGTCTCAGAGCTACTGGTGGCACTAGCTGTTCCTGCTGAACCTTTAAGAATGCTGTTTTTAGAGCTTGGCTGTGTCTGCCCAACATTCGACAATGATGATGTCAGTGTGGGATATATCTATTCAGCCCTCGTCCAAGCTTCTGCAGCAGTGTGGCAGACACACACAAGGTTTTATGGCCTCACTGATGTTCCTTTTCATACCTCTTAGAGCTGCTGATGGTACTGGCTGTTTGTTAGTCCATCCTCGACAACGCTGCTATTAGTGTGGGCTTTGTCTATCCAGTCCTGGTTGTAGTTCCTGCAGCTGTGTAACAGACACACACAAGGTTTCAAAGTTCTGCTGGTGTCCTATGTTCCCTTGCACGGCGCTTGGAGCTGCTGTTCAAAATTTTAAAAATAACGGAAATGATCGGATGATTTACACATTACATAAATGTTAAGTAAACGAATTTCGCATTAAATATGCGATAAATCGCAAATTACATTTTGGGAAAGAATGTCGTAAAGATGTGGAACGATAAGGGGCCGGATAATTTCCTCATACCATATACTTATTCTGATATTCAAAACAACAATAGAGTCTGTTTTATATGAAATGATCAGTGGAAAAAGAGCTTTAGTTCGGCCTTATTGAGTCTCTGTGAATTCATTCTGATTAGCTTGAAAACTAAAAACTTTGTATTTTAGTTTTATTTTGTTTTTTACATTTTATTAAAAAACCCGAGTAAAAAATAAATTTTATATATAATTATATATAATAATATGATTAAATAAACTATATATAAAATTGTTTATATTTAAATGATATTGTGTATGATTATACATATAGACATATGCGATTATATATATTCAAAACCCAAATGTAACTGTATATCTTATAACGGGGTTTTAGCCCAGAGGTAACCCGCGATATATTAATATATTATGATTAGGGTCAGAGCATGAATTATATGTGGGGAAGGTGGAGCTAAGAACAACTTGAAATGTTTATTAAAAATCTTGTATATATTCTATTATAATAGGGATAAGGTACAGAGGCGTACAGGCCGATGCCCGTGCGCTCTCGCAGGCTAGTCGCCAGTAGGGAGGATGCCACGAAAAGAGAGAAAGAGATAACGAGAGTATTGGGTCGAAATGGCACTTACAGTGTTTCTGAAAACGCGGAGATCCCTGCGCTGTCGCAATGCTGATATACCGGCCCTCGGTAGTTCGCTGGAGCGAGTCTCGCACGGTTGCTCCTGATCACACGATATATTTCTGCACACGCGGTATCCACGACGTGCTTTCCCCGAGGTTCAAGCGTTTCTGCCTAATGTCGCGGCTCTCTCTCCCGTGCTCCCCCCCGCGGCCTACCTATACTCTCTTTCTCTCTCGTTACTCACCGGCTCCTTCCCTATCTCATGCCACCGCTGATGATGCCTGTCACAACCCGTCACAATCTGTGTGTTGCCGAAAAAAATGACTTAAGTCCATTTTGTTGAAAAATAGTAAAAATAGTATATATTTTTAGATAAAAATGCAAAATATCATGTAAGTGTAAAAATAAGTGACCATATTTACAATTTACGAGATATTTTAACATTATACTTAAATAGAAATTAAAAACTAAACCTTAATATTTCACAAACATGAAAAGTGGACTCAACTGCCTCTCCGGGAACCCACAGATAAATCATATATAATTATGTATCTTTGTAATTGTACATAAATTTATATATAGAAAAAATATATAAAAATTATATATAAATATTTTATATATAATTTTATTATATATAAAATACACATAATTTCTAAGTACGTTTAATATATTTAAAATGTATAATACATGGTGGAGATGATACTATTTACTTAAACCAGTACATTAACGTTTGATCAAATATTTACAAAAAATATGCCAAAAATAGATTTTTTGCTAAACTACCTGATGAATGCTAAGCATACTTGATTTGCTACCTAAAAATATTGTTTATTTATGATTAAAGCATGAGCGGTCAAAAACTGTTACCCTATAATTGCGATTGAATTAGCTAGGATATGATTTAATCGTATTTGAATACCGGTGAAATATACTAACGAGTTTAGTATTCAATATAGTATAAATAATAAAATTTTTTAATAATTTTTAATAATAAAACAGTCAATTTTATCCATAATTATAGGTTAAATCATAACGTATTTTTACAATTTTATTAGTTTTACTGATAATTTGTAATAATAACATCACTAAATGTAAAAGTATATCATATGTAATTATTTTCCTGCGTGTTTTATTGACTTAAATATATGTAAGAGCATTTTTACTTCGCTACACTTTTTCCATAAATATTTTTTTAAAATAACCATCTTAGATTTTTAATTTAATAACATAAGCAAGAAAATAATTGCATATGATAGATACTTACATTTTGTAATGTTATTTTTACAAATTATCAGTAAAAACAATAAAATTGTAAAAATACTTACGATTTTACCTAAACAGAATAAATAAAATGGGCTATTCAAGCAAATTCGCTACTACAAAAATGTATTATCTATATAATATTTAAAACTAAAATCGTCAGTATATTTTACCATTATTCAACTGCGATTAAATCATATCCTAGCTAATTTAATAGCAATTATACGGTAACAGTTTTTGACTGCTCATGCTTTGATCATAAATAAACAATATTTTTAGGTATCGAATTAAGTGTGCTTAACATTAATTAGGTAGCTTAGCAAAAGAGGTATTTTTGGAATATTTTTTAATAGTCAGAAATAATTGCGCTCATTTTATATTAATAAACATCAATCAACGCAATTTTGAATTTTGTTCTCCCAGCTTTCGGTCACGTGGGGTCATGACGTGTTCGCGCCGTGATCAACATTTGAATTTCGATATTTCGCGCCCCTGCGACTGCGCGACAGGCTACAACAGGTTTTTGCACTCACGAGCGGCTTAACATTGTTTTGATCGTCGGCTTCGGACGGTCGTCTGCTAGGTATCAGAAAGGGATAAGGAAAAGAAAGTACGACGAGATAGTGTACGTGAGTGATTACAAGGAGATATGCGACGAGTATGGAGACGAGGACAGGTGTCGCTGTCCAGAAAGAAATGTACTTGCAACGGAGTATAAATCCGTAGGTTACATGGAGGTTAGGTTGGCTTGTAATTGTTACTTCGTCTTCATGGTAGTTTAACTGTTCCATTGTTGATATCTAAGTAAGACCAGGTTACTAATACTTAGGCTGATTGTTTTATTAAGTCAATCGTTTCCAGATATGTTCATGAACGGTGTGGTAGTAGTTGCGACTGGGAGAATAACCGAAACCAAATTATAATGCTGTATCAGAGTGTCCATCAACTAGATCAGCAAGTCTGCAGATGCAGTAGGATTCTTGGGTATTCAGGACTGCACCCAGCCTAGGTGGAGCAGCATCTGCTCCTTAGTGCTCTCAATCAGGTAAGAGAAACTCCAACTATCATCTCATATTCAGCAGGATACTAAATATTCTGTTGAGGTGAAATTTCAGATAGATTACTGATAATGGAGATGGAAGAGAATGCCGGAGGCTACTCTAATGCATGTAGTGAAACAAAAGTAATCATACTCCACGTTGTGCTTCAGCTAGCATCAATGCTGGTGGTGATGGTGCGGCTACTTTTGCAATGCAACGACGAAGATGCCATTGAAGTCAATGGAGACCTCAATCGTACACTGAAAAGTGAGTGAAGGAAAAATCCTGGACCAGCACCCAGCTGTGCATATATCTGTGTGTATGTTTGTGTGTGTGTGCTGCACGCTTCAAGGAAGAGGCAATTTTCAAAGGCCTTTTTAAGCTCTAATGTTTTATTTATCATTTTTTAAGTGGGGAAAAGGATGTGTATGCCTGCCAAAAGGTAAAATGAGTAGTGTTTATATGTACCAGAATTAAGGTAATTTTAAGAAATGAGTTTTTTATTTGTAAATATACTTGTAATAAAACATTTCTTTCCTCTGGCACCTCTATATCTGCTACATAATTAAATTGAGCAGTGGTTCAGCCCCGATACATCACTTTCACTCCTACATGAGTTTTAGGTAGGTTTTCTCTGCAATGAATGGTCCATACAAGTATATTTAGGAGGAATATAGTTTAAAATAATAGTTTTTAAAGCTATGATCACTAAAATTTATAAAAAGCAAAGCAACTACCTACTTTTTGTTTACACTATATTTCAAAATTGAATTAAAATTTAATAATAGTTGATATCGCTATAACAACTATAATTTATCAAAAGACAGCCACTACCTAATTCTTTTTTACACTATATTAAAAAATTGAATTAAATTTTAATAAATATCATCTGATTTTTCAGTAATTTATAACATTTATAGCTTTGCGCTTAAATTATTTGACATATTATCGATGGATAAACTTGTATAGACCATCTCTTACAGAGAAAACGTACGGCAAACTCATGTGATAGTAAAAATGACTTATTTAGGTTCAAGCACTGCTAATTTGAGTCATGTTCACTATGTAGAGTTCTAACAGGAGTAAAATCTTTTATTAGATGTTTATATTCAAATATAAAACTCATTATTTTTAATTACTTTGGTCTATATCGCACATAAACAGTAATCATTTTTCTCTTCTTTGCAGGTATAGGCACCTATTTACCCCCATAATATTATCATAAATAGGCTGACGGAAAAAAATGTGGACACTGGAGCGTACTGAAAAGTTTGGAAGAGATGTATGCAGAAAGAAAGATGTATAGAAAATTATTATAAAAATATGTGGGTTAGGTTTTATGCATTAATACATTACACCATTATACAGGGCGTTAGAAAAGTCCCGGGATGGCAAAATAACTTGAAAAATCCTATAACTTTTGTTCCTGACATTATCCTCTGTGGCAGGTATTTTTCAAGTTATTTTGACGTCCTAGGAATTTTCGAACACCCTATATAATTAAATGTAAGTATTCAAAAGTGTTGATAATATGAGTAATAAATGTGCATGTATACAATGAAATATTCGTCAGAATATTATATAAATGAACATAGAAGTAAAATGCATAAGATTTGCAAATGCATTAAAAAAATATGAACATAAGAAACTAAATATTCGTGAGAATACTATAGTATTCTATATATATAACTGCTATATATATATATATATATATATATATATATATATATATATATATATATATATATATATATATATAACAATAGCTAGGGAAAAATCCAATGACATTTGCTCCTGGTATTATCCTCTGCAGCTGTTATTTATCAAGTTATTCAATATATATATATAAATGTATTTAAAAATATATAGGTATATGAAACAATAAATATTCGTTAGAATATTATAAGTATAAATGTACATAAAATTAAAGTTGCATTTAAAAAATATGTATATGAAAAACTAAATATTCTCAGAATAAGATTTAAATATAAATAAAAATAAAGAAGCATAAAATATTATAAATGCTTTTAAAAAATATACATAATAGTACAAAATATTCGTCAGAAAAAAAAATATATTATATAAATATACATAAAAATAAAAATCCATTTAAAAAATTTGTACATAAAAACAAAATATTCATTAAAACATCATATAAATGTACGTAAAAAGAATGTATATGAAAAGCAAAATATTCTGTAGAATATTATATAAATGTATGTACATACAAATAAAAATGCATAAAATATTACTAATGCATTTAAAAAGTATGTTCATAAAAAACAAAATATTCATCAGAATATTATATAAGTGTACAGATAAATTATAATAAATTATAAATTATAATAAATTATAAATTATAATAAATTATAAATTACAATAAATTATAAATTATAATAAATTATAAATTATAATACATTATAAATTATAATACATTATAAATTATAATAAATTATAAATTATAATAAATTATAAATTATAATAAATTATAAATTATAATAAATTGTGACGTACTGGCTTTTATTATGAATAAATAAAGCCCGAACGTTACGGTGTTTCTCGCGTCGCGCCGAGCGGTTTGCACGCGCGAGACTGTTTGCGTGGCTAAGGCAGGAAAGGGAGGCTTGGAGAGGAGGCGGTTTAGTGATCAGACTCGAGAGTCTGTTGTAGGGTTTAAATAATGTTTTATTATTTACCTTATCGGTGATTTTTATTGAAGTAAAGAGGTCCTAATACAATTTCTCCAATTGCGCTCGTCGTTCGTGGATATACGTGGGCGCGTCGCTGGCGCTTTACTTGCACGTCGATTTTGAGCACGTTGCCCGAACTTGATTTTAACACGCGGTTTACAGGAGTAGCGACGATCTACACTCGGTGACTTGCACGGCAAGAATGATCTACTCGCAGGCAGATTTACATGAGCTGAGGGCTCCTTCTTACTTCGAGTATCGATATAATGGGAAACTCTTACAATAGGCAGGTGCGCGTTTCCCTGTGCGGCGGACCTCCCGAAAGTAAATTTATGCGCTTTGGTATAGCGACTTCGTCTCGGCTGACGGGCGACTTCTGGCTCCGAGTTTAAGAAAGAGGCTGCTTTTATTGCGGGTCCGCCCGGAAAATGCACACCTGTGTGTACAATAGATATTACTCTAGCCCTAGGTAGAATATTACTTTCGTCATAGCAACATCGGGTGACTAACAGCCAACCGAGTTTACCATAAGAAATGGAATATTCCGAGATCAGTATTAACTCGTTCGAATTCTATTTGGGATAATCAAACACAGGTGCTTAATTATTCCGAATAGAGCTCGATTGAGTTATTTGTCCTAATGTCTATATTAAATTTCTGTAGGATTCTATGTAAAAGTCAAGAAGGAAAATGTTTATTTCGTAGAGACGTTACGAAATGAGAAGATAAAAGAAAGATAAAAAAAACAAGAAGGAAGTATGAAATAGTTCATCACACCTCCCAACTCAGAGAGTTCATCGTCCTCGATGAATTTATAGTGATGTCTCTATGAAATAAAAATTTTCATCGCATTGGTTAATGATTGTGTAAGTAATTCACGACTTAATCTACGGTCTTATAGATTAAACGGGAATATTTGGTCGCATTTACAATTATAAGCTTCCTTAAAATTACATGTGAAAATCATAAAATCTATGTTAGGAGAATGAGAAATAGCGAATATTCCACGGAATCATTGGTCGTTAACTAGCTATATAAAAAAAAAATCTATTAATGTGGTACTATTTGTATTCTAAAAAGAAATTTTCCTAATGTATTTTATTCTTTAGGGTTAAAAATTCGGTTATAATGAGTTGATTTTTCTGAAGGTGAGTGTAGTAGTCGTCAGTGGCGAGTGGACAGTAAAATTTTGCTTTCTTATTGTTTGGAAGGGAAAAGGTAAGGGTAGGGAGGTTATCGATTATGATTATGGGGTCCTCGGAAAGGGAAGGAAATCTTCTTCGTTGATCTTGTCCTCCTCGTAGTCTGGATCGTAAATATAGTAACAATTTATCAATTATCGTAGAAGATGGGTGTCGAGTTCATCGAACAGCTGATTTTCGTCCCAGGTTGTTATTGGGACCGGGTTGCGGCTTATACGAGGTGAGAAAGTGAACCTGGCCCAGGTCGAATATGGCAAGTTGCATTTGGTGCAATTTCCAGGTTTCATCGAGCTCTGGATATGGCATTTGATATAGCCTGGCTCGAAACCCATTCCTTTCAGAAGGTTGATGGCCTTGATGATCGACGGCATTTCTGTGGAGATATCCGTTTATTATATTCAGTGAAAGTTGAATATTGTGGTATGCTACTTGATGTTAGTTTCTACGATGCATGCTCTACGAGAGATCTACAGTGGTTGGAGTTGAAGGTCCAGGCAAGCTGTCATCATCTGGACCCAGAGGTTTAAACGAGAGGTTTAAACAGAGGGTTGGAAAGGGTGTATGGATTTTTCTGCTTGAGAGATTCATTACTAAGTTTGAAGGAGAGGGATTTAGAAAGCAGAAGGGTGGAAAGTAAGAGGGTAGGCGGAGAGGCATGGTATCTAAAACTTGGGGAGGAACGATAGGTTGTCGATTTAGGGATGGGGTAGGACTCGATAATTGGTGGATCATCAGTCTGTGTGGTAGAGGTTGATGTCGGATTATCGTGTTTGATCGTTAGTCTGGTGGCGTCGTCTACGTGTTCTGCTAATGTGTAAGTGTTGAAGCATGGCGATGAATGTTGAAATGGATGCACGTAGTGATAGGTTGAAATGCAGCTTATATACTCGTATATATAGTAATAACGGCGATGGTGCTAATTATGATATAGATAGCTATTTCTAGATATTTTAGTTTTTGTTGTAAATCTTCTAATTCGGTGTTGAGCTTCTCTGCAAGTTGTAGTTGGTGGCCGGATTTGGAGTAGACGAGTGTTGTAGGATTAGATGTAATTGATGGCAATTTTATATTTTTAGTTGTTATCTGGCACGTAACATCCGAATGGAAAATTCCAAGTCCTTGTATTTGAATTTCCATTATACTGACGTTGTTGCATTGAAGTTGAAGTCTTTCAACGTTAGGTGCTGAAAAGATCCATTCGTTCGTTTCAGACAGGTGTGTCTATTCCGTTGATGTTTGTTCCTTTGTATGAATGTTGCAGTCTTCCCAAATGATTACTGATGAGTTTGTCAGTAGTTGGAGTTCGCAGGAGGTTACTCTGTGAATGATGGTCTTGTAATTGCAATATGTGGTTTTACTGATTTGTAGGCAATTTTCTAAATCATCTTCGTTGAAGAATGAGTGTTGTATGCTTCCTTTGGTCCTGGTGATATAACGTCCTTTTGTCAGGATGTAGCCGGATGGTCCATTGAGTTGAGGTGCTAGGATGGAGTGTATTCTGTACAATTCGTGAGCAACTATTTGGAATAAAGGGAATGTGGTTCCTATTATTATTGTTGTTCCTTTTCTTCGGACGTCAACTTGTAAAATTTTTCTTGCGTCTGGTGAGTAGAAATCTATGTATGGTAAGTTAGTACTTGGCTTCCTATTTTGTATGTGTCGCTTGATGTTGTCTAGGAGATCTGATGGTAGTAACAGAGGGCTGATTCTTCCTTCTTGAGCATAGCGGATAATTTCTATTATTTCGTTGTATATATTGATGTAGTGGTCCAGTAATGATTCCAATGTGATCAGCCATGACTGAGCAAAGCTGAAAAATTGCGTGACGTTTTGGTAGAGAATTCTTGCTTCTTGTATGGTTGTGTTGTGGTGTATACTGGTGCGTTTCTTTAATTCTTCTAATTTTTTTTGTTGTCTGGTGATTCCGTTGACGATTAGGGTTGGTGCGGTGTACCAATCTTGCTCTGTTTTATCTTCTTTAGTAATATAGGTGATCTCGAAATTGTAAAGGTTGGGTATAGACTGACTTGAAGTTGTTGATAAGGTTAGTGTTAAATTGTTTAGAAGTTCCTTGAGGTTATTGGCCGTCGTTAGTTTTTCTAATAGGAAGTTTGTTCTGGATATATAAAGTTGGCATTCGGTGGGTATTCCGGGACATTCTGACAGAATATTCTTGATCTGTTTGTGGAGATCGTTGTTATCATGGCTGACTGCGTTGATGTCTATTTCTGCAATTGCCTTATGGTTGTTAACTTCGTTGTACATATCTCCTATGTATTCGAAGTACAGTCCAGGATTGTTGGAAAGGTAGGAAATATTGTATGGATTAGACACGGAAATAGGTGGTACTGCTACGGTTATAAAAATTATTACTGCGTGCATTTTCTGTGGACAAAGAATTGGTTTATTAATTTTAAGAAAAATGTAGTTATTTGCCCAATAAGTTGTGCGATAGTAAGCTAGGAAAGATAATGATTGGGCATGCACATGCGCAAACATCATCAAACTTTTTTTTTTTTTTTTGTTTTTTTTTAATGTTAGTTATTTTTCTCATCTTCTGAGGCGTTGTCGTTAGAGGTGGGGCCGAACATAGATAGGCGTGATGCTCTGTTAGACGGCAGTTTGGATTGTGGTTGGAAAATTGCATTAATAGGATGTAATTCGCAATCAAAGCTTTGGCTACGGGTGTCTGGTAGTTTTGGTTTGTTGTGTTTCATAGGGCATTTGATGCAGAAAATGATAATTAGTATGATTAAAAATAAGAATATGAAGGAGTTGGATCCAATGGATCCGTAAGAAAAGTAGGTGTGTAATGCTTTATTGTCTTGCTCTGTTAAGAAGTTATCATATTTATCTTGAATGCTTTTGAGGGTTATTCCTGCTTCTAATTTAGATGATTGGTACTTTGGAATAAATTCGAGATATGGTAGGGAATCATTAACTGTTTTTATTTTATGAAAGATTAAGTTATCTAGACTGCTGATATTTAAGCTGATTTTCGGTAGGTATAAGAATTCGGTGGTTGTATCTATCGTCTTCATTCCTACGAGGGTCGTGTGACCTTGTCTGGCGGAACAGCGGGGTTTTATTTGTAACAGCCCGATTCCGTGTATTTTAACGAGTTCGTGCTGCTGTCCGGGACAAAGTATTTGTAGGGTTGTGGTCTGTGACAGGGAATATAGCCATGCGTCTACTGAATCAAGATGGATCCAATGTTGTGTATAGTGCGGTATATAGTTGATGTTGCATTTTGATAAACTTTCTGTGCTAGGTTGATTCAAGAGCAAGTATTCGCATGCCATATCGCCATCTGCTTCGTAAATGGGTTCGGAATGTGTACATACTCTATGATTAATTGTGTGTTTGCATTTCCTTAGGCTTCCTTCTGATAGAAAACTATAAGCTCTTTTATCGTGGCTTAGTGCGATGTATTTGGCTTGAGTTTTTATAAAAGCAGATGCAGTATGACCTTGGTAAGTTTGAGGTATTGGGATCGGGTGCATGCGGTAAAGTTCAGTTGCAAATTTATTTAGCATTGGGATTGATATTTGTACTATGAATTTGTTACGTCTAAATGCTAGTCTGACTGGGGCTATATCGGTCAATTTATCGGTTCTTGCATGTTCTATCGGAATCGGGAATTCATACTCGGGATGTAGATCTACTATTTGACGTATAATTTGTTGTAGTTTATTTGTTGATATGAGTGATGGATGGAGTATACCCCTCCTGGCTTTATGAACTGCATCGAACATGGTTTGGAAGGTATCTTGGTATAAGTTTAAAGCTGTTTCTATTTCATTGATGGTGGCTGTGATTTCTCGTGTAACGTTATATCGTTCCCATAAGTTAGCTAGGTCGTGCATTGTTTCTGTAGCTTCGAATAATTTTCCAATACTGAGGTTGATTGCTATTTTCGTGTTATTTAATTCACTTTCTACGTAACCCAATTTATGTTGTATTAAGTGTGTGTCTTCCTTTGCGAGTCGAGCGAGTTTTGTTTGACCCTTAAACAGTTGTTCTATTTGTTCGGAAATGTGTTCGCCATCAGATTCAGAAAGGGTTCCAAATAAGGTTTTACTTATACTCCCTATGAATCCAAATGGCGCACTTCTCTTTTTGATGGTGGTTGCTGTTGGTGAATCCGTTGGGTCTTTGGCTTCGATTTCTTGCATGGCGTCGACAAGATTGTCATGTGTGATCTTTACTCTTTTGATTCGTTCTTGTATAAAGTCTAGTCTTTTAGTTAAGATGGTGCAAAAATAGGGGTGTGCATAGCACGAGTTTCTTACCAATCTTACAGTATTGTTCATTTCTGTTGAATTGAAATGTAGAGGCGTGATATCGATAAATACGATGATTTTCCAGTCCGCTTGTGTATAACGGATGTCTTGCAGCCTTTCATAGTAAATACCTGGGTTCTCACTTATTTCCTGGATGGAATAAGTTTTCTCAGTGTGTCCTTGAGACGACAGGATTATCAGGATGAGGTATTGCCACAGGTTCCACATCTGGAACAGATTTATCCATATTGTTGGTAAGCAGGCTTTATTTTATCTATGTGTTTAAGGAATCTGTGTCCTTGTTCGTCTTCTAGAACAACGTTATGTTGCTCTAGTATTTCTGTTATGTTATATGGGCCTTTATAGGTTTTATCTAGTTTATTAATTCTAGGTTCCTTAAGTACATATACTTTGTCTCCAGGGGAATATGGGTGATCTTTAGCCTTTCTGTCGTAGTAATGTTTGTTTTTATGTTTTGACTCTATCAGGGTTTTTGTTGCTATTTCCCTAGTGTCGCGTAGTCTGTTAACTAAATCAGTTATGTATGCTGTGTATGTTTCGGTGTCGTTTGAAAATGAAGTGGGGGTGCGAGCAGGTTTTCCAAAGATTAACTCAAAGGGTGTAAAATTCGTTGATTGATGGACGCTGGTGTTATATGAAAAAATAGCGAATGGTAAAATTTTATCCCAGTCGTCGTACTCGTTGATGTACTGACGAATATATTCTATGAGTGCGAGATGGCTTCTTTCCAAACTACCATTAGATTGGGGGTGGTATCCAGATGTTGTGACTTGTTTAATTTTAAAAATACGTGAGAGCTGTTGCATCACCTTTCCTATTAGGGCGGGCGCCTTGTCTGACAATATTATACGAGGTGAACCGTATAGCGTTATCACGTGTCGTGCTAATGCGTCGGCTATTGTTTCAGCTTTAGTGTCTGGGACAGGGACAGCGACGCAGTATTTTGTAAGATTATCCTGTATAGTTAGGATATGTTTATTTCCATTAGGTGTTAAGGGGAGTGGACCTACGGTATCTATAGAAATTTTGTCGAAAGGTTCGATAGGTGTGTCAGTGATGATCATTGGTTCTCGATTTTTGATTCTAACGAGTTTAAATTCCTGGCATTTTTCACAATGTCTGACGTACTCGGTGATGTCGGATTTCATACCGGACCAGTAGAATTTCTCTCGAATGCGGCGATATGTTTTAGTTACTCCTCTGTGTCCTCCGATCAGACTGTCGTGATTTTCTTTTATAATTTGACTACGTACATCTTCAGGTGGTATTGTTGTAGTTCCATAGCAAACGAACAGTGTGCATTCACATCTACCTAAGATTTCCCTTAACAAATCTAGGAAGGTCGAAAACGTTACTTTGTCAGTCATATCGTTTTGTTTGGAAATTCTTAGACTTTTTATGCTGTATTTCGTTAGAGAATCAGCGAGACTTTGTAGAACCTCTTTTAGGTCTTGGATTCCGAAGTTGTCTATATGACCTTTTGTTAGAATTGCACTAAATATTTTTGTTTTAGGTTTCGGGGTTACAATAATTTGTCCCTTCTTCGGCTTGATACCTTTTATGTAATTTTTATCTATCCTTCCTAAATCAAGCAAGAGTTTAGATACGGGTGTCGTAAATTCGCAATCTACTGACAGAAAATGTAATAGGTTATCTCTTTTGTCGGTGAGTCCCTCGTTTATGAGTTTAATGACTAGTTTGTTGTCGGGTGCTTTCGAAAAGTTAGGGTAGAATATTCCTGGTGGAATGGTCTCTGAAGGTTTTGGTAGGTGATCACTATTTCCTATAATTTCATTGATCTCATCCGAGGATTCATCGGTTGTTTCTTCGGCAACGGGTGGTAATGGGAAGCGTGGTTGATCTTGTTGATCAACGTCTGATTCTTCCAGTAGATCATCCTCGATTGGTGTTGAACGTGCCATGGGGCGTGGTGTTATTTGGTTTCGAGGTCCATGTTGACTGCTGTCCCACCAATATTCATCTAATGAATCTTGATCATCAGATGCAGATATGTTGGCTGGTCTGATTTCTCTAATGTTTTTGTTTGACATTGGTTCCTGAACTTCGTTACCTGATTCGTTATCCGAGGATACGGATATTCTCCTTATTGGTGGTCCATGTGATATAAGGCTTGGAAAGCCACTCAATCTTTTCCTTTGTGTTGGGGTGGCTCTAGGGGTGTATTTGATTCTTCTTCTGAACTAAAAGTTACCCTTTTTGTATATTTCGTAGGTCTGATTGCTTTATTCGTTCCACTGGTTGATGCGACGTGTTTTGGTGGAATTGTCGCTTTCTTTTGGGTTTTGCTACTTGGAGGTGGCTGTTTAGGTATCGCTCCTTGTACGTTGGGAGCATTAAGTCTGCGTGAACGCAATCGTTCTGCTATCGTTGTTCCTCCAATTTCTGAGTTGGGTAACGGTGGATCTAAGTTCTTGTTTTTAGAACCAACTGGTCTACCTGGTTTTTTCATAGGTTCGGGATTTGTCTTCTTAGAAGGTCCGGCAGATGAGGATGTCGGAAGAGCAACTGCATTTGGTGGTACAGGATTCCTGGACAATGCATCTGCGTTGACATTCAGCCTTCCTGGTTTATATAGAAATGTATATTGATACTCTCGTAAGCGAGTACGCCATCTTATGAGTCGGTGGACCGGTGGTTTCACTGAGTCAATCCATTTTAGGGGTTCGTGATCGCTTACAAGGGTGAATACAAGGGTCCGTATAGGTAAGGGTGGAAATGCAATATAGCGTATATAACTGTTAAGCATTCTTTTTCCGTTGTACCGTAGTTAATTTCTGCCGGTTTCATGATATGAGACATGTAGGCTATTGGGCGATCTTCTCCAATTTTTCCCTGGCTTAGGACAGCTCCTACGGCATAGTTTGATTAATCTGTAGTGAGTATGAAAGGTTTTGAAAAGTCTGGGAATTGAAGAACTGGTGTTACGCACAATGCACTTTTCAAATCCTCAAAACTTTTGTCGTGCTCATCCTTCCATTCGAAAGGTACTGTTTTTTTCAGAAGTTCAGATAGAGGTCTTGCTCGTTTAGAGAAGCCTTCTATAAACCTTCTATAGTATCCTGCTAATCCTAAGAATTGGCGGATATTAGTCTGATTTTGGGGACGCGGAAAATTTTTGACTGCGTCTGTCTTTTTTGGGTCGGGTCGCACACCATCTTCGCTGATGACGTGGCCTAGGTATTCGACTTCCGTTGCAAGAAATTCGCATTTATCTGGTTGGAGTGATAATTTTGCGTCCAGCAGTCGTTTAAAGAATCTTCTAGTTTTTACAGTGTGTTCCTCTAGACTACAGGCGTATATTATTACATCATCTAGGTATACTAGAAGTTCTATATCTAGGAGACCTAGTAGAACGAGGTTCATTAAACGTTGGAACGTTGCTGGTGCGTTTTTGAGACCAAAAGGCATTCTTACGTACTGATAATGACCATTCGAGGTACTAAAGGCTGTTTTATGCCGGTCCCTTGGGTGCATTTTGATTTGGTGAAATCCACTGGCTAAATCAAATATTGAAAAATATTTGGCGCCACCCAATTTATCTAGGATCTCTGAGATTGATGGAAGAGGGTGAGCGTCTCCGATTGTTTTCTCGTTAAGAGCTCTGTAGTCGATTACCATTCTCCATCTTTTATTTCCCTTAGAATCTGCCTTCTTTGGGACTATCAACAAAGGGGAATTATAAGGGTATGTGGAGTGTTCGATTATTCCATCAGCAAGTAATTTAGTTACTTGGTTTTCGATTTCATCCTTGTGTACTGGTGGGTATCGATATTGTTTGACGAAAACGGGTGCTTCGTCTTTTGTAATTATTGGGTGCTCTAGTACATCAGTTGCTGGTAATTTATCTCCAGGCAGATGAAATATTTGTGGGAATTCCTTGATTAGGTCTATAATGCTTTTCCTTTCTTCAGCATTAAGTTTGTCCAGGCGTAGTGAGTTTATTATTCGATGGAGTCGTTCTTCCTCTGGTATGACTTCTTGGTCGCTACCATCCGTTTGGAAGAAATCTTCAGATTCCAAACTTTCATAAGGTTCTATCTCTTGAGGAGGTATTTCGATTTCTACCTCTTTTTCCAATGTGTTGATAGCCATTATATGACACTTTTGGTCATTATTTGTAACGACTGCTTGTCCAATGTAGATATCTTTCGCAGTCTCGAGTTTTGGCAGATATCCCGTTTTAAGGTCAGTTGGATGTAGGTTTATGATTATTGGGGTCCTTGTCCTAGCTTGCAAGATATATCTTGTAGATTTAGGTTTCCTATATTCATAGTTTGTAAATCTTACAGGATGAATTGGCCTGGAACTAGTAATTAGTGCATTATGGTGGAATGATATCTTTGCTGACTCATTTTTCAGGAAATCCACTCCTAAAATGCCTAATACTGGGATGGGTAGATCCTCGGTTATTACTTGGAAAGTTATAGGTTTTTCAAAGAATGTTATTTCTGTTGAACCTGCCGTGGTTAATGAGTCCTTAGTTATTCCAGTTATTGTCATGGCGTTGTGGCCAGCTATAATTGTTCTAGGGTTTAGAGCATTTACGTGAATCAGATTGATTTCGGCGCCTGTGTCTATTAAGAATTCGGTAAGATGCTTTAATTCTGGGGCCTTCAGATTGACTAATGGGGCTGCTGCGTGTCCACTTGATCCTTCTGCAGTTGTTCGGCTGAGATAAATTTTACTGATGGGGGACGCTCTGGGGTTTGTTCGCTCGTCGATGCGTCCGTTCGGCGGGCTACTTGGGAGTTTAAATTCTCTTCAGATTTTCTTCGGACCATTGGGTATCCTGGATTGTAAGGATAGTTCCAATTTGGGGGTCCCGTCATTGGTGGTTGGAATCCAAATGGTATATAATGCATTGGAGGATTCAACATTGGGGGTGCTCCAAACGCATAGCGTGGTTCTTGAGGATAGTATGTGTGGTTTTTGTTCTGGTATCGCTGTTCATTTTGATACGAACGGGTTGGGCTTCTAGACTGGTGATTGTATAAAGGTCTGTAATTTGATTGGTAGTTCTTGTTTCCTTGATCGTAACGTGGACCTTGGTTAAAATTTTGTCTGGGTCGATGGTCAGTGTAGCGTTCTCCGGGTAATTGGCTCCTCATTGGTGCACGGTTAAAAGGTTGATCATCCTTAAATTGCACGTGTCTTTCTGGTGAAGTCATCCTTGCTGTATTTATGAGTCCCTTCCTGTCGTTCGAGTGAAGCATATCCCTTTCTATCCTTTGCGCTATTTGAAGTGCGTTGGCTAGAGTTGCTGGTTCCTGCACACTTACAGCATATAGTAGATCATCCGAGAGTCCTCGTTTGAAGGACTCAAGTGCTATCCCTTCGAGCATTGTGATCATGTGCGGGACTTCTTCGCGTGCGAATTTCTCATGTAATGATGCCTTAGCGCTTTCCATGATCTTCTTTATGCGGCTGTAATATTCCATTACAGTTTCTCCTCTTCGCATTCTGATGGCCTGTAGTTCCGCGCAATAATGGGAGTAATTTTTCTTAGGCGCGAAATAGACTTTAAGAGCATCTGTAAGGTTTTCTAGCGTGTTTATTTGCGTATCTCCTACAGCATCACGAGCCGTATCACGGAGCTTCGCGATAACACCCTTGAAGAAGGCATTTCGTATCCCAGCGGGACAGATGCTAAGGCCATTTTCGACGTCTTGTAAGAACGTCTTTAAAGGCATATTTTTCCCATCGTAATTAGGTATGTGTAACAATGATTGTTGCACTGCCATACATTCACCCATCGTGCTAAGCAATGCATCAGTGATGGTTTGATGGTGCGTAAGGTTGGCAATAGCGTTCTCGTCCGCCATCTTATCGTTGAATCTGATCGACTAATTCGGTGAAGAATTGGTTGTCAAATGTGTATTTGATGGCTTCAACGTCGTATAATAGACAATGAATGACAAATTCTGTTATTATAGTACTGTCGTCAAGTTTTCTCCTCCTTGTACTCTGGATGAAATTGGAGTTCTTGACCTTCCTCGGTTTTGAGGTGTATGGTTTTTCTTGTGTCGATGAAGAGTTATTTCGTAAGTTCGAATTATTCCTCATCTACGTGTTTTCTAAGTGTATTTAAATAATACCTACAATCTTCAAGTAACACTATTGGATGGTGGTGACGAGGATCGATAAAATTTTGTGTGTATGTGATTTCGTCTTCTTCATATTTGATGTTAGGGGATTGACAGAAACTCAGAAAAGGTTCTGATTTTATAATTGGTGTAATTTCGCAATTATATTCGTCAATCGTTAAATATTCGTCCCAGTTTATCTCTATTGGAGAATCCAGTACTGGTGTATTTGTTGATTGGGGTTGGGTATCCTGGTTGAGGATATCTACTTCTTGGTTGGAATCAGCAAAATGGTTTTGACAAGAATGAGTTTCCTGTAACTTCTTGATTGCAAGGGTTGCCAAAGCTCTTTGGACGCTTTTGATAAAGCGTTTTCGCTTTTTGATGATTAATTTCCAATTGTCTATTGTTCTTCCCATAAGGTTATATTCTTAGCTAGGTCTATTGAAATTGGCTCCAAGTAATTTAGGTGTTAATTTTTCCAGTTGTTTTTCTAGTATACAGGTCCACTTTCCTACGGGAGAGCTTTTCTCTGCTCTATACCGTAGCATCGTGTAGGGGCCGTATTCGTAGTGTTTAAATTCCTTCGTGTAATTTATGGTGATCCTGTCGACGGTATAACCCTTCTCAGTTTTATAAAAAAGAATTGGGTTGTCCGGGTCAGTATTTATTTCGTGGGCCGTGACGTCAACGTCCTTCGAAAGAGTTTGTGGTGTTTGGTAGAACGTCGGTGCTGTGTAGCTTCCGTCTGGTAGTACTAATACTCTAATCCTACCCTTAAGAGTTATCAACCTTCCTTGTGATAATCCTTTCTTGTGAGAGAAATGGAGTTCAATAAAAGGTAGTCTCTTTGCCAGTGAAATCACTGCCTCACAATGGGTTTTGTGCGTTACTCTTTTAGCCAATTCAATTAGCGATAGAGGAATCTTCGATTTTTTTTCTGCTAATAATTTTAAGTCTTTATCTTATTTTTTTATCTTATTTAGATTCTTAATCTAAATTCAATTGATATTAATCTTTGAATTTCGGATATTATTGTCATACTATTCAAAAATAATTATTTCAATCTAATAGGGGGTAAATGTATATGTGTAGTACCATAAAAAAAAAGAAAAAATAGTAATAATAATTAATTCAAGCTTTCGAACGTTGTAAAAATAAAACTATAAAATTTTACGAGAATTAAAAATAGTGATAATAATATGGTAATTACTACTAGGGTTATACACATGTTTAAAAAAAATATTATTTAATATTATTGTTTAATCCAATATTATTATTTAGTTTTATTATTTAATATTTGAATTTAAATATAACCAAATTTTATATATAAATAAGAGAAGGAAAAAAAAACTAATAATAAAAAAAAAATAATAAAACGTAGCTAATTAATGTAGTCGGCTAGCTACCTATCTTAACTATTCTTGTTCTGACGAATAGTAATGTTTAAGAATTATCAGTAATAGAAAGAGCAATATGATAACGTAAAATATGAATATGATTATGACAAAATTGTTTAAGATTAAAGCTTTTAAACTTAACAAAAAGAATACTTGCAATATCATAATAATAAAAGAAAACGAATAATATTAAAATAATAACACTAATAATAATGGTTTTAAGAAAAAAAAAAAACGAAAAATAAGTACGCGAGTAATTGTAAGGGCTGAAATAATTTCTAGTTCAATAGGTTCTTACTTATAGGTGGATAGGAACTTAGACCTGCTAATTTAATTATAAAAGAACGTCGATGTAAGAGAAAACCTTTAGTTTTCCTAGTTGAGACGTGATGTAGTTGTAACTTGCAGTTCGGAAAACTAAGCTTTGAGTTTCCAAGTTTTTAATTTCTGTTAAGCGTATTTGCTTTTCTCCTATTTCTTTTAATTCGATGGTTCCAAGATTAATCCTCTTCCGATCCTTACAGGTTTGGCACATACTTGTGTAAATCTCTTAGTTTTGTTAGTCTATCTGGGTGTGTCTGACCAATCATTTAAGTCCTCGACTAGGCTTACGGTATCAAATGGTAATTATGTATAATAATATGATCACTGCTAATAACAATTTATCATATCAGTAATTATAATATTTATCAATAGTTAATAATAATGATAATCATAATTATTGTTAATCAATAAAATTATTCTTAATAATAGGTGTAATTTTAGCATAGGATAAATATAATTTCTTAACTAGTTATTAATTGTAACATCAATTAATAATAGATATAAATATATGCATTTAAAAATGTATATAAGGCAAATGGGTATATCTATGATAATGTAATATATAAGTATACGAGGGTATATAAGTGGGGTTTATGGTAGGACTATGAGTGTAAATATTATTTGTATTTCTGTAACAAAAACTACTGATTATTGGGAATCATTAATAGTTAACCTATTAAAAGCGGAATTCAGTTCTTCTATCATTGACTCATTGATTTGTACCTGTGGATTATTTCTAACGTTAAAAGCTATGCTCAATTCTAGACTCGCTGTGACTAGTTGAATTAATATTTGCTTCAATATTGCCTGATTGCGAGTTAACCTATTGACTTTTGCTTCTAAGGCGCTAACGTATGACCACGTTTGTTTATCCGTTTCTTCTAGGTACAAAACATCGTCGCAAAGTTCTTCGAATTCTATTCTCGAAACTTCGTGGAAAGGGGAGTCAACAATACTAGGGATCATTGGGTAAATTGATATAAGTTTATATGTTAATTTATTCAATGATTACGACATCATCGTCGTAGTCATTGGGCAATGGTTGGGTTGCCGCGGGTTCGGCTGGTGCAGCGGGTTCGGCCGGTTGTTCTCGTGCGATCGCGATCTCCTCCGGTTGAGGTGATTCGACCTCTTCGTATTCTGGTAATACGTCGTCGTGGAAAATTACGCTGAGTTGAATATTCTGGTCGGCGAGTTTGTTGTGCACGAAATAGGGCAACTCGTATACCAATTTCCGTGGTTGCGCAAGGTTTTGTAAGGCTACCGGGTTGTCTTCGGCTTCGGGGGTAATTACCTCTGGGGTTTTTTGTTTACCCTGTACTATCCATACTTTTTCTATTGGTACCCTACGACGCGGTTCCAGTAAGCGAACTAGCTTCTGTTCTTCTTCTTTTTCCTGGTTAATCGATCCGAGAAATGGTTTCCGGTATACTTCGCTAGGCAGGCAGTCTAAGGTTTTGGCGATACGGTTTTTTATCCTTCTTCGTTTGTCTTTATTTACTTGGATTAGATCGGGTTCTTTTGAAAGTTTTGGCCTTTTTTATTTTAAGGTTCAATTGGATTATTAGGTCTTTTATTCATTAAGTTTGACTTTCGAACCTTGTAACTTATTATATTATGATTATATAAGGGTATATAGATATGTGTTTTTATGTAATTATTTTTATTTATTTATTATTTATATTTATTTATTTATATATATATATATGTGATTTTTATTTATTATTAAGTATATTTATATGATTATTTTTATTTATTTATTATTTATTATTATTTTTTTTTATTATTCTCCTATTTATATATATATATATATATATATATATATATATATATATATATATATATAAATAGGAGAATAATAAAAAAAAATAATAATAAATAATAAATAAATAAAAATAATCATATAAATATATATATATATATATATATATATATATATATATAAATAGGAGAATAATAAAAAAAAATAATAATAAATAATAAATAAATAAAAATAATCATATAAATATACTTAATAATAAATAAAAATCACATATATATTTTATATATATATATATATATATATATATATATATATATATATATATATATATATATAGATATGTGATTCTTATTTATTATTATTTATATTTATTTATATGTATCTTGTTTATATAAGGATATTATATAGATTTGTTATATTCATATGATTATATTCATTTATTATTTATTATTTATTATTCCCCTAGTTGCAACTTGTTACTAGTAACAGGATAGAGTTTTACAAGGAAAAGCTTTGACAGGTTTACTCGTCTCAATACGAGCGTTAGTCCAGCTTGGAAAGTCTGGTTCGGTAGGGTCCGCAGCGCCGAATGCCGCTTACCTAGTCGAACGCGGGTCGTAAGGATAGGTCCTCTGGTAGGTCCTTATCCAAACGTTCGGTAGCCTTTGTCCCTTACTGAGCTGACGTAGAGGGAAAGGTCCCTGCGGTGCCCCTAGGGCTGCGAGGACACGATCCTTATCAGAAAAGGAGAGACTACGAAACACTGGTTAAGCACGTGCCTCTCCTTACTCAAGCAGGTAACAACACTTACCAATGGAAAAGTATGGTTTATTGGTAGGACATTGTTTTTGGTAATGGTTGCAATCAAAGGTGTAAATAAATAATAAAAATTAATGAAAAAAAAAAAAAAAAAGAAGTAAAAATAATAAATGCTAAAAGTTATTATAAAATTATAATAATTGTAAAATATTAATAATTATTTATAATCTTTTTTAATTATTCATTTATATTTTATTTATTCATAATATTTCATTTTTATTTATTGTATACTTATTTATTTATTAGTTATTTGTTTATATTTATTTATTTATTTGTAAGTATTTATTTATTTATTTGTATATATTTATTTGTATTATTTATTTATTTGTATAATTATATGATTATTTTTAGTATTGATTGATAATGATTATATGTAATAAGCGGTGGCTATTGCTTATTACACACAATACGTGTATGGTATTACACAGCTGTTTCCGTTAGAGCGCGTGGGTTTACATTAGAGCATACGAGCCTTTATTCTAATGGAAAGTTCTGTTCTTCCTATTGTACTAGGTCCATGCGCGCGGCAGGGGAACAAGGTATACGCATGCGGAACGATGCGCGCGAGAGGAACGAGGCACGCGTTTAACGCGGCCTGCAGTCGACGCGCAGTGTAATACCCCCTGTATACACAAGTATTGTTTACTGGAGGTTAGGTTTATTGGAGCTGTTTATTAAGTGGGTTTTAGAAGTTGCTTAATGGATTTCTTCACCATACAGGAATGTTTGGCTTTGTTTTTTAGAAAATATTTATTCAAGACAAAAATATTTACGGGTGCTTTATATGTGATGTGTTCGAGCAAGAAGAATTTCAATAGAGAATGTTTATTTTTACAAAATAGTATAAATTGTAGTGCGACGCTAAGAGTTTTTGTGAAGTTTGTATAATAGGGAGTGCTAAAATGTTGTAAATAGTTGTATTTGTGTATATGTATGTATTGGAGACTAGTGTAAAAGTTTTATTTCATTTAGGTTTATTTATTGTGAAAATATGCTAAAATTTTTATGCGAGGCGATAGGAAATTCCGGATTTTTATAATGAAGTTTGTGAAAAAGAGTTATGTTTGTGTTAAAACTTTTTTTTAAATGGTTCACTTAACGAAATGCGATTTGTTTAAGTGTAAATTTTCTTTTAATATTTTTATGTGTTGAGAAAAAGACGGTTCGAGTAAGAGTTGTATGAAGAAAAGAAAGAAAAACTGTGATAAATAGTGTAGCAGCTAGATAATGTATTTAGTGTATATTTTATTGGATGTTTGATTATCAAAATTATAATAGAGCTGTTTTAAAAGAATGTGTATATTTGTTTTGCGTCAAAAGTGGAAACAGTATGTTGTGTCTTAATATGTGATATATGTGTGTATTATCTCATCATTTTTTTGTTTGAATAGATTAATTTGTATATAAAGTGTTTTAGTGGAGCGTAAAGAATTTATTCAAGAGTGTGTGTTGTTTTGTATGCGAGTGCTTGTATTAAGAAAGATACTATATGCTTGGTGTATATAAGATTGGAATATGTAAATTTCCAGATGTGTAAATGAAGAGAGAAATAAATAAATACTAAGAGTTAATGTCTCAATTAGTATAAAGATTAATGGTGTGTGTGTGAAAAGAGTTTATTGGTTTGGCGTCTTAGGTGAAAACAAAACGTGGTAGGGAAAGGAGTTCGTATTGTGTAGAGTGCTAGCGTGGAGCGACCACGTGTTTGCTCTATGTAGATCGAGTATGGGGTGACCATGTGCTCGCTCAAATGTGTGTGTAAAAGAAGGAAAATTTTTGGTAGAAAAATAGGAAGGTGTTAGTAAAAAGAAACATGCGTTATTTTTCTCTGTGTATTTGATGTCCCTATTTTAACGAGTGGGCCTGTTTTGCGCGCGTCCTAATTGCAAAACAGTTTGTCGTATAGACGATATATTGAATGGGGGACTTCCTGGTGTTCCCAGTCTTTAACGATGATAGGCAGCGACCCACATTTCCAATCGGAAAAGTGTTACTAAAAGCCTACGTTAACGACCAAAAACTCCAGGTCCGTTCTCAATCCTCTAATAACACCCTTATGTCTAGATGTATATATATACTAAATAATTGTTAATGTTAAGCTAAGCAAGCGCATGCAGAGGAAGATGAAGGATTTGTGCCTTTCTTTGAGATATAATTTGTATTTAATATTTTTCTTTTAATATTTTAGTTTCTTTAAATTCTATATATATATATATATATGTTATATATAAAAAAAAAGTAAAAATATTTAAACAAAATAAAGATGCTACAAAACACTAATCCCACCGCCGGGCACCAATTTGTTAGCTGTGACGTACTGGCTTTTATTATGAATAAATAATGCCCGAACATTACGGCGTTTCTCGCGTCGCGCCGAGCGGTTTGCACGCGCGAGATTGTTTGCGTGACTAAGGCAGGAAAGGGAGGCTTGGAGAGGAGGCGGTTTAGTGATCAGACTCGAGAGTCTGTTGTAGGGTTTAAATAATGTTTTATTATTTACCTTATCGGTGATTTTTATTGAAGTAAAGAGGTCCTAATACAATTTCTCCAATTGCGCTCGTCGTTCGTGGATACACGTGGGCGCGTCGCTGGTGCTTTACTTGCACGTCGATTTTGAGCACGTTGCCCGAACTTGATTTTAACACGCGGTTTACATGAGTAGCGACGATCTACACTCAGTGACTTGCACGGCAAGAATGATCTACTCGCAGGCAGATTTACATGAGCTGAGGGCTCCTTCTTACTTCGAGTATCGATATAATGGGAAACTCTTACAATAGGCAGGTGCGCGTTTCCCTGTGCGGCGGACCTCCCGAAAGTAAATTTATGCGCTTTGGTATAGCGACTTCGTCTCGGCTGACGGGCGACTTCTGGCTCCGAGTTTAAGAAAGAGGCTGCTTTTATTGCGGGTCCGCCCGGAAAATGCACACCTGTGTGTACAATAGATATTACTCTAGCCCTAGGTAGAATATTACTTTCGTCATAGCAACATCGGGTGACTAACAGCCAACCGAGTTTACCATAAGAAATGGAATATTCCGAGATCAGTATTAACTCGTTCGAATTCTATTTGGGATAATCAAACGCAGGTGCTTAATTATTCCGAATAGAGCTCAATTGAGTTATTTGTCCTAATGTCTATATAAAATTTCTACGAAATTTCTACGAGACGTTACGAAATGAGAAGATAAAAGAAAGATAAAAAAAACAAGAAGGAAGTATGAAATAGTTCATCACAAAATTATAAATTATAATAAATTATAAATTATAGCTAATAATGTATTATAGCTAATAATGTAATGTGTCCACGAACCAATTCCGCAAGTTTTCGTATGCGCACTTCTATCGGTAAAGAAGTTTTTGATTCGGGTTTCATTTTGGCCGCTATCACACGTGTGGCGCTCGGTACCTGTCAGCGTTCGTCGCTGGCTACGGGTACCCCTTAAAGGTCAACGAGCAAGGGAAACCGGAAGCGTATCCCTTGCTATATGTGCAGAATTTGCTGCGGAAATTGAGAAGAGCTGCTGAAAAGAGCGCGACCACGCGACTTACGAAGTCGTTGGAGCTCCAGTTCAGACGAGGTGGGAAGGAAGATGCTCAAACGGACCCCGAATCCCCCGGAGACCGGATAAGTCCGGTTGTGCGGCAAACCAGGGGTGCATCATCCCTCGAAGTATCCTAATGTGGAAATCCACATCTCTCACACCCGATTCCTCGTTCGTTTTCGCGACATCGTTTACTGATTAACAAAAGTTGCTTATGTAACTTTTGCGGGGTAAGCATCGTCTGGGAGGGGGATGTAACGAGTCACGAATAACTCAAGTAATACAGCGCAGATAATGGGTCAAGTGTCGCCATCTGATAGCCGCGCGCTTCAACAGGTAGGCAAGAGAGAGCAGGCAGCGAGATGCCGCCAAGGCCATTGAGAAAGGTCATTATCGCTAACGCTATCGTGTCGCGCACCACGCTTTCGGCTTGCTCGCCGCCATCTTGGCGATCTCCCGCTCCGCAAATGTACGTGTTCGCGCTTGGGCTGTGCACGGTGATTCTCGCGTGCGTGGGTGCAAGAACGACTGGAGAAGCCTCCAGCAGCAAGCACCGTGGCGGCAACGAGAGGGAAAGCGACAGAGCTAGTGGCCAGCAACGAGAAAGAGAGAGAGAGACAGAGAGAGAAATAGAAGCTTCGTCAACGGCGTTCCGCCTACGATCCACATTTAATAGCGGTAAGGGCTAGCCCAGGGATAAACGCGTACCTACGTAAGAGCCACACTACGAATAGTGTGCCGTGCCCCCAGAATATAAGGGCTCCGAATAGCCCGGGACAGAAAAGGCCCGCGAGTGATCGAAGCCCTCTCTGATTCTGGCAGCGTGCTCAGCAACGGTCGTGCTGAACACGCACGCGACGCACGATCAGCGTGTAATAGCTAAAATCCTTTTATTAATATTTTGTTGTTAACTTCGTTGTCAATTTTCATTTATTTATTTCAGAATATAGTTTAATTGTTATTGTTAAATCAATGTATCATTAATAAACTCGGACCCGCCTACTCCCCGTATCGAGTTAGGCCTTCAAGCGAAGCTAAATTGCTATTCGTGTTGCGAGAGAATTAGCCTTCGCGTTTTCCCGCTCCTTTTAGATCGCGAAAACTAGGACTACGAGGAAACTTCACACAAAGCCAAATCCTCGTTGATTTGGTGGATACGTGGGAAAAACCTGCGCAGCGGTACTGGGGTAAGGTTACCGCGGCGACTCACCAGAGGCCGACTCAAAGGTAAGCGCTGCGGTAAGTCGCGCACACGTGTTGCGTGTAGCGCACGCCAGCAGGATATTGGCTTGATTGCTAAATAATTATTATTAACAAATAAGCACCCCGTTATACATGTAGATTATTATTATTCTCCGTTAAGAAGATATTTTTTATTTATTTATCATTGATCAGTATGGTATGAACTATGCAGTATACCGCACTAAATATAAAATGATCTATTCCCAACAGTTTCAGATGAATTGTGGAGATAAAAATAAAGTCAATGGTTTATATTGAAAATTATGATATTAAAGCAGACAAAATGACAAGTAAAAGTGTATTTTTATCTCTTGTTTTAAATAAACATTTTTTATTATGCTTTTATATATTAACTTTAAGAACCCAGATTTCCTTACACCAACACCATTTTCCTCTGGTCCCGAATCTCACCGTCGGTAATCTACTCCTCTTTTGACATTCATTTGCACTCTTTTTCTTTGCGGGGGGCGGGAGGAGACGAGTTTTAGCGAGGGTACTTCCTCGTTAGAGAGTATAAATA
Source organism: Gastracanthus pulcherrimus (assembly GCA_949152435.1). Taxonomy (NCBI): domain Eukaryota; kingdom Metazoa; phylum Arthropoda; class Insecta; order Hymenoptera; family Pteromalidae; genus Gastracanthus; species Gastracanthus pulcherrimus. The sequence continues at coordinate 111,155,312 of OX424575.1, read as the reverse complement.
GCCATTTCTACCCTTTCTATTTCGCACCACTCTATCAGGTAATTTACCATCCGGTTGATAAGTTGAACATCGGTCCATTTCATGCCTGCGTTGAAAAAAAAAACATTAATTTAAGTTATTAAAAAAATTAATTTGTCTCATTTTTATCCCCGGAATTTTTTTTTATACTATATGAAAACCGCTATCAATTCATTGTTCCTGAAACTAAGTAAACTGTTCCAATATATGATTTTTTTGTTTTAACAAATTATTATAAAAGGTAGGAAAAGCTAAGTAATTTTATGATCTTTCAAAAGCATTTACACGGAAGTGATCGTATTATTCATAACATATCAATATAAATCGATTTCAGAATATCTTCAAATAGAAAATCATTATAAAACATAAACAAGTCAGAATATCTTCAAATTTCTTTTGATTTCAAATCTTCATAAAAAAGTGAAAAAATCGATCTCTATTTGGTAAAAAATGACTGCGCCATTCTCGAGATATAAGTAGTAAAAAGAGATTTTTAAAAATACATAACCTAAAATATTTTGGAATATGAAAGTTGTTATAATCTGGGTAAAATACTGACCCAAGAGATAGTAAGAGACTACCTATTTGAAAAGTTTCAGATCAAATGCTGCCGATTGACTCCAATTATCGTAGGTGATAGATCGATTTTTTTTAAGTTTTCTTTCTCGACAAAAGAAAAAGATAGACTCCAAAATTTTACCGGATATTTTTTTCCATATTTTATATCATTGAAAATTATTTTAAAAGAATTCCACATTGTATTTCTCAGATATTACCGTTTAAACAAAAACTCACGAGTCGGAAAATATAGACAAATTTATGGTTTTCAAATTCATCATCACTGAATCGATGATATTGTTTCTAACGTATGAAAAAATCCGAAAATTGAATCTCATGTATACAAAATAATTATCTTTAATCTGCATTCCCTTACAGAAACGGAAAAAAATATGCCCTGAAACATTTTTTTTCACCGTGTATATTCAGAGTAATATTGATCCACATCCATACACAACGATACATGCGTACACGTATGCAAGCACGCACGCGCATGCACGCACGCACGCCCAGATAGCCATAGATAGATGTTCTAAAAAGAGTGTATTTTGATTGCTAATGTTTCAAAACATGTCTCTTTACGATTACAAAGCGTCCTTTAAGAGAAAGCAAAAACTGCTACTAACTGCTTGCGCAGACAGCTTTCGCAAAGTGATTTGATGCACAATTATTTATTGAATATTTAGGCTGATAAAAGTGATTTAAGAAATAAACAATTATGTTATAGACAATATTACCGTATAAAGCTAAATAAAAATCTTGCTTTGTTGGTATATCAAATAAATCAGATACTTTAGACTGCACATTATACATGAAATCGGATTGAACGTATCTGTAGAAGAATCCACGGTTCTTTACTTTCGATCATATCCAGGTTTTCACTGTATGTGCGGGTGTGAAAAGATTTTTACCCATATGCATATTCAAATTTAAAATAATTATTCTTTAACAGAAAAAACATTGAAGAAATTGTAATATATCTGAATCAAAATGAAATTATATCTACTTTATGAATGAATGCATTTTTCTAACGTATGTAACGTATAAAATGAAATTTTTTTGTAATTTTAACAAATTCTTAAAATCTAAAGCCATCAATCTTTTAACAGAAATAATTAAAATAATTGTAAGATATTTAAATTGAAAGTAAGTTACGTCTATTTTACGGAAACATGCATCTTTTCGACATATTAAACGTATAACATGACAAATACTTTTTTCAATTTTATAACATAGGGTTTTGTTATCCTAGTTATTAATAAATATTTATAACTTTGCTCCATCCACTCTTCGGGATTATTTCTTACTTTACCAAATTTATTTATTTCTAAGAGTGCCAGGTAAAGCAGCGGCTAGCTGAGCATCATAATAAGGACCCAAAATTTCATCAAATAGAAATATTTAAAGGTGTTGGAAGATTAATTAAAGAATTATATATAATATTTAATAAAATATTTTTTTTTAATATTGATTTTTTCATAATTAATTTTTCGTAATGAAAATTTTTTATTAATAACAATTTTAACAATTAATGTTAAGCATATTAATAAATAAATTATTGAAATAATTGTAGTAATATTTTTATTATATATATATATATATATATATATATATATATATATATATATATATATATATATATATATATATATTGAATATTATTAAATAATAAATTTATATTTATTAATTTATTTAACGTGTAAATTTCATTAAAAGAATTAAATCAAGAATAATTTAGTTTTATATTAATTAATATAATAATTATTATAATAAATATTAAAATAAATTTTATAGGTAGTATTAGAATCTTAATTCATTTTATTCTTATTTTAATGTTACTAATAAATCTAGTAAAATATAAAAAAATAATTATTATCCCTCCAATTATAATTAAAAATATTAAAAAAGATAATCAATGAGTAATTTTATATATACTTAAATTTAATGTACAAAAAATAGTTCTAAAAAATAAAATTATTATTAAAGAAAGAGGATGAATAGATTTATTATATAATGATAAAGAATTTAATAAAATATTAATAATTGTTAATCTTATTAAAATTATAATTTGAATTGAATAAAATAAAATTAATTATACTCCAAAAATAGTTTTAAAAAAAAATTTAATTTTGGAGATTAAAGATATAGTTATTCTATTTTTTTGAGTTAGTTATAAATAATTATTTATTTTTAATTTACAAAATTAATATTTTACTTAAATTAATAACTATATATTTAAATTATTATTTATTCTTATTAATATTTATTATATCAATATTTATATTTAGATATAAATATTCACAAATTTTATTAACTTTTATTAGACTAGAATTTATAATACTTAGCGTATTAATAATTTTTAGATATACTTTAGCTTTAAATCAAAGTTTAATTATAATTTTATATTTTTTAGTATTTGTTGTTTGTGAAAGGGTATTAGGATTAACGTTACTAATTTTATTAATTCGTTCTTATGGGAATGATAATATATATCTAATAAATTTAATTTTATGATAAAATTAATATTATATATTATTATATTAAATTTAAATATTATATTATTTAGATATAGAATATTAATTTATATACTAAGAATATTATTAATTATAATTATATTTATTTATATATTTATAATTAATTATAATTTTAATTGAATAATAATGTATAGTTGATTAAGAGTTGATTTAATTAGGTTTATTCTAGTTGTATTATCTTTATGGATTATTTCTATAATATTTATAATTAGTATAAAAGTTAAAAATAAAAAATTTTATAGCTTTATTTTATTAATGCTTTTAATTAGGTTGATTATAAGATTTACATCTATAAATTATTTCATATTTTATTTATTTTTTGAAATTAGACTAATTCCTACCTTTATATTAATTATTGGATGAGGCTATCAACCAGAACGTTTAAATGCCAGGATATTTATATTACTTTATACTTTATTTGCTTCATTGCCATTATTAATAATTATATATTATCTATTTAATTGATTTAATTCTTTGAGATTTTTAATTTTATTAAATAGGTATTTTTTAAATTTAGATTATACATTAATTATGTATTTATATATAATTTTAGCTTTTTTAATTGAATTACCTTTAATAATATTTCATATGTGACTCCCTAAAGCACATGTAGAAGCCCCCGTTTCAGGATCAATAATTTTAGCTGGAGTTATATTAAAATTGGGGGGATATGGAATAATTCGTAGAATTTTAATAATAATAAATTTAAGAATAAAATATAATTATTTAATTATTTCTTTAAGATTATTAAGAACTATTATATTAAGATTAGTTTGTTTACGACAAATTGACTTAAAACTTTTAGTTGCCTACTCTTCAATTGTGCATATAGCTGTAATATTAATAGGAGTTTTAACTTTAACTAAATCAGGAATTTTAGGGGGTTTAATTATAATAGTAGGGCATGGTTTGTGTTCATCAGCTTTATTTATATTAGTGAATTTATTTTATGAACGATCTAAGAGGCGAAATATTTATTTAAATAAAGGTATATTAAGAATAATACCTACTTTAATAATATGATGATTTATATTTTGTATATGTAATATATCTTCCCCAATTTCTTTAAATTTATTAAGGGAATTAATAATTTTAATAGTTTTATTAAAATGATCTATAAATATAATTATACTACTTATAAGAGGAATATTTTTAAGAGCAATGTATTCTTTATATTTATTTTCAATTATTCAACATGGAAAATATTCTTACACTTTGAATAAAATTTATTCTATTAATAATTTAGATTATTTAGTATTATATTTACATTGAATTCCTTTAAATTTTTTAATTTTAAAAATAAATATTTTTATATAATTTAAATAATTTAATTAAAATATTGATTTGTGATATCAAATATGTTAATATTACTTTAAATATATATATATATATGTGTTTATGCACGAAAATTTTTGAAACTTTAAGTATTAATTTGTTATTATATATATATATATATATATATATATATATATATATATATATATATATATATATATATATATTATATATTACTATTTAAGAGGATGATTTTTTTTTATTATTAGCTTATGTTTAATTAATTTAAGATTAATATTTATAATTAAGAAATTAACCATATTTATAGAATGGAATGTTTTATTATTAAATAGAGTAAATATTATATATATATATATATATATATATATATATATATGTGTGTATATATATATATATATATATATATATATATATATATATATATATATATATATTATGATTGAATTTGTTTAATATTTATATTTACTGTAATAATAATTTCATCAATAATTATATTTTATTGTTGTGAATATATAAGGCATGATTCAAGAATTAATCAATTTTTTTATTTAGTCTTTTTTTTTATTATTTCTATATTAATAATAATTATTAGGCCAAATTTAATTAGTATTTTAATTGGATGGGATGGATTAGGATTAATTTCTTATTGTTTAGTTATTTATTATCACAATATTTCTAGGTATAATTCTGGTATACTAACAGTTCTTTTAAATCGAATTGGAGATGTTACTATTATTATAAGAATTAGATTAATATTTATATTAGGGAGATGAAATTACTTAATATACAGAAAAGAAATAACTTTATTTATTTTTTTAATTATTATTTCAGCTTTTACTAAAAGAGCTCAATTTCCTTTTTCAGCTTGACTACCAGCTGCTATAGCAGCTCCTACTCCTGTATCTTCATTAGTTCACTCTTCAACTTTAGTTACAGCAGGAGTATACCTTTTAATTCGATTCCATTATATTATTTATTTAAATAATAATTTATTAAATTATATTATTATTAGAGGTTTATTAACTATAATAATAGCTGGGATTTCTGCAAATTTTGAGTTTGATCTAAAAAAAATTATTGCTTTTTCAACTTTATCTCAATTAGGATTAATAATAATAATTTTTGGGATAAAATATTGAGAATTATCTTATTTTCATCTTATTATTCATGCTATATTTAAATCAATAATATTCATATATTCTGGAGTAATAATTCATTCTATAATAAATTATCAAGATATTCGATTTATAGGTAAAATTAAAGAAATATTACCTTTAACTTCAATTATATTCTTAATTTCTAATTTATCTTTGTGTGGTACCCCTTTTATATCAGGATTTTATTCAAAAGATCAAATTTTAGAAACCATATTTAGAGAAAATATAAATATAATTATTTATATATTATTAATATTAAGCACAGGACTTACTGTATCTTAAAGATTTCGATTAATTTATTATCTTATAAATAAAAACTATAATTTTTTTTGTATGTTTTTAATTAAAGATTGTAAATTAATAAATTATCCTATATTTATTTTAATATTTATATCTTTAATTTATGGGAACTTATTAAATTGACTAATATTTAATAATATTGAATTAATTTTTTTATTATTTATTGAAAAAATTTCTATTCTTATAATTTGTTTAATATTTTTTTTTAGGGATATATTTATTTAAAATAAAAATTAAATTTAAATTTAATTACCATATAAAATATTTTTTTGGTAAGATATGATTTTTATATGAATTTATTCCAATAATTATTTTAAATCCTTTAAAGGTCAGAAAATTTTATTCTTTAAGATATGATAAAGGTTGAAGAGAATTTTATATAAAAAAATCAATATATTTATTATCAAAAACTAGAATAAATTTAAATTTTAATTATTTAATATTTTTAATAATATTCATTTCTTATTTAATTTTAATAATTATAATTTTATATTTAAATAGTTTAATTAAAACATGATATTGAAGATATCAAAATTATTCTTAATATTTAAATATTTATAAAAATAGCTTATTTTTATATTGAAAATATAATGTTTTAATTAAACTATATAAATTTAATTATGAAATTGTGATTAATATCAACAAATCATAAATATATTGGAATTTTATATTTTATTTTTGGGGCTTGAGCTGGAATTTTAGGACTTTCTTTAAGTATAATTATTCGATTAGAGTTAGGGACTCCGGGTTCATTAATTGGTAATGATCAAATTTATAATTCTATTGTTACAACTCATGCCTTTGTAATAATTTTTTTTTTGTTATACCAGTAATAATAGGTGGATTTGGTAATTTTTTATTACCATTAATTTTAGGAATTCCTGATATGGCTTTTCCTCGAATAAATAATATAAGGTTTTGATTATTACCTCCAAGTTTAATTTTATTAATTTCAAGAATATTTATTGGAAGGGGAACTGGTACTGGATGAACTGTATATCCTCCTTTATCTTCTAGATTAGGACATAATAGCCCTTCTGTAGATTTATCTATTTTTTCTTTACATATTGCCGGGATTTCTTCTATCATAGGATCAATTAATTTTATTACTACTATTTTAAATATAAAAAATTATAAATTTGAAAATATTCCTCTTTTAGCTTGGGCCTTACTATTAACAGCTATTTTATTATTGTTATCTCTACCCGTATTAGCTGGGGCTATTACTATGCTATTATTTGATCGAAATTTAAATACTTCTTTTTTTGACCCTGCAGGAGGGGGTGACCCTATTTTATACCAACATTTATTTTGATTTTTTGGCCACCCTGAAGTTTATATTTTAATTTTACCTGGATTTGGTTTAATTTCTCACATAATTTGTAATGAAAGATTAAAAAAAGAAACTTTTGGTGCCATAGGAATAATTTATGCTATAATTTCAATTGGATTATTAGGATTTATTGTTTGAGCTCATCATATATTTACTGTAGGTATAGATGTAGATACGCGAGCTTATTTTACTTCAGCTACTATAATTATTGCTATTCCAACAGGAATTAAAATTTTTAGATGATTAGCTTCCATGAATGGGATAAAAATTAAATTAAATATTACTAATTTATGATTATTAGGATTTATTTTTTTATTTACTATTGGCGGTTTAACGGGAATTATTTTATCTAATTCTTCTATTGATATCACATTACACGATACTTATTACGTAGTAGCTCATTTTCATTATGTATTATCTATAGGAGCTGTTTTTGCTATTTTTGGAAGTTTTATTTATTGATACCCAATAATATTCGGTATCAGAATAAATAAAAAATGATTAAAAATTCAATTTATTATAATTTTTAGAGGAGTGAATTTAACTTTTTTCCCTCAACACTTTTTAGGGCTTAGAAGTATACCTCGACGATATTCAGATTATCCCGATTCTTATTTATGTTGAAAATTAATTTCTTCTATTGGAAGAGTAATTTCTTTATTAGGGACTTTATTTATTTTTTTATTTTATGAGATAGAGAAATTTCAAATCGAATTTTAATTTTTTCAAAAAATTTAAATAATTCTATTGAGTGATTAATTACTTATCCCCCTAGATTTCATACATTTAACGAAATTCCAAAAATTTATATTAAATAAATAATCTAAAATGGCAGAATAGTGCAATAGACTTAAATTCTATATATATAATTTAAATTATTTTTAGAAAAATTAATTAAATTTAATTTCTATTTGAAGACAAATTAAATTTCAAGATGCTAATTCACCAATTATAGAAAATATAATTATATTTCATGATCATGCTATGCTAGTAATTATAATAATTATTATATTAATTATATATATATTAAATTTTATATTTTTAAACAAATTAAACAATCGATTTTTATTAGAGGGTCAAACTATTGAAATTATTTGAACAGTAATCCCAATTTTTTTTTAATCTTTTTAGCAATTCCTTCATTAAAAATTTTATACATAACTGATGAAATCAATAACCCTAATTTATCTATTAAAGTTATTGGACATCAATGATATTGAAGATATGAATATAATGATTTTAATTCAAATATTTATTTTGATTCTTTTATAATTAAAAATAATTCCATACTTCGATTATTAGAAGTTGATAATCGAATAATTGTTCCTTTAAATATTCAAATTCGTTTGTTAATTAGTTCATTGGATGTAATTCATTCTTTTGCTTTACCTGTAATAGGAATTAAAGTGGATGCTATTCCAGGACGAATTAATCAAACAAGCCTAAATGTTATTCGACCAGGTTTATTTTATGGTCAATGTTCTGAAATTTGTGGAATTAATCATAGATTTATACCTATTGTCATTGAATCAACTAATATAAAAAATTTCATTCAATGGATTAATAAGTTTTAATTTTATTTAAATCAATTGAAATATTTATTAATATATTATAATTTGATTTAAAAAATCAATTCTTAAATTTAAGATATCAATTGAATAAATATTAGTTAAATTATAATATTAATTTGTCAAATTAAAGTAATTACTCAGTAATATATTTAATAATAATAATAATAATAATAATAATAATAATAATATATATATATATATATATATATATATATATATATATATATATATATATATATATATATATATACCTCAAATAAGGCCTATATTATGATTATTTTTATACTTATATTTTTTACTTTTATTAATAATGATAATAATTATAATTTATTATTTAAATTTATATCTAATAAATAATTATAAAATAATTAAACCTTCTTATATATTATATAAAATAAAATGATAAATAATTTATTTTCTATTTTTGATCCTTCAACTTCAATTTATTATTCTTTAAATTGATTTAGTTCAATATATATGTTATTATTTTTACCTAATTTATATTGACTAATTCCCTCCCGAATAAATATATTATTCATAATAATATTTAATAGTTTAATTAACGAATTTAGAATATTATTAAGAAAAAAAATTAATTTAATAAATTTATTGATATTTATTAGATTTTTTTATCTCAATTATATTAAATAATTTTTTGGGATTATTTCCTTATATTTTTACTTCTTCGAGTCATTTAATTTATAGTTTATCCTTATCTTTAATTTTATGAATTAGATTAATATTATTTGGATGATTAAATAATATAAATCATATATTTACTCATTTAGTTCCTCAGGGAACTCCAAAGATTTTAATACCTTTCATAGTATTAATTGAAACAATTAGTAACTTGATTCGTCCTGGAACTTTAGCTGTTCGATTATCCGCTAATATAATTGCGGGACATTTATTAATAGTTTTAATTTCTTCAACCGGTTCAAATTTAAGATTTATTTTATTAATAATTATATTATTAAGGCAAAGAATTTTAATTATCTTAGAATTAAGTGTCTCAATTATTCAAGCTTATGTTTTTACTGTCTTAAGAACTTTATATAGAACTGAGATTAATTAATATGAAAAAATTATATCAACTTTTTCATTTAGTAACAACCAGGCCCTGACCTTTACTGATATCTTTTAGATTATTATCAATATTTGTAGGAGTGATAAATTGATTTAATAATTTTAATTTTATATTAATATTTTTAAGCTTATTAAATTTAATTTTATGTTCTTATCAATGATGACGAGATGTAATTCGTGAAAGAACCTATCAAGGATTTCATACTTTAAATGTAATTAAAGGATTAAAATTAGGTATATTATTATTTATTATCTCAGAAATTTTATTTTTTATTAGAATTTTTTGATGTTATATACATATATATTTATCCCCTAGAATTGAAATTGGAAGAATTTGACCACCTAAAAATATTCAAACATTTAATCCTTATCATGTCCCTTTAATGAATACTATTATTCTTTTATCTTCAGGAGTAACAATTACCTGATGTCATTATTCAATTATTAATAACTTAAATTTACAAAGATTTACTAGACTATTATATACTGTAATTTTAGGAATTATTTTTACTATATTTCAATATTTAGAATATTTAAGAGCTTCTTTTTCTATTTCAGATAGAGTTTATGGGTCTATTTTTTATATATCTACAGGATTCCATGGTTTACATGTTTTAATTGGAACATTATTTTTATTTATTAATTTAATTCGAATTATTAATATAAATTATTCTTCAGTCCATCATTTTGGATTTGAAGCAGCAGCTTGATATTGACATTTTGTAGATGTTGTATGATTATTTTTATACCTTTTAATTTATTACTGATCTCAATAAGCTAATTTATATAGTATAACTTAGTACAATTATTTTCCAATTAATTAGTTTAATAATAATAATATAAATAAGTTTTATATAATTTAAAATAAAATTTAATATAAATTAAATAATAAAATAAATATTTATAAAATTTTTATATATATATATATATATATATATATATATTTTTTTTTTTTTTTTTTTGAAAGGATTAAATTTAAAATTAATATAATTAATAAAATAAATGTAATTAAAAAATAAATCAATATTAATTTAATTATTTTATATATAAAATAATTAAATTAATATTGATTTATTTTTTAATTACATTTATTTTATTAATTATATTAATTTTAAATTTAATCCTTTCAAAAAAAATATTTAAAAATCGAGAAAAAAGAAGACCTTTTGAATGTGGATTTGATCCTCTATCTAAAAATCGATTACCTTTTTCTTTATCTTTTTATTTAATCACAATTATTTGTTTAATTTTTGATGTTGAAATTGCTTTAATTTTACCTATAATTTTAACTCAAAGTTATTTAACTAATTTAATTAATATTAGATTAATTTTAATTATAAAAATTTTATTAATTGGATTATTTATAGAATGAAAAGAAGGGGCTTTAAAATGATTTAAATATGTTTAATAGTTTATTAAAATATTAAATTGCAAATTTAAAGTTATTAAAAATTTAGATTTAAACTTAAAATTTAATTATAAATGTAATTTAAATTATTAATTTCGACTTAATAAAAGGTAATAAATTTTATCCATTTATAAGATTAAATAGAATTCTTTTTCAATAAAATTATTAACAATAATTCACCTCTATTTGGTTTTATTTAATTTAGTAAAAAGAGCTAGTATCTCTATAAATAAATTTACAATTTATTACTTTTATTCAGACATTTTACTTAAAAGTACAAATAAAATTAATTATTTTTAATTAATTTAGAAGATTAATATAAAATACTTCAATATAAAATTTATATAAATATACTATATAATTTAAACTTTGAAGGTTTATAGTTTTATAACTTAAAATTTTAAAAAATCTCATAAAATAGTAGGAATATTATTATTGACCAATTTATTAAAGTTATTTTAATATTTATTATATTAAATTTATTAATAAATTTGTACCTTATTTTATTTTTTATATTATTAAATATTATCCTATTAAATATAATTCGTAAATAAAAATATATTCTAATTAATGAATTTATAATCATTATTAATACATAAATAAAAGATAAATTAAGTATAGATTGAATAGCCAATCATTTTATTAAAAACCCAAATATAGGTGGAATTGAAGCTAAAGATATTATTGAAATTACTATATAATAATAATTAAACTTATTATTAAATTTAATTAAATTTAATTGTGTAAGAAAATTAATATTGTAAAAATTAAATATTATTATTAAATTTAAAGAAATAATTAAATAAATGAAATAATAAGTTAATCTTATGACTTCATTAATTATTATTAAAATAATAATTAAAAAAATTTGAATAATAGAAGAAAAAGTAAAAATTAACTTTAAATTAACTTGACCAATACCATAAATAGCAGCTATAAAAGATCCTAATAATAAAATAATGAAATTTATATTAAATATTATAAATTTATTAATTCTTAAAATTATATTAATTACTATTAAAGGAATAATTTTTTGAATAGTAGATATATAAAATAAATTTATTCATCTTAAATTTATTATAAATTTTAAATATCAAAGATAAAAAGGAGGTAAACCTAATTTTATAAATATAATTAAATTTATTAATATTAAAATATAATATTTTAAAAACATAAAAATTAATTAAAATTATAGACAATAAAAAAATATAAGAATTAAAAGATTGAATTAAGAAATAACTTATTAAAATTTCATTCTTTATTAATTTATCAAAAACTAATAATCTAATAAATCTAATTAAATTTATTTCTATAATCATTCATATTGAAAATCAAGAATTACAAATTAATATTATTATTGTAGTAATTAATATTATGGGAATAAAAATAATATAACAATAATATCTCATTATACTAAAGGAATTTGATTTGGGAAGCACAAACGTGGGAGAATAACCCTGGTCTTCAGAAAAAAAATTCTCAACTCATAATTAAAATTAAAAATAAACGGCAACGTTTCGTCCCTGGTGGGGACCTCTTCAAGCCTTTATTCAAACAAAAAACATATAAACATATAAAATTATTTTTACAAAATATAGACATCATAAACTTGGTTGTTACATACCATTCGAAAAATACTGGTCATAGCATAATAAGTAAAAAATATCAATTAAATATCGCATGAGACAAACGTGTCTCTCTCGTTATAAGTATTGTCAGTCTATAGAAGTCACATAAGAAGCACAAGTATGTACGGAGTCTGCGCGGCGGAGCTCACCTATACACACATACATAGAAGGCCTATACACACATATATAGACGGCCCATACACACATATATAGACGGCCTATACATAACACAGAGCAAATTTGAAAAAGGAGGGAAAGTTATACAGTGACAGAAATTGGTTTATTTAAATATTTATTTAATTTATTATATTGTTTACTAATCGTGTTGAAGTCTTCTTGTTTATTAATATTGTTCTTATTAATATTAATAAATATACTTTCTGATATTAATCTTTTGAAATTATTTGGTTCTTTATCTAAAATTTTAACATTAGCAAAGTCAAAACTATGTGAAAAATCATTAATATGAGTAGGAATTGGTAATATTTTGTCTAAAGAAGTTTTTTTTTGTGCTCATCTATTCTCTTTTTCAAATTTCTCTTAGTTTGGCCTACATAAGTAGCATTACAATTATTGCACGGAATCTCGTGTACAACATTGGTCTCGCACCATTTATCCAGCTTATCCTTACCTAACTTAATAATACTATTTAATTTATTTGACATACAAGGAACAATAGTAAAACCATATTTTTTAAAAGAAGACTTACATGTAAAAAATAATTTTTCATGAAACGGAATCGACATAACATTTTTAACTGCAGACTCATTATTTTTAGTTTTTGAGTTGCTAAGAGTGTGATATCTAACACGATAACGGATACAACTATGAATAAATTTCTCTGGGTAACTATTTTCGCTAAGTATTTTTTTAACTATGAATAAATTTTTATTGTGAAATTGATTGTGTGAGAGAAGAAGAGCTCTATCTACTAGATTGTAAATAATGTTGCGTTTTAATTGAATTGTATGGTTTGAATTAAAATTTAAAACTCTATTAGTGTTTGTGGGTTTTTGGTACCAATTTGTAATAATACTATTATTATTTATTGTTAATGTGACATCTAGAAAAGGAATCATATTATTGTTTTGTATCTCGTGTGTAAATTGTAAATATTTATTATAACTATTAAATTTGTTTAAAACTAAGTCTAACTCGTCTTCTTTCACACACAAAGTTGTATCGTCAACATATCTAAAGTAGAACAGTGGTGAGACATTATGATTATTTTTTAATTCACTGAGAACTGTAGTTTCTAAGTCTTCCATAACAATATCGGCAAACAATGGAGAAATAGGAGAGCCCATGGGTGTACCAAAGATTTGTTTATAAATTATATTGTTAAACTGAAAGTAAGTGTTATCAAAAGGGAATTTGACTATGGTTCTTATATTATCAAACGGAATTTTAGAATGACTTTGAATAATTTGAAAACGTTTATCTAAACTGCATAACACTAATTCTATCGGTATGTTAGTAAACAAAGAGATCACATCAAGGGAAACTAAAATATATCCATGAGGAATATATATATTAGTTACTTTTTCTTTTAAAGCAAAACTATTGTCAATATGTGAAGCAGGATTTTTAAAAACAAGTCTAAGAGTTTTATCAATAACATTAGCTAGAAAATGTGTAGGACTATTAACAGTTGAAATAATTGGTCTTAAAGGTACATCTTTTTTGTGAATCTTAGGTAATCCATAAGCTCTGGGAAGAATAGTATTAGTTTGTGTTAATTTATACCTATCATATTTTAAATCTAAGCAATCACTATCATTTAAATCAGATAAAATATTGTATACATTTTTTTGCATTGATACAAGAGGATTCTTTTTTAACGTTTTATAAGTTTTAGTATCACTAAGAAGATTAGACATTTTTTCATTGTAATCATCATAATTAAGGCACACAGTCAAACTACCTTTATCAGCTCTAGTAAAAAACATAGATGGATTCTTAGAACAAAATTCTTTGGTTATTGTTATTTTTTGACAGAATTCCTTATCAAAACTATTAAATAGTAAATCATTATTGCAAACAGATTCTATATTTTTAATAAGTGTATCTCTAAGTAAACATTTTGTTTCAGTCTCTAACATATAAATACTACTTTCAAAGTTTTTTATAGTTGTAATAATATCTTTCTTATTAAGCTTACTGTTTTTGTTGAAGTTGTGACCCATCGAGACAACATCAATCACCTCAGAAGGCAGCTCAATGTTCGAGAGGTTCATTACCCATTTTTTGTTGCTATTATTATTAATCACACAGTTTTTGGAGAATTTGCTATTCATTAAATTATTAAATTTTTTATTCAGTGAATTCGTTAACTGTATGTAAATATTTGAACATTTAATCTCTATAGATTTCAAGAACATGTCAAGAAGGTTAACCTCAAAATGTAAAGTACGTAACAATAGAGCTATCGCATTAAGTCTTTTTTTCAAAAATTCTATGTGTACAAAAGTGTCATTAATTTCTAATTTAAGCAGTCTTGAACAATGAGATTCTTCAAAGTGATCGAACTTTTGCTGACAACAGTTACTCTTGAAATCAAATTCACGTCGAAAATTTCTCGAAATATGTACAGGAGTCACACTTGCCTTTTTACATTTTATTAAAAAGGATAATCTGGCATTAGCTTTCGCCAACTGACATCGAAAATTAGACCACTTCTTCAAAATATTGCAGCATTGATCTCCATACATTGCAAAAATAAAACCATAAAAACTCAACCTGGTTTGAGTCTGGCCATTCTTCCTTTGTAGGCCGTAATTAAGAGTATTATTATTTCTCTCCATATTTTTAGGAATTGGATTTGGGAAGCACAAACGTGGGAGAATAACCTTGGTCTTCAGAAAAAAAATTCTCAACTCATAATTAAAATTAAAAATAAACGGCAACGTTTCGTCCCTGGTGGGGACCTCTTCAAGCCTTTATTCAAACAAAAAACATATAAACATATAAAATTATTTTTAAGTTAGGTAAGGATAAGCTGGATAAATGGTGCGAGACCAATGTTGTATACGAGATTCCGTGCAATAATTGTAATGCTACTTATGTAGGCCAAACTAAGAGAAATTTGAAAAAGAGAATAGATGAGCACAAAAAAAAACTTCTTTAGACAAAATATTACCAATTCCTACTCATATTAATGATTTTTCACATAGTTTTGACTTTGCTAATGTTAAAATTTTAGATAAAGAACCAAATAATTTCAAAAGATTAATATCAGAAAGTATATTTATTAATATTAATAAGAACAATATTAATAAAAAAGAAGACTTCAACACGATTAGTAAACAATATAATAAATTAAATAAATATTTAAATAAACCAATTTCTGTCACTGTATAACTTTCCCTCCTTTTTCAAATTTGCTCTGTGTTATGTATAGGCCGTCTATATATGTGTGTATGGGCCGTCTATATATGTGTGTATAGGCCTTCTATGTATGTGTGTATAGGTGAGCTCCGCCGCGCAGACTCCGTACATACTTGTGCTTCTTATGTGACTTCTATAGACTGACAATACTTATAACGAGAGAGACACGTTTGTCTCATGCGATATTTAATTGATATTTTTTACTTATTATGCTATGACCAGTATTTTTCGAATGGTATGTAACAACCAAGTTTATGATGTCTATATTTTGTAAAAATAATTTTATATGTTTATATGTTTTTTGTTTGAATAAAGGCTTGAAGAGGTCCCCACCAGGGACGAAACGTTGCCGTTTATTTTTAATTTTAATTATGAGTTGAGAATTTTTTTTCTGAAGACCAGGGTTATTCTCCCACGTTTGTGCTTCCCAAATCAAATTCCTTTAGTATAATGAGATATTATTGTTATATTATTTTTATTCCCATAATATTAATTACTACAATAATAATATTAATTTGTAATTCTTGATTTTCAATATGAATGATTATAGAAATAAATTTAATTAGATTTATTAGATTATTAGTTTTTGATAAATTAATAAAGAATGAAATTTTAATAAGTTATTTCTTAATTCAATCTTTTAATTCTTATATTTTTTTATTGTCTATAATTTTGATTAATTATTATGTTTTTAATAATTATATTTTAATATTAATAAATTTAATTATATTTATAAAATTAGGTTTACCTCCTTTTTATCTTTGATATTTAAAATTTATAATAAATTTAAGATGAATAAATTTATTTTATATATCTACTATTTATATATATATATTTAATTTATAAGCCTTAAAATGATATCTCAATTATTAAATAATTATTAAAAAATTCTGGGGGAATAAAATTATTTAAATTAATTACAAATCTTAGGATAATATCTCGATTATTAAATAATTATTAAAAAATTCTGGGGGAATAAAATTATTTAAATTAATTACAAATCTTAGGATAATACCTCAATTATTAAATAATTATTAAAAAATTCTGGGGGAATAAAATTATTTAAATTAATTACAAATCTTAGGATAATATCTCAATTATTAAATAATTATTAAAAAATTCTGGGGGAATAAAATTATTTAAATTAATTACAAATCTTAGGATAATATCTCAATTATTAAATAATTATTAAAAAATTCTGGGGGAATAAAATTATTTAAACTAATTACAAATCTTAGGATAATATGTCAATTATTAAATAATTATTAACAAATTCTGGGGGAATAAAATTATTTAAATTAATTACAAATCTTAGGATAATATCTCAATTATTAAATAATTATTAAAAAATTCTAGGGGAATAAAATTATTTAAATTATAATTTTCTTAAACAACTAATTTAAATCTCAACTTTGATATCTCTAATTTATTAATAAAAATCTCAACTTTTATATCTCTACTTTACCAATTAAAACATCAATATCAAATTGTATTTTACAGAAAATACACCTGATTCATAAATCTTTATCCCCCAATTCAGACCTCTGAACCAATCAATTTAAAATCTCAACTTTTATATCTCTACTTTACCAATTAAAACATCAATATCAAATTGTATTTTACAGAAAATACACCTGATTCATAAATCCTTATCCCCCAATTCAGACCTCTGAACCAATCATTTTAAAATCTCAACTTTTACATCTCTACTTTACCAATTAAAACATCAATATCAAATTGTATTTTACAGAAAATACACCTGATTCATAAATCCTTATCCCCCAATTCAGACCTCTGAACCAATCAATTTAAAATCTCAACTTTTATATCTCTACTTTACCAATTAAAACATCAATATCAAATTGTATTTTACAGAAAATACACCTGATTCATAAATCCTTATCCCCCAATTCAGACCTCTGAACCAATCAATTTAAAATCTCAACTTTTATATCTCAATCAATTTAAAATCTCAACTTTTATATCTCAATCAATTTAAAATCTCAACTTTTATATCTCTACTTTACCAATTAAAACATCAATATCAAATTGTATTTTACAGAAATACACCTGATTCATAAATCTTTATCTCCCAATTCAGACCTCTGAACCAATCAATTTAAAATCTCAACTTTTATATCTCAATCAATTTAAAATCTCAACTTTTATATCTCTACTTTACAAATTAAAACATCAATATCAAATTGTATTTTACAGAAAATACACCTGATTCATAAATCTTTATCCCCCAATTCAGACCTCTGAACCAATCAATTTAAAATCTCAACTTTTATATCTCTACTTTACCAATTAAAACATCAATATCAAATTGTATTTTACAGAAAATACACCTGATTCATAAATCCTTATCCCCCAATTGAGACCTCTGAACCAATCAATTTAAAATCTCAACTTTTACATCTCTACTTTACCAATTAAAACATCAATATCAAATTGTATTTTACAGAAAATACACCTGATTCATAAATCCTTATCCCCCAATTCAGACCTCTGAACCAATCAATTTAAAATCTCAACTTTTATATCTCTACTTTACCAATTAAAACATCAATATCAAATGGAATTTTACAGAAAATAAACCTGATTCATAAATCCTTATCCCCCAATTCAGACCTCTGAACCAATCATTTTAAAATCTCAACTTTTACATCTCTACTTTACCAATTAAAACATCAATCTCAAATTGTATTTTACAGAAAATACACCTGATTCATAAATCCTTATCCCCCAATTCAGACCTCTGAACCAATCAATTTAAAATCTCAACTTTTATATCTCAATCAATTTAAAATCTCAACTTTTATATCTCAATCAATTTAAAATCTCAACTTTTATATCTCTACTTTACCAATTAAAACATCAATATCAAATTGTATTTTACAGAAAATACACCTGATTCATAAATCCTTATCCCTCAATTCAGACCTCTGAACCAATCAGTTTAAAATCTCTACTTTTACATCTCTACTTTACCCATTAAAACATCAATATCAAATTGTATTTTACAGAAAATACACCTGATTCATAAATCCTTATCCCCCAATTCAGACCTCTGAACCAATCAATTTAAAATCTCAACTTTTACATCTCTACTTTACCCATTAAAACATCAATATCAAATTGTATTTTACAGAAAATACACCTGATTCATAAATCCTTATCCCCCAATTCAGACCTCTGAACCAATCAATTTAAAATCTCAACTTTTATATCTCAATCAATTTAAAATCTCAACTTTTATATCTCTACTTTACCAATTTAAACATCAATATCAAATTGAATTTTACAGAAAATACACCTAATTCATAAATCTTTATCCCCCAATTCAGACCTCTGAACCAATCAATTTAAAATCTCAACTTTGATATCTCTACTTTACCAATTAAAACATCAATATCAAATTGTATTTTACAGAAAATACACCTGATTCATAAATCCTTATCCCCCAATTCAGACCTCTGAACCAATCAATTTAAAATCTCAACTTTTACATCTCTACTTTACCCATTAAAACATCAATATCAAATTGTATTTTACAGAAAATACACCTGATTCATAAATCCTTATCCCCCAATTCAGACCTCTGAACCAATCAATTTAAAATCTCAACTTTTATATCTCAATCAATTTAAAATCTCAACTTTTATATCTCTACTTTACCAATTTAAACATCAATATCAAATTGAATTTTACAGAAAATACACCTAATTCATAAATCTTTATCCCCCAATTCAGACCTCTGAACCAATCAATTTAAAATCTCAACTTTGATATCTCTACTTTACCAATTAAAACATCAATATCAAATTGTATTTTACAGAAAATACACCTGATTCATAAATCCTTATCCCCCAATTCAGACCTCTGAACCAATCAATTTAAAATCTCAACTTTTATATCTCTACTTTACCAATTAAAACATCAATATCAAATTGTATTTTACAGAAAATACACCTGATTCATAAATCCTTATCCCCCAATTCAGACCTCTGAACCAATCAATTTAAAATCTCAACTTTTAATATCTCAATCAATTTAAAATCTCAACTTTTATACCTCAATCAATTTAAAATCTCAACTTTTATATCCTCAATATCTGTGAATTTACTATATTAAATTAGATTTGGCTAAAATTTAAAATTGATATTGATGTTTTAATTGGTAAAGTAGAGATATAAAAGTTGAGATTTTAAATTGATTGGTTCAAAGGTCTGAATTGGGGGATAAGGATTTATGAATCAGGTGTATTTTCTGTAAAATTAATTTGATATTGATGTTTTAATTGGTAAAGTAGAGATATAAAAGTTGAGATTTTAAATTGATTGGTTCAAAGGTCTGAATTGGGGGATAAGGATTTATGAATCAGGTGTATTTTCTGTAAAATACAATTTAATATTGATGTTTTAATTGGTAAAGTAGAGATATAAAAGTTGAGATTTTAAATGGATTGGTTCAGATGTCTTAATTGGGGGATAAGGATTTATGAATCAGGTGTATTTTCTGTAAAATACAATTTGATATTGATGTTTTAATTGGTAAAGTAGAGATATAAAAGTTGAGATTTTAAATTGATTGGTTCAAAGGTCTGAATTGGGGGATACGGATTTATGAATCAGGTGTATTTTCTGTAAAATACAATTTTATATTGATGTTTTAATTGGTAAAGTAGAGATATAAAACTTGAGATTTTAAATTGATTGGTTCAGAGCTCTTAATTGGGGGATAAGGCTTTATGAATCAGGTGTATTTTCTGTCAAATTAATTTGATATTGATGTTTTAATTGGTAAAGTAGAGATATAAAAGTTGAGATTTTAAATTGATTGGTTCAAAGGTCTGAATTGGGGGATAAGGATTTATGAATCAGGTGTATTTTCTGTAAAATACAATTTGATATTGATGTTTTAATTGGTAAAGTAGAGATACAAAAGTTGAGATTTTAAATTGATTGGTTCAGAGGTCTGAATTGGGGGATAAGGATTTATGAATCTGGTGTATTTTCTGTAAAATACAATTTGATATTGATGTTCTAATTGGTAAAGTAGAGATATCAAAGTTGAGATTTTAAATTGATTGGTTCAGAGGTCTGAATTGGGGCATAAGAATTTATGAATCAGGTGTATTTTCTGTAAAATACAATTTGATATTGATATTTTAATTGGTAAAGTAGAGATATAAAAGTTGAGATTTTAAATTGATTGGTTCAAAGGTCTGAATTGGGGGATCAGGATTTATGAATCAGGTGTATTTTCCCTAAAATACAATTTTATATTGATGTTTTAATTGGTAAAGTAGAGATATAAAAGTTGAGATTTTAAATTGATTGGTTCAGAGGTCTGAATTGGGGGATAAGGATTTATGAATCAGGTGTATTTTCTGTACAATTAATTTGATATTGATGTTTTAATTGGTAAAGTAGAGATATAAAAGTTGAGTTTTTAAATTGATTGGTTCAAAGGTCTGAATTGGGGGATAAGGATTTATGAATCAGGTGTATTTTCTGTAAAATACAATTTGATATTGATGTTTTAATTGGTAAAGTAGAGATATAAAAGTTGAGATTTTTAAATTGATTGGTTCAGAGGTCTGAATTGGCGGATAAGGATTTATGAATCAGGTGTATTTTCTGTAAAATACAATTTGATATTGATGTTTTAATTGGTAAAGTAGAGATACAAAAGTTGAGATTTTAAATTGATTGCTTCAGAGGTCTGAATTGGGGATAAGGATTTATGAATCAGGTGTATTTTCTGTAAAATACAATTTGATATTGATGTTTTAATTGGTAAAGTAGAGATATAAAAGTTGAGATTTTAAATTGATTGGTTCAGAGATCTGAATTGGGGGATAAGGATTTATGAATCAGGTGTATTTTCTGTAAAATACAATTTGATATTTATGTTTTAATTGGTAAAGTAGAGATATAAAAGATGAGATTTTAAATTGATTGGTTCGGAGGTCTGAATTGGGGGATAAGGATTTATGAATGAGGTGTATTTTCTGTAAAATACAATTTTATATTGATGTTTTAATTGGTAAAGTAGAGATATAAAAGTTGAGATTTTAAATTGATTGGTTCAGAGGTCTTAATTGGGGGATAAGGATTTATGAATCAGGTGTATTTTCTGTAAAATACAATTTGATATTGATGTTTTAATTGGTAAAGTAGAGATATAAAAGTTGAGATTTTAAATTGATTGGTTCAAAGGTCTGAATTGGGGGATACGGATTTATGAATCAGGTGTATTTTCTGTAAAATACAATTTTATATTGATGTTTTAATTGGTAAAGTAGAGATATAAAACTTGAGATTTTAAATTGATTGGTTCAGAGCTCTTAATTGGGGGATAAGGCTTTATGAATCAGGTGTATTTTCTGTCAAATTAATTTGATATTGATGTTTTAATTGGTAAAGTAGAGATATAAAAGTTGAGATTTTAAATTGATTGGTTCAAAGGTCTGAATTGGGGGATAAGGATTTATGAATCAGGTGTATTTTCTGTAAAATACAATTTGATATTGATGTTTTAATTGGTAAAGTAGAGATACAAAAGTTGAGATTTTAAATTGATTGGTTCAGAGGTCTGAATTGGGGGATAAGGATTTATGAATCTGGTGTATTTTCTGTAAAATACAATTTGATATTGATGTTCTAATTGGTAAAGTAGAGATATCAAAGTTGAGATTTTAAATTGATTGGTTCAGAGGTCTGAATTGGGGCATAAGAATTTATGAATCAGGTGTATTTTCTGTAAAATACAATTTGATATTGATATTTTAATTGGTAAAGTAGAGATATAAAAGTTGAGATTTTAAATTGATTGGTTCAAAGGTCTGAATTGGGGGATCAGGATTTATGAATCAGGTGTATTTTCCCTAAAATACAATTTTATATTGATGTTTTAATTGGTAAAGTAGAGATATAAAAGTTGAGATTTTAAATTGATTGGTTCAGAGGTCTGAATTGGGGGATAAGGATTTATGAATCAGGTGTATTTTCTGTACAATTAATTTGATATTGATGTTTTAATTGGTAAAGTAGAGATATAAAAGTTGAGTTTTTAAATTGATTGGTTCAAAGGTCTGAATTGGGGGATAAGGATTTATGAATCAGGTGTATTTTCTGTAAAATACAATTTGATATTGATGTTTTAATTGGTAAAGTAGAGATATAAAAGTTGAGATTTTTAAATTGATTGGTTCAGAGGTCTGAATTGGCGGATAAGGATTTATGAATCAGGTGTATTTTCTGTAAAATACAATTTGATATTGATGTTTTAATTGGTAAAGTAGAGATACAAAAGTTGAGATTTTAAATTGATTGCTTCAGAGGTCTGAATTGGGGATAAGGATTTATGAATCAGGTGTATTTTCTGTAAAATACAATTTGATATTGATGTTTTAATTGGTAAAGTAGAGATATAAAAGTTGAGATTTTAAATTGATTGGTTCAGAGATCTGAATTGGGGGATAAGGATTTATGAATCAGGTGTATTTTCTGTAAAATACAATTTGATATTTATGTTTTAATTGGTAAAGTAGAGATATAAAAGATGAGATTTTAAATTGATTGGTTCGGAGGTCTGAATTGGGGGATAAGGATTTATGAATGAGGTGTATTTTCTGTAAAATACAATTTTATATTGATGTTTTAATTGGTAAAGTAGAGATATAAAAGTTGAGATTTTAAATTGATTGGTTCAGAGGTCTTAATTGGGGGATAAGGATTTATGAATCAGGTGTATTTTCTGTAAAATACAATTTGATATTGATGTTTTAATTGGTAAAGTAGAGATATAAAAGTTGAGATTTTAAATTGATTGGTTCAAAGGTCTGAATTGGGGGATACGGATTTATGAATCAGGTGTATTTTCTGTAAAATACAATTTTATATTGATGTTTTAATTGGTAAAGTAGAGATATAAAAGTTGAGATTTTAAATTGATTGGTTCAGAGCTCTTAATTGGGGGATAAGGATTTATGAATCAGGTGTATTTTCTGTAAAATTAATTTGATATTGATGTTTTAATTGGTAAAGTAGAGATATAAAAGTTGAGATTTTAAATTGATTGGTTCAAAGGTCTGAATTGGGGGATAAGGATTTATGAATCAGGTGTATTTTCTGTAAAATACAATTTTATATTGATGTTTTAATTGGTAAAGTAGAGATATAAAAGTTGAGATTTTAAATTGATTGGTTCAGAGGTCTGAATTGGGGGATAAGGATTTATGAATCAGGTGTATTTTCTGTAAAATTAATTTGATATTGATGTTTTAATTGGTAAAGTAGAGATATAAAGTTGAGATTTTAAATTGATTGGTTTAAAGGTCTGAATTGGGGGATAAGGATTTATGAATCAGGTGTATTTTCTGTAAAATACAATTTAATATTGATGTTTTAATTGGTAAAGTAGAGATATAAAAGTTGAGATTTTAAATTGATTGGTTCAGAGGTCTTAATTGGGGGATAAGGATTTATGAATCAGGTGTATTTTCTGTAAAATACAATTTGATATTGATGTTTTAATTGGTAAAGTAGAGATATAAAAGTTGAGATTTTAAATTGATTGGTTCAAAGGTCTGAATTGGGGAATACGGATTTATGAATCAGGTGTATTTTCTGTAAAATACAATTTTATATTGATGTTTTAATTGGTAAAGTAGAGATATAAAAGTTGAGATTTTAAATTGATTGGTTCAGAGCTCTTAATTGGGGGATAAGGATTTATGAATCAGGTGTATTTTCTGTAAAATTAATTTGATATTGATGTTGTAATTGGTAAAGTAGAGATATCAAAGTTGAGATTTTAAATTGATTGGTTCAGAGGTCTGAATTGGGGCATAAGAATTTATGAATCAGGTGTATTTTCTGTAAAATACAATTTGATATTGATGTTTTAATTGGTAAAGTAGAGATATAAAAGTTGAGATTTTAAATTGATTGGTTCAAAGGTCTGAATTGGGGGATAAGGATTTATGAATCAGGTGTATTTTCTGTAAAATACAATTTTATATTGATGTTTTAATCGGTAAAGTAGATATATAAAAGTTGAGATTTTAAATTGATTGGTTCAGAGGTCTGAATTGGGGGATTAGGATTTATGAATCAAGTGTATTGTCTGTAAAATACAAATTGATATTGATGTTTTAATTGGTAAAGTAGAGATATAAAAGTTGAGATTTTAAATTGATTGGTTCAAAGGTCTGAATTGGGGGATAAGGATTTATGAATCAGGTGTATTTTCTGTAAAATACAATTTGATATTGATGTTTTAATTGGTAAAGTAGAGATATAAAAGTTGAGATTTTAAATTGATTGGTTCAGAGGTCTGAATTGGGGGATAAGGATTTATGAATCAGGTGTATTTTCTGTAAAATACAATTTGATATTGATGTTGTAATTGGTAAAGTAGAGATATCAAAGTTGAGATTTTAAATTGATTGGTTCAGAGGTCTGAATTGGGGCATAAGAATTTATGAATCAGGTGTATTTTCTGTAAAATACAATTTGATATTGATGTTTTAATTGGTAAAGTAGAGATATAAAAGTTGAGATTTTAAATTGATTGGTTCAAAGGTCTGAATTGGGGGATAAGGATTTATGAATCAGGTGTATTTTCTGTAAAATACAATTTTATATTGATGTTTTAATTGGTAAAGTAGAGATATAAAAGTTGAGATTTTAAATTGATTGGTTCAGAGGTCTGAATTGGGGGATAACGATTTATGAATCAAGTGTATTTTCTGTAAAATACAATTTGATATTGATGTTTTAATTGGTAAAGTAGAGATATCAAAGTTGAGATTTTAAATTGATTGGTTCAGAGGTCTGAATTGGGGCATAAGAATTTATGAATCAGGTGTATTTTCTGTAAAATACAATTTGATATTGATGTTTTTATTGGTAAAGTAGAGATATAAAAGTTGAGATTTTAAATTGATTGGTTCAAAGGTCTGAATTGGGGGATCAGGATTTATGAATCAGGTGTATTTTCTGTAAAATACAATTTGATATTGATGTTTTAATTGGTAAAGTTGAAATATAAAAGTTGAGATTTTAAATTGATTGATTCAAAGGTCTGAATTGGGGGATAAGGATTTATGAATCAGGTGTATTTTCTGTAAAATAAAATTTGATATTGATGTTTTAATTGGTAAAGTAGAGATATAAAAGTTGAAATTTTAAATTGATTGAGATATAAAAGTTGAGATTTTAAATTGATTGAGATATAAAAGTTGAGATTTTAAATTGATTGGTTCAGAGGTCTGAATTGGGGGATAATGATTTATGAATCAAGTGTATTGTCTGTAAAATACAATTTGATATTGATGTTTTAATTGGTAAATAGAGATATAAAAGTTGAGATTTTAAATTGATTGGTTCAGCGGTCTGAATTGGGGGATAAGGATTTATGAATCAAGTGTATTTTCTGTAAAATACAATTTGATATTGATGTTTTAATTGGTAAAGTAAAGATATAAAAGTTGAGATTTTAAATTGATTGGTTCAGAGGTCTGAATTGGGGGATAAGGATTTATGAATCAAGTGTATTTTCTGTAAAATACAATTTGATATTGATGTTTTAATTGGTAAAGTAGAGATATAAAAGTTGAGATTTTAAATTGATTGGTTCAGAGCTCTTAATTGGGGGATAAGGATTTATGAATCAGGTGTATTTTCTGTAAAATTAATTTGATATTGATGTTTTAATTAGTAAAGTAGAGATATAAAAGTTGAGATTTTAAATTGATTGGTTTAAAGGTCTGAATTGGGGGATAAGGATTTATGAATCAGGTGTATTTTCTGTAAAATACGATTTGATATTGATGTTTTAATTGGTAAAGTAGAGATACAAAAGTTGAGATTTTAAATTGATTGGTTCAGAGGTCTGAATTGGGGGATAAGGATTTATGAATCAGGTGTATTTTCTGTAAAATACAATTTGATATTGATGTTTTAATTGGTAAAGTAGAGATATCAAAGTTGAGATTTTAAATTGATTGGTTCAGAGGTCTGAATTGGGAGATAAGGATTTATGAATCAAGTGTATTTTCTGTAAAATACAATTTGATATTGATGTTTTAATTGGTAAAGTAGAGATATAAAAGTTGAGATTTTAAATTGATTGGTTCAGAGGTCTGAATTGGGGGATAAGGATTTATGAATCAAGTGTATTTTCTGTAAAATACAATTTGATATTGATGTTTTAATTGGTAAAGTAGAGATATAAAAGTTGAGATTTTAAATTGATTGGTTCAGAGGTCTGAATTGGGGGATAAGGATTTATGAATCAAGTGTATTTTCTGTAAAATACAATTTGATATTGATGTTTTAATTGGTAAAGTAGAGATATCAAAGTTGAGATTTTAAATTGATTGGTTCAGAGGTCTGAATTGGGGCATAAGAATTTATGAATCAGGTGTATTTTCTGTAAAATACAATTTGATATTGATGTTTTAATTGGTAAAGTAGAGATATAAAAGTTGAGATTTTAAATTGATTGGTTCAAAGGTCTGAATTGGGGGATCAGGATTTATGAATCAGGTGTATTTTCTGTAAAATACAATTTGATATTGATGTTTTAATTGGTAAAGTTGAAATATAAAAGTTGAGATTTTAAATTGATTGATTCAAAGGTCTGAATTGGGGTATAAGGATTTATGAATCAGGTGTATTTTCTGTAAAATAAAATTTGATATTGATGTTTTAATTGGTAAAGTAGAGATATAAAAGTTGAGATTTTAAATTGATTGAGATATAAAAGTTGAGATTTTAAATTGATTGGTTCAGAGGTCTGAATTGGGGGATAATGATTTACGAATCAAGTGTATTTTCTGTAAAATACAATTTGATATTGATGTTTTAATTGGTAAATAGAGATATAAAAGTTGAGATTTTAAATTGATTGGTTCAGAGGTCTGAATTGGGGGATAAGGATTTATGAATGAGGCGTATTTTCTGTAAAATAAAATTTGATATTGATGTTTTAATTGGGAAAGTAGAGATATAAAAGTTGAGATTTTAAATTGATTGGTTCAGAGGTTTGAATTGGGGGATAAGGATTTATGAATCAAGTGTATTTTCTGTAAAATACAATTTGATATTGATGTTTTAATTGGTAAAGTAGAGATATAAAAGTTGAGATTTTAAATGGATTGAGATATAAAAGTTGAGATTTTAAATTGATTGGTTCAGAGGTCTAAATTGGGGATAAGGATTTATGAATCAGGTGTATTTTCTGTAGAATACTATTTGATATTGATGTTTTAATTGGTAAAGTAGAGATATAAATGTTGAGATTTAAAATTGATTGGTTCAGAGGTCTGAATTGGGGGATAAGGATTTATGAATCAAGTGTATTTTCTGTAAAATACAATTTGATATTGATGTTTTAATTGGTAAAGTAGAGATATAAAAGTTGAGATTTTAAATTGATTGGTTCAGAGGTCTGAATTGGGGGATAAGGATTTATGAATCAAGTGTATTTTCTGTAAAATACAATTTGATATTGATGTTTTAATTGGTAAAGTAGAAATATAAAAGTTGAGATTTTAAATTGATTGATTCAAAGGTCTGAATTGGGGGATAAGGATTTATGAATCAGGTGTATTTTCTGTAAAATAAAATTTGATATTGATGTTTTAATTGGTAAAGTAGAGATATAAAAGTTGAGATTTTAAATTGATTGGTTCAGAGGTCTGAATTGGGGGATAAGGATTTATGAATCAAGTGTATTTTCTGTAAAATACAATTTGATATTGATGTTTTAATTGGTAAAGTAGAGATATAAAAGTTGAGATTTTAAATTGATTGGTTCAGAGGTCTGAATTGGGGGATAAGGATTTATGAATCAAGTGTATTTTCTGTAAAATACAATTTGATATTGATGTTTTAATTGGTAAATAGAGATATAAAAGTTGAGATTTTAAATTGATTGGTTCAGAGGTCTGAAGTGGGGGATAAGGATTTATGAATCTGGGATATTTTCTGTAAAATACAATTTGATATTGATGTTTTAATTTGTAAAGTAGAAATATAAAAGTTGAGATTTTAAATTGATTGAGATATAAAAGTTGAGATTTTAAATTGATTGGTTCAGAGGTCTGAATTGGGGGATAAGGATTTATGAATCAAGTGTATTTTCTGTAAAATACAATTTGATATTGATGTTTTAATTGGTAAATAGAGATATAAAAGTTGAGATTTTAAATTGATTGGTTCAGAGGTCTGAAGTGGGGGATAAGGATTTATGAATCAGGGATATTTTCTGTAAAATAAAATTTGATATTGATGTTTTAATTGGTAAAGTAGAGATATAAAAGTTGAGATTTTTAAATTGATTGGTTCAGAGGTCTTAATTGGGGGATAAGGATTTATGAATCAGGTGTATTTTCTGTAAAATACAATTTGATATTGATGTTTTAATTGGTAAAGTAGAGATATAAAAGTTGAGATTTTTAAATTGATTGGTTCAGAAGTCTTAATTGGGGGATAAGGATTTATGAATCAGGTGTATTTTCTGTAAAATAAAATTTGATATTGATGTTTTAATTGGTAAAGTAGAGATATAAAAGTTGAGATTTTTAAATTGATTGGTTCAGAAGTCTTAATTGGAGATAAGGATTTATGAATCAGGTGTATTTTCTGTAAAATACAATTTGATATTGATGTTTTAATTGGTAAAGTAGAGATATAAAAGTTGAGATTTTAAATTGATTGGTTCAAAGGTCTGAATTGGGCGATAAGGATTTATGAATCAGGTGTATTTTCTGTAAAATACAATTTGATATTGATGTTTTAATTGGTAAAGTAGAGATATAAAAGTTGAGATTTTAAATTGATTGGTTCAAAGGTCTGAATTGGGGGATACGGATTTATGAATCAGGTGTATTTTCTGTAAAATACAATTTGATATTGATGTTTTAATTGGTAAAGTAGAGATATCAAAGTTGAGATTTTAAATTGATTGGTTCAGAGGTCTGAATTGGGAGATAAGGATTTATGAATCAAGTGTATTTTCTGTAAAATACAATTTGATATTGATGTTTTAATTGGTAAAGTAGAGATATAAAAGTTGAGATTTTAAATTGATTGGTTCAGAGGTCTGAATTGGGGGATAAGGATTTATGAATCAAGTGTATTTTCTGTAAAATACAATTTGATATTGATGTTTTAATTGGTAAAGTAGAGATATAAAAGTTGAGATTTTAAATTGATTGGTTCAGAGGTCTGAATTGGGGGATAAGGATTTATGAATCAAGTGTATTTTCTGTAAAATACAATTTGATATTGATGTTTTAATTGGTAAAGTAGAGATATCAAAGTTGAGATTTTAAATTGATTGGTTCAGAGGTCTGAATTGGGGCATAAGAATTTATGAATCAGGTGTATTTTCTGTAAAATACAATTTGATATTGATGTTTTAATTGGTAAAGTAGAGATATAAAAGTTGAGATTTTAAATTGATTGGTTCAAAGGTCTGAATTGGGGGATCAGGATTTATGAATCAGGTGTATTTTCTGTAAAATACAATTTGATATTGATGTTTTAATTGGTAAAGTTGAAATATAAAAGTTGAGATTTTAAATTGATTGATTCAAAGGTCTGAATTGGGGTATAAGGATTTATGAATCAGGTGTATTTTCTGTAAAATAAAATTTGATATTGATGTTTTAATTGGTAAAGTAGAGATATAAAAGTTGAGATTTTAAATTGATTGAGATATAAAAGTTGAGATTTTAAATTGATTGGTTCAGAGGTCTGAATTGGGGGATAATGATTTACGAATCAAGTGTATTTTCTGTAAAATACAATTTGATATTGATGTTTTAATTGGTAAATAGAGATATAAAAGTTGAGATTTTAAATTGATTGGTTCAGAGGTCTGAATTGGGGGATAAGGATTTATGAATGAGGCGTATTTTCTGTAAAATAAAATTTGATATTGATGTTTTAATTGGGAAAGTAGAGATATAAAAGTTGAGATTTTAAATTGATTGGTTCAGAGGTTTGAATTGGGGGATAAGGATTTATGAATCAAGTGTATTTTCTGTAAAATACAATTTGATATTGATGTTTTAATTGGTAAAGTAGAGATATAAAAGTTGAGATTTTAAATGGATTGAGATATAAAAGTTGAGATTTTAAATTGATTGGTTCAGAGGTCTAAATTGGGGATAAGGATTTATGAATCAGGTGTATTTTCTGTAGAATACTATTTGATATTGATGTTTTAATTGGTAAAGTAGAGATATAAATGTTGAGATTTAAAATTGATTGGTTCAGAGGTCTGAATTGGGGGATAAGGATTTATGAATCAAGTGTATTTTCTGTAAAATACAATTTGATATTGATGTTTTAATTGGTAAAGTAGAGATATAAAAGTTGAGATTTTAAATTGATTGGTTCAGAGGTCTGAATTGGGGGATAAGGATTTATGAATCAAGTGTATTTTCTGTAAAATACAATTTGATATTGATGTTTTAATTGGTAAAGTAGAAATATAAAAGTTGAGATTTTAAATTGATTGATTCAAAGGTCTGAATTGGGGGATAAGGATTTATGAATCAGGTGTATTTTCTGTAAAATAAAATTTGATATTGATGTTTTAATTGGTAAAGTAGAGATATAAAAGTTGAGATTTTAAATTGATTGGTTCAGAGGTCTGAATTGGGGGATAAGGATTTATGAATCAAGTGTATTTTCTGTAAAATACAATTTGATATTGATGTTTTAATTGGTAAAGTAGAGATATAAAAGTTGAGATTTTAAATTGATTGGTTCAGAGGTCTGAATTGGGGGATAAGGATTTATGAATCAAGTGTATTTTCTGTAAAATACAATTTGATATTGATGTTTTAATTGGTAAATAGAGATATAAAAGTTGAGATTTTAAATTGATTGGTTCAGAGGTCTGAAGTGGGGGATAAGGATTTATGAATCTGGGATATTTTCTGTAAAATACAATTTGATATTGATGTTTTAATTGGTAAAGTAGAAATATAAAAGTTGAGATTTTAAATTGATTGAGATATAAAAGTTGAGATTTTAAATTGATTGGTTCAGAGGTCTGAATTGGGGGATAAGGATTTATGAATCAAGTGTATTTTCTGTAAAATACAATTTGATATTGATGTTTTAATTGGTAAATAGAGATATAAAAGTTGAGATTTTAAATTGATTGGTTCAGAGGTCTGAAGTGGGGGATAAGGATTTATGAATCAGGGATATTTTCTGTAAAATAAAATTTGATATTGATGTTTTAATTGGTAAAGTAGAGATATAAAAGTTGAGATTTTTAAATTGATTGGTTCAGAGGTCTTAATTGGGGGATAAGGATTTATGAATCAGGTGTATTTTCTGTAAAATACAATTTGATATTGATGTTTTAATTGGTAAAGTAGAGATATAAAAGTTGAGATTTTTAAATTGATTGGTTCAGAAGTCTTAATTGGAGATAAGGATTTATGAATCAGGTGTATTTTCTGTAAAATACAATTTGATATTGATGTTTTAATTGGTAAAGTAGAGATATAAAAGTTGAGATTTTAAATTGATTGGTTCAAAGGTCTGAATTGGGCGATAAGGATTTATGAATCAGGTGTATTTTCTGTAAAATACAATTTGATATTGATGTTTTAATTGGTAAAGTAGAGATATAAAAGTTGAGATTTTAAATTGATTGGTTCAAAGGTCTGAATTGGGGGATACGGATTTATGAATCAGGTGTATTTTCTGTAAAATACAATTTTATATTGATGTTTTAATTGGTAAAGTAGAGATATAAAAGATGAGATTTTAAATTGATTGGTTCAGAGCTCTTAATTGGGGGATAAGGATTTATGAATCAGGTGTATTTTCTGTAAAATTAATTTGATATTGATGTTTTAATTGGTAAAGTAGAGATATAAAAGTTGAGATTTTAAATTGATTGGTTCAAAGGTCTGAATTGGGCGATAAGGATTTATGAATCAGGTGTATTTTCTGTAAAATACAATTTGATATTGATGTTCTAATTGGTAAAGTAGAGATATCAAAGTTGAGATTTTAAATTGATTGATTCAGAGGTCTGAATTGGGGCATAAGAATTTATGAATCAGGTGTATTTTCTGTAAAATACAATTTGATATTGATGTTTTAATTGGTAAAGTAGAGATATAAAAGTTGAGATTTTAAATTGATTGGTTCAAAGGTCTGAATTGGGGGATCAGGATTTATGAATCAGGTGTATTTTCCCTAAAATACAATTTTATATTGATGTTTTAATTGGTAAAGTAGAGATATAAAAGTTGAGATTTTAAATTGATTGGTTCAGAGGTCTGAATTGGGGGATAAGGATTTATGAATCAGGTGTATTTTCTGTACAATTAATTTGATATTGATGTTTTAATTGGTAAAGTAGAGATATAAAAGTTGAGTTTTTAAATTGATTGGTTCAAAGGTCTGAATTGGGGGATAAGGATTTATGAATCAGGTGTATTTTCTGTAAAATACAATTTGATATTGATGTTTTAATTGGTAAAGTAGAGATATAAAAGTTGAGATTTTTAAATTGATTGGTTCAGAGGTCTGAATTGGCGGATAAGGATTTATGAATCAGGTGTATTTTCTGTAAAATACAATTTGATATTGATGTTTTAATTGGTAAAGTAGAGATACAAAAGTTGAGATTTTAAATTGATTGCTTCAGAGGTCTGAATTGGGGATAAGGATTTATGAATCAGGTGTATTTTCTGTAAAATACAATTTGATATTGATGTTTTAATTGGTAAAGTAGAGATATAAAAGTTGAGATTTTAAATTGATTGGTTCAGAGATCTGAATTGGGGGATAAGGATTTATGAATCAGGTGTATTTTCTGTAAAATACAATTTGATATTTATGTTTTAATTGGTAAAGTAGAGATATAAAAGATGAGATTTTAAATTGATTGGTTCGGAGGTCTGAATTGGGGGATAAGGATTTATGAATGAGGTGTATTTTCTGTAAAATACAATTTTATATTGATGTTTTAATTGGTAAAGTAGAGATATAAAAGTTGAGATTTTAAATTGATTGGTTCAGAGGTCTTAATTGGGGGATAAGGATTTATGAATCAGGTGTATTTTCTGTAAAATACAATTTGATATTGATGTTTTAATTGGTAAAGTAGAGATATAAAAGTTGAGATTTTAAATTGATTGGTTCAAAGGTCTGAATTGGGGGATACGGATTTATGAATCAGGTGTATTTTCTGTAAAATACAATTTTATATTGATGTTTTAATTGGTAAAATAGAGATATAAAAGTTGAGATTTTAAATTGATTGGTTCAGAGCTCTTAATTGGGGGATAAGGATTTATGAATCAGGTGTATTTTCTGTAAAATTAATTTGATATTGATGTTTTAATTGGTAAAGTAGAGATATAAAAGTTGAGATTTTAAATTGATTGGTTCAAAGGTCTGAATTGGGGGATAAGGATTTATGAATCAGGTGTATTTTCTGTAAAATACAATTTTATATTGATGTTTTAATTGGTAAAGTAGAGATATAAAAGTTGAGATTTTAAATTGATTGGTTCAAAGGTCTGAATTGGGGAATACGGATTTATGAATCAGGTGTATTTTCTGTAAAATACAATTTTATATTGATGTTTTAATTGGTAAAGTAGAGATATAAAAGTTGAGATTTTAAATTGATTGGTTCAGAGCTCTTAATTGGGGGATAAGGATTTATGAATCAGGTGTATTTTCTGTAAAATTAATTTGATATTGATGTTGTAATTGGTAAAGTAGAGATATCAAAGTTGAGATTTTAAATTGATTGGTTCAGAGGTCTGAATTGGGGCATAAGAATTTATGAATCAGGTGTATTTTCTGTAAAATACAATTTGATATTGATGTTTTAATTGGTAAAGTAGAGATATAAAAGTTGAGATTTTAAATTGATTGGTTCAAAGGTCTGAATTGGGGGATAAGGATTTATGAATCAGGTGTATTTTCTGTAAAATACAATTTTATATTGATGTTTTAATTGGTAAAGTAGAGATATAAAAGTTGAGATTTTAAATTGATTGGTTCAGAGGTCTGAATTGGGGGATTAGGATTTATGAATCAAGTGTATTGTCTGTAAAATACAAATTGATATTGATGTTTTAATTGGTAAAGTAGAGATATAAAAGTTGAGATTTTAAATTGATTGGTTCAAAGGTCTGAATTGGGGGATAAGGATTTATGAATCAGGTGTATTTTCTGTAAAATACAATTTGATATTGATGTTTTAATTGGTAAAGTAGAGATATAAAAGTTGAGATTTTAAATTGATTGGTTCAGAGGTCTGAATTGGGGGATAAGGATTTATGAATCAGGTGTATTTTCTGTAAAATACAATTTGATATTGATGTTGTAATTGGTAAAGTAGAGATATCAAAGTTGAGATTTTAAATTGATTGGTTCAGAGGTCTGAATTGGGGCATAAGAATTTATGAATCAGGTGTATTTTCTGTAAAATACAATTTGATATTGATGTTTTAATTGGTAAAGTAGAGATATAAAAGTTGAGATTTTAAATTGATTGGTTCAAAGGTCTGAATTGGGGGATAAGGATTTATGAATCAGGTGTATTTTCTGTAAAATACAATTTTATATTGATGTTTTAATTGGTAAAGTAGAGATATAAAAGTTGAGATTTTAAATTGATTGGTTCAGAGGTCTGAATTGGGGGATAACGATTTATGAATCAAGTGTATTTTCTGTAAAATACAATTTGATATTGATGTTTTAATTGGTAAAGTAGAGATATCAAAGTTGAGATTTTAAATTGATTGGTTCAGAGGTCTGAATTGGGGCATAAGAATTTATGAATCAGGTGTATTTTCTGTAAAATACAATTTAATATTGATGTTTTTATTGGTAAAGTAGAGATATAAAAGTTGAGATTTTAAATTGATTGGTTCAAAGGTCTGAATTGGGGGATCAGGATTTATGAATCAGGTGTATTTTCTGTAAAATACAATTTGATATTGATGTTTTAATTGGTAAAGTTGAAATATAAAAGTTGAGATTTTAAATTGATTGATTCAAAGGTCTGAATTGGGGGATAAGGATTTATGAATCAGGTGTATTTTCTGTAAAATAAAATTTGATATTGATGTTTTAATTGGTAAAGTAGAGATATAAAAGTTGAGATTTTAAATTGATTGAGATATAAAAGTTGAGATTTTAAATTGATTGAGATATAAAAGTTGAGATTTTAAATTGATTGGTTCAGAGGTCTGAATTGGGGGATAATGATTTATGAATCAAGTGTATTGTCTGTAAAATACAATTTGATATTGATGTTTTAATTGGTAAATAGAGATATAAAAGTTGAGATTTTAAATTGATTGGTTCAGCGGTCTGAATTGGGGGATAAGGATTTATGAATCAAGTGTATTTTCTGTAAAATACAATTTGATATTGATGTTTTAATTGGTAAAGTAGAGATATAAAAGTTGAGATTTTAAATTGATTGGTTCAGAGGTCTGAATTGGGGGATAAGGATTTATGAATCAAGTGTATTTTCTGTAAAATACAATTTGATATTGATGTTTTAATTGGTAAAGTAGAGATACAAAAGTTAAGATTTTAAATTGATTGGTTCAGAGGTCTGAATTGGGGGATAAGGATTTATGAATCAGGTGTATTTTCTGTAAAATACAATTTGATATTGATGTTTTAATTGGTAAAGTAGAGATATCAAAGTTGAGATTTTAAATTGATTGGTTCAGAGGTCTGAATTGGGGGATAAGGATTTATGAATCAAGTGTATTTTCTGTAAAATACAATTTGATATTGATGTTTTAATTGGTAAAGTAGAGATATAAAAGTTGAGATTTTAAATTGATTGGTTCAGAGGTCTGAATTGGGGGATAAGGATTTATGAATCAAGTGTATTTTCTGTAAAATACAATTTGATATTGATGTTTTAATTGGTAAAGTAGAGATATAAAAGTTGAGATTTTAAATTGATTGGTTCAGAGGTCTGAATTGGGGGATAAGGATTTATGAATCAAGTGTATTTTCTGTAAAATACAATTTGATATTGATGTTTTAATTGGTAAAGTAGAGATATCAAAGTTGAGATTTTAAATTGATTGGTTCAGAGGTCTGAATCGGGGCATAAGAATTTATGAATCAGGTGTATTTTCTGTAAAATACAATTTGATATTGATGTTTTAATTGGTAAAGTAGAGATATAAAAGTTGAGATTTTAAATTGATTGGTTCAAAGGTCTGAATTGGAGGATCAGGATTTATGAATCAGGTGTATTTTCTGTAAAATACAATTTGATATTGATGTTTTAATTGGTAAAGTTGAAATATAAAAGTTGAGATTTTAAATTGATTGATTCAAAGGTCTGAATTGGGGTATAAGGATTTATGAATCAGGTGTATTTTCTGTAAAATAAAATTTGATATTGATGTTTTAATTGGTAAAGTAGAGATATAAAAGTTGAGATTTTAAATTGATTGAGATATAAAAGTTGAGATTTTAAATTGATTGGTTCAGAGGTCTGAATTGGGGGATAATGATTTACGAATCAAGTGTATTTTCTGTAAAATACAATTTGATATTGATGTTTTAATTGGTAAATAGAGATATAAAAGTTGAGATTTTAAATTGATTGGTTCAGAGGTCTGAATTGGGGGATAAGGATTTATGAATCAGGCGTATTTTCTGTAAAATAAAATTTGATATTGATGTTTTAATTGGGAAAGTAGAGATATAAAAGTTGAGATTTTAAATTGATTGAGATATAAAAGTTGAGATTTTAAATTGATTGGTTCAGAGGTCTGAATTGGGGGATAAGGATTTATGAATCAAGTGTATTTTCTGTAAAATACAATTTGATATTGATGTTTTAATTGGTAAATAGAGATATAAAAGTTGAGATTTTAAATTGATTGGTTCAGAGGTCTGAAGTGGGGGATAAGGATTTATGAATCAGGGATATTTTCTGTAAAATACAATTTGATATTGATGTTTTAATTGGTAAAGTAGAGATATAAAAGTTGAGATTTTTAAATTGATTGGTTCAGAAGTCTTAATTGGGGGATAAGGATTTATGAATCAGGTGTATTTTCTGTAAAATAAAATTTGATATTGATGTTTTAATTGGTAAAGTAGAGATATAAAAGTTGAGATTTTTAAATTGATTGGTTCAGAAGTCTTAATTGGAGATAAGGATTTATGAATCAGGTGTATTTTCTGTAAAATACAATTTGATATTGATGTTTTAATTGGTAAAGTAGAGATATAAAAGTTGAGATTTTAAATTGATTGGTTCAAAGGTCTGAATTGGGCGATAAGGATTTATGAATCAGGTGTATTTTCTGTAAAATACAATTTGATATTGATGTTTTAATTGGTAAAGTGGAGATATAAAAGTTGAGATTTTTAAATTGATTGGTTCAGAGGTCTGAATTGGGGGATAAGGATTCATGTATCAGGTGTATTTTCTGTAAAATACAATTTGATATTGACGTTTTAATTGGTAAAGTAGAGATATAAAAGTTGAGATTTTAAATTTTTTGGTTCAGAGGTCTTAATTGGGGGATAAGGATTTATGAATCAGGTGTATTTTCTGTAAAATACAATTTGATATTGATGTTTTAATTGGTAAAGTAGAGATATAAAAGTTGAGATTTTTAAATTGATTGGTTCAGAAGTCTTAATTGGAGATAAGGATTTATGAATCAGGTGTATTTTCTGTAAAATACAATTTGATATTGATGTTTTAATTGGTAAAGTAGAGATATAAAAGTTGAGATTTTAAATTGATTGGTTCAAAGGTCTGAATTGGGCGATAAGGATTTATGAATCAGGTGTATTTTCTGTAAAATACAATTTGATATTGATGTTTTAATTGGTAAAGTGGAGATATAAAAGTTGAGATTTTTAAATTGATTGGTTCAGAGGTCTGAATTGGGGGATAAGGATTCATGTATCAGGTGTATTTTCTGTAAAATACAATTTGATATTGACGTTTTAATTGGTAAAGTAGAGATATAAAAGTTGAGATTTTAAATTGTTTGGTTCAGAGGTCTTAATTGGGGGATAAGGATTTATGAATCAGGTGTATTTTCTGTAAAATACAATTTGATATTGATGTTTTAATTGGTAAAGTAGAGATATAAAAGTTTAGATTTTTAAATTGATTGGTTCAGAGGTCTGAATTGGGGGATAAGGATTCATGTATCAGGTGTATTTTCTGTAAAATACAATTTGATATTGACGTTTTAATTGGTAAAGTAGAGATATAAAAGTTGAGATTTTAAATTGTTTGGTTCAGAGGTCTTAATTGGGGGATAAGGATTTATGAATCAGGTGTATTTTCTGTAAAATACAATTTGATATTGATGTTTTAATTGGTAAAGTAGAGATATAAAAGTTGAGATTTTAAATTGATTGGTTCAGAGGTCTGAATTGGGGGATAAGGATTTATGAATCAGGTGTATTTTCTGTAAAATTAATTTGATATTGATGTTTTAATTGGTAAAGTAGAGATATAAAAGTTGAGATTTTAAATTGATTGGTTCAAAGGTCTGAATTGGGGGATAAGGATTTATGAATCAGGTGTATTTTCTGTAAAATACAATTTAATATTGATGTTTTAATTGGTATAGTAGAGATATAAAAGTTGAGATTTTCAATTGATTGGTTCAGAGGTCTGAATTGGGGGATAAGGATTTATGAATCAGGTGTATTTTCTGTACAATTAATTTGATATTGATGTTTTAATTGGTAAAGTAGAGATATAAAAGTTGAGTTTTTAAATTGATTGGTTCAATGGTCTGAATTGGGGGATAAGGATTTATGAATCAGGTGTATTTTCTGTAAAATTAATTTGATATTGATGTTTTAATTGGTAAAGTAGAGATATAAAAGTTGAGATTTTAAATTGATTGGTTCAAAGGTCTGAATTGGGGGATAAGGATTTATGAATCAGGTGTATTTTCTGTAAAATACAATTTAATATTGATGTTTTAATTGGTAAAGTAGAGATATAAAAGTTGAGATTTTAAATGGATTGGTTCAGATGTCTTAATTGGGGGATAAGGATTTATGAATCAGGTGTATTTTCTGTAAAATACAATTTGATATTGATGTTTTAATTGGTAAAGTAGAGATATAAAAGTTGAGATTTTAAATTGATTGGTTCAAAGGTCTGAATTGGGGGATACGGATTTATGAATCAGGTGTATTTTCTGTAAAATACAATTTTATATTGATGTTTTAATTGGTAAAGTAGAGATATAAAAGTTGAGATTTTAAATTGATTGGTTCAGAGGTCTGAATTGGGGGATTAGGATTTATGAATCAAGTGTATTGTCTGTAAAATACAAATTGATATTGATGTTTTAATTGGTAAAGTAGAGATATAAAAGTTGAGATTTTAAATTGATTGGTTCAAAGGTCTGAATTGGGGGATAAGGATTTATGAATCAGGTGTATTTTCTGTAAAATACAATTTGATATTGATGTTTTAATTGGTAAAGTAGAGATATAAAAGTTGAGATTTTAAATTGATTGGTTCAGAGGTCTGAATTGGGGGATAAGGATTTATGAATCAGGTGTATTTTCTGTAAAATACAATTTGATATTGATGTTGTAATTGGTAAAGTAGAGATATCAAAGTTGAGATTTTAAATTGATTGGTTCAGAGGTCTGAATTGGGGCATAAGAATTTATGAATCAGGTGTATTTTCTGTAAAATACAATTTGATATTGATGTTTTAATTGGTAAAGTAGAGATATAAAAGTTGAGATTTTAAATTGATTGGTTCAAAGGTCTGAATTGGGGGATAAGGATTTATGAATCAGGTGTATTTTCTGTAAAATACAATTTTATATTGATGTTTTAATTGGTAAAGTAGAGATATAAAAGTTGAGATTTTAAATTGATTGGTTCAGAGGTCTGAATTGGGGGATAACGATTTATGAATCAAGTGTATTTTCTGTAAAATACAATTTGATATTGATGTTTTAATTGGTAAAGTAGAGATATCAAAGTTGAGATTTTAAATTGATTGGTTCAGAGGTCTGAATTGGGGCATAAGAATTTATGAATCAGGTGTATTTTCTGTAAAATACAATTTAATATTGATGTTTTTATTGGTAAAGTAGAGATATAAAAGTTGAGATTTTAAATTGATTGGTTCAAAGGTCTGAATTGGGGGATCAGGATTTATGAATCAGGTGTATTTTCTGTAAAATACAATTTGATATTGATGTTTTAATTGGTAAAGTTGAAATATAAAAGTTGAGATTTTAAATTGATTGATTCAAAGGTCTGAATTGGGGGATAAGGATTTATGAATCAGGTGTATTTTCTGTAAAATAAAATTTGATATTGATGTTTTAATTGGTAAAGTAGAGATATAAAAGTTGAGATTTTAAATTGATTGAGATATAAAAGTTGAGATTTTAAATTGATTGAGATATAAAAGTTGAGATTTTAAATTGATTGGTTCAGAGGTCTGAATTGGGGGATAATGATTTATGAATCAAGTGTATTGTCTGTAAAATACAATTTGATATTGATGTTTTAATTGGTAAATAGAGATATAAAAGTTGAGATTTTAAATTGATTGGTTCAGCGGTCTGAATTGGGGGATAAGGATTTATGAATCAAGTGTATTTTCTGTAAAATACAATTTGATATTGATGTTTTAATTGGTAAAGTAGAGATATAAAAGTTGAGATTTTAAATTGATTGGTTCAGAGGTCTGAATTGGGGGATAAGGATTTATGAATCAAGTGTATTTTCTGTAAAATACAATTTGATATTGATGTTTTAATTGGTAAAGTAGAGATACAAAAGTTAAGATTTTAAATTGATTGGTTCAGAGGTCTGAATTGGGGGATAAGGATTTATGAATCAGGTGTATTTTCTGTAAAATACAATTTGATATTGATGTTTTAATTGGTAAAGTAGAGATATCAAAGTTGAGATTTTAAATTGATTGGTTCAGAGGTCTGAATTGGGGGATAAGGATTTATGAATCAAGTGTATTTTCTGTAAAATACAATTTGATATTGATGTTTTAATTGGTAAAGTAGAGATATAAAAGTTGAGATTTTAAATTGATTGGTTCAGAGGTCTGAATTGGGGGATAAGGATTTATGAATCAAGTGTATTTTCTGTAAAATACAATTTGATATTGATGTTTTAATTGGTAAAGTAGAGATATAAAAGTTGAGATTTTAAATTGATTGGTTCAGAGGTCTGAATTGGGGGATAAGGATTTATGAATCAAGTGTATTTTCTGTAAAATACAATTTGATATTGATGTTTTAATTGGTAAAGTAGAGATATCAAAGTTGAGATTTTAAATTGATTGGTTCAGAGGTCTGAATCGGGGCATAAGAATTTATGAATCAGGTGTATTTTCTGTAAAATACAATTTGATATTGATGTTTTAATTGGTAAAGTAGAGATATAAAAGTTGAGATTTTAAATTGATTGGTTCAAAGGTCTGAATTGGAGGATCAGGATTTATGAATCAGGTGTATTTTCTGTAAAATACAATTTGATATTGATGTTTTAATTGGTAAAGTTGAAATATAAAAGTTGAGATTTTAAATTGATTGATTCAAAGGTCTGAATTGGGGTATAAGGATTTATGAATCAGGTGTATTTTCTGTAAAATAAAATTTGATATTGATGTTTTAATTGGTAAAGTAGAGATATAAAAGTTGAGATTTTAAATTGATTGAGATATAAAAGTTGAGATTTTAAATTGATTGGTTCAGAGGTCTGAATTGGGGGATAATGATTTACGAATCAAGTGTATTTTCTGTAAAATACAATTTGATATTGATGTTTTAATTGGTAAATAGAGATATAAAAGTTGAGATTTTAAATTGATTGGTTCAGAGGTCTGAATTGGGGGATAAGGATTTATGAATCAGGCGTATTTTCTGTAAAATAAAATTTGATATTGATGTTTTAATTGGGAAAGTAGAGATATAAAAGTTGAGATTTTAAATTGATTGAGATATAAAAGTTGAGATTTTAAATTGATTGGTTCAGAGGTCTGAATTGGGGGATAAGGATTTATGAATCAAGTGTATTTTCTGTAAAATACAATTTGATATTGATGTTTTAATTGGTAAATAGAGATATAAAAGTTGAGATTTTAAATTGATTGGTTCAGAGGTCTGAAGTGGGGGATAAGGATTTATGAATCAGGGATATTTTCTGTAAAATACAATTTGATATTGATGTTTTAATTGGTAAAGTAGAGATATAAAAGTTGAGATTTTTAAATTGATTGGTTCAGAAGTCTTAATTGGGGGATAAGGATTTAT
The DNA here is from genome assembly GCA_949152435.1 of Gastracanthus pulcherrimus. NCBI lineage: Eukaryota > Metazoa > Arthropoda > Insecta > Hymenoptera > Pteromalidae > Gastracanthus > Gastracanthus pulcherrimus. The sequence goes on along the minus strand of OX424575.1, from coordinate 111,111,683 downwards.
GAATCAGGTGTATTTTCTGTAAAATAAAATTTGATATTGATGTTTTAATTGGTAAAGTAGAGATATAAAAGTTGAGATTTTTAAATTGATTGGTTCAGAAGTCTTAATTGGAGATAAGGATTTATGAATCAGGTGTATTTTCTGTAAAATACAATTTGATATTGATGTTTTAATTGGTAAAGTAGAGATATAAAAGTTGAGATTTTAAATTGATTGGTTCAAAGGTCTGAATTGGGCGATAAGGATTTATGAATCAGGTGTATTTTCTGTAAAATACAATTTGATATTGATGTTTTAATTGGTAAAGTGGAGATATAAAAGTTGAGATTTTTAAATTGATTGGTTCAGAGGTCTGAATTGGGGGATAAGGATTCATGTATCAGGTGTATTTTCTGTAAAATACAATTTGATATTGACGTTTTAATTGGTAAAGTAGAGATATAAAAGTTGAGATTTTAAATTTTTTGGTTCAGAGGTCTTAATTGGGGGATAAGGATTTATGAATCAGGTGTATTTTCTGTAAAATACAATTTGATATTGATGTTTTAATTGGTAAAGTAGAGATATAAAAGTTGAGATTTTTAAATTGATTGGTTCAGAAGTCTTAATTGGAGATAAGGATTTATGAATCAGGTGTATTTTCTGTAAAATACAATTTGATATTGATGTTTTAATTGGTAAAGTAGAGATATAAAAGTTGAGATTTTAAATTGATTGGTTCAAAGGTCTGAATTGGGCGATAAGGATTTATGAATCAGGTGTATTTTCTGTAAAATACAATTTGATATTGATGTTTTAATTGGTAAAGTGGAGATATAAAAGTTGAGATTTTTAAATTGATTGGTTCAGAGGTCTGAATTGGGGGATAAGGATTCATGTATCAGGTGTATTTTCTGTAAAATACAATTTGATATTGACGTTTTAATTGGTAAAGTAGAGATATAAAAGTTGAGATTTTAAATTGTTTGGTTCAGAGGTCTTAATTGGGGGATAAGGATTTATGAATCAGGTGTATTTTCTGTAAAATACAATTTGATATTGATGTTTTAATTGGTAAAGTAGAGATATAAAAGTTTAGATTTTTAAATTGATTGGTTCAGAGGTCTGAATTGGGGGATAAGGATTCATGTATCAGGTGTATTTTCTGTAAAATACAATTTGATATTGACGTTTTAATTGGTAAAGTAGAGATATAAAAGTTGAGATTTTAAATTGTTTGGTTCAGAGGTCTTAATTGGGGGATAAGGATTTATGAATCAGGTGTATTTTCTGTAAAATACAATTTGATATTGATGTTTTAATTGGTAAAGTAGAGATATAAAAGTTGAGATTTTAAATTGATTGGTTCAGAGGTCTGAATTGGGGGATAAGGATTTATGAATCAGGTGTATTTTCTGTAAAATTAATTTGATATTGATGTTTTAATTGGTAAAGTAGAGATATAAAAGTTGAGATTTTAAATTGATTGGTTCAAAGGTCTGAATTGGGGGATAAGGATTTATGAATCAGGTGTATTTTCTGTAAAATACAATTTAATATTGATGTTTTAATTGGTATAGTAGAGATATAAAAGTTGAGATTTTCAATTGATTGGTTCAGAGGTCTGAATTGGGGGATAAGGATTTATGAATCAGGTGTATTTTCTGTACAATTAATTTGATATTGATGTTTTAATTGGTAAAGTAGAGATATAAAAGTTGAGTTTTTAAATTGATTGGTTCAATGGTCTGAATTGGGGGATAAGGATTTATGAATCAGGTGTATTTTCTGTAAAATTAATTTGATATTGATGTTTTAATTGGTAAAGTAGAGATATAAAAGTTGAGATTTTAAATTGATTGGTTCAAAGGTCTGAATTGGGGGATAAGGATTTATGAATCAGGTGTATTTTCTGTAAAATACAATTTAATATTGATGTTTTAATTGGTAAAGTAGAGATATAAAAGTTGAGATTTTAAATGGATTGGTTCAGATGTCTTAATTGGGGGATAAGGATTTATGAATCAGGTGTATTTTCTGTAAAATACAATTTGATATTGATGTTTTAATTGGTAAAGTAGAGATATAAAAGTTGAGATTTTAAATTGATTGGTTCAAAGGTCTGAATTGGGGGATACGGATTTATGAATCAGGTGTATTTTCTGTAAAATACAATTTTATATTGATGTTTTAATTGGTAAAGTAGAGATATAAAACTTGAGATTTTAAATTGATTGGTTCAGAGCTCTTAATTGGGGGATAAGGATTTATGAATCAGGTGTATTTTCTGTCAAATTAATTTGATATTGATGTTTTAATTGGTAAAGTAGAGATATAAAAGTTGAGATTTTAAATTGATTGGTTCAAAGGTCTGAATTGGGGGATAAGGATTTATGAATCAGGTGTATTTTCTGTAAAATACAATTTGATATTGATGTTTTAATTGGTAAAGTAGAGATACAAAAGTTGAGATTTTAAATTGATTGGTTCAGAGGTCTGAATTGGGGGATAAGGATTTATGAATCTGGTGTATTTTCTGTAAAATACAATTTGATATTGATGTTCTAATTGGTAAAGTAGAGATATCAAAGTTGAGATTTTAAATTGATTGGTTCAGAGGTCTGAATTGGGGCATAAGAATTTATGAATCAGGTGTATTTTCTGTAAAATACAATTTGATATTGATATTTTAATTGGTAAAGTAGAGATATAAAAGTTGAGATTTTAAATTGATTGGTTCAAAGGTCTGAATTGGGGGATCAGGATTTATGAATCAGGTGTATTTTCCCTAAAATACAATTTTATATTGATGTTTTAATTGGTAAAGTAGAGATATAAAAGTTGAGATTTTAAATTGATTGGTTCAGAGGTCTGAATTGGGGGATAAGGATTTATGAATCAGGTGTATTTTCTGTACAATTAATTTGATATTGATGTTTTAATTGGTAAAGTAGAGATATAAAAGTTGAGTTTTTAAATTGATTGGTTCAAAGGTCTGAATTGGGGGATAAGGATTTATGAATCAGGTGTATTTTCTGTAAAATACAATTTGATATTGATGTTTTAATTGGTAAAGTAGAGATATAAAAGTTGAGATTTTTAAATTGATTGGTTCAGAGGTCTGAATTGGCGGATAAGGATTTATGAATCAGGTGTATTTTCTGTAAAATACAATTTGATATTGATGTTTTAATTGGTAAAGTAGAGATACAAAAGTTGAGATTTTAAATTGATTGCTTCAGAGGTCTGAATTGGGGATAAGGATTTATGAATCAGGTGTATTTTCTGTAAAATACAATTTGATATTGATGTTTTAATTGGTAAAGTAGAGATATAAAAGTTGAGATTTTAAATTGATTGGTTCAGAGATCTGAATTGGGGGATAAGGATTTATGAATCAGGTGTATTTTCTGTAAAATACAATTTGATATTTATGTTTTAATTGGTAAAGTAGAGATATAAAAGATGAGATTTTAAATTGATTGGTTCGGAGGTCTGAATTGGGGGATAAGGATTTATGAATGAGGTGTATTTTCTGTAAAATACAATTTTATATTGATGTTTTAATTGGTAAAGTAGAGATATAAAAGTTGAGATTTTAAATTGATTGGTTCAGAGGTCTTAATTGGGGGATAAGGATTTATGAATCAGGTGTATTTTCTGTAAAATACAATTTGATATTGATGTTTTAATTGGTAAAGTAGAGATATAAAAGTTGAGATTTTAAATTGATTGGTTCAAAGGTCTGAATTGGGGGATACGGATTTATGAATCAGGTGTATTTTCTGTAAAATACAATTTTATATTGATGTTTTAATTGGTAAAGTAGAGATATAAAAGTTGAGATTTTAAATTGATTGGTTCAGAGCTCTTAATTGGGGGATAAGGATTTATGAATCAGGTGTATTTTCTGTAAAATTAATTTGATATTGATGTTTTAATTGGTAAAGTAGAGATATAAAAGTTGAGATTTTAAATTGATTGGTTCAAAGGTCTGAATTGGGGGATAAGGATTTATGAATCAGGTGTATTTTCTGTAAAATACAATTTTATATTGATGTTTTAATTGGTAAAGTAGAGATATAAAAGTTGAGATTTTAAATTGATTGGTTCAGAGGTCTGAATTGGGGGATAAGGATTTATGAATCAGGTGTATTTTCTGTAAAATTAATTTGATATTGATGTTTTAATTGGTAAAGTAGAGATATAAAGTTGAGATTTTAAATTGATTGGTTTAAAGGTCTGAATTGGGGGATAAGGATTTATGAATCAGGTGTATTTTCTGTAAAATACAATTTAATATTGATGTTTTAATTGGTAAAGTAGAGATATAAAAGTTGAGATTTTAAATTGATTGGTTCAGAGGTCTTAATTGGGGGATAAGGATTTATGAATCAGGTGTATTTTCTGTAAAATACAATTTGATATTGATGTTTTAATTGGTAAAGTAGAGATATAAAAGTTGAGATTTTAAATTGATTGGTTCAAAGGTCTGAATTGGGGAATACGGATTTATGAATCAGGTGTATTTTCTGTAAAATACAATTTTATATTGATGTTTTAATTGGTAAAGTAGAGATATAAAAGTTGAGATTTTAAATTGATTGGTTCAGAGCTCTTAATTGGGGGATAAGGATTTATGAATCAGGTGTATTTTCTGTAAAATTAATTTGATATTGATGTTGTAATTGGTAAAGTAGAGATATCAAAGTTGAGATTTTAAATTGATTGGTTCAGAGGTCTGAATTGGGGCATAAGAATTTATGAATCAGGTGTATTTTCTGTAAAATACAATTTGATATTGATGTTTTAATTGGTAAAGTAGAGATATAAAAGTTGAGATTTTAAATTGATTGGTTCAAAGGTCTGAATTGGGGGATAAGGATTTATGAATCAGGTGTATTTTCTGTAAAATACAATTTTATATTGATGTTTTAATCGGTAAAGTAGATATATAAAAGTTGAGATTTTAAATTGAATGGTTCAGAGGTCTGAATTGGGGGATTAGGATTTATGAATCAAGTGTATTGTCTGTAAAATACAAATTGATATTGATGTTTTAATTGGTAAAGTAGAGATATAAAAGTTGAGATTTTAAATTGATTGGTTCAAAGGTCTGAATTGGGGGATAAGGATTTATGAATCAGGTGTATTTTCTGTAAAATACAATTTGATATTGATGTTTTAATTGGTAAAGTAGAGATATAAAAGTTGAGATTTTAAATTGATTGGTTCAGAGGTCTGAATTGGGGGATAAGGATTTATGAATCAGGTGTATTTTCTGTAAAATACAATTTGATATTGATGTTGTAATTGGTAAAGTAGAGATATCAAAGTTGAGATTTTAAATTGATTGGTTCAGAGGTCTGAATTGGGGCATAAGAATTTATGAATCAGGTGTATTTTCTGTAAAATACAATTTGATATTGATGTTTTAATTGGTAAAGTAGAGATATAAAAGTTGAGATTTTAAATTGATTGGTTCAAAGGTCTGAATTGGGGGATAAGGATTTATGAATCAGGTGTATTTTCTGTAAAATACAATTTTATATTGATGTTTTAATTGGTAAAGTAGAGATATAAAAGTTGAGATTTTAAATTGATTGGTTCAGAGGTCTGAATTGGGGGATAACGATTTATGAATCAAGTGTATTTTCTGTAAAATACAATTTGATATTGATGTTTTAATTGGTAAAGTAGAGATATCAAAGTTGAGATTTTAAATTGATTGGTTCAGAGGTCTGAATTGGGGCATAAGAATTTATGAATCAGGTGTATTTTCTGTAAAATACAATTTGATATTGATGTTTTTATTGGTAAAGTAGAGATATAAAAGTTGAGATTTTAAATTGATTGGTTCAAAGGTCTGAATTGGGGGATCAGGATTTATGAATCAGGTGTATTTTCTGTAAAATACAATTTGATATTGATGTTTTAATTGGTAAAGTTGAAATATAAAAGTTGAGATTTTAAATTGATTGATTCAAAGGTCTGAATTGGGGGATAAGGATTTATGAATCAGGTGTATTTTCTGTAAAATAAAATTTGATATTGATGTTTTAATTGGTAAAGTAGAGATATAAAAGTTGAGATTTTAAATTGATTGAGATATAAAAGTTGAGATTTTAAATTGATTGAGATATAAAAGTTGAGATTTTAAATTGATTGGTTCAGACGTCTGAATTGGGGGATAATGATTTATGAATCAAGTGTATTGTCTGTAAAATACAATTTGATATTGATGTTTTAATTGGTAAATAGAGATATAAAAGTTGAGATTTTAAATTGATTGGTTCAGCGGTCTGAATTGGGGGATAAGGATTTATGAATCAAGTGTATTTTCTGTAAAATACAATTTGATATTGATGTTTTAATTGGTAAAGTAAAGATATAAAAGTTGAGATTTTAAATTGATTGGTTCAGAGGTCTGAATTGGGGGATAAGGATTTATGAATCAAGTGTATTTTCTGTAAAATACAATTTGATATTGATGTTTTAATTGGTAAAGTAGAGATATAAAAGTTGAGATTTTAAATTGATTGGTTCAGAGCTCTTAATTGGGGGATAAGGATTTATGAATCAGGTGTATTTTCTGTAAAATTAATTTGATATTGATGTTTTAATTAGTAAAGTAGAGATATAAAAGTTGAGATTTTAAATTGATTGGTTTAAAGGTCTGAATTGGGGGATAAGGATTTATGAATCAGGTGTATTTTCTGTAAAATACGATTTGATATTGATGTTTTAATTGGTAAAGTAGAGATACAAAAGTTGAGATTTTAAATTGATTGGTTCAGAGGTCTGAATTGGGGGATAAGGATTTATGAATCAGGTGTATTTTCTGTAAAATACAATTTGATATTGATGTTTTAATTGGTAAAGTAGAGATATCAAAGTTGAGATTTTAAATTGATTGGTTCAGAGGTCTGAATTGGGAGATAAGGATTTATGAATCAAGTGTATTTTCTGTAAAATACAATTTGATATTGATGTTTTAATTGGTAAAGTAGAGATATAAAAGTTGAGATTTTAAATTGATTGGTTCAGAGGTCTGAATTGGGGGATAAGGATTTATGAATCAAGTGTATTTTCTGTAAAATACAATTTGATATTGATGTTTTAATTGGTAAAGTAGAGATATAAAAGTTGAGATTTTAAATTGATTGGTTCAGAGGTCTGAATTGGGGGATAAGGATTTATGAATCAAGTGTATTTTCTGTAAAATACAATTTGATATTGATGTTTTAATTGGTAAAGTAGAGATATCAAAGTTGAGATTTTAAATTGATTGGTTCAGAGGTCTGAATTGGGGCATAAGAATTTATGAATCAGGTGTATTTTCTGTAAAATACAATTTGATATTGATGTTTTAATTGGTAAAGTAGAGATATAAAAGTTGAGATTTTAAATTGATTGGTTCAAAGGTCTGAATTGGGGGATCAGGATTTATGAATCAGGTGTATTTTCTGTAAAATACAATTTGATATTGATGTTTTAATTGGTAAAGTTGAAATATAAAAGTTGAGATTTTAAATTGATTGATTCAAAGGTCTGAATTGGGGTATAAGGATTTATAAATCAGGTGTATTTTCTGTAAAATAAAATTTGATATTGATGTTTTAATTGGTAAAGTAGAGATATAAAAGTTGAGATTTTAAATTGATTGAGATATAAAAGTTGAGATTTTAAATTGATTGGTTCAGAGGTCTGAATTGGGGGATAATGATTTACGAATCAAGTGTATTTTCTGTAAAATACAATTTGATATTGATGTTTTAATTGGTAAATAGAGATATAAAAGTTGAGATTTTAAATTGATTGGTTCAGAGGTCTGAATTGGGGGATAAGGATTTATGAATGAGGCGTATTTTCTGTAAAATAAAATTTGATATTGATGTTTTAATTGGGAAAGTAGAGATATAAAAGTTGAGATTTTAAATTGATTGGTTCAGAGGTTTGAATTGGGGGATAAGGATTTATGAATCAAGTGTATTTTCTGTAAAATACAATTTGATATTGATGTTTTAATTGGTAAAGTAGAGATATAAAAGTTGAGATTTTAAATGGATTGAGATATAAAAGTTGAGATTTTAAATTGATTGGTTCAGAGGTCTAAATTGGGGATAAGGATTTATGAATCAGGTGTATTTTCTGTAGAATACTATTTGATATTGATGTTTTAATTGGTAAAGTAGAGATATAAATGTTGAGATTTAAAATTGATTGGTTCAGAGGTCTGAATTGGGGGATAAGGATTTATGAATCAAGTGTATTTTCTGTAAAATACAATTTGATATTGATGTTTTAATTGGTAAAGTAGAGATATAAAAGTTGAGATTTTAAATTGATTGGTTCAGAGGTCTGAATTGGGGGATAAGGATTTATGAATCAAGTGTATTTTCTGTAAAATACAATTTGATATTGATGTTTTAATTGGTAAAGTAGAAATATAAAAGTTGAGATTTTAAATTGATTGATTCAAAGGTCTGAATTGGGGGATAAGGATTTATGAATCAGGTGTATTTTCTGTAAAATAAAATTTGATATTGATGTTTTAATTGGTAAAGTAGAGATATAAAAGTTGAGATTTTAAATTGATTGGTTCAGAGGTCTGAATTGGGGGATAAGGATTTATGAATCAAGTGTATTTTCTGTAAAATACAATTTGATATTGATGTTTTAATTGGTAAAGTAGAGATATAAAAGTTGAGATTTTAAATTGATTGGTTCAGAGGTCTGAATTGGGGGATAAGGATTTATGAATCAAGTGTATTTTCTGTAAAATACAATTTGATATTGATGTTTTAATTGGTAAATAGAGATATAAAAGTTGAGATTTTAAATTGATTGGTTCAGAGGTCTGAAGTGGGGGATAAGGATTTATGAATCTGGGATATTTTCTGTAAAATACAATTTGATATTGATGTTTTAATTTGTAAAGTAGAAATATAAAAGTTGAGATTTTAAATTGATTGAGATATAAAAGTTGAGATTTTAAATTGATTGGTTCAGAGGTCTGAATTGGGGGATAAGGATTTATGAATCAAGTGTATTTTCTGTAAAATACAATTTGATATTGATGTTTTAATTGGTAAATAGAGATATAAAAGTTGAGATTTTAAATTGATTGGTTCAGAGGTCTGAAGTGGGGGATAAGGATTTATGAATCAGGGATATTTTCTGTAAAATAAAATTTGATATTGATGTTTTAATTGGTAAAGTAGAGATATAAAAGTTGAGATTTTTAAATTGATTGGTTCAGAGGTCTTAATTGGGGGATAAGGATTTATGAATCAGGTGTATTTTCTGTAAAATACAATTTGATATTGATGTTTTAATTGGTAAAGTAGAGATATAAAAGTTGAGATTTTTAAATTGATTGGTTCAGAAGTCTTAATTGGGGGATAAGGATTTATGAATCAGGTGTATTTTCTGTAAAATAAAATTTGATATTGATGTTTTAATTGGTAAAGTAGAGATATAAAAGTTGAGATTTTTAAATTGATTGGTTCAGAAGTCTTAATTGGAGATAAGGATTTATGAATCAGGTGTATTTTCTGTAAAATACAATTTGATATTGATGTTTTAATTGGTAAAGTAGAGATATAAAAGTTGAGATTTTAAATTGATTGGTTCAAAGGTCTGAATTGGGCGATAAGGATTTATGAATCAGGTGTATTTTCTGTAAAATACAATTTGATATTGATGTTTTAATTGGTAAAGTAGAGATATAAAAGTTGAGATTTTAAATTGATTGGTTCAAAGGTCTGAATTGGGGGATACGGATTTATGAATCAGGTGTATTTTCTGTAAAATACAATTTGATATTGATGTTTTAATTGGTAAAGTAGAGATATCAAAGTTGAGATTTTAAATTGATTGGTTCAGAGGTCTGAATTGGGAGATAAGGATTTATGAATCAAGTGTATTTTCTGTAAAATACAATTTGATATTGATGTTTTAATTGGTAAAGTAGAGATATAAAAGTTGAGATTTTAAATTGATTGGTTCAGAGGTCTGAATTGGGGGATAAGGATTTATGAATCAAGTGTATTTTCTGTAAAATACAATTTGATATTGATGTTTTAATTGGTAAAGTAGAGATATAAAAGTTGAGATTTTAAATTGATTTGTTCAGAGGTCTGAATTGGGGGATAAGGATTTATGAATCAAGTGTATTTTCTGTAAAATACAATTTGATATTGATGCTTTAATTGGTAAAGTAGAGATATCAAAGTTGAGATTTTAAATTGATTGGTTCAGAGGTCTGAATTGGGGCATAAGAATTTATGAATCAGGTGTATTTTCTGTAAAATACAATTTGATATTGATGTTTTAATTGGTAAAGTAGAGATATAAAAGTTGAGATTTTAAATTGATTGGTTCAAAGGTCTGAATTGGGGGATCAGGATTTATGAATCAGGTGTATTTTCTGTAAAATACAATTTGATATTGATGTTTTAATTGGTAAAGTTGAAATATAAAAGTTGAGATTTTAAATTGATTGATTCAAAGGTCTGAATTGGGGTATAAGGATTTATGAATCAGGTGTATTTTCTGTAAAATAAAATTTGATATTGATGTTTTAATTGGTAAAGTAGAGATATAAAAGTTGAGATTTTAAATTGATTGAGATATAAAAGTTGAGATTTTAAATTGATTGGTTCAGAGGTCTGAATTGGGGGATAATGATTTACGAATCAAGTGTATTTTCTGTAAAATACAATTTGATATTGATGTTTTAATTGGTAAATAGAGATATAAAAGTTGAGATTTTAAATTGATTGGTTCAGAGGTCTGAATTGGGGGATAAGGATTTATGAATGAGGCGTATTTTCTGTAAAATAAAATTTGATATTGATGTTTTAATTGGGAAAGTAGAGATATAAAAGTTGAGATTTTAAATTGATTGGTTCAGAGGTTTGAATTGGGGGATAAGGATTTATGAATCAAGTGTATTTTCTGTAAAATACAATTTGATATTGATGTTTTAATTGGTAAAGTAGAGATATAAAAGTTGAGATTTTAAATGGATTGAGATATAAAAGTTGAGATTTTAAATTGATTGGTTCAGAGGTCTAAATTGGGGATAAGGATTTATGAATCAGGTGTATTTTCTGTAGAATACTATTTGATATTGATGTTTTAATTGGTAAAGTAGAGATATAAATGTTGAGATTTAAAATTGATTGGTTCAGAGGTCTGAATTGGGGGATAAGGATTTATGAATCAAGTGTATTTTCTGTAAAATACAATTTGATATTGATGTTTTAATTGGTAAAGTAGTGATATAAAAGTTGAGATTTTAAATTGATTGGTTCAGAGGTCTGAATTGGTGGATAAGGATTTATGAATCAAGTGTATTTTCTGTAAAATACAATTTGATATTGATGTTTTAATTGGTAAAGTAGAAATATAAAAGTTGAGATTTTAAATTGATTGATTCAAAGGTCTGAATTGGGGGATAAGGATTTATGAATCAGGTGTATTTTCTGTAAAATAAAATTTGATATTGATGTTTTAATTGGTAAAGTAGAGATATAAAAGTTGAGATTTTAAATTGATTGGTTCAGAGGTCTGAATTGGGGGATAAGGATTTATGAATCAAGTGTATTTTCTGTAAAATACAATTTGATATTGATGTTTTAATTGGTAAAGTAGAGATATAAAAGTTGAGATTTTAAATTGATTGGTTCAGAGGTCTGAATTGGGGGATAAGGATTTATGAATCAAGTGTATTTTCTGTAAAATACAATTTGATATTGATGTTTTAATTGGTAAATAGAGATATAAAAGTTGAGATTTTAAATTGATTGGTTCAGAGGTCTGAAGTGGGGGATAAGGATTTATGAATCTGGGATATTTTCTGTAAAATACAATTTGATATTGATGTTTTAATTGGTAAAGTAGAAATATAAAAGTTGAGATTTTAAATTGATTGAGATATAAAAGTTGAGATTTTAAATTGATTGGTTCAGAGGTCTGAATTGGGGGATAAGGATTTATGAATCAAGTGTATTTTCTGTAAAATACAATTTGATATTGATGTTTTAATTGGTAAATAGAGATATAAAAGTTGAGATTTTAAATTGATTGGTTCAGAGGTCTGAAGTGGGGGATAAGGATTTATGAATCAGGGATATTTTCTGTAAAATAAAATTTGATATTGATGTTTTAATTGGTAAAGTAGAGATATAAAAGTTGAGATTTTTAAATTGATTGGTTCAGAGGTCTTAATTGGGGGATAAGGATTTATGAATCAGGTGTATTTTCTGTAAAATACAATTTGATATTGATGTTTTAATTGGTAAAGTAGAGATATAAAAGTTGAGATTTTTAAATTGATTGGTTCAGAAGTCTTAATTGGGGGATAAGGATTTATGAATCAGGTGTATTTTCTGTAAAATAAAATTTGATATTGATGTTTTAATTGGTAAAGTAGAGATATAAAAGTTGAGATTTTTAAATTGATTGGTTCAGAAGTCTTAATTGGAGATAAGGATTTATGAATCAGGTGTATTTTCTGTAAAATACAATTTGATATTGATGTTTTAATTGGTAAAGTAGAGATATAAAAGTTGAGATTTTAAATTGATTGGTTCAAAGGTCTGAATTGGGCGATAAGGATTTATGAATCAGGTGTATTTTCTGTAAAATACAATTTGATATTGATGTTTTAATTGGTAAAGTAGAGATATAAAAGTTGAGATTTTAAATTGATTGGTTCAAAGGTCTGAATTGGGGGATACGGATTTATGAATCAGGTGTATTTTCTGTAAAATACAATTTTATATTGATGTTTTAATTGGTAAAGTAGAGATATAAAAGATGAGATTTTAAATTGATTGGTTCAGAGCTCTTAATTGGGGGATAAGGATTTATGAATCAGGTGTATTTTCTGTAAAATTAATTTGATATTGATGTTTTAATTGGTAAAGTAGAGATATAAAAGTTGAGATTTTAAATTGATTGGTTCAAAGGTCTGAATTGGGCGATAAGGATTTATGAATCAGGTGTATTTTCTGTAAAATACAATTTGATATTGATGTTCTAATTGGTAAAGTAGAGATATCAAAGTTGAGATTTTAAATTGATTGATTCAGAGGTCTGAATTGGGGCATAAGAATTTATGAATCAGGTGTATTTTCTGTAAAATACAATTTGATATTGATGTTTTAATTGGTAAAGTAGAGATATAAAAGTTGAGATTTTAAATTGATTGGTTCAAAGGTCTGAATTGGGGGATCAGGATTTATGAATCAGGTGTATTTTCCCTAAAATACAATTTTATATTGATGTTTTAATTGGTAAAGTAGAGATATAAAAGTTGAGATTTTAAATTGATTGGTTCAGAGGTCTGAATTGGGGGATTAGGATTTATGAATCAAGTGTATTGTCTGTAAAATACAAATTGATATTGATGTTTTAATTGGTAAAGTAGAGATATAAAAGTTGAGATTTTAAATTGATTGGTTCAAAGGTCTGAATTGGGGGATAAGGATTTATGAATCAGGTGTATTTTCTGTAAAATACAATTTGATATTGATGTTTTAATTGGTAAAGTAGAGATATAAAAGTTGAGATTTTAAATTGATTGGTTCAGAGGTCTGAATTGGGGGATAAGGATTTATGAATCAGGTGTATTTTCTGTAAAATACAATTTGATATTGATGTTGTAATTGGTAAAGTAGAGATATCAAAGTTGAGATTTTAAATTGATTGGTTCAGAGGTCTGAATTGGGGCATAAGAATTTATGAATCAGGTGTATTTTCTGTAAAATACAATTTGATATTGATGTTTTAATTGGTAAAGTAGAGATATAAAAGTTGAGATTTTAAATTGATTGGTTCAAAGGTCTGAATTGGGGGATAAGGATTTATGAATCAGGTGTATTTTCTGTAAAATACAATTTTATATTGATGTTTTAATTGGTAAAGTAGAGATATAAAAGTTGAGATTTTAAATTGATTGGTTCAGAGGTCTGAATTGGGGGATAACGATTTATGAATCAAGTGTATTTTCTGTAAAATACAATTTGATATTGATGTTTTAATTGGTAAAGTAGAGATATCAAAGTTGAGATTTTAAATTGATTGGTTCAGAGGTCTGAATTGGGGCATAAGAATTTATGAATCAGGTGTATTTTCTGTAAAATACAATTTAATATTGATGTTTTTATTGGTAAAGTAGAGATATAAAAGTTGAGATTTTAAATTGATTGATTCAAAGGTCTGAATTGGGGGATAAGGATTTATGAATCAGGTGTATTTTCTGTAAAATAAAATTTGATATTGATGTTTTAATTGGTAAAGTAGAGATATAAAAGTTGAGATTTTAAATTGATTGAGATATAAAAGTTGAGATTTTAAATTGATTGAGATATAAAAGTTGAGATTTTAAATTGATTGGTTCAGAGGTCTGAATTGGGGGATAATGATTTATGAATCAAGTGTATTGTCTGTAAAATACAATTTGATATTGATGTTTTAATTGGTAAATAGAGATATAAAAGTTGAGATTTTAAATTGATTGGTTCAGCGGTCTGAATTGGGGGATAAGGATTTATGAATCAAGTGTATTTTCTGTAAAATACAATTTGATATTGATGTTTTAATTGGTAAAGTAGAGATATAAAAGTTGAGATTTTAAATTGATTGGTTCAGAGGTCTGAATTGGGGGATAAGGATTTATGAATCAAGTGTATTTTCTGTAAAATACAATTTGATATTGATGTTTTAATTGGTAAAGTAGAGATACAAAAGTTAAGATTTTAAATTGATTGGTTCAGAGGTCTGAATTGGGGGATAAGGATTTATGAATCAGGTGTATTTTCTGTAAAATACAATTTGATATTGATGTTTTAATTGGTAAAGTAGAGATATCAAAGTTGAGATTTTAAATTGATTGGTTCAGAGGTCTGAATTGGGGGATAAGGATTTATGAATCAAGTGTATTTTCTGTAAAATACAATTTGATATTGATGTTTTAATTGGTAAAGTAGAGATATAAAAGTTGAGATTTTAAATTGATTGGTTCAGAGGTCTGAATTGGGGGATAAGGATTTATGAATCAAGTGTATTTTCTGTAAAATACAATTTGATATTGATGTTTTAATTGGTAAAGTAGAGATATAAAAGTTGAGATTTTAAATTGATTGGTTCAGAGGTCTGAATTGGGGGATAAGGATTTATGAATCAAGTGTATTTTCTGTAAAATACAATTTGATATTGATGTTTTAATTGGTAAAGTAGAGATATCAAAGTTGAGATTTTAAATTGATTGGTTCAGAGGTCTGAATCGGGGCATAAGAATTTATGAATCAGGTGTATTTTCTGTAAAATACAATTTGATATTGATGTTTTAATTGGTAAAGTAGAGATATAAAAGTTGAGATTTTAAATTGATTGGTTCAAAGGTCTGAATTGGAGGATCAGGATTTATGAATCAGGTGTATTTTCTGTAAAATACAATTTGATATTGATGTTTTAATTGGTAAAGTTGAAATATAAAAGTTGAGATTTTAAATTGATTGATTCAAAGGTCTGAATTGGGGTATAAGGATTTATGAATCAGGTGTATTTTCTGTAAAATAAAATTTGATATTGATGTTTTAATTGGTAAAGTAGAGATATAAAAGTTGAGATTTTAAATTGATTGAGATATAAAAGTTGAGATTTTAAATTGATTGGTTCAGAGGTCTGAATTGGGGGATAATGATTTACGAATCAAGTGTATTTTCTGTAAAATACAATTTGATATTGATGTTTTAATTGGTAAATAGAGATATAAAAGTTGAGATTTTAAATTGATTGGTTCAGAGGTCTGAATTGGGGGATAAGGATTTATGAATCAGGCGTATTTTCTGTAAAATAAAATTTGATATTGATGTTTTAATTGGGAAAGTAGAGATATAAAAGTTGAGATTTTAAATTGATTGAGATATAAAAGTTGAGATTTTAAATTGATTGGTTCAGAGGTCTGAATTGGGGGATAAGGATTTATGAATCAAGTGTATTTTCTGTAAAATACAATTTGATATTGATGTTTTAATTGGTAAATAGAGATATAAAAGTTGAGATTTTAAATTGATTGGTTCAGAGGTCTGAAGTGGGGGATAAGGATTTATGAATCAGGGATATTTTCTGTAAAATACAATTTGATATTGATGTTTTAATTGGTAAAGTAGAGATATAAAAGTTGAGATTTTTAAATTGATTGGTTCAGAAGTCTTAATTGGGGGATAAGGATTTATGAATCAGGTGTATTTTCTGTAAAATAAAATTTGATATTGATGTTTTAATTGGTAAAGTAGAGATATAAAAGTTGAGATTTTTAAATTGATTGGTTCAGAAGTCTTAATTGGAGATAAGGATTTATGAATCAGGTGTATTTTCTGTAAAATACAATTTGATATTGATGTTTTAATTGGTAAAGTAGAGATATAAAAGTTGAGATTTTAAATTGATTGGTTCAAAGGTCTGAATTGGGCGATAAGGATTTATGAATCAGGTGTATTTTCTGTAAAATACAATTTGATATTGATGTTTTAATTGGTAAAGTGGAGATATAAAAGTTGAGATTTTTAAATTGATTGGTTCAGAGGTCTGAATTGGGGGATAAGGATTCATGTATCAGGTGTATTTTCTGTAAAATACAATTTGATATTGACGTTTTAATTGGTAAAGTAGAGATATAAAAGTTGAGATTTTAAATTTTTTGGTTCAGAGGTCTTAATTGGGGGATAAGGATTTATGAATCAGGTGTATTTTCTGTAAAATACAATTTGATATTGATGTTTTAATTGGTAAAGTAGAGATATAAAAGTTGAGATTTTTAAATTGATTGGTTCAGAAGTCTTAATTGGAGATAAGGATTTATGAATCAGGTGTATTTTCTGTAAAATACAATTTGATATTGATGTTTTAATTGGTAAAGTAGAGATATAAAAGTTGAGATTTTAAATTGATTGGTTCAAAGGTCTGAATTGGGCGATAAGGATTTATGAATCAGGTGTATTTTCTGTAAAATACAATTTGATATTGATGTTTTAATTGGTAAAGTGGAGATATAAAAGTTGAGATTTTTAAATTGATTGGTTCAGAGGTCTGAATTGGGGGATAAGGATTCATGTATCAGGTGTATTTTCTGTAAAATACAATTTGATATTGACGTTTTAATTGGTAAAGTAGAGATATAAAAGTTGAGATTTTAAATTGTTTGGTTCAGAGGTCTTAATTGGGGGATAAGGATTTATGAATCAGGTGTATTTTCTGTAAAATACAATTTGATATTGATGTTTTAATTGGTAAAGTAGAGATATAAAAGTTTAGATTTTTAAATTGATTGGTTCAGAGGTCTGAATTGGGGGATAAGGATTCATGTATCAGGTGTATTTTCTGTAAAATACAATTTGATATTGACGTTTTAATTGGTAAAGTAGAGATATAAAAGTTGAGATTTTAAATTGTTTGGTTCAGAGGTCTTAATTGGGGGATAAGGATTTATGAATCAGGTGTATTTTCTGTAAAATACAATTTGATATTGATGTTTTAATTGGTAAAGTAGAGATATAAAAGTTGAGATTTTTAAATTGATTGGTTCAGAAGTCTTAAATGGAGATAAGGATTTATGAATCAGGTGTATTTTCTGTAAAATACAATTTGATATTGATGTTTTAATTGGTAAAGTGGAGATATAAAAGTTGAGATTTTTAAATTGATTGGTTCAGAGGTCTGAATTGGGGGATAAGGATTCATGTATCAGGTGTATTTTCTGTAAAATACAATTTGATATTGACGTTTTAATTGGTAAAGTAGAGATATAAAAGTTGAGATTTTAAATTGTTTGGTTCAGAGGTCTTAATTGGGGGATAAGGATTTATGAATCAGGTGTATTTTCTGTAAAATACAATTTGATATTGATGTTTTAATTGGTAAAGTAGAGATATAAAAGTTGATATTTTTAAATTGATTGGTTCAGAGGTCTGAATTGGGGGATAAGGATTTATGAATCAGGTGTATTTTCTATTCTTATATTTATATAATTTAATAAATGAAATGCCTGAATTAAAGGGTTATTTTGATAGAATAAATTATATAATATTATTATTATTTTCATTATAAATTTTATAAAAGGTATACTAAATTTAAGTTATTAGATTCATAATCTAAAGATAAATAAAATTTTTCTTTTAAAAAGTTTTAGTTTATAAAAATATTTTTATTACAAAAAAAAGATAAAGTAATCTTTAAATTTTAATTAAATTTTAATTTAGTTTATAAATTAATTTATAATTTCAAATTTATATACAATTATGTATAATATATATATATTTTTCTTTTAAATAATATTAAAATTAATGTATAAAATTTTATATTTAATAAATTATTATAAAGGAATATTAGTAATATAGGTAAATATTTGTGCCAGCATCAGCGGTTAAACAAAATATATAAATTAATTAGTTTTATTATTATTAAAATAAAATTTTAATATATTAATTTATTAAAATATAAGATAAAATAATATTTTATTTTAATTAATATAATAAGTATAAAATTAAATTAAAAAATTTATTTAATAAACTAGGATTAGATATCCTATTATATTTAAATGTAATAATTTAATAAATTAGTAAATTAATTTGAAACTTAAAAATTATGGCGGTATTTTAATCTATTTAGAGGAATTTGTTTAGTAATTGATATTCCACGATAGGATAAACTTTATATATTATACTTATGTATGTTTGTTATAAAAAGATATATAAAAAGAATCTTTAATAATTTATATTAAATTTTATTTCAGATCAATATGTAGTTTTAATAATAGAATATAATGAATTACAATAAATTTTATTTATAGCTTATTAATTTAAATATTAATAATAAATTGGATTTAATAGTAAATTTAATAAATTAATTAATTTGAATAAAGTTTAAAATATGTACAAATTGCCCGTCACTTCTATAAATAATAGAATAAGTCGTAACAAAGTAAGTGTACTGGAAAGTGTACTTAGTGTAGGTTTATATAAATTACGGAATATAGTTAAAATTGTAATATTTATTTTGCAAATAAAAGTTATTTAATTAAGTATAATTAATTGTTCTTAATTAAAAATATTTAAAATTATATTTATGAAATTTATTTATTAATTTTTAAAATATTAATATAAAGGTAAAATTTAGTTATAATAATAAAAATATATAAATTTGATATATTTAGTATTGTGAAAGAATATGCTCATAATTATAATAAAATATATATTAACTATATTTACCTTTTGTATCAGGGTTTATTAATTTATATAAATGTAAAATTTATATCTCGTAATAAATTGATTTAAATATTTATATTAATTAATGTATAATTATTATTAATAATAAATATTTAGAGGTGATATATTTACACAATTTATTATATCTAGTTACTTTATAAATAAATTTAATTAACTATTTAATTAAACTTAAGTTTTTACTAATAATTTAAGGGATAAACTTTAAATTAATATTAATATTTTAAATTATACTTAAATTTTTATAAAATTAGAAGTTTTTATTAATACATAATATTTAATAATAAATATATTATTTAAATAATTTATATTTAATTTAATATATTATAAAGCTTAAGTTTTAAATAATTTAAAATTTATAATTATGATAAAATTAGTAAATTTATTATTTAAAATATTAAATATATTGATAGATTTAATTAAGGAATTCGGCAAAAATTTTATTCACCTGTTTATTAAAAACATGGTTTATTGAAAATAATTTTAAATCAAATCTGCTCAATGATTTATTTAAATAGCTGCAGTATTTTAACTGTACAAAGGTAGCATAATCATTTGACTTTTTATTAAAGTCTGGAATGAATGATTTAATGAAATAAAATCTGTCTCAATTAAATTAAAATTAAAATTTTATTTTAAGTTAAAATTCTTAAATATAATTAAAAGACGAGAAGACCCTATAGAATTTCGTATTAAAATATTAATTATTATTAAATTATTTATAATTAATATATATGTATTTTATTGGGGTAGTATAAAAATTAAATAAATTTTTTTAATTAATAAACAAATATAAATGAATTAATAATCCATTACTAATGAAATTAAAATAAATTACCTTAGGGATAACAGCGTAATATTTTTTGAGAGTTCTTATTGATAAAAATTTTTGCGACCTCGATGTTGAATTAAAATAAATTGTTATTGTAGATAATAACATAATTAAGTCTGTTCGACTTTTAAAATTTTACATGATTTGAGTTTAGATCGGCGTGAGCCAGATCGGATTCTATCTTTAATAAATTTGGCGTTTTTGTACGAAAGGACTTAACATATATAATAATTATTAAAATTGAATAAAATTATTATTTTGGCAGATTAGTGCCTTAAATTTAGAATTTAATAATAAATATTTATATTTAAATAATACTGTTAATTAATTTAAATACTTTAATTGTTTCTTTAGATATAATACTTATCATTTTAATTAGTGTTGCATTTTTAACTTTATTAGAACGAAAAAAGTAGATAGGCTATAGGCATACTGGCTCACGCGGGTTCTGTATCACCCCCCTGCCCTCTCAAAGTGATCCAGAACCCGTTCGGATTCTAAATCACCCAGAATGATCCAGAATCCGAAATCGAGAGAGTGGGAGAGCTTCCCTTTCTCTCACGTGAACCAGAATGCCTATAGTGTTTTCTACTTTTTTTCTTTATTTTCTTTGCAAATGTTTACAGGAGTGATAGAATAATTTTATGAGTTTGACGGTGTGAAGTGCGCAGGCAGTCTTGTACTTTTAAAACATAATCATCTCTCATTAGCTTGAAACCAATCATGTCTACTGCATACTCCATCTTGGAATGAGTGTTGAGACGAAAGTGTGTTAGATAATATGCTGTTTAGACAAGCTTCTTGATATCCCCACTGATGGGATTGTACTGAACGATGCGATCGTGTAAGATCATGCAATAAGCTGAAGTGTTAGCTGGAAAGTCTTTTTTAGACTCAAACTCTAGACGTACATCGACAGGAGCGCTCTTTATAGATTCGTTTTGCCGTGAACAGTCAATAACTATGAGTGGTTCAAGGTTGATAAATTCAGACTTTGTCAGCAGTGGCTGTGGATCTCTTCCATAGTAGGTGATTTGAAAATTGGCATACATATCATAGAGAACAGCGAACTGATTCTTAGATATGTCGAGATTCATATTGTTATATGGATAATATTGAGAATTCAAGAAAAGTCTCACATTACTAATCTCACAATGGTCAAATCGACTGGCATTTTCAGTTTTCAAATTTTTTTTCTTGGTTTGTAGTCCGAGAATGACAAAACGAGGTTTTTCTAACTGATTTGAAGTTTTCACTGTCCAGACATGTTTATTCGTGCTCGGAAGTAGAGGATATTCAAATAACTCCCAAGATCGATAGCACATAGAGATAGGATTATCTTTGCCAATGAAATTCAGCAGCTGGATCTTTTGTTTATCAGATGCAATAACATATGGCATTAACGACTCTATCTTCGTTATTTTTACCTGGTAGTCTTCATATGTAGTTACACTATTTGCTACAGTACCTTCTTGAATTATTGCATTCAAGTCATTTCTTGATCTTGTGAGAATGAGTTCATGCTTCACATTAACTATAATTTTTTTATAGTATTCTGCAAAGCCCAAGATCATACTCAGAGGAATGGAAACGTCAAAGTTGCATCTACCAAAGTTTTGCTTTCTTCTCTAACGTCAAGCCAGCCTGCATTTTCTAACATGAGAGTCTGATTCGGATTGAATGATGTCCATCCTTTCATGAGACTGCTTAAACCAACATTTTTACTTTTATCTATCTCCACAGCATTAATTTCGTAACGAATTTCATCAAACAAATGGCAAATGCCATTGTTCACGAATTTAGTTTTATTTAGTGCTGTTCCATCTGGTTTTTGCAGTTTTCCACATACATGGATAGAACTGCGCGATGGTAAGAGACATAGATCTTGATGTTGGATAGAAATACGAATTTCATCACTATTATCAAAGCTTAGTGTTGAGTAAGGTTGATGTGCGTGAACCTCGTAATGAGCAATAGATTCATCGAATACGACACCTGATTGAATGCTTAGAATTTCGTCCATTTTTCTGGAAGCAGCAGAGAATTATACACGTGAATTTTCTCCACGAACTTTTAGACCTAGGCTTCTGAGGAACTGAATGCTCTTCCGTGTTAACGGTTTGAGTTTCTTCGGTCGACTGATGACCGATTGACATGTTGGTTGACTTATATGCACTCTAGAATTGTAAACGATGCCCATTATACAGATTTGATGTGGAGTCTAATAGTAATTTCTTCTCCACGGAAATTCACTAAATTTCCATCTTGATCTACGATTTGAATTTGAAGATGATCTATGCACTTGACACTGAGTGGTAGATATATGACATGAGATGGAACTTCCAAGATTTTATATCCTGGTGGAACTCTGGGAAAGAACTCATGGATTGTATGAACTTTTTTGTTATTGATGTAAGCACCTGCGGTAATATTGCACTCCACTCTGAGTGCGTTGATTTTCAATATTTTCACAGGTAAATCAGAACTGTGATGAGTTTTTTCCTTGAGAATGCGAGGAGTAAAGCCAAGAAGACGACCTATTGAATCGTGAGGAGTGAGATCTAACGAATGACTGCAATTAATTTCACTTCTGAGAGTATTGTTGTTAGCTCTCAAAGAAAATTCAATTCCTTTAGATTTCAAAGTTTCTTGTAAAAATTTATTAATAGCATTAATCTCGTAACTGCCAGTAGGGATAGTAATAATATTTCCATTCGCATGAAGTTTATTATTCGAATAGTCCACATTGGGAATCGAGTTGAATGTTAAAAGTTCAACTAAACCCAAAACAAAATTTTTATGCTGAGGTAGTTCAATTGAAGGAAAATATTGTGCCTCTAGAACAGAAGATTTTCCTGAAAGACTCAAAGTGAAACTGTCTTCCATGACTGATTGGAAGCGAATGATTCCCATTCGTTTGCAATCTTCTCTTTTATAGTCTTCCGGTTAAAAATTGAAGACAAAGATGACCACAAATGAATGAGTCAAAATTTTGATATCTTTTATAGTTATATTTTACTTCTTTCACGTTGAAATATAACATGAGCTCTATGGGAGGTTTCAGATCACCAAAACTGTCAAAGTAAATTACTTTGGAACCATGTTTTCGATAACACACCCAGTGAGTGCCTTTATGTTTCATGTCATCCAAGTTAACAATAGCAGATTCATTACTCCATGGACCATCGGAAGGCAGATTATTTCTCATAAAAACACCTCGGAAATGTGGAATTTGCAACATACGAGCATATTTTAGAAGATCATAGTCAGTCAGTGGACGATTTGGCAAAGTTAAATCGAAGTTTTTTTTTTTAGTAACTTGACCATGACCAACATGAGGTTTCATAAATAATCCCATTCCAGTTTTATATGGTTTAAGATAGAGACCTTCGCCTAAAGCAATAGCTTCCATTGCCTTATTATGTCTCTTACTTTCTTCATGGTTTTTCTGTGCAGCTTTAGCATCATTTACTGCTTTAGCTATTCCTGCAGCTCCCCCTACCAGAGCACCGGTTGCACTTAGTCCTGCGAACAGCGGAATGAGAAACGGAAGAACTCCACCAATTTTTGATGGAATTGGAAGAACACGTGGAATGATAACTTTCCTCTTACCACCAACTTTCTTAACAGCTTGACGTGCACCTTTCAAGGCGGATTGAATAACCTTGCGGGAACATTTACTTGTTGACATTGATTTTTTAGCAGCCGTCACTAACTTGCTAAATTTTAGACCCATTCCAGTTATTCCTTTTAATTTCATAGCATTTGTAACAGCAAAAGCATATGCTTTTTCACCAAGACTGGCATCCTTGGCTTTAACACGTTGCCAAGCTTTATCAGCGAGCTTCATGTCAGCTGCTTTACGATCTCCATTTTTATCAGAGTACACTATGTCATGTTCTTTGCATGCCTGATCAAGCGGATTAATTCCAGGATCACCTCTTTTCAATCGTTTGTTCAATTTAGTTCCGGGACCACAGTATTGATATCCAGGAAGATGCATTTCAATCGGCAAGTTATTGCCTAGATTTTATATCAAACTAGACTTTGACACGTGAACATGGATTTTAGCGAGCAGAACGTCAAACTCCCCTCACAAACTTTGATTTCGGAAAACAGAAGAGAAGGAGGCGTCATGGAGAATTACTACCTGATACTATACGAGCAGTATTCTGCGAGCCATCTAACTGTGGAAAAACAAATAGTCTATTGGCTCTAATTACACATCCCAATGGTCTTAGATTTGAAAATTTGTATGTATACTCTAAATCCTTGAATCAGCCAAAGTAGCAATATCTCGAAAAAGTTTTGGAACCGATAAAAGGTGTATCATATCTACCTTTTAGTGAGCATGAATCTGTAGTATCTCCAGATGAATCCCGACCAAATTCAATTATGATTTTTGATTATGTGGTGTGTGAGAAGCAGGACAACGTCAGAGCATTTTTCTGTATGGGAAGACATAAAAGTGTAGACAGCTTTTATCTATGTCAGTCGTACGCTCATATACCGAAACACCTCGTAAGGGACAATATTAATATGTTAGTAATTTATCGTCAAGACGATGTTCATCTAAAACATATCTATGAAGATCATGTCAATAATGATTTAACTTTCAATGAATTTCGAAATCATTGTTCTGAATGCTGGAAGAATGATAAGTATGGATTTGTTGTTATCGACAAAGATAGAGTGATGGATGATGGTAGATACAGAAAAGGATTTGACTGTTTTGCAATAAAAAAGAAGTTATGAATCCGAAACTTACAGTTCAATTGTAGACAGCATCTCGTTAGCATGTCAGACTTCAAGAAAGAAAAGAATATTCTCAGCGAGCTCTTGCGAGCACGTGAGGCTATTAAACAAAAATACTCTTTATTGAAAAAGGAGAGAGAAGATTTTGAAAAAGTTATTGGTGATACATTGAAACCAGTCATTACACCACTCGAGAAGCTCGTCGATTCGAAAGTCGAAAGCTTGCCACCTTCTAATCACATTTTGAATATAGACAGCAACAGGAAACCGAGGAAGAAATTGAGATTCGATCGATCAAGTTATATAGTAAATGATATAAATGAGTCGGGTTCCGCATATGATGATGATGATGATGCAGATTTTTCTTCGATGGATGGCACAATGATGAATTCAACATTCAAATCTGCGCTTGAAGGAAATGAATCAAGTGACTTTTTATCATTGTTAAATGAAAGCTGCAGCAAAATCGATAACATATACGGAGTACGGAACGTCAATGGAGTGTATATGATTTGCGATTCAGAAATTCAATTTCATGATAAAATGGTAAAAGTGAGAGATAAAAGTTATCCTAAAAGTGGGGGTCTAACGGAATTACTCTTCAAGAAACAACCAGATGACAATCTTATAAGTTCAACAGATCGAAAAAATTATCGCAGTATCCTGGAAGCATCAAATGCTCATCGGAAAAGATACAGCAAAGATGAGAGTATACGCACTTCGAAGAGTAGAAAATATATGAATATCATAGGACCCATGTTCCGCAGCGATCGTAAAAATAAATCCACCACCGGAAGAGGCCTCATACCTAAATATAAAATAGCAAAGAAAAATTCTTCTATAGATCTAGTCTACTGGGATGATCCAAACGAGCTTATCGAGCGACTTGCGATTATTAGTTGCGGAACGATCTGCTGGAAATAACAATCACGACAATGAAATACAATCGATCATTGAGGAACTACGTGAAGCTGGACATATATATTGAAATGCATCTTTTCTTATAAGATCAGTAGCATCATGAGTCTCGACGTGTTCGGAAGAAAACTTGAGGGCACGCAAGAAGCGAGTCGCGGTCCACCAGGCCTTGGTTATAATCTTACATTAGATGGTAATTTTGATTTACAAAATAAAAGGATATGTAACCTTGCTTATCCAAGTCAGCCTAATGATGCAGTCTCCTTGGAAGTGCTTCTGACAACTATAAGTAAAGAAGTTAGAAATCTAACTAACATAATGGCTGTAACGAAAGTTGACTTAGAGATTCTCATAAACACTGAATTAAATACAATCAATAAGGTTCTTTCCCATCTTAAAATTCGATTAGATAATCTTGAGACAAAATTGAAAGAATGCTTTGAAAAAAAAAAATTCTGACTCAATAAAAGTTTTTCTTAAACCTTAAACATATTATCAAAAAAAAATGGAGCGACAAAAAATAGCTGAAGAGTTGCACAAACCAGCTCGCCGCATCTACAAGCGAAGAAAATATGATATACGTGGTATAGATGAGACTTGGCAAGCTGATCTTGTAGAAATGATTCCATACGCCAACGAAAACAAAGGTTTTCGCTACTTACTTACTGTCATAGATACATTTTCAAAGTATGCATGGGCTATACCAATCAAGTCAAAGAGTGGTAATGATGTTACTCTAGCTATGGAGTCAATACTGAAACAAGAACGCGTACCGACAAATCTACAAACTGACCAAGGAAAAGAATTTTACAATTCAAACTTTCAGAAACTCATGAAGAAGTACAAGATAAACCTATACTCTTCGCATAGTAATCTTCATGCAAGCATTTTTTTTTTTTTTTTTTTTTTTAACGTCGCCATGTTTGTGCTCCCATGTGGTGCTAATCGACGACGGGGGTCTGCGATGTGTTTGTAAACAAAGCACATGTAATTTTTACAGAGGTGCTTGTATCAATCGGCAGAGACTAGGATTCGAACCCGGGTCACCGGCGTGGGAATCCGACACTCTACCGACTGAGCCGCCGCAGGCCCCTCATGCAAGCATATGTGAGCGTTTTAATAGAACGTTAAAAAATGAAATGTGGATAGAGTTCAGCAAACAAGGGAGCTATAAATGGTGGGA
Source organism: Gastracanthus pulcherrimus (assembly GCA_949152435.1). Classification (NCBI taxonomy): domain Eukaryota; kingdom Metazoa; phylum Arthropoda; class Insecta; order Hymenoptera; family Pteromalidae; genus Gastracanthus; species Gastracanthus pulcherrimus. The sequence continues at coordinate 111,084,718 of OX424575.1, read as the reverse complement.
TATCCTGCCTGAGTTGGTAAAAGCTTACAATTCAAAAAAACATCGGACAATAGGAATTGAGCCTAAAAATGTTACGCAGGCAAATGAAAGAGAGGTCAAAAAAAATCGAAATTTAAAGTAGGAGATAAGGTGCGGTAAGTAAGATAAAACATGTTTTTGAAAAAGTTTATACACCAAATTGGTCTACTGAAATTTTCACAATATCACGAGTTGTAAAAACCAATCCGGTAACTTATCATGTCAAAGATTATTATGATAAACCCATCTCTGGCGGCTTTTATGAAACGGAATTTCAGAAAACTATGTATCCAGAAATTTATCTAGTAGAAAAAGTTTTAAAGAAAAGTGGAAATCGTGCATATGTTAAATGGTTAGGCTTTAGTAATGAGCATAATAGTTGGATAGATAAAAAAAAAATTATTTGATTTAGCCAAGATTTAACCAAAAATATTAATGTAAACGCAATAATGTAGGTACTAGTAAATAAGAAAGCAATCATATTATATTATTGTATTTATTTATGTATTATTATGTACAAGTTTTAATCTGAATAAAATAAGTATTATAATCAAAGCAAGCTGCGTATTTCATTCAAACTTAAAGGAAGATCCACCCTGATATGTCAGAAATAAATTCATTTTATTTGCAGTATTGGAGAGTCTGTCAAAAAACTCTCGATCTCTTAGGATGGCTGATGAAATCTTCTCTGGTAAAAAGATTTGAAAACTTTCGTCGAGTTCGGCTACGACCTTCGTACCGAATCTCGTCTTCACCTCCTTAAGTGCTGTCACCATGTACTGATGATCTTTTTCCAAGTCTGTTACTTTCTTCCTCGGCAAGAAGTCGCGTTCAGCAATCTTATTAAGTGTAGATAGATCCATTCTGGAAAAAGTAAAAAAATAAGAACTTCTAATAGAGAAAAGATTTGTTAGAGCAAAAAAAAAAAAAAGAAAATTGGTGAGAATTAACTGTGAACTTACTTAGAAATTTAGTTGAGTCTTGGTTTCTTCCCGCAAGGATGATAATTCTCGAATTCTTCGATTGCTCGAATGTGCTCCTCGTTGTGATCTGTCTGTTGATATAGTTCATTCCCCACCACAATTTCTGTCCTTTCCATTGCCTCCTGTAATATATCCCTTCTGTCTCCTCCCTCAGAGCGTATCCCATCCATTGATGGATCCCAGTCATGCATAAACTCCTCTAACACATCATATTCAATTCTGATTTGTTCACCTTCATTGTCATAAAGTGTCATCCCCTCTCGCCTTTCACCATTTTCATTGGCTGCATCACCCCCACTTCGTATTTCCCCCTCTGTTTTATCTTCTGCAACATCCATCCCCACTCGCGTTGCCCCACTTTCATTGGATACTTCATACCCCCTCTCCATTTCCATCCCTACCACTATTTCTTGTTTTTCAGCATCCTCCTCTATTCGAAGTGCAGCTTGCGCCATCTGCTCATCCATGATTCGAAAATGACCCCAAGGTAAAGTGTCTGTACTCTGAGGCAATAAGAATCTCTTATCATCGTGAGAACTAAGAGCAATTTTATTCTGTCTTTCAGTATGCACTATGTGCAATTTTGAACGAAGGTTGCATTGATCACGTTTTACAATAATAAGATCCTGAAGACATCTTCTATAATCCTCGAAAGTTATTGTCTTCTGCACAACGCTGGATTTTATACCTGTGGCTTTTTTCACTGTCTCTCCTCCATCAACTAAAATACTGTACATTTTTCTTCGTAAACCTATAAATTCCATCATGATCTTACCACAGCATTCGTCTTTCATTAATCCTGGGACTTTTTTATTGACACGTGGAATGTTAGACTGATTATTCCCATCATAATCAGAAGTATCAAACATGTGAATGTCTTCTTTCATTATTTTATACATATCAATGTCCTCAACTTCATATATCAAACTATCAGTATCTGTATAAAGAAGTTTACATTTCTCTCCTACTCGCTGTTTCATATACGAGTAATGGAAATCATAAACTAATGTCTTGGACAAATCAAGGATACAAAGACCAACCTATATCGGTTTCTTGATTGTGATACTTGTTCTCTTTAGCTGAATAGCAACTAAATTTTCATCAAAGATTGCACAGCTGTGAAAATGTGGTTGAGCTATGCGTGCTTCTGCCCCATATCTGCCTGTGAATTTATTTGCTAATCGTACATCAACACGAGACCGCTCTCGCTCGATACACTTTCCATAGACAGCGTTAATTAATAATTTATAGAAGAATTTTTCAAACTCATTCTTCGCTTGCTTTCTCTTCTCAGTATTTAATTCGACATTTTTTTTAAACGAAGTCCATTATCCAGCGCCTGTTTGAGTGTTCGATAGTGAATCACATACTTTTTCTTATGGTTCAGAGTAGTGAGAAGTTTGTTCTGCTTTGAGCCAGGTGGTGCACGGTGCTCTGCGCAGAAAGGGAAGACTCGATGTTCATCATGTATTTCCTCAGGATACTCCAAGTCTACTTCAGCAATGTAACCTAAATCCATTTGAATTTTCTAATCGGTAAATGCTGTACCATCGCCCATACATGCTGTACCCACCCATACAGATTATTTATATCAAAATATAAGAGTGTCTTCGATTTCTGTTTCTCGTCGTATGAAGAACCCATGTATGGATTGTTTGCCTTAGCATATCGATTACAACACTGGCTTATTCCTCCCCGAATGCCTGCTTCAATAAACATTAGCATGTCAATATCTGTAAGAAGCTCTAATTCCACCTTTGTCATTTTAAGAGCTGCTGAAAATGTTAACCCTGGAGTCGTGTAAAAGTGAGCAGGACATAAATCATAAGCTTTAAGAGATGTCTCTCGAAAACTTTCGAAAACGTCAGCCAATAGTAGAACATCTGTTTTTAAGTAAAGATCTGAATACTCTCCCAATGTTTTTATATTGAACTTATCCCAGACTCGAACAGCATGCTTGTAGTCTTCTTCAGCAATATGGGAATCTGTTAGTTTATTATAAAACGCATTCTTTTCTGGCAATATTGTAGAAGATAGCTTATCAAATGTGTCTACAGAATCATATGGAATTATACCTTTCCGTCTAAGAAGACCTATCATTTCATCTGTGAATCCATCTGATCGAAACTCTTTCACCGCTATTGTCACGTTTTGTAGATAGGATACGAGTTTTTCCAATAATGATGGTAGATAACGCCAAGAATCTATGAATCTAAAACTGATGTCGCAGTCATCTATGTATTTCGTGAACGAAATATATTTCTCCTTATGATGAGGTATTAGACTAACTCGTCCTTTCATCAATGTAGAAGTAGCGATCTCTTTCAAAATGAAGTGAGTATCATAATTGAGGTTATGAAAAACAACGGGAATGAATCTTGAGTTCTTATAATTCAAATTACATGAATTGTGAGCTGCACCTCTGAAACTGAAGAGAAAAAAGAATCACCAAAAATTAATTTATATATAACTAAACTAATAACATACCGTCCTGTAAAATGACAATGGTCTCGCACTGCAAGTTCTTCATCACGGATTGATTTTCGACATATATGACAAACAGTTGACCTCTGGAAAGATAATTCTTCTAGAGCTGTGAGTTTCATTCGTTTAGGATTCTTGTAGAGATGATCTATCTTCTCACTTATTGATTTTAGTTCTCGAACAAACCATTCTGCAGGTGTCTCTTGATCTCCAAATTTTTGTCTGTAAGATTTATAGACAGATAATCTGTCATCAACGCTGCAGTTTGTGTAGTAACTTATGCTGTATGCTTCATGTAGTTGAAAAGCATTCTCATTCTCAGTAGGCTTCAATAAACATTCAAAATCAGCATAAATAACGAAAGGAACTTTTTCTCTCTTTTTGTAATCTTCGAATTTGAGAATGTTATTCTTTGAGTCTGGCAGATTGATTCGGCAATTATTCATATTTTTACTATGATTTTCATGAATTTCCAAACTTTTTTCATTATAGAAAACTTGTAAACACCTTTCACAGTGGTATGATTTTCTATTAGCTTTAGACAGTTGAGAACCCAGAAGACGAGACATGCTTTTGATCCAAACGTAATGGTATTTAGGCATACTTTCATCACCATCAGCAAAATTATTTTCTTCATGCTCATCAATGTAAAAATCTTGAATGATAAGGAGATTTACCTGTCTACCCTTCTTTTCTGGTTGATTTACATGTTGATCTTCCTCTTCTGGTAGATTTACATGTTGATCTTCCTCTTCTGCTTGATTTTCTTGTTCAGCCTTCTTTTCTGACGTAACGTGACAAGGCGATACTTCAAATGTTGAACCATACTTTCTGAGCATGTATACATTTACTGAAATATTATTCAATTTTTCGAATTTTGAAATATCTTTCAGTTTTACTGGGAACTGTATATCACTAAAGATCAACTCGTTCTCATGTACACGATATTGATTAACTCTGTTGGAATTATATTTGCTGGGATATAATGCTGAAAGAATAGCATATTTGAAACACTGATTGTCATTGTTATGAACATTAACACATGCTTTTTTGTTTTCTATAAACTTTGGGAGAGGAATATAAGAACTGCCCTTGAATGGAGAATATTTTTTCATATTTATACACAAACTTTTAATACTCTTCAATGTCCAGCCGGAATCCTTTTCCTGAAATTCTTCTAGTTGTGTAAGAATGGGCTCTTTGATATAGTCTTTAAACCATTCCTCTAAATTTGTTGACATGTATACTGTAGCACTTTCAACCGTGAAATATTTAATATCGGTCGTTTCCTTTCCATTTTTCTGCATAGAAAATTCCGAGATAAAATCAGAATTTATTTTCACAGCATTGTATTCTTCTAAGCATTCTTGTTTAACTTTGAAGAGCTTTTGTGCATCACTTAAGAAACTCAGAATGTCCATGTGTTTTATATTTACAACTACGCCAGTCTTGATTCGATTTTGGAATGCCGACTGCACATCTCGCCACTCTACACTAGCTTCTGTTTTCTCAGATTGTAGATTACCTCCTCGTTGAAGATGTTGTTCAAATTCAACTTGCACGCACGAAAGATGAGTCGTGCAAGTTTGACATTTCTGTTTCTCTCCTCTTGTAAGTTAGATTTTGCAATTTTTTCATTTAATTCTTTTATGGTTGAATTACACATGTCCAACCAATAATGAATATCGTTATTACTTAAATCATTTACACTTTGTAAAGTATCAGGAAGAAGCTGAACAAGGCGTTCAAAAAGATCGATGAATGCCATATTTGCTTTTTTCTCACTGTAATAGCACTAAAATAGCACTAGAATAGGACTTCACAAATGTGCACGATAGTCAAGACTAAAACTCGTTGACCGCGATAGATGAACTGTGCTTATCCAAGAAACTGCTTCCCATTTTGTATGCAATGTCGACGTAAGTAGAGGTAGAAAATTCAAATAACTGACCAAGGATAAAATGAAGAAGAGGGAGATTTTCTTAGGTAGGGATGAATTTTCTTTCATTTGAACCAACTAAAATAGTTCTTTTTGGGAAGAGGAAGGAGATTTTTTAAGGGAGGGATGAATTTTCTTTCGTTTGAACCAACCAAAAAGGGGCTTTTCATCCCTCCAATCAAGAATATACTTTCTTTTTTGAACGACCGATCCTAAAAGAGCCTGAGGCGGAGTTTCTTGTTATAAAATCAGGATGAGAGAATTTTTCTATTCATTCTCCGAGTTCACTTCGTACTGAACTATCAACTACAGAGCTGTAAGATGGCTAGAACACGTGACTACGACTTGATGTTCAGAAATGCCATATTGCAATTTCAAGAAGAGAATGTTTATATTTGTGACATTCAAGGATTCCAAAGAATAGCAGAGGATTCTTTCATTTTCAAAGAAGTAAGTTTTCTCAATTTAAAGAAAACTGCTTTACCGACGCATACTTCTTTAAACCTCCTATGACATTGGAAGAACTGACAGCAGAAGAAAAATGTATGACTCACTGGTTGGAGAAGTATCATCATGGAATTGCATGGGATGCTGGTGATATTCCTTATCATCGTCTTCAACGGATTTTCCAAATTTGCTCGCAAGTGATTGAGAAATTATACGTTAAGGGAGAACAGAAAGTGCAATGGCTAAGAAATCTCATACCAAATGTGTAAGTGATATATAATATGACTCTACTTTCATACTTTTTTCATACATTTCATACTTTTTCATACTATTTTTATACCTTTTTCATACTTTTTCATACTTTTTCATATTTTTATCATACTTTTTCATACTTTTTTCATACTTTTTCATACTTTTTCATACTTTTTCATACTTTTTCATACTTTTATCATACTTTTTCATACTTTTTTCATACTTTTTCATACTTTTTCATACTTTTTCATACTTTTTCATACTTTTTCATACTTTTTCATACTATTTCATACTTTTACTTTTCAATGCTCGTATTTCTTACGTTTTTGTTTTTATTTACAGATTAATTTCAAACGTTGAAGACTTTGGATGACCATCACTAGAAACGTTATCGAGCGATAAGCATTACGTATGTTTTAATCACATTCTCTGCATTAGAAGGAAACCTATATGCGTTGTACATAACGTTATCTCAATACGAGCATGGCTACTGGATTATTGAGATGCTAAATTTGGCCAAGATGAAGTAGATATCATTTATAAAAGGAATACATACTCATGTATATATTGGAAATAAATTTTTATTAAATATTCTGTAAAAAAAGAGAAGCTTGATGATTGAATAAAAAAAAATTAAAAGAAAAATCATTTTACGATATTATTGTTTCACAAATATAAAATTAAAATATAATAGATAAATCTATAGCAAACATAGGGTACATGTGGGTGTTACTGCGGATATTTTACATTAATTAGAATAAAGCATTGTTCATCATATAGACAATATCGGAAAAAGGAAAATGGAGGAAATGACAAAGGGAATAAACGAAAACAAGTTGAAAAAATATTTTTTCATTATATTCAAAAAAACACTTATTACATTAAAAATTAATATATAATAAAATAATTATTTTTTACATATATATATATATATTATTACATAATATCTATTCTATGAATGTCACATCTTCTACGATGCGAGGTTTTACTATTGATGGTCGCGGTGGTGGTGGTGGTGGAGGTGATGGTAGTGATGGTGGTGCTACTGTTGCTGCTATCTTCGTTTTATCCTGCACTCGGCTGTGCATTCGCAGCCAATCTCGTTTCGCTTGCTTACTTTGAACCGAAGCTTTGTCGTCCTTCACTTGATCTGAAAAAATAATAATGGCAAAAAAAATAGTTTTAAAATATTATATAATATAAATATTAAAATAAAATGAAATTTAAAATTTTTGTATTTCTTACCAATCTTTGTCGACCTGGAAGGTGACTTCATCGTATGCAAATGGGGTGGCGTGGAAGGCGTTTTCGGCCTCGGCTGGTTTTCAGCTTCATCTATAAATGAAAAGAAAAAAAAACAAATTATTAGATTATTATTTATTAAGGTAAAGTAGGTAGTACTTGGACACTTTTTGAAACGAAAATATGGAATCAGTGTTTGTAGAGCCGAAACTCAATATTTTTCCCAAATCTTTAATCTAATCGTTAATTGGGCATGTTTTACTATTATTAGTACAAGAAAAAATACGCTTACATACTTTTTTATACTAATAAAGTAAGTTTAAAAATTCAACTATACGTCACAGTAGTTGGACATCATATGTCAAGCTGGTCCCAGTACTTGGACATAGTTAGGACCCAGTAGTTGGACATATGAATTAAATGTGTCCAACTCCTGGGTTCAGAAAAAGTAGTGGACGTAAACTTGGACAATACATTCGGCATATTACAGTACTCGACATAACCTCAAAATGTTATATTTACATTTATAACAAATTTAAGACGTAAATTAACATAATTTTGGTTAAATTATATACCACACATCATAAACTATCCGAATGAATGCCAACGAATTCATATTTTTATCATCTTTATCAGTAATTACAATTTTTGTCACTGTCCAAGTACTGGTCACAATTTTCGTTTCGTCCAAGTACTGGGCACTTTACCTTATTTAAGTTTTACATAAAAAAAAATGAATAAAAAAATAGTTACCTTCAGCTTTCCTCTTTCGCTCGTTGTTGCTGTTGCCGCTGCTGCTGCTCGGCGATGAAATTTTTGGAATCCGACCAACATAGTGTATATTTTTTCCTTTCGCCGCCTTTAAGTTGCCCCTTGAGCTCGAGCTAGAGCTGGAACTAGAGCTCGAGCTGGAACTCGAGCTGGAACTCGAGCTGGATCTCGAGCTCGACCTTGATCTCGGCGAGCGAGCAACCGGTGCGCTCTCTTGAGGTATTATTCCCTCGTATAACTGTTGCATAGCAGCAACAGGGGGTAGTGGTGGTACTGAAAAATAAATAAACATTTAACATAATATTATTTTAATTATTATTAATAAAATTCTATAAAATGTTACTTACATGCATGTATCGCATCCATTGCCCACGACCCATGGTCAAGCATCATGAGCAATGTGGGCCCATTAGAAATAAGCCACCGGATACGATCCCGCATCATTTGCAAATTCGTCTTGCTATTTGAAACCATCTCGAATTTTTCTTTCAAATTTCAAGTTGATATATTTTTTAAAATTTGAAAGTTTACTGACTGACCCTAGTTTGCGCCCTAGAATTTATATCGTCAGAAGAGCTTACCCCTTCTTTCACTCATTCAAGAAATTCTGCGATTGGTTAAAAATTCTCCTCCCTTAATTAGAAAAACGCCTGCCTTGCAGAAATTTTCCCCCCAGAATTTTTTAAGAACCACCTCCCTGTCGGTCACATCCACGCCTACACATTTTTTTCGTGAAAGTTTCTACAATCTTGATGACGAGAAAGTGCATCTCTAGAAGCTGGCGTCAAAGTTGTTGGGAAAAGTGCGACCTGCGCGAAGTCCTTCAACGTGTACCAACCCTTGCTGTAATAAATCGTTTCTCGCCGAAAAACTGGCAGCGTATAGGCCTAAAAAAAGAAGCAAGTGTGCGCGCAGTAAGCCTTTCTCTAAGGGTCGTGTATTGTTGGAGCCAATTTACTACTACCCGCGCAAGGACCTTCAACATGCGCTATGCCTTACTGTAATAAATCGTTTCTCGCCGAAAAACTGTCAGTGTTTTAGCTCGAAAATTGACTTTTCGAATCCATGCGCGCAGTATGCCTTTCTTAAAAGGTTGTTTATTGCTGGGAAAAGTGCCACCTGCGCGAAGTCCTTCAACCTGTACCAAGCCTTACTGTAATAAATCTTTTCTCGCCGAAAAGCTGACAGCGTATAGGCCTAAACAAAGCAAGCGTGCGCGCAGTAAGCCTTTCTCCAAGGGTCGTGTATTGTTGGGGACAATTTACTACTACCTGCACAATGACCTTGAACACGCGCTATGCCTTACTGTAATAAATCATTTCTCGCCGAAAAACTGTCAGTGTTTTAGCTCGAAAATTGACTTTTCGAATCCATGCGCGCAGTATGCCTTTCTCAAAAGGTTGTTTATTGCTGGGAAAAGTGCCACCTGCACGAAGTCCTTCAACCTGTACCAAGCCTTGCTGTAATAAATCTTTTCTCGCCGAAAAGCTGACAGCGTATAGGCCTAAAAAAAAGCAAGCGTGCGAGCAGTAAGCCTTTCTCTAAGGGTCGTGTATTGTTGGGGACAATTTACTACTACCTGCACAAGGACCTTAAGCACACGCTATGCCTTACTGTAGTATAGCGTGTATTGCGGAGAAAAAACTGACAGTGTTTTGGCTCGAAAATAGATTTTTCGAATGTATGCGCGCAGTATGCCTTTCTCAAAAGGTTATTTATTGCTGCAAAGTAATTTACTACTACCTGCGCGAGGACCTTCAAACTTGCGCCATGCCTTACTGTAATAAATTCGTTTCTAGCGGAAAAAAAAAATAGCAGCGTATCAGCCTGAAGAAAAATAAATTCCCGAATGCCTCCGCACAGTAAGTTCTCGAAGGCCGTTTACTGATTCAATCTTCCTGCTATCTGCGCGCATCTACAGCGCATACCTGCGACGAAGACGTGTATTGCTAGCAAAGTTAGTGAGCAACGTTCCATCTATTTTTAAAAGCAGAGGAAAGAAAGGCTGACCCTTTCTTTTCATTCTTTTCGGCTACTTTCCATTTCCTATGCATGCCATCTGTTTCTTCGAAAAGAGGAGCAAAAAGGTTGCTCTTTTCCCTCTCTTCGGATGGGAGTAAAACGCTTACGTAATCGGGCCTACAGAGTGGGGATAGAAAAAATCAGATACGAATTCTAGATCACATTAAGAGGGGACAGTTCAGAGGCGGGGCTTAAAACACACACAATACGAATCCGGTGAAAATTGGAGAAGGGACCAGGCATAGGCCTTATACACACTACAGATTCTGTATCACTTTGAGAGGGGGTAAATCCATTGGAGGGGCTTAAAACATACAATACGAATGCTCAAAAATTGGAGAAGGGACCAGGCATAGGCCTTATACACACGACCGATTCTGTATCACTTTGAGAGGGGGTAAATCCAGGGGAGGGGCTTAAAAAATACAATACGAATGCTCAAAAATTGGAGAAGGGGACAAACAGGGATAGGCCTTATACACACGACCGATTCTGTATCACTTTGGCATAATACAGAACCCGCGTGAGCCAGTATGCCTACAGCCTATCTACTGAAAAATTTTAGGATATATTCAAATTCGTAAAGGGCCAAATAAAATAGGATTTTTAGGTTTACTTCAACCTTTTAGAGATGCTATTAAACTTTTTAGGAAAGAAACTCTTTTAATTTTAAAATCTAATTATTTATTATATTTAATTAGACCTTTAATTAGATTAATATTAATACTTTTAATATGAAACTGTATACCTTTAATTTCAAGCATTATTGGAAATCAATTTAGATTTTTAATTATTTTATGTCTAATAAGTATAGGAGTATACTCAATAATAATAGCAGGATGATCCTCAAATTCTGTATACACTTTAATTGGAAGAATGCGAGGAGTAGCTCAAACTATTTCCTATGAAGTAAGAATAATTTTATTGACTTTAAGATTATTATTTTTAATTGAAAGATTTAATTTATTAAATTTTTATGTTTTTCAAAAATTTATATGATTCTTTTTTTTTAATTTTCCTCTTTGTTTAATCTTGTATACACGATTATTGGCTGAATTAAATCGAACTCCTTTTGATTTAGCTGAAGGAGAGTCAGAGTTAGTTTCTGGATTTAATACTGAGTATATAAGGGGTAGATTTGCAATAATTTTTATTGCTGAATATGGGATAATTATATTAATAATATTATTATTCACTTTATTTTTTTTAGGAGGAATAATCTATAGAGTAAATTTTTATTTAATATATATATCAATAATATTTTTAGTGATTTGAATTCGGGGCTCATACCCTCGAATACGATATGATAATCTTATATATTTAACTTGAAAAAGGTATCTTCCTATTAGATTAAATTGATTAATTTATATTATTAGTATTAAAATAAGATTGTATTATTTTATAATATAAATTCTAATTATAAATTTAAAATAAAGATTATAATTATTAAAAAAATTATTAGAAGAATTTACTTCTTTAAATATGATTTCAAATCATATGCTTGATTAGCTTAATAATTTATTTAAATATTATTATATCATAAATTTTAGCTATATAAGGGGACATTAAAAAATATCTAAAATATATAACTGAAGTAATTTGTCCTATAATAATATAGGGATCTTCAACTGGACGAGCTCCAATTCAAGTTAAAATAATAAATAAAGCAATAAAATTTCAAAATATAATTTGATTAATTATATAAAATTTAAATCCTTTTATTTTGTATATTATATTAAAAGGTAAAATTATTAAAATAAGAATTGATAGTAATAGAGCTACCACTCCCCCTAATTTATTTGGAATTGAACGTAGAATTGCATATGCAAATAAAAAATATCATTCAGGTTGAATATGAATAGGAGTAACTAATGAATTAGCTAAATTAAAATTTTCAGGGTCTGAAAGAATATAAGGGTGTAAAGTACAAATTAAAAATAAAAAAAAAATAATATAATAAATCCTAAAATATCTTTAATTGAATAATAAGGATTGAATGGGATTTTATAAAAATTACTATTTAATCCTATAGGATTAGTAGATCCAGTTTCATGAAGGAATGTTAAATGAATAATAACTATTATTAAAATAATAAAAGGTAAAATAAAATGAAGGGAATAAAATCGATTTAAAGTAGCATTACTAACAGAGAATCCCCCTCAGAATCATATAACAATACTTTCTCCCATATAAGGAATAGCAGATACTAGATTAGTAATAACAGTAGCCCCCCAAAAAGATATTTGACCTCAAGGTAAAACATATCCTAAAAAAGCAGTCCCTATTATAATTAATATAATTAAAACTCCTATAATTCATGTTATTTTTAAAATAAAAGAATTATAATATAGTCCTCGACCAATATGAATAAATATACAAATGAAAAAAATAGAAGCCCCATTTAAATGTAATAATCGAAATATTCATCCGTAATTTACATCTTGAATAATGTGAATAATTCTATCAAAAGCTAGTAAAGTGGTTGGAGAATAATGTATAGATAAATATGTAATGAGCATAAAACACTATACAAATAGATGATTAATATTTAAAAACAATTGAAACAAGTTATACATTATAAATAATGAGTTATAAATAAATTCATATAAAAAAATTCAATTTTTAAAATTTTTAAAATTTTTATCAAAAAAACTAGTGTGCGAAAAAATTTGAAAAAAATATATGTTATAGAGCTGGATACGGACATAGATAAAAAAAATTTCGGAGCTCTAGAGTTTTTCGTTCAAGAATAAACGATTTTTTACGAAGAAAAACGAGTTTTTTGTGATGCATATGCAAATAAAAAATATCATTCAGGTTGAATATGAATAGGAGTAACTAATGAATTAGCTAAATTAAAATTTTCAGGGTCTGAAAGAATATAAGGGTGTAAAGTACAAATTAAAAATAAAAAAAAATAATATAATAAATCCTAAAATATCTTTAATTGAATAATAAGGATTGAATGGGATTTTATAAAAATTACTATTTAATCCTATAGGATTAGTAGATCCAGTTTCATGAAGGAATGTTAAATGAATAATAACTATTATTAAAATAATAAAAGGTAAAATAAAATGAAGGGAATAAAATCGATTTAAAGTAGCATTACTAACAGAGAATCCCCCTCAGAATCATATAACAATACTTTCTCCCATATAAGGAATAGCAGATACTAGATTAGTAATAACAGTAGCCCCCCAAAAAGATATTTGACCTCAAGGTAAAACATATCCTAAAAAAGCAGTCCCTATTATAATTAATATAATTAAAACTCCTATAATTCATGCTATTTTTAAAATAAAAGAATTATAATATAGTCCTCGACCAATATGAATAAATATACAAATGAAAAAAATAGAAGCCCCATTTAAATGTAATAATCGAAATATTCATCCGTAATTTACATCTTGAATAATGTGAATAATTCTATCAAAAGCTAGTAAAGTGGTTGGAGAATAATGTATAGATAAATATGTAATGAGCATAAAACACTATACAAATAGATGATTAATATTTAAAAACAATTGAAACAAGTTATACATTATAAATAATGAGTTATAAATAAATTCATATAAAAAAATTCAATTTTTAAAATTTTTAAAATTTTTATCAAAAAAACTAGTGTGCGAAAAAATTTGAAAAAAATATATGTTATAGAGCTGGATACGGACATAGATAAAAAAAATTTCGGAGCTCTAGAGTTTTTCGTTCAAGAATAAACGATTTTTACGAAGAAAAACGAGTTTTTTGTGATGCATATGCAAATAAAAAATATCATTCAGGTTGAATATGAATAGGAGTAACTAATGAATTAGCTAAATTAAAATTTTCAGGGTCTGAAAGAATATAAGGGTGTAAAGTACAAATTAAAAATAAAAAAAAAATAATATAATAAATCCTAAAATATCTTTAATTGAATAATAAGGATTGAATGGGATTTTATAAAAATTACTATTTAATCCTATAGGATTAGTAGATCCAGTTTCATGAAGGAATGTTAAATGAATAATAACTATTATTAAAATAATAAAAGGTAAAATAAAATGAAGGGAATAAAATCGATTTAAAGTAGCATTACTAACAGAGAATCCCCCTCAGAATCATATAACAATACTTTCTCCCATATAAGGAATAGCAGATACTAGATTAGTAATAACAGTAGCCCCCCAAAAAGATATTTGACCTCAAGGTAAAACATATCCTAAAAAAGCAGTCCCTATTATAATTAATATAATTAAAACTCCTATAATTCATGTTATTTTTAAAATAAAAGAATTATAATATAGTCCTCGACCAATATGAATAAATATACAAATGAAAAAAATAGAAGCCCCATTTAAATGTAATAATCGAAATATTCATCCGTAATTTACATCTTGAATAATGTGAATAATTCTATCAAAAGCTAGTAAAGTGGTTGGAGAATAATGTATAGATAAATATGTAATGAGCATAAAACACTATACAAATAGATGATTAATATTTAAAAACAATTGAAACAAGTTATACATTATAAATAATGAGTTATAAATAAATTCATATAAAAAAATTCAATTTTTAAAATTTTTAAAATTTTTATCAAAAAAACTAGTGTGCGAAAAAATTTGAAAAAAATATATGTTATAGAGCTGGATACGGACATAGATAAAAAAAATTTCGGAGCTCTAGAGTTTTTCGTTCAAGAATAAACGATTTTTTACGAAGAAAAACGAGTTTTTTGTGATTCAATTGTTTATAACTATTTATAAATAAATAAATTTGCATACTTTTCTAAACAAAACTTATAACTTATCATCTCAAGAGTCCAAAAAGTACTCACACGCATAGGAGCACTGAAAAATACATCCGAAATACAGTAAAAACTGAAAGCAAAAAGGTGGTACGTATACGTACCACTGCCCCTGAAAGGGTTAAAGGTAAAACGAAAATTTTGAAGAGTTAAGTACTTGTAAAACTTTAAATGCGTTTTTCTCAAAACTACTTTTTTCAATCTGGACGAAAACGCAGCTTAAAAACCGCTCGATGGATCGCATTCAAATTTTTACTCTAGCTTCACAATCGCATTATCTAAAGAAGTACATAGCCGATTTTGATTAAACTAAAATTTTATTTTATCAACAATTTACTGCGAATTTTTACGTTGAAAAAATTAAATTTTTTAAAACCTATGCCATTTTTTTAAAAATTGATTTAAAAAAACTCTATGTACTTCTATAGTCAATAACATATACTTTAAAAAAATATTTATATTTTTGTCCTAGCTCTCATACTTTTGGAGTTACGATTTCGCCCGTGGAGTTATAAAAAAAGACGTTTTTGGAAAATGGCTCTGACGCCACCATTTTGTTTTGAAAATTCAATAAATAAAAATTTGTTATACTTCAATATGTGTTTAATTAAACCCTGATAAAAGAAACCAGATCCCTTTACCCGTATCCTCAAAAAAATTATCAAAGTTAGGCCTTTTTTCGTGTCTCTGGAGTGGTGTTACCCCTTAATGAATCAACTGCAAACTACTCGCGGTACAAAAGCTAACTTGTTGCTACGACGCAAAGGCAGTCAATGTCGGCTTTTAATTTTATTGTCGAATTAAAACAGAAATAGACACTTTTATACATTTCTGTACATTTTTATACATTTGTATACACTTATATACAGTTATATATCCTTTTTTATTTTCACAAGGGTATTAAGGTCGATATATTAAATTTCTCAAAATAGTTGAATGCTCATAGATGTTTGTAAAATTCATTTAAATATTTTTCTTTTTTTTAATCAAATACTAATACATTAATTTATAAAAAAGTTTTAAATATCTCTAACAGAATTAGTTCATTTTATTACATTTTGAAAAACTATTTTTACAGAATATTATATAATCATCTTAATCGTACTCATAATAGAATACAAATTCTTCATTTATTTTAAATTTCAAATTTTTTTGGATCACCTGTGTATGTCTCAGATATTAAGAATGACTATCAATCCGATGAACGTTATAAATTTGCTTCTAATAACATTTCAAGCTTTAAACTTACCAAAAACTGCAGAAACACCTCAAGAGATTATTTTAAAAATAGTATTGAGAATATTTTATTAAATGCTATGGAGAAATTTCACGATGTAGAGATGGTTGAATATGAAACATTAGATTTTCAAGAACCGTATAAAGATGTTAATATGAAAATTATAGAAGACGATGGTAAAATATTTACAATTGATGAAGATTAATAACAATGTACAGAAGATACAGAAGAATTAGATCATGACTATAAAGCAAGAGCCGTAGAATTCTGGAGAAGTGGTTTGACAAAAAATTTAGCGTTAAAAACGGTACAAAATCGTTTTTGCAAGGTTCAGTCCATAACCCAATTAAAACGTTGGGCAAAAACATTAAATAAAGGAGGAACGTATAAAGAGGAAATAGAAAGAATTTGTTATTTTCTTCTAGAACATTTTAATACTGCTGTTATGCTGGTTATCCGGTTCAAGACAAGGATTTGCAAAAATGGGCGTAAATGGCTCAAAAATATATTGGTAACGAAGATTCTCGTTTTAAAGCATCTAATCATTGGTTATCTAATTTTAAAAAAGCTCACAAAATTGTTAGTAGAAAAATAAACAAATTTGTAACCAAAAAAACACTTGAAGGAGTAGATTATTTAAAAAGAACAGCTGATACGTTTGTTATTGAAATAAAAAAACTGATTCATGAAAAAGGTATAGAAAATGTATTTAATTGAGATCAATCAGGCTTTCAATTAGAAATGCACTCAGGTCGTACATTAGTAGTTGAAGGACACAATCAAGTTCAATGTTTGGTGCAATCGGTGACTTCTACAATTCATAGTTATACAATTCTGCCAACAATATCAGTCGATGGTAGACTTCTTTCACCTCTTCTTATAGTTCTTAAAGAAAAAAGTAGTAAATTTGGATCCATTATAGAACGAGACTTATTTGACCCCATAATCTATATGTTATGGCTTCTAAATCTGGAAAATTAACCTCAGGTAATTGGAAAAAATCTATTTATTTGATGTTGTAAATGAATGAATGTAAATGAGTAAATAATATTGTAAATGAGTAAATCAAATTTGTAAAATTGTAAATTAAATTTTGGTATTTCAAATTTTATTTAATTTTAGATCATTTTAAAACGTGGATAAAAGAAGTATACTTTCCCAACATTGGTTCATCAAGTGTTTTGTTAATAGACTCTTGGAGTGGGCATTGTCCTGCTGTTATGCAAGAAGCGACCTCCCAGAATAAAGAAGTGATCTTAAAAATAATTCCGAATGGAACTACGGGTAGAATACAACCTCTTGATGTTTATGGCTTCAGAGTATGGAAGAGATATGTGAGATATTTCTCTGACTCAGTGATATTAATGAATGAGGATTTAAATCTACATTTAAGGAATCATATTATAAAGTTACAATCACTGGTACATAATCAGCTATCATCACCGAGGTATATCGATTTATTCAAATTCGCGTGGTATAAAAGTGGATGCACTGATGTAGCACCTGCGAAATTTGAAGATCCAGTTAATTCTGATTTTGGTACAAAATCTAATACACACTGCGCAGTAGAAGGTTGCTCTAACATTGCAATAGTTAGATGTTCTTGGTGTAAAAAGTCTCTATGTTTGTAACATTTTTTTTCATTGTATAAACAGTAATTAACATTAATTCATAACATATAACTATTAATTAATGCACTAATTTATATTTAATAAAGATTATATAAAATTATTTGAAAAATAGAAATTTTAAAAATTATATTGATATGTAGAAAAATTGTAGAATAAAAAATCAACATCAATATACAATATACAATATAACGTTTGTATGATAATTTATATATATTAAAAAGAAAATCAAATTTATTTTTAGATAAAATATGGTTGCTAACCTTTTGTATAAAAGCAGAAAAGCGTCCTTTACAAAGAAAAAAATTGGCTTTGATTTCATTGGAAAATTTCAACCGTTCAACTTTTAATTTTAATATTGTTTATAATAGAATGACTTTTTATAAGATTCGGTTAATTAAGAAATTTCTGAAGAAAGAAAAAACGAAAAGAAGTCATATATACCCTTATAGAAAATAAGGGATGCAACCCTTCAGAGTGAAAGCGATTACCACAGAAGCACATTTTGATAAGAAACAAATTGGCGTTCGTTTCATCAGAAAATTTCAATTCGTTTTTGAGATATAAAAAAAAACTGTTTTGGGGGGTAAATTTTAAGGGTGGTTTGCACCCCTTAAATCGTCGAATTAGCACGTAAAAAAATACGTGTCTAAAACTTTTTGATGTATTAAGGTACCAGACTTGTGTGACGCTCATATTTTCTACGTTATTTCATGAATTTGTTTGGAAAGGAAAATAATGTACGATCATTCTGTAATTTTTATATGTTATTATTAATGTTCAAAAGTGTATTTTTGTGATACAATTTTATAATTTCTTTTTATGTTTCACACGGCCAAAGTTAACTCCTCGGGAAGCACCCACGGTCCTGTGGTGATCTGAAAGCAAAAAATCAAATTGATTATTATTCTGTCGGCTTGTCGCTATTACTAAAACCTTTAATATGCACATATTTTTCATGTTGGGCTTTTGAAAAAAAAATTTTTTTTCGCATTTTTTTATAACAAAATTGTTTAAAAAAATTAATTATTAAAAAATTCAATGTTTTTTAGGTCTCAGTAACAGTCTGTCATGTTAAGAATATCTGGTAAAAATTTCAAGTCAATCGGTTAGATAGTTTTTTCTCAGTGCTTCCCCCGCGACCAAAAAAGTGGTTTCGAGAAAAACGCGTTTAAAGTTTTGATAAGAGATTTTTAATAGAAAAATGATACTTACATTAATCAGCTATGTCTGCTGCGTACAAAATTCCCTCAGTTTCTTCATAATCATCGTACACTTTTAACTACGAGGGTAGTTTAATAAGTCTTTAGAATAAAGTATAAAAACAATTTTTTTTGGGTAAATTTTTTTTTATTTTTCAACATAATCTCCTTGGAGCTCTATACACTTGGTCAATCGCTTTTTAAGTTTTTTTAATCCTTCAGAAAAGTGCGTTTTCGGAAGTTCCTCAAAATAAGCACTTACAGAGGCAATGACGTCTTCGTTGTCCGTAAATCTCTGTCCACCGAGCCATTTTTTCAAGTTTGGAAATAAGAAAAAGTCACTGGGGGCTAAATCTGGTGAATACGGTGGGTGTTCGACCAATTCGAATTTTAGTTCTTCAATTTTAGCCATTGAAACGAAGCATGTGTGAACTCGGGCGTTGTCGTGATGAAAGAGAATTTTTTTCTCGCCAAATGTGGTCGTTTTTTTTTAATATCTTCTTTCAGCTGCTCTAATAATGATGCATAATACTCACCAGTAATTGTTTTACCCTTTTCCAAGTAGTCAATAAGTATAATTCCACGTGCATCCCAAAAAACTGTAGCCATAACCTTACCAGCTGACTTTACGGTCTTTGCCTTCTTTGGAGCTGGTTCGCCTGTGGAAATCCACTGTTTGGATTGTTCCTTTGTCTCAGGAGTGTAGTGGTGTATCCATGTTTCATCCACAGTCACAAATCGATGAAAAAATTCCTCAGGATTCCGACTTATGCGCGCCAAAAGAGCCTCAGAGGCGACCACTCTATTGCGTTTATTCTCAGCTGAGAGCAAACGCGGCACCCATCTTGCCGATAGCTTTTTCATGCCTAATTTTTCATGTAGAATTGAAACAACTGCACCTATAGATATCCTTGTGGCCTCAGCTAACTCACGCACTTTTAATCTTCTATCCTTCAACACCATATCGTGGATTTTATTGATGATTTCGGGAGTAGTTGCTTCTACGGGCCTTCCTGAACGTGGTTCGTCACTTATTGATGTACGACCACGCTTAAATTCATTTACCCAGTTATAAACCATTGCTAAGACAGGGGCAGATGTGCCATGAACTGAGTCCAATTCATTTTTTATCTCATATGGAGTTAAACCCTTTAAATGAAAATGTTTAATTACCGCTCTGAACTCGTTTTTTTCCATTTTTCTTAACAAGCAATTTTTTTTTTTTCAATTGGTTATAAAAACACGTAAACTCAGAAGATGTGGACTGTGACTGCACCATATATCTAGTCGGGAGTGGTGCTGACTGAAAACAGATGATTTGGAGCGATTCGCGCGCCATCTGTTGGTCATTCTAAAGACTTATTGAACTACCCTCGTATCATATGTATACCTGTATGAATATAATCCAGGTATAAAGGGACGAGGATACAATAGAGAGGGGACGGTCGGAACAGCTGCCGCTGACTCATTGTGGCGCACTCAGCTACCTGCGCGGCACGCGCTTATTTTCTCTGTTACTTTAAAACTATTAAGAATTTTGACCTAAAATTTTTACACAATATTTTGATATATTTTACTTTAAAAAAATGTTAAAATTGAAAAATCGAAAAATCCATCCTCTGACACTGGTCTGGTATTTAGCTTCCTCAAACTAAATTAATTCATCCAATTTATTTTGTCTTTGTTCTAATAACGAAACTACACTAAAAAATTATTTTTCAATAAATACGTAAACTTAAATATCTTAAAATAAAAAGGTATTTATCATCTGGGCAAAGAGCTCAGTCAAGAGATAATAACAAGCTAACATTTTGGACAGTTTTAGATTACATGCTGCTGGTTTAGTCCAGGTATCATGGGAGAAAGAAAATCGATCTATTTTATAAAATGATTTTCTTTCGTCAAACGAAAAAGATCATGACTCAAAATTTTTACTGAATATTTTTCTCCACATTCCTAATCTCAAAACTTTTTAAAAATGTTTCACCTTATATTTCCCAGATATCACCGTTTAAACAAAAGATGATCAAAAATAAAAAGGAAAATATAGGTAATTTATGCTCTTTTAAATGCAATTTTACTGAATCGATATTATTTCTAACATACCAAAAAAATTAAAAACTAAAACTCAAAGATCGAAAAACTGCCATAAAATGCATAATAAACAAAAGAAAATATTTCAGAGCCGCCTTCCTTAAAAAAAAGAAAAGAAAAAAATGAGCGCCGTAACAGTAATTTTTATCATATATATTTACAGTAATGTTGATCTACATCCATACATACACACGTCTATACAGTAACTTTCCCCCTCGCCCTTAATCCATTAAAACCCATGGGTATTATAGCCGCGCTATCGAGAAACTAACTACGGAATGTTGTATAATAGCATAAAATAACATTAATAGTAAAAAAAATTGTTAAAATAATTTGTTTATAAGAAATTTGTTTAAACAATTGTTTTCAAAAATTATTTTCAGGAAAAACGAGTAGCGCCATTCGATTCTATGGAAAAATGACTATGTAAATATGTGTCATATGTGCATAAATGTTAATTATATTGTTGTAAATCTTTTTGACTGACTGACTGATAAACTCTTAAACCTAGCTACTTGAAATTTGGATGGTATATTGTTTTTGTGTTGTAGTGAACGAATAAGAAGAGATTTTACGAAACTCAAACTCTAAGGGGGTAAATTTGACAAATTTAAATTTGTATAGGGTTTAAAGCAGTAAAATGTGTTTTCACGGAATCATTTCAAATCTCCAAGAATCGATGATATATCGGCTATTTTATTATTTAATAGTTTTTTTAATACTAAGTTCTACAATGTAATTTCTGGGATTTTCCCTGATCGACCGTTAATAGGGTAAATTTTTCAAATTTGGAATTCTAAATTGGTCAAAAATGACAAAATGTGATTTTACGGAAACTGATTTTTTTTTTCAAAATCTCCGAGGCCCGATGAGATATCGGCTTTTTTTTATCGTTTTATAGGTTTTGTAATACTAATTTCTAGAAAATAGCCCTGGGGTTTTCCGTAATCCGCCGTGTAGTGGGAAATTTTTTTATATTTCAAAACCTATGTCCTGACTGACTGACTTATTCACTGACTGATTGACTCATCAGTTGTAGCCATGGTTGTAGCCAATCAATAAGAAGGGATTTTACGAAACTCAATTTTTTCAAAATCTTTACACCCGATGCAATACGAGCTTTCTTATGGCTTAAAAGGTTTTTTAATACTAATTTTTAGAAAGTAATTTCAGGGTTTTTCCCTAATCAACCACTAAGTAAGGAAATTTTTCAAATTTCGTAACCTAAATAGGTAAAAAATGGCAAAATGGGATTTTACGGATTCATTCCAAGTTTCAAAGGCCGGTGAGATATCAGCTTTGTTATCGTTTTAATTGTTTTTCAATACTAATTTCCAGAAAGGAATTTCTGGATTTTTCCCTTATCGGTCGGTAAGTGGGCAAATTTTTAAACTTTTGAATCCTTAATTGGCAAAAAATGGCAAACTAAGAATTTACGAAATTGTATTTGTTTTATGAATCTCCAAGACCCGATGAGATATGGGGTTTATTATCGTTTAAAAGGTTTTTTAATAATAATTTCTAGAAAGTACAATCTGAGTTTTTCCTTAAATAATTTTCCCGAATGCTTACTAATTCTTACTTCTAAAAAGTAATTCTACAGTTTTTCCGTGACGGTGGATGCTAGCGACTTAAATTTGTACGGTATATAATATAGGAAAATTTGGCCTTGATATGCTACTTTATAGAAGTCGTGAGCAACGCCGCGACGGGAGATGCTAGTTAATTATAAAACAAGGACAAGTCCTGACAGACTGACTGACTGCCTGATGACTCATCAATGACCAGCCAAAACCAATGAGCCTAGCGACTTGAAATTTTCATAGTATATTGCTTTTATGTTGTAGGCAATGAATAAGAATGGATTTTATGAAATTCAAACCATACGGGAGTAAATTTTACAAAATTATATTTTTCGGAGGATAAAAGCTATAAAATATATTTTCACATAATCACTCCAAATCTCCAAGACCCGATGAGATATCGGCTTTTTTTCACTTCCAAGGTTTATCGATACCAATTTCTAGAAAGTAATTTCTGGGTTTTTACCTAATCGACCTTTTAGTGGGTAAATGTTTCAAACTTCGAATCCTAAATCGGTAAAAAATGGCAAAATGTGATTTTACGGATTCATTCCAAATCTCCCTGACCCGATGAGATATTGGCTTTATTATCATTTAGATGGTTTTTTAAAACCAAATTCTAGAAAGTAATTTCTTAGTTTTTCCCTAATCGACCGCTTAGTGGGTACATTTTTCAAATTTCAAAACCTAAATAGGTAAAAAATGGCATAATGGGATTTTACGGATTTATTGAAAATCACCAAGGCCCGATGAGATATCGACTTAGTTATTGGCTAGAAAGCTCAGTAATGCTAAATTCTAAAAAGTAGTTTCACAGTTTGTCCCTAATTAACACCTGAGTAGTTTAATTATCCAATATTCAACTCCTATCTATATATAAAAGGACATGTCTTGACTGATTATTTGACTGACTGACTGACTGACTGACTGACCAACTCATCAACGTGACGAGGGATGCTAGCGTCTTGAAATTTGGACGCTATATATAATACGAAAACTCGGTCTTGATATGATACTTTGTAAAAATCGTGGGCAACACCGCGACGGGGGATAATAGTTAATTATAAACAATTAGATCTAGTCTCTACCCACTACAGCCAATTACTAAACTATTATCGCTAAACCAATTATTTTAATCATTTGCTTTTTAACATTAAAATTCTTTCATGCTGATGTGCATCATTTTGTAGTTAGATTTTAGAAAATGTTGCTAATTTTGCAGTTAGTTGTAGCGGAAACAGGCTAGATCTAATTGTTTATAATTATTTTATAACAAAATTATTAACATTTATGCACATGTGACATACGGTTTCATAGTAAATTTTTCCGTAGAATCCAATTGCGCTATCAATTTTTCCTGAAAATAATTTTTTAAAACAATTGTTTAAACAAATTCCGTATAAACAAATTATATTAACAATGTTTTTTGCCATTAATGTTCTTTCATGCTAATGTGCAACATCCCGTAGTTAGTTTCTCGGTAGCGCTGTCAGATTAGTCATGGTTTTGATAGGTTAAGAGGAGGCCGAAATGCACGGTTCCAAACTTTATTCGTTGCATTTTTAATTATACAACTTTTAGATATTTGTAACATTAAAAATGCAATAAATAAAGTTTGAACCGTGAGTTTTGCTTCGTATCCCAGCACGGCCTCTTCGTGAGCAGATGTAACGATAATTTTCGCAGCTGCAATAACAATTTTCGCCACATCTATCAAGATATGCGCTAGAGCTAAATTTTTTAATTAAAATAGTAATAACATTACGCAGACTGCGTAATCAAAATACTTAACCTCCTCTACTATTTTCTTGATTCCAGCAGTAAAATTTATCGGTGCCACAGTAAAAAATTTCGCAGCACATACGAGGACTGTCCCAAAAGTATCCGACCTACCTCGATTTCTCGGCGCTTGATTTATTTTTCGTCATTCGGGGAGTGGCATCCTTCAAATTAGTCCCCATTTGATTGAACAAGACGCTCATATCGATGTTTCCACTTATTAAAGCACTCTTGAAAGTCGGACTTCGGAATCGCCTTTAGTGCATTCGTCGCATTAGTTTCATCAGTCTGTTTATTGTTGAATCGATGTCCTTTAAGCGGCATTTTCAATCGAAGAAACAGCCAAAAGTCGCAGGGAGCTATATCAGGACTGTATGGAGGCTGGCGGAGCTGCGCAACACTGTGTTTCAATAAATACTGCTGCACAAGGTTTGATGCGTGCGCTGGAGCATTGTCGTGATGAAGAAGCCTGTCACCGGTTTCCCAAAGTTGCGGTCGTTTTCTCCTGATTGCATTACGTAATCTTTTCAAAACTTCAACGTAGTACTCTTTATTGATTGTCTGGCCTGTAGGGGCATATTCGTGGTGCACAACGCCCTCACAATCAAAAAAAAACAATCAACATTGACTTGATGAACGAGGATCACTGTCAACAGATGTGCGGCCACTTTTGAACCGCCTATACCACTCTTTTATTTGTGTTTTGCCCATACACTCATCTTTAAAGGCCTTTTGGAACATTTCAATAGTTTCCGCACAACTTTTACCGAGATTAAAGCAAAATTTTATGCAAATTCGCTGTTCGGTTCGTTCTGCCATTTTTAGCAATAAACAAATTGCGACGAACGCAAAAAAATCGTTGTAAACAAATACACGCTGTGCGGGACTAAGGCGTTTCATCGGTATCTCAGGCTACTGACGAGAATGTTAGGAGTTGCTGGTGACGTTCGTACCCTCCAGAGGTCGCCTGAGTCTCTCCGCGCGAAGATATGAACGTAGGTCGGATACTTTTGGGACAGACCTCGTACAAGCAAGCTTTTGGATTTAGTGTAAATTGATTTGGTTATTGGTGAGGAGCTGACGATTTACGTCGTATGTTCGTGAGCCCATAAATATTATAAGCAGCTTCACTGAGTTTTTCGTTTAATATTTGGGATTTATCTAATGATATTGTTATGTACGTGATTCGAAAAAGAGAATTTAAAGTTTTCCGTCTGTCCGAATAGGAGCAAGGCAGGAGTGCGAAGCATCTCTCCTGTTTGAACAACAGCAGCGTAGGAAATGCAAAGCTATTTTCCAACAACAGCGACGGGAGGCCAAAGCTGTCCTGCAGTCGAAACAACAAATGGAGTGATGATTGAACGTGCACTGGAGACATCGCTCGTTAAATTGATGCCTCTGCGGATGAAGGTAGAGGATGTTTGTGCCTTTTTCTGGAGTCATCATTGAAAAAAGAAAGAAGATCAACCCATTTAAACGTTCTGGTTCTCGGGACTGCAATCTGAAGAGGAAGAGGGAAATGTGACCGGTTGAACACGTACAAAATAACGTGCGCAGCAGCCAGCATTAGAAAAATGAAAAACGTTAAATTATCGAAGACGACAATTTTTCAAAATATGTTAAAAATATGCATTGATTTGAAAAGTAGACGTAATTTTCTTTTAATTGAAATATCTTGCAGTTATTTTAAAGTCATTATTATTCACGGAATGCGATTTAAAATTTTAAAAATGTCTGGAAATTATGATGCGTATTTCGCGTCAAATATATAAAATATATAATTGGAAACCGAGTTAGTTTAAGGTAACGTGCAGTCGATCACAACTGAACAATCGTAGTCAGCAGAGCTGAAACCTTTATTCAATTATTAATTGGTTTATCAAGGCGGGGGGGGGGGGGGGGAATTTATGATTACTTTGCTTGAGGGAAACGGGAAATGAGAGAATCGCGACCGTGACGAAACACGGACACACATACACAATCACCAAATAGCCACAGCTGACGCTGTACAGCCCATCCGGCTCGGCCGGTACCGAGCAGCCGAGAAGTAGACCCACACACACACACACTTGGTCACGCAGAATGCTGAGACCACGAGGATGCCGCGACCAGAAATGCACGCCTCCAGCAGAGGCACACAGACGCGCAGGTTAGAGATACTCCGCCAGTGAATGCTCATGCCCAAGTCTAAGAGTGCGAAGCACATTGCCGTTACAAGACACACACACACCCGCACAACGGCTCTTTCTCGCCGCGGACTCGTGGATAATGGGCATCCATCACACGCACACGTGAGCCGCGACTCTCTCCCGATGCACGCTGACACGGGAGGAGAGAGGACGAGATCCAGCAGCAGTTCCCACGAGGCGCGGCGCATACGGGCAGCAGAATCACGATATTCAATTTATAGATAGATAGAAAGATGCAGCAGCTTGGCAGCCGGCGAGAACGCGAGGAGACCCTACAGTCTCAAGCGGCGTGAAGTTATCAGTACGCGAGAGATAATGCCGACGCGCCCATGCCATCGCTACCATCTGTGGTGGCTCGGCGGAGACGAAGACCAAGAACCGGATATAGATATACGCGCCGGGCTTAAGTAAAACAGTACTTAGAAAGTCATATTACGCGCGCGCGGCGCTCATGAAACCATGACCAATAGTTATTAGCAACATAAGTCAATAGCGGACCTAGCCTTAATTTCCTAATTTGAGGGAAATCAAGGCCAATCAAAAGAGAGATAAGAAGAATTCAATAAGTCTGTGTCGTGTGAAACCAGAAAGAAAGCCAAAATTTTGAATGAGATTTCCGGCAAGTGGAAAAGCCGACATTGACTGCCTTTGCGTCGTAGCAACAAGTTAGCTTTTGTACCGCGAGTAGTTTGCAGTTGATTCATTAAGGGGTAACACCACTCCAGAGACACGAAAAAAGGCCTAACTTTGATAATTTTTTTGAGGATACGGGTAAAGGGATCTGGTTTCTTTTATCAGGGTTTAATTAAACACATATTGAAGTATAACAAATTTTTATTTATTGAATTTTCAAAACAAAATGGTGGCGTCAGAGCCATTTTCCAAAAACGTCTTTTTTTATAACTCCACGGGCGAAATCGTAACTCCAAAAGTATGAGAGCTAGGACAAAAATATAAATATTTTTTTAAAGTATATGTTATTGACTATAGAAGTACATAGAGTTTTTTTAAATCAATTTTTAAAAAAATGGCATAGGTTTTAAAAAATTTAATTTTTTCAACGTAAAAATTCGCAGTAAATTGTTGATAAAATAAAATTTTAGTTTAATCAAAATCGGCTATGTACTTCTTTAGATAATGCGATTGTGAAGCTAGAGTAAAAATTTGAATGCGATCCATCGAGCGGTTTTTAAGCTGCGTTTTCGTGCAGATTGAAAAAAGTAGTTTTGAGAAAAACGCATTTAAAGTTTTACAAGTACTTAACTCTTCAAAATTTTCGTTTTACCTTTAACCCTTTCAGGGGCAGTGGTACGTATACGTACCACCTTTTTGCTTTCAGTTTTTACTGTATTTCGGATGTATTTTTCAGTGCTCCTATGCGTGTGAGTACTTTTTGGACTCTTGAGATGATAAGTTATAAGTTTTGTTTAGAAAAGTATGCAAATTTATTTATTTATAAATAGTTATAAACAATTGAATCACAAAAAACTCGTTTTTCTTCGTAAAAAATCGTTTATTCTTGAACGAAAAACTCTAGAGCTCCGAAATTTTTTTTATCTATGTCCGTATCCAGCTCTATAACATATATTTTTTTCAAATTTTTTCGCACACTAGTTTTGTTGATAAAAATTTTAAAAATTTTAAAAATTGAATTTTTTTATATGAATTTATTTATAACTCATTATTTATAATGTATAACATGTTTCAATTGTTTTTAAATATTAATCATCTATTTGTATAGTGTTTTATGCTCATTACATATTTTATAGCCTTAGTTGTGTAACCGTCCACCAGGTGGCCAGCATCCAGTAGTAGCATCTTAGCGGTATACTCTCTAAATGTGAAATAGTGAAACTTTCACTATTTCTGCTAGTGAACCCTTTTTTCACTTATAAAATAGTGAAAATATCAGTAATTCAGTAGTAGAAATTCTTTTGACTATTAAAATAGGGAATACACCACTTATTGAATTAGTAAACGGAAACGCTATTTCATTCTAGTGAATAATTTCACTACTATAATGAGAAAAGGCGGAGTTACCAACAGCGTAGCTTCACGTACTGCCACCAGGCGGCGTCGATCTACTCGCAACAGAGATAGCCGTGAAAAATGCATATAAGGGAGGTTGGGGTGGCAAGCGTCCTGATCCTCACTCGAGTGACTTACCTAAGTAGGTAACGCATAGCGACGACTATAGGGCTAATTTTTCGAGTTTAATATTAGGAAATTAATATTAGGAAAAACTTTTACGACTCTAAACACTAGCTGCCAAGAAGTCAAAAGTGGGATGCAGCATAGTAGCTAACATGTTTACACGTACAATCATCAGGTTGTAAAAAGAATTGACACTACTTTCTGTCTATTTTTTGTATTGACTTCTTGTACTAAAAAACTGTCTGAGCGATCCAAAAAGAAAAATGAGCGACACAAAAGAAAATTTTGAAGAAATCGAAATTCCTAGTGATGGCGAGTCGAACGACGATATTGAAAACATGGAAGATGAATTTTCCATCACAGAAGACGTGTTAGAGAAATCATTTGAATTCAACAATGATGAATTCAAGTTTGATGATGATACAAACAGTCAGTTTGACGATGATGATGATATCCCTCTGAGTAATTGTGTAGCAGAAATGGATGGTATGTGGGAAAAAAAAGGAGAGTTCATTTCAATCCACCATTCACTGAATAGGTAGGCCCAAAAATTTTTCCAGAAAATATTAAAAAACTAGGTGATGTTTTTTATGTTTATTTTCAGAAAGGAATATTCAACTAATTGTCGAATAATCAAACCTTTACTGCAAGCAGAAAGAAAAAGATTTCAAAAGACTCAATATAATGATGGGTATAAAAATATTACCGTCTTACCGTGAGTAATCAAAGATTTGAGTCGTGATCTAATGCACAAGCATTATCGTATTTACTTCGACAATTATTTCACTACCGTAGATTTGATGTCAAGCTTACTAACAGATGGAATCTTAACATGTGGTACAGTTCGGAAGGATAGAAAAGACTTGCCAAAAATCCAATAAGCCGAAAAAAGATGTCTCCTGGCGATAGTGAATTCCGAACTTCATATAAAGGAGTTCGATTGCTAAAATGGTATGATAAGAAGCCAGTACACTTTTTATTAAATTATAACGACCCGTCAGTCATATCACAAGTCAATCGGAGACAAAAAAACGGTTCTTTGAACGAAGTAACCTGCCCACAAATGGCCAAAGATTACAACAGTCACATGGGAGGTCTTGACAAAGCTGACATGCTAAAATCGTTTTACGAAATTAGTCGGTAAAGCAAAAAGTGGTGGCATCGTATCTTCTGGCACTTTGTTGATGTTACTGTAGTAAATTCTTTTATCATATACAGATTGCTGTTTCCGGAAGAAACATTGACACTGAAAGACTTTAGATTGTCAGTAGCTGATCATTTGATTGGTATTCCGAATCGTCTGAAGAAGGGAAGACCGTCCATAAAATCCCCGATGAAAAAATGTAAACCGAATGTAACTGATACATTCAGAACATCGCAGGCATTTCACCTACCTGGTGTTTCTGTGAGTCGGAAAAGATGCACCCACTGCAGTACAAAAGAAAATCAAAAGTGCACAAAATTTTATTGTAAAACATGCAATGTTCCATTGTGCATTGAGGAAGGAAACAATTGTTTCGAAAAGTACCATGAACCAAAGTAGATTGAATATAATTTTTTTTTATGTTGACAAAAAATATATAAAATTTCAAAGAAATTTAAAAAAAAAATACAATATGCTGAAAGTTTAAAAAAAATAATACAAATTTATAAAAAAATAAAAAAAAATTAAATTGAAAAATTAAAAAAAAATTAAAATGTTGAAAAATAAAATTTATCCAATTTTTATTGCTGTAGATAAGATGAAAACAGAATATAATGAACCAACAGTATTTTTAAACTATAAAAAATTAATAAACATTGCTAAGACAAAAAACTGGAGTAAATTTATGTCGATAAATGATCCTAATTTAGCTACTGATAATTTGTTGAGCGAAATTAAACAATGCGTAGAATTAGCAAAAACAAAACAAAAAAAGATAAACTGAATAGAAGGAAAAATTGGATTACAGGTGCTATAATAAAATCGTGCGAAACAAAAGAATTATTGTATAATTTATGGCAAATGGATGTAAATAATGAGCAACTTAATTAAATTAAATCACAATACAAAACCTATGCTAAAATTTTAGATAAGGTAATTAAGGATACTAAAATCAAATATGATAAAAACCTAGTTCAAAATAATGTAAATAACCCCAAAAAACTGTGGGAAATTATTAACTCAAAAATAGGAAGAAAAACAAAATATAAAGATACTATAAGTTATATAGAAGTTGATAATAACAAGATTACAGACAAAGTTGAAATAGCTAAAAATATGAATAAATTTTTTTGTGAAATAGGTCAAAATTTGAGCGAAAATATTGTTAAACCTACAAATGCTGAACTCAAATTACCTGATATGAATGCTAATTCCATCTTTCTTATGCCAACAAGTGCGAGCGAAATAATAAGTATAATTAATACATTGAAATTGAAAAGTGGTGGTGTTGACAAAATTAATGCTAGAACCCTGAAAGTATTATGTAATCATATTGCCGAACCTGTAACACATATTTTTAATTCTTGTATTGAGAAAGCCATCTGGCCTGATGCACTAAAAAAGGCGGAAATTGTACCAATATATAAAACAGGTGATAAACATAATATCACTAATTATAGACCTATTTCACTAATATCTAATGTTGCGAAAATTTTTGAGAGAATTATTTATAATAGAATATATGATTTTGTTAAAAAAGATAATATAATATCTGAACATCAATTTGGATTCATGAAGAAAATAGGTACAAAGAATGCGTTGAATTATATAACGAATATATTGTATAGTAATTTGGATAACAGTAAACCTATAATAGTAACTTTCCTTGATTTAGTAAAGGCGTTTGATACAGTGGACCATAAAATATTATTGGATAAACTATTCTGTATTGGAATTATGGGACAAGCGCTTGATTTACTCTCAAGTTATCTTAATAACAGATATCAAGCAGTTAAAATAGATGGTCATGAAAGTGATAACTTATTAATAAATACGGGAGTTCCTCAAGGTACGATTTTAGGACCTCTGCTTTTTATACTGTATATTAATGATGTCTTGAAGGAAATCCCCCTGGAATCGATAATATCATATGCAGATGACACTGCAATAATAGCCACTAGAAATAATTGGAATGAAGCGCAAGAAAATATGAATATGTTTTTACAAGTAATATATAAGTGGTTAGCGGTAAATAAATTATCATTAAATGCTGATAAGACTGTTTGCATGACGTATGGTAGCTATATCGATAGTGTGCCTACACAAATAAATGTAAAGATACAGGATAGAAATATAAAGAGAGTGGAAAACTACAAATATTTGGGAGTAGTTTTTGACTGCAATTTAAAGTGGGACAAACATATTCAATACATAATAAAGAAAACAAAATATCTGATATATATTTTTTATAAAATTGGTAAATCAATGTCTACAGAAACGCTTAGATTGATTTATTACGCATTCTTTCATAGTTTAATAAACTATGGCATCATAGCCTGGGGTGGAGCATATAAAAATGCTCGTGATTTAGTGCAAAATTTACAAAAAAAAAAATTCTAAAAATCATCAATAAAAATAACTTTGTCATACAAGACATTCCTTTTAACTTAGAACAATTGTTTACATTCGAAGCACTTAGATTTCATTACTATGACCTTAAAATGAAATACCTCACTTCGTCTAGTATTACGAGAAACAAAAACCTAAATATACCTGCAAATAAGAAAAGAATTAGTGATAAGAATTGTTATAATAAAGCAATTAGAACTTTTAACGCTCTACCAAACGAGCTGAAGGTTTTAAATATTTATAATGTATCACAAAAAAAAATTATTAAAAATTGGGTAAAAGCAAACTGTTAAATATATTGAAACAAACCAAATTATAGTGGTTAAGAAACCTGATATAGTTTTTTTTTAAGATGAAAAGTTTTATATATACTGAGGGCCTACGGCGGCTCAGTCGGTAGAGTGTCGGATTCCCACGCCGGTGACCCGGGTTCGAATCCTAGTCTCTGCCGATTGATACAAGCACCTCTGTAAAAATTACATGTGCTTTGTTTACAAACACACCGCAGACCCCCGTCGTCGATTAGCACCACATGGGAGCACAAACATGGCAACGTTAATTTAAAAAAAAAAAAATATATATATATATACTCGTATATATATGATGTTAAAGGTAGAAACTCAAATGTATGTAATTAGTTTTAGTTTATAGTATTTAGTTTTAAGTTTTAGTATTAAGCTTTTTTTTATCTAGTTATATCTAGTTTACTTAAGTTTTCTTGTAAGGCCAGTGTCTGCGAATAGATAACTTTGTTTATCTCTGCGGAGTTTCGGGTGTATGTAAATACACTATGTAAACTATTCTGGTGGAAATAAATAAATAAATAGTAAATAGTAAGAAAACAAATTAAAAAATGAAATAAATAAATAAATGGAACTAGTTTCTTCCCACGTCCACGTCGTTAGTTCTATGTTGTGCTGAGAGAGAGTAGTATACGCATATATTATTTGATTTATAACTGTTTAAAAAATGAATGAGGCTCGTGCTCACTGAAGTCGCCATCTTCAACTTGTCATCTTCAATTTAACAAATCTCACATCAGAATCGTAATCTGCGACCCTGGAAACCCCCGTATACGAACTTTTGTGTTAATCGAAAAAAATTACAAATATGACCAAATATAGTCACCTATTGAATCCGCTATTTTGAATTTTAAAAATTTGACGTCAGAATCGTAACCTGCGACCCCGAAAACCACTATATACGAAGTTTTATCCTAACCGGCAATAAAACCACGAATTTAACCTAAAATAGTAGCCATATTGGTCCGCCATCTTGAATTTTGTAATTCTGACGTCAGATTCGTATTCAGCGACCCCGAAAACCCCTATATACAAAGTTTTATTCTAACCGGCAATAAAATCACGAATTTAACCTAAAATAGTCGCCATATCGGATCCGCCATCTTGAATTTTGTAATTCTGACGTCAGATTCGTATTCAGCGACCCCGAAAACCTCTATATACAAAGTTTTATCCTAACCAGCAATAAAATCACGAATTTAACCTAATATAGTCGCCATATTGGATCCGCCATCTTCAATTTTGTAATTCTGACGTCAGATTCGTATTCAGCGACCCCGAAAACCCCTATATACAAAGTTTTATTCTAACCGGCAATAAAATCACGAATTTAACCTAAAATAGTCGCCATATCGGATCCGCCATCTTGAATTTTGTAATTCTGACGTCAGATTCGTATTCAGCGACCCCGAAAACCCTTATACCACTAATGACTTTAAGTGTATGTACAGAAGAAAAATATGCCCTTGAAAGGGTTAAAGGTCAGTTTATAATCTATAACTAAGCCTAGAAACTTAGTTGATTCACTCGATTTAATTTTACAGTTTCCGACTTTTATTTCAGTGTTGCCGGGGGTTATTTTATTTTTGTTGAAGTGTAGAATGGTTGATTTACTCGGAGTGAGGTCAAGTCCTAAGACCATGAGGTTTTTTTCTATAGTTTTTATTGCCTTCTCCAAAATATTTTTACCTCTTTTAATTGACTTAAATTTTGTGTAGACGGCTAAATCATCAGCAAATAGTGAAGTGTGAACAAATTTTGACAGATTTTTAGTCGCGTGTATGATGTACAGTATAAACAACAGGGGGCTTAAGACACCACCTTGAGGCACTCCTTTGTGCACCTTTCTTGGTTCGTGGAAGTCAGAATAAATGGTTCTTTCGTGCATTAATAATTTTACGAATTTCAAAATACTAGTCGAGCAGCCTATTTGAGCTAAAGAAGATAGTGATATATCTACATTAACGTTGTCAAAAGCCCCCTGTATATCTAAAAAAAAGTGCCAGGACTTCCTTTTTTTCAGAGAAAGCTTCGTCAACTTTTAGCGTTGGTTTAATTATGTTGTCTATGCAAGATCTACCTTCTCTAAAACCATTTTGATTGTTTGGAATTATATCGTACTGCTCTGTCCGCCATTGGAGCCTGGCTTTTATTAGTGTTTCATAGAGCTTGCATAGGCAGGATGTTAGCGCGATAGGGCGTAGGCTCTTGCCGTCAAGCTTTCTGATAAAGTGTAAAAAGGCGTTTTTCCAGCTTTCCGGGTACGTGTGTTTTATACGAATCTCATTAAAAATGTCTAAAAGTAATAGCTGGAATTTAAGCGGGATATTTTTTATGATTTGATAATGCGTTTAGTAGACAGTGCTATATTGAATTCAGCAAAGCTAAAAGTGGAGTAAAAAAATTCATTGTTTTCATGATCAGGCAACCAGTCTGGATCGGTTTGGAACCAAGGAGGACTGATCTTGAGAACGGTGTCTTCGATTTTATCGTTAAATTGTAAATTTTCAGTTGTGTTAGATGAGGATGTTAGGGTCCAGCTATTTTTAAAAACTTTACATTTTTTCCATACGTAACTGGAATCTGTCCTAATATTAATGCTCGCTGCGAAGGTTTTAAAACATTCTTTCTTTTTATTTACAAAAGTCTTTTTGGCAAGAGCCAATACTCTTTTGTACTCAATTAAATCTGAAAGGTTTCCTGAGAACTCAAATTTTATAGACTGGTTAGCGCAGCCTCTTTATTTTGCTACAATCGGCATCCCACCATGGAACTGGGTTTTTTAATTTACCATTTGGAACTTTCTTTTTGACAGGTGTGCTTGATTTTACAGCATTTGTTATATTTTCGATAAAAAAATCATATTTTTCTAAAGGGGATAAGTAATCGCAGTTGGGCAAGAGAAATTCCGAATATACACTTTCTAAGCATTTTGCAAATTTTGACCAGTCTGTGTTTACAGTTTTGAGTTTGAAAGTTTTTTTTGTATAATAGTTTTTACTTAAGTTAACGTGTATAAAAATAGGAAAATGATCAGAACGCATGGTATCTTTGCTCACACATACATTTACTTTTTCTGATATGTCGGGAGTAGAAAACACAAGATCTATATTGGATTTTTTATTACGGTGCAAATCGACGTAAGTGTGTGAATTATCATTGTGTAAAAATAAGTTATAAGTATCGGCACTATTTTCTAAGTATTTTCCATTGGTATCGGTATAATGACAATTCCAGACTTTATTGTGAGAATTTAAATCGCCAATAAATAAGCAATGATCGATTTGTGTGAGTAAGATACCTGGGGTTCTGTAGCAGACAATTATATTGAGCGCCGGTTTTACGTTGTTAAAGTGGATGCCGGATAGCTCGACCGATTTATCGGTCGATTCAATGTCTTGAATTTCTACGAATGCCAATTGGGAGCGGATGAATATGACGATGCCTCCTCCTTTCGAGTGCACTCTGTCTTTTCTGTATGTGGCAAAGCCAGGTATCTTGATGTTGTCGCCCGGCTGGAGCCATTATTCCACGCATATTATGATAGCGTAATTTGTTTTAATTGTTTGAATATCGGATGAACGTCGTTTTATGCTTCTAATATTCAAAAAAATATTTTTAGTTGATTATCCATTTTTTAAGGAATTTTTATTGTTCAGATTCGTCAGTTGTGTGAGAGCTTTCACTGGTGACAATAGAGTCCGGGTTAAATAAGCGTTTTATAATTCTTTCGATTCTGCTTTTTATTTTACGATCTGTCAAAACATCTTTGACTCCCGTCAGCATAATGTTGAGACATTCAGTATTTTTAGTGAATTTTTGAGCGATTTCTGCAGCATTTTGCTTGTCCTAGATGTTTAATAGAAATAAAGCTAAGCTGTTAAAATCTAAGGGGTATTTGTCGGCGTTTGTGGATATAAACTGTTTGGCTGGTTCGATTTGAGCAGTGACTTCTTCAATTGAAATGGCGGTGTCGTCGTTGTTTTTAGGTTTCTTTTTGGGATTGCGCTTGGTTTTGTTTATCCCTTTGGCATCAGTTACAGAGCTTCCGGATGATTGGGTACTAGAGAGCGGTCTTTTCGTGAGTATTTGAGGGGAGCCATAGGCTGGTGAATTTCGTGAAAAGAGGGAGAATTGTTTATGCTACCCACATTGACTTTTGTCTGCAAATGTGTGGTATTTACTACGCTTTTTATGATAGGTTAATTGTTCCTTGTCGAGGAAGTTTCCGGTTGAACTTGTGGTACAGCTTCGGTTTCAGGTTTTTTGCAGAACTTAGCTGGATGGCCCTCTTCTTTGCATAAAAAACAAGTTAGCTTTCTGCCGAAAGATATATCCAGTATGGCGTGTTATCGTAATTTATTTGCAGAGACGGTGGTAGCTTTGTTATGTCTTCAGGTTGGACGTAAATTTGCCTGCGAAAGCTGAGAATATGTGAAAATTCAGCTTCATTGTAGCCTGCTCTGATAAACATCATCTGCGAGGTAGTTTGCACGTTCAGTTTGTTTAGTTCGTCGATAATAACATGGTGTGGAATTATAGGGCAGACATTGGAGAGAATTATACGCTTTGCCTTTGATATAAGAGGTCTGAGTTCTAACACGTGTGAACCGATGTTTATTTTTGTGGGATTATCGATGAGCTTATTTGCGGTTTCCTTGCTGTCTAAATATAAACATATACGGCCTTGTGAAATTCGCGATTGGAATCTAATACATCTCGAATCGATTATTTTCGCCACTTCCAGAACGTAGTCTTTGATGGGAATACCTTCAACTGCATCTAGCACCACTGCATGTTCTTTTGTAGGGAACTGAGATTGTTGGGCCACTTG
This sequence comes from Gastracanthus pulcherrimus, assembly GCA_949152435.1. Classification (NCBI taxonomy): domain Eukaryota; kingdom Metazoa; phylum Arthropoda; class Insecta; order Hymenoptera; family Pteromalidae; genus Gastracanthus; species Gastracanthus pulcherrimus. The sequence continues at coordinate 111,047,213 of OX424575.1, read as the reverse complement.
TGAGTATGTAACTTTGGGTGAGGTAGAACTTTTATCGATAGACATTATGGCGAAGTGGGTGAAAAGCAAGTGCCCCTGTAGTCAGAAACATTTGCACTCCCACAATAAAAAAAAGAAAGAAGATTTGTTGGGGATCTGCTAAAAGAGCAGAGCCCCACACTTTTATTTAAAAGAACTGAATAACCGTCACTATTTACGCACTAGTCACATATAACACCTGTGTTAGAGCACTCACGGCATCTGTAAACACATCAGCACTCGACGACGGTTCAAATGAGACTCCCACTTCGATGTATTGGCTATTACAGAAACGTTTCTTGCCTAAAATGAGCCTGATTCGTGAAATTTGAAAGCATTAGCTATTACCGTTTTAATGATAATTGACTTCAAAGTTTGACTTTTATACACGGGCTCTTATGGGGGCAACTTGTAAAATGAGAATAAACTTAGAGTGCAATTGTTTACAAATGATAAGAAAGAAATAAAAAACAATTCAAAATATTGGACAAGTATTAAAGACCATGTACGCGAAATTTTAGAATGAATGATAACATAGATTCCGAGTACTAATCGAAAGTGTAAATAAAAACAGCTTGTTGGCTGTGCGGGGAGGTGCGTGGTCATAGGGGAGCCGGTACGCGGTTCGGCGGGACTCTCCTTTCCTCACGCCGCGCAGGAATTCTATCTAACCTCCTTTACTTAACCTATTTTACCGCAAGTGGGCCTAAAGTGGTTAAATATGGCCACTTCCGTTTTTACTTTGCTACTGCACCACTACGTCATTAAACGTATGCAAATAAGAAGCATTTAACGATACAGGATGATACGAGAAAACTAATAAAAATGTTTGCCTGGGGCAACCAGGCTTACCCCCTGGCAAATGGGGTGACACTACTTACCTACATCATCGAACGTAAGGTTGAACAGGGCTTAAATTAAAGCTAGGTACCTAATCTACATAAATACATATGTTTGCCTAGCCTGCGCTAGTCCTGGACTCGTGGCAGAGCGGTTTTCAGCGCCGCTATAGTGCGCGTTCCGCGCACCATTCACAATTACCTGCCGTTTTGTTACGCGACATAACGCATGCAAACTAAATGTGTTATACGATGCAAAATGATGTGGAAGAGGAAAAGAAAATGTTTTCTTACCCCGACGGCAGCGTACTGGCAAATGGGGTAACAAAGTGACCTTTCATTAGATAGGATCACGATACGTACATCGTCGAATGTAAGGTCGAAACAGAGCTTAAATTAAAGCTTTCGACTTCCTTAACATGAATAAATATGTTTGCCTAGCTCACGTTGGGCCTTGACACGAGGCAGAGCAGTTTTTGACACGGCTTTATTACTTGCGCCATGTGCTACGATTGATTACCGATCGTTTTATTGAGAGAGTTAACAATGCAAATTAAATACATTCTGCAATGCAGAATGTTGAAAATGATTCTTTTCAAAGTGGCTGATGCACGTTCCTTTGAATTGTAATTTACTTGTTCGTATTTATATATACTTCATAATAAAATTTTATAATATTTATTAAGAGTTCCGAAATTTTTTCGAAAAATGAAAGACTTTTGTTTTATTACGTTTTGTACATAAGAATAAGGAAAATATGTAAATAAAATTTTCAGCTGTCTATTCGAAAAAATTACGAAGTTATATAGAATTTTATAGCATTTTTATACAAAATGAAATACATTTGCATGTAGATAAAAAAGGAAGGGGAAAAATATACTTTTATATGTCTTACATATAGTTTAATAATAATATATTATAAAAAATAATTAGAGCAGTAATTATAATAAGTAAGAATAATAATAATAATAATAATAAATGATAATAATAATAAACACAACGACTCTTCTTTACTCATTATCATTGGAATTATCAGATCCATATTAATACTCTCATCTTTATCATTATTTTTTCGCTCAAAACAATGTCATCGACACTTAATGGATCGGGATCATCTTCATACCAAAACGGTTCTAATTCGTCCTCTGTTGAAACCCAGTCACCATCCAAGGGGCTTGTTTTTATACATTGAATATGAGAAACTTTTGCCACATAGACTTTACAAAAATTGTTCTTAAAATTTTTTGCTCCCTGGTGAAATTTAAAAAATCTTTGTATTAAATTTCCAAAATCTGGGGCTTACATGAAATATTTGTTATTATTACATGAAGTCACACATCAATTTTCAAAATTTTTTAGCCTATATATTCAAAGTTATTCATCATAATGTGTTAATTTTTAAGAAAAATTCCAAGAAAATTCTATCATGTTTTTATAGCTAGATATATCTAATATTCGCTTTTAATTTGACTTGATTATTTATTATATTGCTCTGAAAAATATGTGATTTTGTTTTAAAATTGTTATGTAAATACCGTTATTTTATTAAAAATTGTATTATAAATAAACTTTAAAGTATCAATCAATAAAATACGAGCGAATTTTTGTTGAAAATACCTTAAAGAAATTAATTTACAAAAGCTTTTTTTACACATATAATAGTCGCATCGAATAAAACAAATTGTTTTCTATGCTAAAGGTCTTGGTACACTCGAAAGTGTTCTGCCCCTTCGATAGCGCCGCGTAGGCGACCATACGCATCCCCAGGTGGCGGATGGGGGAGTGGCCACTATAACTGATTAGCTACGAATAAATTGAATAAACAGCCGCGGACATTGGCCCACACTTTACAAACATTTACTGACCTTATAGTAGACCAAGCACAGTTGGGCCGTGCGCCAGGTTCAGGACAGTGTAGAGCGTTTCGCGAGACGCTTGGGAAGACCAAAGCGAAGCTGGGGCATGCTAGTGCCGGGAAGCCGAGGAAAGTCCGTCATGGAGATGATATCTAGACTCGGCCTGATAGTTATCAACGTTGGGAACACGCCGACATTCAGACGGCCAGGATTTATTGGGACCATTCCGGATGTTTCTTTCGTATCTGAAAATCTAGTGCACATAGCGTCGGATTGGAGGCTACTGGAAGACTACAACGGAAGCGACCAGTACTACAGCACCTTTCAGCTGCGCGATAGATCCCAATCGAGGCCCTCGTGAGGGAGATTATGGGTCTCATTCACCGAGCCTTCGACGTATCAATGCCGCGCAAGGGATTGCGACATGGAAAACGCCCTACTTACTGGTGGCCGGACGAAATCACGCAACTGAGAGCGGAAGTGAAACGCCTCAGAAGAAGAACGCAGATATCTCGAGACTAACAGGAAGCATCACTGATGTCGGCGTAGCATAAAGCAGCGCAGTGACGACTCGGCCCGTGATCATTCGGAGCAAGACGCAGTGCTGGAAAGACTCTACCGAGGAAGTGAATCGGGACGTGTGGGGCTTGGGCTACAAGATCGTGCACCAAGAAACTCTATGCGCTCCCAAACCACCCTTTCAACGAGAACACCATGGCTCTAATCGTGGACACTCTGTTCCCAACACATCCGCCAAGGCAAGACCTAGAGGAAGCCGCTGAAGTAGGTGAGATCCCCTATTCTCCACCGAGAAGATGCAGATCACCGCCAAAATGATGCAGAGCGGAAAGGCACCTGGACCCGACGGGATACCGGCTGAGATATTGAAGATCATCGCGGTCAGAGCACCTTCTCTATTGCTGAATATGTACATCGCGTGCCTGAAGGCGGGTGTCTTTAGCACTCCCTGGATGGTTGCGCGTCTCGTGCTGATAAGCAAAGGAAAGGGAGGTAACCCCCGGCTTCCGTCGTCTAATAGGCCGCTGTGCATGTTGGACCACGCAAGGAAGCTTTACGAGAGGATGTTCAAACCAAGGCTACAAGGAGCTGTGCAGGCTGTCGGCGGTTTAGCCGACAACCAGTACGGCTTCAGAAAACGGCGATCCACTCTAGACACTATACGAGAGGTAGTACGGCTGGGAAGGAAAACATGGAGTGGAAACCATCATTCCAGAAACATAAGAACGCCTTCACGGCCAGGTGGCAAGACATCTTGGACGTGTTGAACGAGTTCAGAGTCCCAGAGTACCTGATGCGGATGAAACGGGACTCCTAAAGAACCGTATCCTCCGCTACGAAACAGAAGAAGGCCACCGAAGAAATATCTCAGCGCCGGCGTGGCACAGTGGTCGATCTTTGGCCCTGATTTTTGGAACATCCTGCACGATGCCCTGTTACGACTCGAGATACCAGAATAGTTGTACAGGATAGCCTACGCTGATGATGTCGCTTTAGTCATTATCGCACGGTACTTTGAAAAAGCACAACATCTGCTTAACCAGGCGATGAGCAGAATTTCGCGCTGGATGGGGGAGCATGGACTCAACTTGGCAGCAGCTAGAACAGAGATCATGCCCTTCACTGGCAAACGGATATAAACAATCTTCCCCATGTATGTGGGAGACGCGGCGGTTTCGACAACGAGGAAGGCTATATACCTGGGACTCAAACTAGACACTAAGCTTACTTTCTTTCGTCATCTAGCATATGCAGCAGATAAAGCGGCGAAAAAGACGACACAGTAGAGCCGTCTCATGGCGAACACGAATGGGTCGAAAGCAAGCAAGCGTCGACTCCTCATGTCAGTTATTACATCCATCTTATTGTACAGTACTGAAATATGGGTCGATGCAATGGAGAAGGACTCATACCGGATTCGACTCACTTCTGTTCAACGTAGATGAGCTCTTAGAGTGACCAGTGGCTGTGTCTATCGCACGGTCTCGGGACCCGCAGTGCTCATTGTTGCGGGAATCATCCCCATCGATCTACACGCTACGGTGCGCAAGCGAATCTACGAACGGAAGAAAACAGGAGAGGACAGAACAACAGTCCAGAGAGATGAACGGGAACGCACCATGAAAACGTGGCAACGATCCTGGACAACCACAACCAAGGGTAAGTGGACAGCAATGCTGATAGACCAACTGGCCCCTTAGATTAACAGAGACAATGGGGAGGTAAATTACTACCTAACCCAATACCTGAGTGACCATGGGTACTTCCGCCGAGAATAAGTGGGCTGCCACGGTAAAATTCGCTGGGACGGTCCAACGGCAAAAGAAATGGTACCTAGATATGGCAACCGACGAAGGTATGAAAGAAGTGCTGGAAGACGCTCTGACATCCCAACATAACCTAGGGACACCGGACGACTCCATGGGAATGAACGTAGTGGGAGAAGATGGGACGCTTTCTATAGCGGAAGACGCACATTTTCTCTCATTTAATGAATGTCGCGGGGAGGGACAGGGAAACTTCTCCTTTCTGTATAGAGATGAATTACGCCGGTTCGAATATGCGTATAAATGCGATTGGGTAGATTTAAAACTATAAACATAATTTGTTTCAGATCGAATTTTGCCGTGGCGGCAGCAGTTTACCTACACGACACAAGAATGGCACCATCCTGAAATAATGTGATCAACAGTTCCAGGATTGGTTATGCCAGAAGAGTAAAGGGAGGTAAGTTTTAGTTGGTCGGTTTACGATGCAGCGGCCGTGTAGCTTTTCCGCCTATTTATTTATTTTACTTTGTGACCTATATTATACACGCGGCAGATGCATCCCCAACCAACCCCACACTATCTGGCTGTGCGGACCCAGTCGGGTGTGCCTTAGATGGCATTTCCTACATACCCTCGACAAACAAAAAATACTTGAAAGTGAAGCGCAACGGAACTTGGACACCTATACAAAAAGATCGGGCGCGTAAAACGCGCGTGCACTGGGTTCAAACTTTTTACATGGGCATCCGCGTTGCATCGAGCTGCTCTCACTGGAAGTATACTTCATACTTACGCCCATGAACAAAACATTTTCTACATTCTTTCGCAATTTTTGAGAAGTGAGAAAAAAAGTAATTTTTCCCCGTAAATGCAGGGGAAAAGTAGTCATTTTTCCCCACTAAATGGATATTTTTCACACTTGTTACAAACAGGCTGGAAATGCGCGATTTTCTACGCTACTTTTAGGCATGAAAAAGGCCTATTTCATGCCTGAGTTGAAAGAAATCTTTTTCATTTATCGAAAAAATTTCGGTACTTTTAATAAATATTATAAAATTTTATTATTAAGTATATGAGGCATTTCACGTCAAGTGTCTTGAGCCGAAAATAAACGGCAAAATTAGCGACTTTTGCGTCCGATACAAATAATATAAGACTTGTTTTTAAAAAATTTGTTAATAATGGTTTTTATAGTTTTTTTTCACGAGTTTATTGATGGTGATAACCATTTTTCAAAAGTTTCATAATTTGATCGTGAAAAATCAAAAAGAAAACTAAATTTTTATTTTTCTCAAGAAACGTAATTTTTTTTAATACTTTTAAATGAAAGGTCAGTTTCTTTTACATAAAAGTCATCTTTGTCTCAAAAGGTTTTTTTTTGTATTTTCAAGTAACTGAGCTTCGAAGAACGCGTGACCTACGCGGCGCCGGCAATACCGCCGCGCCGGCAATACCGGAACGGGTCAGCATTTTAAGAACAAAAGTAGTTGCGCCAATCTTCTTGCTCATGAACAAGATTTCGGAATCACTGCTGAGTGGCATTTTCATGTTACAGCTCACGGTAAAGGTGCATGTGACGGTATAGAGGCCAATTTGAAAGGAGGTGCGAAACGGGCTAGCTTACAATATTCTGTAGGAAATCATATTCTTCATGCTACAGTCTTATATTTATGGGCAAAAAATTACTATAATGAAACAGAGGTATTTTTTAGTACCAAACAAAGTTATGATTTAACTGCGAATGCTATACATGAAAGATTCAATAACGCAGTCACGATTCCAGGCACATTACAGTATCACGCATTTATACCTTTCGAAAGTGTTAAACTAAAAATGAAGACATTTTCACAGTCTACAAAGTACAACATTTTTGTTAAAAGAGTGAAAGAGACAAAGCGAATTAAAGCCAAGAAAGCTAATTTTAGTGAAGATAAAATTAAGAAAACAATAAAACAGACGAAGCAAACCAAAACTAAGAAAAACAATACGATTAAAAAAAAAGTTACTTAAGTAGTAAAAAAATCTAATGTAGATAAAAGAAAACTTAAGAAAAATGTAAGAAACGTGTACGTATCATACATAGTACATTTTAACTACACTTATTATAAGGTAGAAGCTGCGCTGCCCTAACGCTGGCATGGTGGAGGGTCATGGGTTCTTTGAAGTTCTGTTATTCGAAAATACAAAAAAAAATTCTTTTGAGAGAAAGATGATTTTTATGTAAAAAAACTGACCTTTCATTTAAAATTATTAAAAATATAAAAAAAAAAACGTTTCTTGAGAAAAATGGAAATATAGTTTTCTTTTTGATTTTTCAAGGTCAAATTATGAAAATTTTGAAAAATGGTTATCACTATCAAGAAGCTCGTGAAAAACTATAAAAACCATTATTGATAAATTTTTTAAAAGCAAGACTTCTATTATGTATATCGAACGCAAAAGTCGCTGATTTTGCCGTTTATTTTCGGCTCAGGACAGTTGACGTGAAATGCCTCATATATAAACACAAAAAGTAAATTAGAATTCAAAGGAACGTGCATAGACCATTTTGAAAAGAATCATTCTCATCGTTCTGCATTGCAGAATGCATTTGATTTGTATCGTTAACTCTATTAAAAAACGACCGGTTATCAATCGTAGCGCATGGCGCAAGCTATACAGCCGCGTAAAAATCTTCTCTGCCTCGAGTTTAGTTCCAACGCAAGCTAGGCAAACATATTTATTCGTTATAAGAAGGTTGACTGCTTTATTTTAAGCTCTGTTTCGATCTTACATTCGATGATGTACGTAAGCGGTTCTGAAAGACCACTTTATATCCGTATTTGCCAGAGGATAGGCCGTTTTAGTATTTTTCATTGTATAGTGTATTTAGTTTGCGTACATTATGTCGCGAATTAATGTGGCAGGCTGAGAACCGCTCTGCCCCGAATCCAGGACTAGCGCAGGACAGGCAAACATATATTCATGTAGATTAGGTCGAAAGTTTTAATTTAAGACCTGTTTCAACCATACATTCGATGACGTAGGGAAGTAGTTCTGAAAGATTACTTTGTTACCCCATTTACCTGGGGGCAGGCTCTAGTCGTGGTAGGCAAACAATTTTCTTTTCGTTTTCACCCGTCATCTTGTATCGTTAAATGCTACTTATTTGCATATGTTTAATGACGTAGTGGTGCAGTGGCAAAGTAAAACCGGAAGTAGCTATATTTAACCACTTGCAGAAAAACGGGTTAGAGCCATTTTTTAGATCTATGTTTGAACTTTCATTTAAAGCGTATTCGGGACTTCCGTCCAATGACGCAGTGAAGTGTGCTGTCGCCTCTCGGACTAATAGTACAATTTTTTTACGTAAAGATAATAAAAATGTAGTTGTATGTCAATTACTTTTTGTCAAATATTTTCATTGGGAAAACACCGTTTAAATACAGTTTTAAATACTCTTTTTGCTAGTAAAATTCCAAACGATCGAAATGGGTGTGATTATAAAACTAAAAAAAAAAGTGTTCGCTAATTTATATAAAAGTTACCGTCCAGTAAAAGTCATTATAGTAGACAGAAATCGAAACGTATGTACCTCTCTTGTAATTTAAACATTACAAAATTGTATAAAATTTATAATGATTCTGTAACAATTGAATTTAAAGACACAACAAATATGTTTAAGCGTATATTTTCGAAAGATTTTAATATCGGTTTTTCTTCAACAGCCGCTTATGTGTGTCAGTTATGTACTTTATTAAATAATCAAATAATGCGAGAAAAAGACAAACTCAGAAAGAGTGAACTTATGTCCTAAGAATGAATTCAGAACCTTCTAGCTAATGAATTGTATAGGTTAATAAAAGAAAATTGTGAAAAAGTCTCTCTTTTTGTTTTGACCTCCAACAAGTTCAATCTCTTCCTCGTGCCCCCATACAGGAAGCTTTTTACTCACATCAAATCAGTTTCGATAGTTTATGCTTTGTAGGTATGGATTCAAAAAATCCCTCATTTTTTATATGTACTGAAAATCAGTCTGTACAAAGCTCTATCAAAATAGCTTCTGCTTTAATAATTTACATTGATTCTCTTGATTTAACTGATATCGAAAAAGTGAGATTGTCTTGTGATGAATGTGGAGGGCAAAACAAAAATTCACAAGTTGCACATGCTTTATTGTACTGGCTTAATAAATCCTTATCTCAAATTAATGAGATTTTATTGACATTTCCAGTACGGGTCATATCTTTCTTCCTGCAGATCAAGTTTTTGTTCTCGTAGAAAAGCAGATACGAAATAAACCAACAATAATAACTGCAAGAATGTGAACAAATTTATAGTCAACATGGAAAAATGTATAAAATGGGAAGAGAATGGAAAAGTTATGATATAAAGAATTTATTGAATAATTACAAGAAAATCGATCACATGCAAAGCTTGAAATAAATTATTAGAATAGAGATCGAAAGACATGCAAAAAAATTCATATCAAAGATTCTTAAAGTTCAAACATTTGAAAATTATAGATATCCCAGTGAATTTGAGATAAAATCTTATTGCCTTTTAAAAACGAAAAAAAATATCCGCTACACTTAAGGGGGTATAATCCCTCTAAATTATAAAAAATCAATTGTTTTTTTTATATTGTATTCTTGCTTTCTAAGGTGTTTACTACTTAGAAATGAAGTTTTATGCACAAATAATGTCAAATAAAAAAGTTATCTTAAATTATCATTTTATTAGTAGTGCAGTTTCAAAATTCGCTCGAGTTTTATATCAACTCTTACAATATAGTGAAACGTCGCGAATTTTTCTATAGGTTTATATGACCGAAATTTACTTTTAATACGCAAACGTGACACTCGGGTAGTTTAAATTATCAAACGAGCATTAAAATGTCACTCAACGCGCGGAAAGGTAAAGAAATAATAAGAAGGTTGCTTTATGTTATAGCAAAGGGGTATTAAAGAAGTTGGTTTGAATAGAACTACAATACGATTGAACACAAGTCAACGTGATAGAGATTGTTTAAAAACAGACAGTGCGTCAATAGCCCTATTCTCAGGTAATAGCAGGTTCCAGACCCTGCGTAAACGTGGAATTCTCGAATAAAACGCATTATTATAGTTGTTACAACCCTCTTTTAAAACCGTAGGATTTCTCATTGAGTACTGGAGTGAACGTTCAATAAAAAGTTCCTGTAATTCTGTGCAATTAAAGCAGTTGCTCAAAATTTTAAAAACGAATATATGATCGTGGGAGGCATGCAGCGTGTCAATCGATCTAAGATTAATATCGCTGCATGGCTGGCCCATAATCATGGGCATCGAAACTCATTAATCACCTTTTGACTTTCAGGCGAACTGGCAAGTGATCCGGATACAAGCCCTACCAGGAGGACCGCTGCGCTTCCTCATGCCAGGATGTCTACGTCTCGGCCACACGTCAACCAAGGCAACCACGGAGGGAAATAGCAGCTATTAAAGAACCTAGAAATAAAAGTAATAAATTTAAATTAAATAAAATATAATTATTATATCTTAGAATTATATTAATAGCTATTAAAGGAAATAAATTTAATCAATTTAAATTTAATATAATTTTTAAATATCATAAGCAAAAAGGGGGTAACCTAATTTTATAATTATTGCTAAATTTATAACAATTAAGGTAGATATTAAAAATATATAAGAATTAAAAGATTGGATTAAAAAATAACTTATTGAAATTTCATTTTTATTTAGTTTATCAAAAACTAATAATCTAATAAATCTAATTAGATTTATTTCTGTAATTATTCATATTGAAAATCACGAATTACAAATTATTATTATTAAAGATGTAACTAATATTATAGGAATAAAAATAATATAACAATAATAGCTTAAAATAATAAATTAAATAAATTAATTAAATTTAACCTTTTATCGGGATAAGTTAAAAGTAGATTCAATAGGTATACAATCAATGCTTTGACCCACGAGTCACTCTAGCGCCACCAAACGACAGAATAATTCTCATTGGCTGAGTTCTTTGCCCAGATTATAAGCACTTCTGTAAGGAATGTTTGTATATAGAGATTTAGAGTAAAGCAGAGTGAGAATGAAACTGACGCGCTCGTAAAATTGCGCTTCTTCACGTCCACGTTCCCTGCACAGCCTACACTGCACCATCGAACTATCATAACTATTTTTTCAGTAAACGAATAAGTAAAGAAACGGTAATGAGAATGATTAACTAAGTTTGAGGAAGCTAAAAGACAAATACAGCGGTTTTTATTTGCACCAGTTCAGTAGCTTTGGCAAAAACTCTAGGAAGGGTCGAGAGAGTGATATAATAAGTACTTATGAATTTATTGGACATGTGTTGGCCCATGCTACCATGGATTATGCCAAAAGGATCGGCGTTTTATTAATATTTCACATTTTTTCAAATATCGGTGTTTTATTTTTCATTCCTGCTAATCAAGTCGAATTTACAAAAAATCTAGGAAAGGTCGGGACAGTATTATAATAAGTACTTATCACTTTTTAGACACGACCGCTCCAAGGGAGAGCCTTATATTTTCGTCATCGCAAAAAGTGTAATATCTTAAAAACTAATAAATCATTGTATAATAACATGTCTTAACACTATAGGAACATATTTCAGGCATCCCCGTAAATGTATGTATGGATGTATAATGTAGAGTGGTACATCGGCGTCCTTAATCGGACCCACGGCCATTAGTAGAGTAGACTAGAGTATGGATGTATGTATGTATGTAATCAAGTTTATGCAATAACTCAACGAGGCTGCGGTCAAACTAGCTGAAATTTATAGAGGTTATTTGGCAAATTATAAGAACCTAACGTCTCTATTTTCAGCCATATCCAATGAGTATATTTCCATATACGGGAACTTTTAAAGATCGAATTGATAAAAGCTCATGGAAGGGTTGGGAGAATATTATGATTATTACTTGTGAATTTTTTGGACATTTTGTAACCCATCCTACCATAGATTATGCCAGAAGGAACGGCGTTTTATTAATATTTAAAATTTTGTCAAATATCAGAGTTATAGTTTTCCTTCTCGTTAATCACATCGAATTAACAAAAACTGATGGAAGGGTCGGGAGAATGTTATTATTAGTATTATTCTTAGTCTTAGTTGCGGAGAGAACCTCGGCGGCGCCCACTCGGGGACGTGCCGGTCCGGCACTCAGACATTGCCCATTGTGCCGTTCCTCTTAGCCCATTATTCACGGCTCAAGAAACCTACAGGCTCCTATCAATTGCCCGTGTAATCTGACTGATGGACTCTAATTTTTGCATCCTAAGTACAGTCGGCTAGATAAAAGGTACGCCCCACGCTCTTTGTCTCGTCCCCACGAAAACGGAGCACCTGCACATCAGGTGAAGGGGTATTTCTTCTCTGTAGCCGCACCATCTGCATTTACCTTCCTCTTCGATCCCTATCTTCTAAAGATGATGACCTACCTTCCAATGACCTGTCAGCCGGGCAATAGTGGACCTGAACTTTCTTCTGCACAGGTCTCCGATGGCTTTAATCCATTCCTCTGGTGGGCTATCCCCCATCATGAAATTAGCGCAAAAATTAACGGTATTATAAATATTAAGAGTATACTTATAAGACAAAAGAATAATAGTATTATAAAAATTAGTGTAATATATAGATCTCATGATGTGCAAAAGCAAATATTTATTAAAAAATTAAAATTATATTTATTAGAAAATAAGAAAGTACAGAACCATCTCATTATAAGAGATTTCAATATTGATACATTAAGTTTGGAAAAAGATAATTTAGAATATCTAAATAATTATTTAGAAAATGAATATTTTCCAAATTTTCATACAATTACGAGGTATAATGACTATGGAGGTGGAACTTGCATAGACAATGTATTCGCTAAATCAAAAAATATAAAGACAGAAGCACACAAGATTATTTATAATATTACAGATCATTATCCTCTATTTGTGCAAGTCAATAACGAGTTAAAAAATAAAAATGTAACAATAAATAAAATGACTAAATATATTGATTATTACAAAATAGAAAAACTATGCCAATAAACTAATTGGAAAAATCTTGAAATAAATGATGTTAATACATATTTTAATAACTTCCTTGAAAAAGTCACAGATATCATACAAAAATCTACCAAAAATAAAAAATATGACGCTAAACATAAAGCTAGAACTTCTTGGATAACAAAAAGAACCAAATAATCTGGTATTAAAGAAAAAATATACCGATTATGCAAACAAACTGCATAATTTGATTGAATATACTAAGTATAAATATGAAAAAAAGAACAGGGTAATAAATATTAGCACATATAGTAAAAAACTATCGAACTATACAAAAGAAAAAATTGGTATACAAAAAAGACAAGAACGACAAATAGATAAGCTAACAGAAAACAATAAAATAATTGATAACAGATTGGATATTGCCAATCACTTCAATGAATTTTTTAATTCTATGGGTAATAATATAACAAAAAATATAAATAATATAAACATTAAGTATACAAAATTAGATATTAAAAAAAATGAAAAATCCATTTTCTTAACACCAATAAATGTAAGAGAAGTAAATGAAATAATCTCAAGTCTAAAAAATAAAAATCGTGGTATTGTTGGCATTAGTGCATATACAATAAAAAAAATGAGTAAACATATAGAACAGCCATAAACTAATATAATTAACTTAAGTATTCAAGCAGGAATTTGTCCAAATCAGTTTAAAAATGCAGAAATTGTACAAATCTACAAAGCTGGTGATAAAAGTAAAGCTACAAATTATAGGCCCATTTCCCTAATATCAAACTTTACAAAAATTTAATTTCTAACAAACAATTTGGATTCAGAAAAGGAATAGGGACAACACATGCACTAGCTATTGTAACTGAATTTATATACAAAAAACTAGACAAAAGTAAGCCTATTATATTTTTCCTAGCTACTTTTCTAGACCTAGCAAAAGCATTTGATACAGTTGTTTTGTTACTTATTATTTATATTAATGATATATTTAACCTAATGTCTAATGACTCTATCATCTCATATTCGGATGATACTGTAATACTAAGTTCCCAAGAAAATTGAAAAAAAAATCAACTTCCTTAATGAACAAAATGCTAGACAAAGTAAATGATTGGTTAGCATTCAATCAACTGGCATTAAACACTGATAAAACGGTATTCATAACTTTTGCAAGCTATAATGATAAAATACCAAATCATATTGCAATAAAAATACAAGAAAAATGTTTAAAAAGAGTTCAATGTTGCAGATACCTAGGGGTTACTAGAGATATGAACATGAGATGGTCACTTCATATACTTGATATAGTACAACGATCTAAGTACTTAGTTTATATATTTGCTAAATTGAATAAAATAATGGATAAAAAATCACTAGTTATTATATATTATGGATTATTTAATAGTTTGGCTAGTTATGGTTTAATGGCGTGAAGCTCGGCCTACGATAGTGCCATTAAGCCACTTTACCAATTACAAAATAGAATATTTAAGATAATACGTACTAATATTAATAATTGTCAGAAAGATTCCATGCCTCTAAATATCAAAGGAACTTATATACTCCAAACATTGGTTTATAACTACAATACCTTACAAAATATGTATAAAAATTTAAACAGCAATACTAGAAATAAAAGCCTAGAGCTACCTAAAGTTTCTTTAGAAAAGGGTAAAAAAAGTAATATATATATATATATATATATATATATATATATATATATATATATATATAACGCAACAAAATATTTTAATCAATTACCAAATGAGTTGACAAACTTAAATTATAGTATGGAAAATATAAAGACCAAAATCAAAAAATGGGTGATATTTAATGTATAATAATAATATTTAATATATTAAAACAATCATTTATTGTTGAGAGTTTGTAGATGTAAGTTTTTAATTTTTAATTTTAGTTTGTAAGTTAAAATGATATTAACTTATAATATTACTCTTAATTGCAATTAATTATTAAGGTTTAGTTATTGTTATTGTTTTGGATTTTAAACACGTATTTTAAAATCTATAAGCAAATATATAATATAATATTAAGATTAACTAGGATTGTGTACAGGTAGTAAACCTACCTCTTGCGATCCTTGATGCTTGCCGCAATGTAAAGCATCAAGGTACTCTGTGCGTGGTTGAATAATAATAATAAAATCTGCTACCTGCGATAACGACAAGCTTACAGAACAATAATCCATTCGAATTTTTTTTCAGATTACCTGGACTGACGCTACCGTCTGGACCAGTCACATACCTTTTTTTTTAGGTGGCCACTTTGGCCGTAATAAGCACTACCTAAATATTGTAAAATGAACTTAAATTTTTTTTGTGAAGTTAAAGATGTGAATGATAACATATAAAAAAATTTGAAATGATTGGATTTTATTTTGTTGTAAAAAAATGACTGTAATATCCTTGTCAAAAGTGCATAACCTCCATACTACACCCTTAAATTATATTAGAATATCGCAAAATACAGAACTTATTTCTTAACATGTAAGACATAACAAAGAGAATTCTTACATCAAATTACTTCAATTCATAATTTTGTGGAAAGGTTGGCTATGATTGAATGAAAAACGATTAATGCATACTGATGTATTCACACAACACATGACACATAACTGCATTCACATTTTCTAAATCTTCAAAATCATCGTTGCTACTTAAGGTGTCTGAGTTACGTATGAACAAGAACGAGTGGGAAGCGAGAAAAAAAAAGTAGACGACGGGATTCGACCCTGGGATCCCAGCGTGTGAATCTTCGGCTCGGACCACTAAGCCAACGTCTACAATGCAAGCCGACCACATCGTAGTCTACATATTCCTTACCAGTGACTCGTCTCAGCTCATACTACGAGCATCGCGGATGCATATATCCGTTCTTTATCGATGTAGCTGCTCAGATCATCGGACGTGAAACTCTTGATTTCGCGCGGTCGCAGCGATGTGCCTTGAGTCTTTGTTAGCTCGGGCAATTAAACACATATACTTCAAACTCATTAAATTGGCAGAGGGTAATGCAGAAATTTTCAGTCTAAAGGTGTGGGTAAAAACACTCGTAAAAGCCCCAACCGACAAACCTCACTCTCCCGCACAAGGGATGCCACTTCGATACGTATGAAAAACCGCAGCTAACTGCTTTAGCAGAATGTTTTCTCAAAGAGAGGTTCTTGTTTATTGATAAGTTAAACTAATAAAATTACAAAAAAAATTATTTTCGATTTTTACAATTCCTTATGATTAATATTTTTTTATTATCTTACAAATATAACTTCAAAATTATTGATAGATATATCAATCGAAATGAAATTACACCTTCATTACGCACGCACACACACACATACGCACACGTACACGCACACGCACACGCCCACGCACACACACATGCACGCACGCACGCACGCAAGCACGCACGCATGTACGCAAGCACGCACGCACACAGTCACATATACACACACATATACAATTTTTTTAAATTTAATTTTGTATTTATTTTACAAAATAACTTTAAAGTCACTGTTAAATACATTAATATAAAAGAAAAATACGCCAACATTATAAAAATGTACATATTTTTGAGAAATTCAACGTATAAAAAAAAACAAAAGAAATTTTCACGACTTTCACAAACTTTTAAAAATTAATATTTTTGCTAGAAAATGAGTTTAATATTATCCATCTACGAGTAGCTCCACAATCTAATCAGTTTTAAGTTCAAATTTATGTAATATGACTGTAAAATTTCAGTGCGTGATATGCTTCCCTTGAAGAGTTATGTTGGACACAAATTTAGGTTTCATAGATGCATATATATATATATATATATATACATACATACATACATACGTACGTATATACATACATACGTACGTATATACATACATACATACACACATACATATATACATATATACATATATACATACATACATACATAAATAAATACACACATACATACATACATACATACATACGTACACACGTACGCACGTATGCACGTACACACGTACGCACGTACGCACATACGCATGTACGCACATACACACACACACACTCATATGCACATACCCAAATACGCACGTACCCTCGTATGCATGTACGCACGTACGCACGTACACGCGCACACGCACATAGGCACATACTCACGCACACGCACATAGGCACATACACACACACGCACATACGCACATACGCAAATACACATGCACACGCACACGCACACACATACATATATACATTTTTAAATGAAAGTATTGTTAACCTATTTTTATGACTCATGAACCTTGAAAACATCGAGATTCATCGAATCTCGAAAAAAAAATACTATCATCGTTACACAGCCTTTCTCTTTGAAAGAGCAAAAGGACGAGTGGGCAGCGAGAAGAAAACAGTACAAGACGGGGATCGACCCGAGCGTGTAAATCTCGTGCTCGACATATATCCGACTCCTGCAACTTTTTTTATTTTTGAAGGTTTACTATTAGCTGCTATTGATACGGTTTCACTATTTGCAAAAGTCAAATCTATAATAATAAAAGAAATTAAACATATTTTTCAAAAATTAATTCTGTGTTGAAAAGGAAAAAATACTTATGACCATTTTTTAAAAGTTCGAGGTATTAAGATGCGAATGTTTAAATTACTATTTAAGCCTATGCATAAGAAAACAATGATTATACAGAAAAGAAAGTAATAAATGGCTTAACTTTTACAACTTTTGACTTTATTATACGGAATTATACGCTTAAATACTAAAATCGTTAGTTAAGTATCATAAAACTTACCTCTCGTAGCACGAGTATAATCCGAGGGAGAGACATACAAAGTATATTTCTCAGAATTTTCTACAAGAATTAGTGGTATCATTTCAGTTTTACTAATAAAAGTATTATCTGTTAACACAAAAATATAGTTTTATTTAGAGAATATTTAGTATTTACATAAGTAGTTTGTAAGACTACAATTTGTGTGTGTGTTACACATTAAACAGTTGTTCGAACCTGTGTGCATAGTCGAAACGAGCTGCTCATTACAGGTCCTATGCTTGACAAAACATACACTAGGAAAACCTAATACCGAATAGAAAGCACACTCTGGATTTGATCCACTCTCTTGTTGGATATTCTATTCGGTCTAAATTTTAAAAAAGCTATAATTATGAAAATATAACACTTCGTTAGTATTTAGACATTTTTTCACACTTCATACATCACTTGTTATTAAATTAAATAATAAATACCAGAAATACACAATCGCATATTTTGTATTTTTCTTGATGAATATACGTTATACACTAATTTTTTTTTATATAATGGACCTTTTTCATTATTATCTATCAAAATCTCAAGCAACAATATAAAGCTCATTACCCACAATACTTTATTTTGATTCTCTTTACATTTTTACAGGTTCAGCGGTCGGCCAGTTTGTTTATAACATCAGAAAATGTGTCATAGAAATGAAAGCTTAACTTACAAAAAAACAATAATTTACGCAGTAAATTTACCTTATAATTTATATTCTTATTCTTTTATGGCACTTCTTCACTCTTGTCTATATAAAATGTGTACATATCAAGCGTTTTATCCTTAGAAGCTAACCGGCACCGTCTATCACACCGATGAAACGACAAAGACACCAGCGCTGCTGACCAGCAACGCGGAACGATTTTCTGGAGCTCCCGATGGAACAAACGCTAATGAGGACTATTCTGTCGTGGTCCAAAATTTTCAAACTTTCGATTTTGCTTCTTGTAACCCTTTCCAAAGTTGACAAATATGGAAAACATAACTATCCTACAAGGCAGGCGCTGGGCGTTGAGATGTAAAGGTTCCTACCTCAATTTCAAAGTTTTTTAAGTTCAACTATTCACTTTTTTTAATAAATTTGGTAAAAAAATTATTAAATCTTTATAAATCAAGGCAAAAAAATTTTAGTGGAAACTCAACCACATCGGTTTCATAAAAAAATTCTTTTGTCTGAGTGAAGAGCCATATGCGTCAAGTTTAAACAAAAAACAGGTTATATTTGAACATTTTTCAATACTCTAATTTTCGATGATGTTTCAAACCTCAAAATTTTTTTGAATCTTTGTTCTGAATAGAATATACATAAATATACAAACAATTCCAATCTCAATATTGTCCAATTTTTCTAGTACCTTAAATGGTTTATGTCATAGTTTGATCTAATTTACTTCCATCATGGATACTTGTGTATAGGTGATGGTATGATAAGTACTTATGTATGGGGCATGGTATGATAAGT
The DNA here is from genome assembly GCA_949152435.1 of Gastracanthus pulcherrimus. Taxonomy (NCBI): domain Eukaryota; kingdom Metazoa; phylum Arthropoda; class Insecta; order Hymenoptera; family Pteromalidae; genus Gastracanthus; species Gastracanthus pulcherrimus. The sequence goes on along the minus strand of OX424575.1, from coordinate 111,027,895 downwards.
ACTTATGTATGGGGCATGGTATGATAAGTACTTATGTATGGGGCATGGTATGATAAGTACTTATGAATTTTTTGGAAATGTTTTGACCTATACTACTATGAGTTGGATTAAGCCAGATGAAATGGCGTTTAATTAATATTTCAAATTTTGTCAAATATCAGTGCTTTGTTCTTCATTTGTGTTAATCTAGTCAAATTGATAAAAGATCGAGGAGGGATCGGGATAATGTTATGATTAGTGCTTGTGAATTTTCTGGACATGTTTTGAGCCATGCTACGAAGGGTTAGGATAAAAGAAACAGGATTTTATTAATATTTAAAATTTAGTGAAATATCAGATTTAATTTTTCATTTGCGCTAGTCAAGTCGATTTAGCAAAAACTCGAGGAAGGGTTGGGAGAATGTTATGATAAGTAAGTGTGAATTTTGTGGACATATTCTGATCCAGCCTACCATGTGTTATGATAAAAGTAACAGTATATTATGTGATTTTAAGTCACCTATAGCACATTTTTGAAAATTTCCATCTGTAAAAATAATAGAAAAATAATTAGAATATAAGTATGAGTAGATCCTTAAAGTTGAATAAATTTCTTACAAAAATAATCCTTAATGAGACCCTGCCTTCCCGCCCTTAAAGGGGAAGATATGAGTCTATGAACATTCTCTTTGTACGTAACCTATAGACTCAAGCGATGCATGGATTTTGGTCATGCTGGTCTTAAAGTGTTCCTCTTATATGTTGTTTTGGACTGGATCTAGTTAGAGAAATTAATTTTAATTTATTTAAATTTTTTGAAGACCTGAAAGCCAAAATAATTATCATTATTATTAAAATTATCACTTTTTCACACTTACACTTGTACTGTACTCACATGATAATCAATTCTTAGATGCTTCTAAATAGCTTCAGTTCAAAATAGCATTCAAAAGGAACATTTTAAGACCTGGATCATTAAAATCCATGCACCGGTTCAGTCTGCAGGTTTCTTGCAAGCTCTGAAACCATAGTTATGAGAAAATTGCATTTAAAGTTACACTCCACTAATGTTACAATTTCTTCAAACATTACATCTCAGTTCATATTATAACATTCTGACCCACTTCAGCAGCTTTTCTCAAATACAAAACATGATTTCATCATCTCAATCATACAGTGCGTGCCAATTGTAACCTGAAAGAAATTAATGTTACTTCAGTATCAAATAGAAAAATCATACGCATAGAAGTAAAAGTAGTTTACATACCAGTATTAGATTTGAATATCTTTCTAGATGTCATCCCTTTCAATCAAACTTATTTTTTCCTCATAAGCAGTTGACTGAGATCTTTCTGTTTCCTTGGTACGATATGTTGATTTACTGAAAAAATATATCACAAACTAATACATTAAAAAATTACATTAACTACTGATAAAATAAGATGACTTATCTGATTGAATAAATGTATTGCAGTAATTCAGTTTTAATATTTTTTAGGATCTTGTAAATACTTATACTTCTTGACAGATTAGGTTGCACCTTTTCAACGAAGTCCGGCGCTACAATCTGTGCAACTACATATACATGATGTCAGTAATTAGGATATTAACGGATGTCGGTAATTAGAGCACTACAGGGCGTCGGTAATTGGTACACGTTCAAGGTTACTTTGATATGGATACCATGTCTGAATCGGGTAAATAGCCAGGGACGTCCGTGTGAAATTTTTACACGGGATATGTCATATGAACGGATAGGTAAAATTAATAATTTATTGTAAAATTTTCTTTTAAATCATTTTACGAAATTACCCAGCTCTTAACCAGTCGGCACCGATGAATCATCGCCAGGTAACGAGGTTTCTACCTAATTTGTTAAGAATAAATTACCCAATCCACACAAAATTCGTTAATATATCGCTAATCTCTCGTCAACGTTTCTGTCAGAGATTTATATAAAAATAAAGACAAACAAATAATTGAAACATGAGTTGCAGATATTACAAAATATGAAAAAGAAAACGAAGTTTAATTTTGGTGGCGCATAGAAAAGTTAAGACAGATTTAGAGACAGTGCATTTAACTAATTAAGAAATAAATAATACACATAAAATTGTAAAGAGGCCGGAAATTCTTGAAAAGTTTAAAGCTCACAAAATAAAGTTACAAAATATAAATTTACGGCGATTTATAGTAATAAAATAAATAAGTAATGATATATGTCATATTAAAATAAAATAAAATTGAGAATACAAAGTTCACATTAAAATAAAAACAAATAAAATAGTACAAAATTTTACAATTTTATAATAGAAAAAAAAGGGTAGTAATAGATAGTATAACTCACTTATAAAATCAATACGAAACTTTATAAATAATTACATAGAAACGTAAATAAGAAAAATCAATAGTTCGCAATAACCTAAATAGCCAAAACCACTAACGAACAAAATTCAAAATGAGCAATTAAGTTAAACAAAATTAAAGTCAGAGTTATATGAGACCAGTGATGAATGCCAAGACAATTTTTTTTAAATATAACAAAACAAATAAATATATACGGGCTAGATCTTAAGGTGAAATATCACAAATAGATAAAAATTGAATCACAAATAGATAAAAATTCAATCGCAAATGGTAAAGAACTAAAGCGAGAAAACGGCGCACAAATATAAGCAAAAATTTATTACTAAACCTTGCAATAAATAAATAGTCAAAAACGAATAATATAGTTTCAATATTAGTTTATAATAATTTAGTTTCTCGCGTGTTGTATTATAAATAATAGAAGAATAATAATTACGTTTTAAAATAAATTAAAGCAACATAAATCTAAAAATGAAAAAAAATTAAAAGTATAACAACATTATAACAAATGTATAACAACATTAAATAATAAACATTTTTTAGAAATTAGTCCTGGAAACAATAAAATACCGCGGTATGATACAACCACGAAGGACTCCAATAACATCAACAACTAAAATTTTAAATAAAAATTCTCAAATAACACAGCCTTAAAACACGAAATGTCGAGAAGAAGGTGTTTCCAACACGATTAACGATACATACAGCAACGTACAATGGATAAATAACAGTTCGCTAAAAGAAATGATTAGCTGACGAGTTGAGCAAATCTAAGATTTAGCGTCGAGTCCAACTCCACTAAATCAAGAGCTAGTACAAATAACGGCGATAGATTTTTTGAATCGTTTGCTCTAAAGTCTGATGCCCGCCGGAGAAGTTGAGTACATAGCGCCAGTCCATTAAAAGTCGGGTAAAATATGTGCATATTGCGACCATGATCCCTGCAGTTACGGAAAACAGATCAAGGTCGTATTACTAGTCAAAATTCGCGACATTTAAAACGAGAAATTAAAAATTTTAAAGTCATAAAGCACAGAAAGCAAAATGAAAGTCGATGAAACGCGTATACAAACGCAAGAGTCAGGAATAAAAAAAAATTGCAAAATTTAATCGACCCAATGCATCTAGATACAGTTGGTTAAAATTCTACGGAATTAAAGACGAATTATACGAGCACAGATCATAAAATTTTTTTTAACCGTTTTTAACAATATAAGGTGGTTAAACCAATTTTCGATTTTTTTAATACATTCATTAATAATTCAAAAATAAAAGTGAAATTCGGAATAAAAACGAATAAGCTTGAGAACTTAGCGAAGGGTAGCATTCTCAAAAGGATCAGAGGCTTTATTAAGCTAATCTAAATACTGAGAACAATGTTGCTAGCGGCGTCCGATTAATCGAAGTTTAGTCTCTCCTACGGAGTGAACACGTAACGTCTTATCTAAAGCAAAAGACTCGCTTTGCGCGAAAGAAAATTTTTACAAAATAGATTCAAATAGTTGAATATACCTGGGAAATTTATTTTGTTAAAACAATAAAATAATTATATATCGTAAAGGAATTATAAATAAATTCAATACAATCGTGACATAGGGAAACTATGTAGATCATACAGGCAACAGTCCAAGTCTTCAGCCTAAAAGTTTAGGAACCAGTAGTATAGCTATACCGTTTCTAGGCCACTTATTTGGCCTACGAACGGAATAGCTTTTGATCGACTATTTCAAATTGTTATTTATTTAAAAAAAAGACGATTTTAAAAAAAATTTTAAGAGAATTTATTTAACAATTTTATGTTTTGGAAAAACTTTATTATTTTTGTTTATAGTCTATCACTATGATGTTGACTATAAATAAGGTCATTAAAGACTTTATTTTAAAATATATTATTAAAAATTTTTCTTGTGCATGATAAATATATAATATGGGTGATTCCACGTCAAGTGAGCAAGTAAAAGACTTTAATAGTTTGAAACATTAAGAAAATGATGTATTTCATACCCAAATAAGTAAAAAAATTTCAAACCATTACCTCTATTGGTTCATGATTTTTGCCAAGCTAAAAAACACGATTGCTTGCATTAATTTCATTTTTCTCAAAATGTATGTATTTTAATCTCGAGCACTATAAAAGATAAAGTACTTTAGTCCGTCTGTTTTGGAAAGAGAATGTGATGCAGAATATGATAGTATTTTTTTCATCACAGTTGATGGTTTTGATTGATCCAAACTTCTGCCCTGACACCAATGAAATTTTAAATTGAGCGCCAGAAGAAATTTTATTGAAGAAAATTTCAGTGATAGTTTTAGATGTATATTTTAAGATAAAATAAGATTTAGAATAGTACAATAAATCATCTACGAGAAAAGAATAAAAGAATTTGGCATATTTTATCAAAGTTAGACTCTTATGGGATTTAACATGAAAAATCTGTTTCTGATAAAATAAGCCAATTTATTTTACTTTTTTCTCGTAGCTGAGTTGGAGTGCCATACTAAATCTTATTTTATCTTAAAATATACATCTAAAACTATCATGAAAATTTTTTTCAACAACATTTCTTCTGGCGCTCAGTTTAAAATTTCATTGGTGTCAGGGTAGAAGTTTGGATCAATCAAAATAATCAATTGTGTTGATGAAAAACATATTATCATATTCTGCATCAAATTCTCTTTCCAAAATACAAGGATTAAAGTACTTTACTTTTATAGCTCTCGAGATAAAAATATATGCATTTTGAGAAAAATAAAAATAATGCAAATAATCATGTTTTTCAGCTTCGCATAAATCATGAACCAATAGAAGGAAGGGATTGAAATTTTTATTACATATTTTGGGTATGACATACATCATAAAGTTTCAGAGTTTTAAAATTTTTTACTTGCTCACTTGACGTGGAATCACCCATATATATATATATATATATATATATATATATATATATATATATATATATACACACATAAAAAGCTTAATCAAAAACGTTGTCGTTTCTCCCTCCAGAATAAAGTTGTTGTTGTCTTCATTTAGAAAGCCTCATTTTTCCCTAGGAATATCAGTAGCAACAGCATCATCGACAGCAGCAGTAACAGCATCAACATTAATACAACCAATGGATATATCAGATTTCAATACAAATGAAAATGTCTATGAAAATCCTAACAATTTAGAAATATCCATGTAAGAGGCTGTTCAAGATGCAAATGGAGGTAAATTCATTGAAAATGTTATCGATTTACACGGTCTACTATGTAAGAAATAAATGCATGATTTCATAATAGATAAGGATAAAGTAACTGACAACACCTATGGGCCTTATTACTAGGAAAATTTGCTTATGTTAGGAAATAAAAAATTTGAACTAACCAATAATGATGCTATATTAATTGATAATTTTAAAATTCCTGGGACAATCGGTATTCTTCAGCTTATATTTAAAAAATTCCTAATGCAGATCTTTAAACTAGTGATTACAGGAATATGTATCAGAGAATTATATTGGAAACCAGTGCACATCGACGCAATAATTCAGCTCTCCATCCATTGAAAGGAATCGTGGCTACAAGTACATAAGAGTAATATCAAAATTATTCTCCTCCACGACACAAATGGCAGTAACTACCAGGAGAGCAACACAACAGCAACAACAACCACACACAAGCGGATATGGATTATTAGATAAATCTCCTATGATGCAAATTGGTAAAAAAATAAACGAAAATTGGGAGTTGATTATATTTACTGGGACAATCCTAATGAGCTTGTCGAAAGATTGCAATTACTCATGAGTTCAAAGCTAGCAGGCCATAATTCTCATGAAAATGAGATATTATCAATCTTATCAGAGTTGAAGGAAAATAGTATAATTCAAAACTTTAAACTTTTAAAAAGTAAAAATAAAATAGATTAGATTTTTAATAAATACATTGTCATAGTTGTATATGCATTCATTGAACTAAAGATAATTATCTCAAGTTAATTATCTCAGATAATTATCGCAACAGAGGATTCGGTAAATTCTTTGTACACAGCCTTAAGGGATATGCAGAAATGATTAGCAGAAGTGCGAATAATTTACGAGACATGTAGTATAGATCAGCAAGAAATCAGGGAAGCATTGCTCGAAGATAAAGGATTAAAGGATAGAAATGAAACTATGATTGCCAAAGTTGAAGAACGTGCAGCAGAATTATACAATTTACATAAAAATATCTAGAAATTTTTGAATACATGTATGTGGTAAAGAATATTGGAGCCATCTTGACGATTTTACCGTCTTTGTACGGCCCACGTGTTCCGGCCGCCTAAAAAGCGGTTTCCGCCTCCACTTATCAATGCAGTGCAGCAACCGCCGCACGGGCCACCGAGCGCTGAAGCTACCAACTAACATAGAGTAGCTGCCGTCGCATACGCCGCACGGCGCTCTACTGCATTGCAGCTACTCATAGCTCTGCAAGAATCCATGGCCTACCGCAGGATACCGGTACCACCATCGCCCACGAGCTCATCGCCTTGCGAACGGCCGTCGCACAGCTCACGACGCTCTCGCGCCAAGTACACGCAGGCTCGGGGAACGAGCAGAGACAGCAGCAGCAATAGCCCGGAGGCCGATCACGCTTACGCTCCAGCCCAGGCGGGGCCACGATCCGTAACTCATTCCCAACCGACAATTCACGATGGTGCTGGTACCACCAAGCACACGGCCAGCAGGCCACCAATTGCAAGCGTCCATGCACGTTCCTCGGCTCGGAAAACTAGCGGTACGAGCCCCGTATCAGACGGCGGAGGTTCGCGCGTTTACCGAGAACCACCTACACCTGTACGAGAAGGCCACCCGACTCAGGTTCCTCGTGGACAAAGGGTCGGTCATCTCTCTCCTGCCTCGTCTGCATTCTAACAGTACCGACAACGACACCAACTTACGCTCCACGAAGCTAACACGTCGCCCATCGCGACATAAGGCACGCACAAGCTCGCGTAGGACTTATTCCTACGACTCCCGTATTCATGGAACTTTACCATCGTCGACGTGCAGATTCCGGTCCTCAGAGCCGATTTCCTGGCACGTTACAATCTCGCAGTTGATATCAAGGCCAGACGTCTCATCGACATGGTTATGTCGCTCTCAACTCCAGGTTCCTTGGCTATCCTGGCTGTCCATAGTGCCTCTCTCGTCGCTTCAGCGGGATTTGCGCACCGATACGCCGAACTGCTCCTTGAGTACAACGACCTGACGTTACCAGGCAGATTCATCGACAAACTGCCCGATCTGGCAGCAATGCTGCACATCAAGACCACTGCGCTTACTGTCGGCCGAGTGCCCTGCAGACTTACAGATCAACGCCTCGCCATAGCCAAAACCGAATTCGACCGGCTGCTGACTCAGGGGGTAATCCAACCATCGTCCAGCGACTGGGCAAGCCCACTACACCTAGTGGAGAAAGCCAACGGTACGTTCTCAAACACTGGCGTTTACAGGAGCTTCATGCTCGTACCAGACCGGGCCTGTTCGCCTTACCCGTCATCGAGTACCTCCTACAGGAGTTACACGGAAAAATTTTCACCGTAATCGACCTACGGAAGGCGTAGCCTTACCAGTTCGCCATCGCACCGAAAGATGTGCAGAAAATCACCATCACCACACCGTTCGGCCTCTTCGAGTTTCTCAACTCTTCGGCTTTCGACGTCATTCAGGGACTCGCTCACCCCAGCATCACGGTGACGTCTCGCCTGATATCCCAGAAATTCTTCTGGCCGGGGATGAGGAAAGACTCCGCACGATGGGCCCGTGAATGCCAGCCCTGCCAACGAGCCAACGTCAACCGTCACAATCGAGCAGCGCTGGGCGATTTCACAACTCGGGACGCCCGGTTTGACCACCTGCACATCGACTTCATCAAACCGCTTGTCAACGGCATGCAGTGTTGCCTCACGATCATCGACCGATTCATCAGGTGGCCCACCGTCGTTCCGGTCCCGGATCAGCTGGCCACCACAGCAGCCAAGGCCTTGCTCAACCGCTGGATCTCCTACTTCGGTATGCCGCTGATGACGAGGGCAAGTTGTTCAATGCCCTCACTCAGATCATCGGCAGCAGCCGCCAACGCACCGTTCTCTACCATCCTCAATCCAACGGTAAGGTATAGCGGTTCCACCGGATCCTTAAGGCGGCGTTCATGTGCGACCCGCACACATCCTGGCCAGTCGCACTTTCAACGGTGCTTCTCGGCCTCCGCTCATGCTTCAAGGAGGACCTGCAGGCGTTTCCGGCGGAGATGTTCTACGGTACCACGCTGAGGATTCCAGGCGAATTTTTCACCACCTCCAGCCACCCAGAAGCCGATGCATCTACCTTCATCAGGGACCTTCGTCGCCTAACCAACGCCATTAAATCAGTCCCGACATCGAGACACGTCCAGCAGCATGACCTCTTTGAATACAAGGATCTACTGACGTGCTCCCACAGGCCCACAGGTCCACACATATATATATCTACCAATATATAGTTAATTCGCTAACTCTATCACCCAGCCCCCCTCACCCCTCAGCCCCTCCTCTTACGATATCTCCTCAAAATAGCGTTAAATTTTACTTTTTTTACGTTATTTTTCACTTTTGTAGACTTCCACATGAACCCCCCTCATCCCCTCATTTGACCCCCTCACCCCCTGATCCTCCCCCCTCTTTCCCCTACTCATGCCCCCCTCTGCCCCCCTCTGCCTCCCTCAGCCCCCCTCGTTGTATTTAGTTTTATACAATGTTTTTAAAAAATCTCTCATAATGATTAAAAGGAAAATATCCAGACTTATAAATAGATAGAAACGATCTTTCAGGTAAATAGAGAAATTGATAAATAGATAGCTGCGTTTTTTTGTGTTATTTGGAGTATTTACATTATTTGAAAAACATTTAAAAACTTAAATTAAATTCAGTTAAATTGTTTTAGGTTTTCAAGATAATTTTTTATTGAGAAAGTTTTCAATTATCAATCCAATTTTTTTGCAAAATATCATTTAAATAAAAGTTTCTTGTATTTTTTCCACACAACCCAGGAGGTAAATAGATGTGTGCGTTGATTTTTTTGTTTTGTTTAATTTAATAATAATCATATGTAATAATGTACTGATAAATAAATGTAATTTTTTGACATGTTAAATTTACACATAGTTCTCATGATTATTAATTTGATTATTAATAACTTAAACCGTGGTAATCATCGCCAGTAGCCTTCACAACCACGTGGAGGCAGAGCCCCTTTCCCGCCTCTATTAAAAACATTAAGTTAGTAATCATTAAGAAAATTTATATAATATTTAACTGAGACTATTTTTTAAGGGGGCAAACCACCTTTAAATTGTCAAAAAATCGTTTTTTTTTTATTTACCTTTTTTATAGGAAATTTTCCGTAGAATAAGCTCCCGTTTTAAGATATCATAATTCCTTTTAAAGTTACAATATAAATACTGAGACAGCTTTTTTGCCGATTTTGCGTAAATTCGGTATTTCATCAATTATTATTTATTTTATTATTATTTATAACTAAATGTTTGATTGATTATTTTATTTAGTTATAAAGCAATAAAATATAATATAATTGGAACCAATTTGAACGCTAGAATCCTTCAGCGCCACTACTGGTGAATAGTTGAACTTACCTGCGTTTGAGATAAAGGTCTATAAATCCGATCGAATTTTTTATTAACCTTACCCGTACATTTTTGCTACTTCTGACAGTTGGCTTTTATGTTTACAAACCACCTGTTAGTAAACACAGCTAATATTTTTATTATACTGAACTTATACAGTGTTTTAATTGCATTTGACAATTTGTGAATGTGTGTAAATCAGTGTAGTGAAAATGTCTTCTAAAAGAGATAAAAAAGGTAGATTCCAAAGTACTCACCCTGGCCACAAATATTCTCGAGGTAGAAACAAGAAAAGGCTTAGAGAATTTTTGACTAAAAAAGAAGAAAGCCCACAAAAGAAGCCAAGACTATCCACCAGCTCAGCGAGGAAACTCCAAAACAGCTAGTGCTAGAGACACCAGTGATACAACAAACAGAATTATTGACACTTCAATTTTATTTTCTAAACTTACAAGTGTTCTGTGTTGTGTTAAGAGACTGAATCCACACCACCAAACAGCGCTGGACTTGATGTTTCTGGTGATGGATCATGGAGAAAAAGAGGATTTTCATCATTACAAGGACTCGCCAGTGTGATAAGAAACAGGATAGGAAAGGTTTTAGATGTAGCTATAAAAAATAGCTTCTGTAAACCTTGTTCAAAGTGGGAAGGCAAGCAAGACAGTGTTGAATACCAAGAATGGTTCGTCGACCATGAAGCCAATTGCTCTGCCAATCACCAAGGTAGTGCTGGAAAAATGGAAGTGGATGGGATTGTTGAAATATTTCAACGTTCTGCAGAAAAGTATCATGTGAAATATCATCGGTACATTTGTGATGGTGGCTCAAAAGTTTTCAAGGGCATTAGTGAAATTAAGCCTTATGGTGATGCATTTGTGGTCGAGAAGAGAGAGTGTATTTCTCATGTCCAGAAGAGGATGGGAACACGTCTCAGAAATTTGAAGAAAACTTTGGCTGGAAAAAAATTGGACGATGGAAAGACAATTGAAGGCAGATGAAGATTGACAGGACAACTTATAGACAGATTGTCCTCGTATTATGGCAAACCCAGATTCTGTTGAAAAAATGCATCAAGAAATCTGGGCAACTTTCTATCACATGCAATCAACAGACGAGAAACCTCAACATCACTTGTGCCCAACAGGATCCCAGAGTTGGTGCCGCTGGCAAAATCAAGAGCCGCAGGAACAAGTTTTACCCATAAGACCACCATTCCGTCTGCTGTGATGAAAGAAGTGAAACCAATTTATGAACACTCATCAAAACCAGAGTTGCTGGAAAAGTGCCTTGGAGCGTATACTCAAAACTCCAATGAAAGTTTTAATAATTCTGTGTGGAAGTTAGTGCCAAAAACATCTTTGAGTGGCTTGACGGTTCTCAAGATTGGTGTTTTTATTGCTGTGACCTGCTTCAATGAGGGACGCAACAGTTTCCTCAAGATCATGAAGAAACTTAACATCAATCCAGGAGATGCAGCTGTGACTTGGGTGAATACCAGCGATGACTCCAGACTCTTCCATGCAGAACGAAGAGCACTTGCCAGCACAATAGAGGCTAGGACCATCAGGAGAAGAGCACGAGAAGGGATCCCAGAGGAATTTTATGAAGCAGGAGCGTACTGAGGTATTTTCAAATAATGTAATTTCATCTAGATCAAAATTATTGATTTTTTGGTTATTCTTTGTTCCAGCCTGGTTGTACTGACTCTGAGGTGACAGATGAGGTTATGGAGGCATACTACCAAGACTAATGCTTTCGGATGAAGATGAAAAAAAGATAAGCATGATTGACTGAGTTAAGTACGAGTATAAGTACTCGTATGATAAGTACAGTTTACTCAATTTATTCATTTTTGTGTTTTTTTTTTCATTTCAGGTTATTCAAGGAGGAGGAAGACTCATGGGACTCCACGCACCAGAAAATATTGATGTACACTGCTGGAGATGTTTATCTGTTACGTCGAAAAGAAGAAAAAAGTAGTTGCAATTGATAAGATGAGTATAAATTATATCTATTAGAACTTGTAACTTAATTGTTAAATAACTCTAAATGTTGTTTTTATCAATTTCAGCTTACTGTCCGTAAGATTCCAAGTGAACGCATGGACAGATTGGGCTCGAAATTTATGGAGATGAGTACATTATAGTAGTAATTTTAATATGAACGTAGGGATTTTGATTTGAACGAGTAGAAAATTTTTTACATCTATAAAAGTGATAAAATTATTAAAAAATAAGTGTTATATTGACAATGTTCATATCAAAAAATACTTCTACTCGTTCAAATCAAAATCCCTACGCTCATATTAAAAGTACTACTACAATGAGTATCTCCATAAATTTTTAGCCCAATCCATCCATGCGTAGACTTGGAATCTTACGGACAGTGCTTAAAGTCTTCGAAAACAGTCTGGTTTGCCATGGAGGCATAGAAGGTCCAACGAAGGTAAAAAATATACAAATTGGTAGGTGTTTATGTTGTATTATTTTTACTTTCAGGAAAAAAAAACCCTTATTAAAATAAATATCAAAATAAAAATTCTTAATCAATTTTTTTGTTTTATATTTTAAAGGTGGTGTGCTCCCTTAAAGCATTCGTTCTGATTTCAAACTTATTAATTTTTAATAGAGATTGCCCTTCTGCCTCCTTCCTACATCCGATATATATACTCAATAGAAAATTTTTTTATAAAACATTATTGAAAATGCAAAATATATTTCTATACGTCATTTATAAGATGCTCTATTAAAATTATTTTTAATGAGTATACAAAATAAAGTAATCATATAAATCTATTCTTAAAAGATAAAAAAGTAATTTATTTTTATTAAATAGTTTTAATTAAAAAAAAGTATACAATAACAATTTTTTTATATACTTATATTTTTATCTTTTTAATAAAATTTAATAAAATGTTTTTTTATATTTTAAGATTATGATTATAAAATATTACTATACCATGCCTTGAAATAATATTAAATAATTACGTTATTAATTATATGATTACTTTTATGGTTGGCTAATGTGCGTTGATTATTTTATGACATTTTTATTTTTTTTTTAATGAGTAGTTATATTTTTTTTTCTATTTTACTAAATATTATTTAGAATATGAAACATTCAAATTTTAAAGTGGAAATATGGCTTAATCGAAATAAGTTATTAACCAAATTTTATAACCCATAAAATCTAAATTCAGAAACCTGCGACTATATATAATATGGTACGTTTTCCCAATATTTCTAAATCACTTTCCCAACAAAATTTTAAACTTCATTATCTAATTCACTTAAATATAAATTTTTATTTATAGAATGTAAATAATTTTCATACCATATGTAATTTTTCAAGTAATATTGTGTTTAAATTGTATATCCGTATTGGTGACGTTTGCATAATACGTTTACTTACCTAAATAAATTTTGTATCATTCCTTACTTTTCTACATCTACCTTACCCTGTAATTATTATAAGTGAAAATTGTATAATCACGTTAATTTATTAAAATACATCTTTCGTATAATTATTTCCTTCTAACTTAATTAATGTACCATATCATTTTCGACGTTATACAAAATTGACATAATAAAACTATAATTTAACTCTTGAAAATAAAAAATATATATGTCTAAAGTAATTTTAGTCCTTACATTAAATATTACATGAATATTACATAATATATTACAAGATATTCATTTGATTTTTTTTTTGTGATTTATGTGTGATATTTATGCAATCTTAAATATATAAAGAAAATTCTCTCATTTTTTATATATTGTTAAATCTTTATGCAAGCAAGGAATTTAATATTGATGCAGTCTTATTTTTGTATAGTTTAATATAGTTAACCTCATTTAAAATTAACTTTGAAGTTAAAATAAGATCTTCTAACTTAATTTTTTCTTCACTTAAAATTTTTATATACTCGAAATCTTTTACTTTTAGAATAAAAGTAATTTCTGTATAATGAATAAAAATTAGGTATGTAAAGTAATTTTTTGTTTAATATTGTACCTTGTTCTTCAATATCACCAATATTTTCGAGTTTAGTTCCTCTTTCAATGTTGACATTTTCAGTGTCTTTTACATTCAATAAAACTTCTAATTTATAATAACCATCTGTTACAATACCAAAATGTTCTATTATATTATTTTTGCTTTTTTGAACAAAAGCATTAGGTAAATATCCTTGAATTTCTGTACAAAGAAAAAATTAATTTTAATAAATGTTTCTTAATCGCATTATTGTATCTTTTATGCATTTGAAGTATATTTTTTGTATTGTTTATATATTTAGAAAATAATATCGTTAAATATTAATAAGATATATTGTAAACTTTTCATAATAATTTTTTTTTCTCAAGTTAATGTAAATTTATGTTATGTATTTTATGCCGGTTACGACGTAATTTTCACAGTGTAGGTAATATGTAAATATAGGTATTATGGGTTGCTGAATATAAATCAAGAGTCCAAACACAACTATAAAAAGTATTGATTGTGAATTAAGATGTAATAAAATTATCTGGGATTAAAAGAAACAAATTTCTCTTAAGGGCTTGTTATCTATCTCTCATTAGCATAATGGAAGGAGAAGCGTGAAGAATAGGATCATTTTCAAATTTTTATTTTTTGCATTCTTTAATATATATATATATATATATATATATATATATATATATATATATATATATATATATAAATATATATATATAAATTATTACGTCGTTGGTTTTTATTTGTGAAACAAATTTTGATATATTATTTTCGAAAATATTGCATTGAATTTTGATTCCTTGATTATTATTCAAAATACGAGGTCTGTCCCAAAAGTATCCGATTTACCTCGATTTCTCGGCGCTTGATTTATTCTTCGTCATCTGGGGGGTGGCATCCTTCAAAGTAGTCCCCATTTGATTGAACAAGACGTTCATATCGATGTTTCCACTTATTAAAGCACTCTTGAAAGTCAGACTTCGGAATCGCCTTTAGTGCATTCGTCGCATTAGTTTCAACAGTCTGTTTATTGTCGAATAGATGTCCTTTAAGCTGCATTTTCAATTGAGGAAACAGACAAAAGTCGCTGGGAGCTATATCAGGACTGTATGGAGGCTGGCGGAGCTGCGCAACACTGTGTTTCAATAAATACTGCTGCACAAGGTTTGATGCGTGCGCTGGAGCATTGTCGTGATGAAGAAGCCAGTCACTGGTTTCCCAAAGTTGCGGTCGTTTTCTCCTGATTGCATTACGTAATATTTTCAAAACTTCAACGTAGTACTCTTTATTGATTGTCTGGTCTGTAGGGGCATATTTGTGGTGCACAACACCCTCATAATCGAAAAAAACAATCAACATTGACTTGATGAACGAGGATCACTGTCAACAGATGTGCGGCCACTTTTGAACCGCCTATACCACTCTTTTATTTGTGTTTTGCCCATACACTCATCTTTAAAGGCCTTTTGCAACATTTCAATAGTTTCCGCACAACTTTTACCGAGATTAAAGCAAAATTTTATGCAAATTCGCTGTTCGGTTCGTTCTGCCATTTTTAGCAATAAGCAAATTGCAACGAACGCAAAAAAGTCGTTGTAAACAAATACACGCTGCGCGGGAACTAAGGCGTTTCATCGGTATCTCAGGCTACTGGCGAGAAGGTTGGGAGTTGCTGGTGACGTTCGTACCCTCCAGAGGTCGCCTGAGTCTCTCCGCGCGAAGATATGAACGTGGGTCGGATACTTTTGGGACAGACCTCGTAAATTTGAAAATATTAAAATTTATTTGTTTTTCTTTGTTAGTATAGGTTTCTTCGCCAATGATTAATTCGATCTATCCAACGACAGATCTAATTATATTTAATGTATAATTATTTTTCATTTAATTTTAATTATTTTTTTGTCTTTAGATAATATAACAAAGACAATTTATGTATAATAAATATAGTTTTGTACGCCATAATAACGTTAGATATTCCATTAAAATTATAATATATATGTTTCAATAATTTTGATTATTATTAAAACTCTTAATAAACTATTAAAATTATTACTATTTAATCTTCTGTAATATGTCTATTAAAATGTTTTTTTAATAGTACATAAATTAAATACTTACATTTACATACTCAGAATACGAATACCTTATTACTTACGCTGAATTATTACCAATTTTAATTTTTTTAAAATAATCTGTTGTTGAAAAAGCTATGGTTTTCTCTTTTTTACATTCTCTGAAGATTTCTCATTACTTTTCCTTTTAGACATGATATAATTTTACTGAAAAAATTATTTAATTTTACTTAATTTTGTAGAATATTTTTAATACAACACATAGTTCTGATATTTTTATTATCATAAAAATAGTTATAAATAAAATTATTTATACATTTTCGTGTACTTTTATATGTCTCTTTAAATTGTCAGATCGATTAAATCCTTTTCCACATACGTAACATATACGTGAAACTGTATTATTGTGAGAAAATAAATGTCTTATAAGGTGGTCATTTCGATAAAAACTAATGTTACATATTGTACATTTTAGATTCTTTTGAGTATTATTATGCAATTCTTGGTGTCGTTTGTAATGTTTTTTATTTTTTATAACGATACCACAAATTTTGCAATCATGCAGTTTATTGTTGTGATGTTCTTCAATATGTTGCAATAAAAATTCGTTACATAAGAATTTAGCGTTACATTTAAGACATTTGATTAAAGTTGAAGAAAATTTTTTTGATACATTATCTTCTGATCTAAAAATCTGAATTGGTTATTGAATAAATTATTTATTTAGATTAAAAAATATATAATAATTTAAAGTTACTTATTGATGTTGTTAATACAAATTATAAAGTTATTCAACTAAATAGATAACACGAACTGTAATGTAAAAAAAAATAATATTTTTAATCAAAATTAGGTTATAATAATTAATAATTATTAAGTTATAAAAATAATAAATTTTAATATCACTGAATGTGTCGTGAACCATGTACATTTTTTTTGTAAGTTTTGCCAAAAGTTTTCATTTGATTGCATTAACATCAGTGATTGATTTACATAAGAGCACTTAGGGTATGAGCACAGGGGCTCGCACAATCTAAGGGCCCCCACAAAATGAATATACTCTTTTTTCTTTATAAATCACACTATCGAATTGGATCATACATTTAAACTCAAAAAATATAAATACACGAACATGAGTATTGTTATACAATAAATAGTATAATAAAAAATTATTCAATTATGCGTGTCTCCAATCCCGTTCAAATCGACAGATTTGTGAGACGAAGCAGCTGATTTATACGACTTTGTTTTTTAATTATATTTATAAATTTAAATGACTTGACACAATATGTAATAGCTTAAATTGTAGCTCTCGATCCATAGATGTGAATTATCTACAAACTGTTTTAATGTTGATGCGATTTTTATTAAATATATATCTGTTTCATAATAAGTGCGTGAGTTAGTGGAAGTCCGTATTTATGAAATACTTTTGCAAGGGATTTTTAATAATAATTTGAGCTATTTGTATATTATTTTCTATATTATAAAGCACTAAATAGTACATTTTAATGATATAGCTACCGTACATATAAAAACTAAGTAAAATAAGTATGTTTACGCAATGTAGCAATATAACATGTAACTGATAGATTATGAAGTCGAGTCGATAAGGTATAACCCTAAATATGATCATTATTTTGTTATTGAAACCTTTTTAAAAAAGGACGTCAATCTTATGTTGACATTATTTCTCGTGTATATTAGGCACATTATTTACAATAGATATAGCTATTGTAAGTAAAATCAGTTAAATAGCGTGATATTTACATATTTATTACGTACAACAGATCACTTTAGTATTTTATTAATATAATTAAATATTAACGTTTAATTTATATTTGAAAGGCATTATCTGTTTAAGAAAAGTCTTGCCCTTCGAGTACTATCAAAAGTTTTAGCGAATACGTTTATTCAATCCTAAATTTATAAAAGTATAAAATGCACCCCATAATCCGTTTCATAATAGATACTTTTTTATTATATACGGTTTCAAATAAGACAAAATGAATCATATTGTAAAATACATACATCACTCATTAACACAATTTCACATTTCACATTTCACAAATCAACTTTGGTGAAAATAATTTGCGTTTACAAATGTACGAAAGTTTTAGAAAATGAAAAGAAAATAAGAAAATGTGTGTAAGTGGCTTATTTCGACTTATACTTTATACAAAGCATAAGTGAAAAATAATCAAAAACAGTCATACTAACCTTCACTTAACTATTGTGAAAAACACTACTATTCAATGTAGAATAAGACCTTTAATCAATCAACTTTATTTGCAGATAATTGTAATAAATCCTGACACTTTTATATGTAAAAATATTTTTATTATATGGTCACTATTGTTTGTGAATACGTTTTTTCTGATGTATTTAATTTAAAAAATAGTATTTTTAAAAAGCAATTGTCAATATTAAGTAATTGTTAATATTAAGCAATTGTCATAATAATTTGAGCTATTTGTATATTATTTTCTATTGCAATGGTCCCAAACCTCAGCATCCACGAGTAATCATTAAGAAGGCCGAACACTGGTTTAGTGTTCTAATCTTTACTTTCTTTTGAATTTTTTTTTGTTAGTTTTATGAAAGATATGATGAAATAGTGTATCGTTGAATACGCGGGGTACGCTGGGGCATAATGGTGATACGCCTTTGAATCTTGCCTGCATGTAAATCACTACATAGAATGCACAAAATGTTTATATGCTGAAGGTGTTTCGCATACGGGAGCCAGTTAGATAAGGTGAAATGCTCTACTTTTACCACTGAAGCTATATGCAATATTACAGGAATTCTACGTTGAGTATATCATAAAACTCGAATGTCCGATCCTAGATACGTAGATGCATTCCTATCGTCGCCATACCGTACAGCGTTCTCCTCGGCTAGACGAAAATTGAACTTCGGTATAACAAATATGGCGGACAGGGTAAGTCAGTCGAATGGATTTATCCCTCCGAAACGTGGGCGAGGTGGGAAGGGAAATAGGGGTCATATCGGGAGGCGTCATACTCGGGCTAACCCTCTTCCTCTAAATAAAAACCTAGCCGACGACAAAGACGCTACTTCACCAGAAAATAGTCAGAACGGAGAAAATAGTCAAGCTCAAACCGAACAACCCCGCCGGGACGAGGATCTATTTGTGGAGGATCAAGTGCCGGTTATCCCTAGCATAACTACCAGTGCCACGAACGGGTCAATACAATCGGAAACTGTGAATAAGGTAATAAACTTCCAAACCGAGGCATGCGAGGTTTTACGAACTTTACACGCGCGGGATCATGTTTTAAAAAGTCGTGCCGATCAAACAGATTCCCGCCTCGAGACAATAGATGAAATGTGTGAGAGATTGATAAATTGGAACACGCGTTTGACGAATGAAGTAAACTCATGCGGTAGAATCGTAGAGCAGAACGTTCGAGATATTGCGTATTTATTTAAAACCTGTGCAGATATGAAGGAGGGTTCTCAACAAATATGGGAGGACACGCAAAAAATTCATTCGCGCGTAGGTAGTCACTCGGAACATATCGCTAAGTTGATAGACAGACAAGATGAACTTAATGATAAAGTAGATTCGGGACGGGCCGATTTACTGAGATTGATAAACTCACGTCCGAGAACAAACACGGAGATAGATCGATCCGCATCGCAACTTAAATTAGAGTTGCCTACCTTCAGTGCAGCAGCATATGACCGGCCTATGCGTTTTTTGAATTCATTAATCAGCTACTTAGAGGCAACGGGAGCATCAAACGCAAATTACAAGTACGTCGTAGAGCAGGAATTGAAGGGACCGACAAGGGATTGGTGGGATCACATACGTGACCGCACTCCTACCATTAACCAGTTTCGCGAGCGTTTTACGGAGAGATATTGGAATGGCGCTGTTCAGGCCAAGATAAAGAGGCAGTTAGAATTCGGTTCTTACCAAGCTGATCAAAACCTCACACGCAGCGAGTATGTACTACAATTGTATAATAATGTACGAATGCTATCTGATCCCCCGAACGAGATTTTAGCTATAGAAAAGTTTTCAAGGCACTTTGATGAACAAGTGCAGCTCTCTGTCACTTCCCGTGGAATTACCACTATCGACCAATTAATCTCGCTGTTAGATACCCTAGATCAAGTTGGCTCATTAAATTCCAGTTTTACCTTAGCAAGGGTTGTCGATTTTCATCAGCCCAGAGGAGGCCCTCGTTGGGACCGATCCATAGTACAACGAAACCAAGACACCGCGCCTTTCTCTCGTAATTTTCTAACCTCTACTCCGAGGCCAGTCCAAACGTGTGGAGATAACCTCCAAAATTATCCAAACGTACACAGGGATGATCGGCCATACAAGCCAAGGGACACGGCACAGTCTTTTCCCCAGGCAAGTCGGTCTGTTTCTCAGGATCAAAAGAGTAATTTAGTTAACGAAATAGAGGTGGAGAATATAGATTCCGATGACAATTTTCAAGGTCAGTCGGAAAACTAATAGGTGTTGTGCCGCGAGTCACAGTGAAAACTGTTCCGAGAAAATATATTACTTACGGCACAACGTATAAACGAAACTTTGCGAAACAATTTTCTGAATGGGGTGGAAACAAATTTCGAAAACCCGTTTCCAAGCGAGCGTTGTCTCCAACAAACATGTCGTATAAAAAGCCCTCTACAAAGATAGTTTGCAATATTCTCGAATCAATGAGAGATTTTCTCTTACACGAATCAGGCTTCAATGTAGCCATGGGAACACCCAAACTCATAAACTGACCAGAAATCGACATCTATGTCGAAGGTGTCCCTGTACGCGCACTAGCTGATACAGGGAGCAAAGTCACGTGTGTTTCCGCAGAGTTGTTCGAGAACTTTTCCGAGTCATGGAAAAAATGTCCGACACTCCCCCTCGTAGGCATACAGGCAGTAGGGTTTACTGGGGAAAAATCTGTTGCACTAAAGAAGCAATTTAGAGCGACAATAAAATTTGTTGACATTTCAATAGATTTTAATTTCCTTGTAATCCCAAAACTCGTTAGAGAATGCATCCTAGGAATCGATATCCAAGACTATCTAAGGGCTATTATAGATGTGGGAGAAAGAAAGTTAACCTTTATATGTCCGCATACTTCTCGGGTCGTGGAGACGCCTTTCATATACGGTGAATTTCCACCATCAGATAGAGAGCAGATAAATAATATCTTGAACGTTTTTTCTAAGGAGGAGGGCCACCTAGTATCTCGGTACATAGAGGAGGAAAACGAAACTCTCCAAGATAATGAAATCGAGGACAAGTTAACCTCCATTCCTTTCGATAGTAACGAGGATAAAGAAGCATTGAGGAATTTAATAAAAAAATACCGAGTAATTTTTCGTAAAAGACCCGGCTTATTCTTGTAATATACCTATTCATTTAGAATAAAAGATGATTCTTCTTACTTCCACAAATCTTATCCGGTACCATTACTTTTAAGAGATAAGGTAGATGCAGGGATAGAACGTATGTTAAGACTAGGCGTTATTGAGCGGTCCAAAACGCCGTATATCAATCCCCTGGTCCCAGTCGTGAAGAAAAACGGAACCATTCGCCTATGTCTCGACGCTCGTGAGTTAAACTTACGTCTAGAGGACGACCATGACGGCCCCGAAGATATGGATCAGGTGTTTAAGAGGTGTAAGAAGGTTGGAATTATGTCTAGTCTTGACCTTACCGCCAGTTTTTGGCAGGTCAAACTTGCCCCACAGTCGAGGAAATTCACCGGTTTTCTACATAAAGGCCGCTCTTTCCATCATTGTGTTGTACCTTTTGGAACCAAAGTGAGCAGTGCAGCACTGTCTAGAGCAGCCGAGCAAACCTTGAAGGGTTTCGAAGATTTCCTAAACGACTTTGCAGACGATTAGTTATGTACCTCGCAAAATTTCACCGAACATTTAGTACATTTAGAGCTCTTATTCGAGCGTCTCTTCCTCGAGGGAGTAACAATTAATTTCGAAAAAGTAAGGTTTTGTAGAGAAGAAATGCCTTTTTTAAGGTATATTCTCACCACCCATGGTATCAAACCAGACCCCAGTAAAATACAGGGTATAAGGAATTTCCCAGCTCCTCGGAACCAAAGGGAAATGAGGGGATTTTTAGGTCTACTCAACTTCTCAGCCAGGTTCACCGCGCACTTAGCGAAGGAGATGAACCCTTTACTCAAACTTTTAAGGAAGGGAGTTAAATGGAAGTAGGAAAAGGAGGATCAGGAGGCATTCGACAGGGTCAAGGGCTTATTTAGTGAAGAGGTGCTCCTTTTTCACCCCTCAAAATCACGCCCTTTTGTCGTATGTACGGACTCTAGCCGTTTTGCTCTCGGCACGCTCCTATATCAGGAAACCACAGAAGGTGTTAAGCAGTTGATTTGTTGTGCAAGTCGCGTATTGCGAGGCTCAGAAATCAACTATTTCACAACCGAGTTAGAATTGTTAGCTATAGTTTGGAGTCTATCCAAATTTCGTACTTCTCTGATAAATTCCAAAGTCGTCATCGAGACAGACCATAAGGCTTTGAGTTTTCTTCTCTCATGCCGGTTTCTCAATGATCGATTAACTCGTTGGGTCCTGGCCATACAGGATTATAACTCTATGATAGTACATGTTCCGGGTACGAAAAATATTGTAGCAGATGCTTTAAGTCATATTTCATCGAGTAAAAAGGTCAAACGGGACGTTGACGCCTTAATAGGCTTGATCATGGCCCGTAAACCCTTGAAATCACTCGCACACGACATAAAGCATATCATTGATGTACAATCTAAGGATCCACTCTTAAACAAAATTAGGGAGTTTTTGTATTCAAATACCACCGTCCGGGATTATTCTTTGTATAAAAATATCCTGGTAAGGGGAAGGGAGGGTTACAATAGGGTCGTTTTAACGGAGCCACTATTTAAAACCCTCCTAAAAGAAACGCACGAACTATATGGGCACATCGGTACAGGGAAATGTGTAAAGATGATCTCTGAATCCTTTTATCTCCCTAAACTCAAAAAAATAGCCGCCAGAACGTTGAGATCATGTGATAGTTGCCAACGGAATAAAACATATACTCAGCCCACAGCAGCCCCCACATCCCCAATTATACCGTCAAAACCTGGCGACCTGGCCTCTCTTGATTTTTACGGACCACTCCCAGTCAGTACAGGAAGCGTACGATATATTTTGGCAGTGTTAGACGTATTTTTAAAGTTCGTAGTCCTTTATGCAATACGTAGGGCAGATACTAGAACAACACTTAACAAGGTCCTCAACCACTATATTCCAAGGTTCGGTAAACCCCAAAGGATACAATTGGACCATGGAACCCAATTCACTACGAAAGCATGGACCTCTCGATTGAAGGAAGCCGGTATCAAACCAGTATTCTCTTCCATACGACACCCCCAAAGCAATGTTGTTGAAAGGGTTAATAAGGAGTTAAGTCGGTTTTTTAGAACCCTTGTCTCCTCCAGACATACAGCTTGGGCCAACTGGGTCCCTTTCATCCAGTCATGTCTAAATGAGGCACACCATGACACTACCGGTTTCACCCCAGTAGAAATCCACTTGGGTGTAAAGCCAACCCGCTTTTGGGAAAAATGGCTCGCCCTCCCAACCCAGGAGAAATTATCTCACTCAGAAAAAATAATGCTGGTGTTTAAACGGATAAAAACCAAGGGAGAGAAGCGGGCGGAAAAATATAATGAAACCAGACGCTTGGTTTCATACGACATAGGTGATGAGGTACTTGTGCATGCTTGTAATGTCTCCGATTTATTAAAGAAAGTGACAGCGAAGTTTCTATCTTTGTATGACGGTCCGTATATTGTCAGTTCTGTCTTTTGTGACTGTACCTATCGTCTAACATACATCAATTCTAACAAAATCCGTGGAACATTTCACTCTTCAGCACTCCGTCCTTACCATAATGGCACCGAAGCACCAAAGAAGAAGGATGAGACGACGCATCCAAAGGCAGATCGTGTGGCACAAGAAACAGATTGACCACCTGCGGTACCAACTCCATCATGAGGCGCTGGAGCGGGATACCTGCCTCGTACATTTGTACCATCCAGAGTTGGTACCGAAGAATTCTAATCCATCTCCAAAGTACCAAACCCCATCTTCGAGGAGTGGTTCAGAGGGAGAAAAGGAAAGGGTAACTGCGACAAAGGATGAAGAGCTCGGAAGACCGGAGACAGGCCTTTTTACCTTGCCTAGGGAAACCCCTCTTATCGAGCCATCAGCATATGAAAGGGAGGCCCAGAGGGAAAGATTTCTCCAACGCTACCGAGCACGCAGGCGGGCGAAAACCCAAAACGAGGATGTTCTGGAAATTTCCATCTCCAACCATGAAAAAAAAATATCTAAATAAATAATTTTAATCTAGTATGTAGTTCTGTGTATGTTTAATTTCATGACTTCCTTTAAGCCTAAATTTTCGCTTCGTAATTATAAAACTGTTTTTCGGGACATTTCTTTTCCCTCAACAACAGTTTAACTAAAGAGGGGGGCAATGCAACGGTCCCAAACCCCAGCATCCACGAGTAATCATTAAGAAGGCCGAACACTGGTTTAGCATTTTATCCCATATTTGTTTTACAAGAAAATGTGCTAATCTTTTATGTACCGAAAAAAACAAGCACATAGAATAAGTTGAGCTCCACTGTACGAGTTGCGCACTACTGTTATGTACCAAGCGCACGGATATTACCTGAGTGGGGAAACGGCCGTAAGGTGTGTGCGAATTTATATTGTAAGCACATTTTCGCACACCACCGAGTCGAGCCGCCCAATCGAGCCGCCTAATCAAGCCGCCGAATTGCGCCGAGCAAGGAGTGAGCAGAGCAGCAGCTTAAGCGACGAAGGGCACTCTACAATCAACTTCCAATCGATATATACACACAAATTTACAGCTCTATTACAGAAACGTCACTAGCCGAGTAAGAGAGCAGCGTACGAGTCAATGTGTCCGTCTGTTATATGTAGTAATATAACACAACTTAACATGGGTATTATGGTAATCAATATTATATATGTCCTCCTGTGTTTCCTAAGCACATTTTAAAAAGGAGACATATATAATAATAATTGTTATATTTTTCTAACCAATCCTAACCAAATAACCCTGGCCGTAGGATAGTTCTTTATGAACGAAACTACGAAATCGACTATATGTCGATTTTTGCCAACATCTTTTATATATTTATATCATATGAGAGGTCGTGGGAATAAGCTGCGTCTAACATATAAAATACCGATGTAACAAACCGGAAAAGAGTGCAACCGCACCCCATACATACTATGCCTGTGGCTAATTTGTATGGTTGGTTTAATCGGTCACCCGGGCGCGTCTCGCTTAAAAATTACATAATATAATACTAAAATCGAGTCACGCGTAAATTTCGGTTTAATAAAATCTAAATACTATGTGTCTCTATATTAAGTGTATACTTGTGCGAAGCGATGTGTATATAGAGTAAGATCAGGGTTGAAAGTCACCATATATGTCGGGTATGTACCTATATTCTGCGTCACGAGCAATTTTTCATAAACTCACAGGCATTTTTTTTCACAAGAGATTCAGTATGTAATTTAAAGAAATATATTATTCAAGTGACATAATAATTATTCATATATCGTGAAACATAAAAACAGAGTTTAAATTAGTACGTTTTAAAAAAGTAAAATCATTTATTACTTGAACATTCTTTCAGCACAAGTTAATATCAAGAAAAATATAAACCAAGATAGATTTTGATTTTCTTTTATTAATTTTACGTTAATGTCATTATTATTTATAGCATTATAAAATTTATTAATAATGGTAAATATACAAATATTTATGATAATTAGGAGAGATAGTCAAAAAGAATGTTTGGAAGTATGTTACAATAGATATAGCTATTGTAAGTAAAATCAGTTAAATAGCGTGATATTTACATATTTATTACGTTTCATAATAGGGACATAAATTATGAAACACACGGACATCGTACAATTGCACTGTTTTATAATACGTACAACACATCACTTCAGCATTTTGTAATATAATTAAATATTAACGTTTAATTTATATTTGAAAGGCATTATCGTTTAAGAAAAGTCTTGCCCTTCGAGTACTATCAAAAGTTTTAGCGAATACGTTTATTCAATCATAACTTTATAAAAGTATAAAATGCACTCCGAAATCCATTTCATAATAGGTACTTTTTTATTATGTACGGTTTCAAATAAGACACAATGAATCATAATGCAAAATACGTACATCACTCATTAACATAATTTCACATTTCACATTTCCAAATCAACTTTGGTGGAAATAATTTGCGTTTACAAATGTACGAAAATTTTAGAAAAAGAAAAGAAAATAAGAAAATATGCGTAAGTGGCTTATTTCGACTTATACTTTATACGAAGCATAAGTAAAAAATAATCAAAAACAGTCATACTAACCTTCACTTAACTATTGTGAAAAACACAACTATTCAATGTAGAATAAGACCTTTAATCAATCAACTTTATTTGCAGATAATTGTAATAAATCCTGACCCTTATACATGTAAAAATATTTTTATTATATAGTCACTATTGTTTGTGAATACATTTTTTTTGTTATATTTAATTTAAAAAATAGTATTTTTAAAAAGCAAATATTGATAAAAGCAATTGTTAATATTAAGCAATTGTCATAATAATTTGATCTATTTGTATAATATTTTCTATATTATGAAGCACTAAATACTACATTTTAATGATATAGCTACCGTACATATGAAAACTAAGTAAAATAAGTATGTTTACTCAATGTAGCAATATAACATGTAACTGATAGATTACGAAGTCGATTCGATGAGGCATAAACCTAAATATGATCATTATTTTGTTATTGAAACATTTTTAAAAAAGGACGTCAATCTTATGTTGACATTATTCCTCGTGTATATTAGGCACATTATTTACAATAGATATAGCTATTGTAAGTAAAATCAGTTAAATAGCGTGATATTTACATATTTATTACGTTTCATAATAGGGACATAAATTATGAAACACCCGGACATCGTGCAATTGCACTGTTTTATAATACGTACAACAGATCACTTCAGTATTTTATTAATATAATTAAATATTAACGTTTAATTTATATTTGAAAGGCATTATCTGTTTAATTCTTTTACACTATTTAATGGTTCTTTTTTGATAGTTTTTCCCAATTCCTCAAACGTGTAAAAAAACGTTTTATCAAATAAAATTTCACAATTTTTCACATTTTTTCACATTTTATCATATTTCTATATTATATAATTGAGATAAAAGTATGATAATAAAATATTATAAAGAATATAACATTTTGAATTTATGTTTATCAAACAAATTGAATATCATTAGGTACTGTTCTATGACAACATTCAGTTTTGTTTATTAGTAATATGACGACAAATTATGTGTTAAATTAATTTTTATTTTTAATGTTATAAATAAAATTATAGTTAAAGAAATATTATTATAAGAAAATTAATATAATATAATCATTTGCATCAAAAGTCATTATCAATTTTGGATTATAAATAATCTTCATATTCTTTATATTAATTGTTATTCATCTTCCAAGCATCTTAATTTGCGTGTTATTTTATAGGGTAAATGTATTTTATTCATATTAATTAATGTATAATACGTAAGTTCATAATTTAAAAAAAAACACACATTTTAAATTAAAAATATATTTTATATGTTATAACCGGATTTAATTTATAATCGGTTTTAATCCCATATTTAATTTCTTGCCTGTAATAACCTGTAAGACTTCTTATAAGTATCTAACAATGAATTTTCAAAATGTATATCCATAGCACACAAATGCAAATGTCAGAATTATAAAAAATTTAAAAATTGCAAACTTGTACAAGAAAATATACAAGATGTTACAAACATTTTTAACATGAAATGTCAGTTCCATAACTGTCAATTACGTTAACATCATATATTGCGTACATTTTAATACAAATACTTTTTAATGTATCCCATTCAAGTATTAAATGTGATTATGAGTATATAAAAATATCAAAACAAGAAAGAGTTAGTTATAAAAAAAATTTTTTTTTAAATAGTGTAAAATACAAATGGATTTAAAAATAAAGAAATAATTTTTTTACACATAATTAAACAACTACTATCTGACATTCATGCTCTTATATTAATTACATTTTTATAGTACTTTAATTACAGGTTGAAAGTAAAAATACGTAAATTGAAATAACAATTTATTTTATTTAATAATTCACATAAACAGTTTAATTTTACACTAACATTTTAAAGACTTTTAATTAAACTCTATTTATTCATTATTTATGAACGATCACACACCTTAGCACTATTCTTCAAAATCTTCTTTTTTGGAAATCAATCTTTTAAAATTAAGACTAAAATTTATTTGAATCATACAATGTACACAAATGCTTTCCATACAATAACTTAAAGGTAGCGATAGAGTATATTTACAAATTCAAAAAGTTAATAATACTAATGATGTAAATTCAGCGATAAATCAAACGCACCCAAAATTAATGTATTAAATCTTATCTTTAAATCTCAGGGTTGCTGATCTATTATTAATATAAATCAAAGTATTCGTATTCGTGGGAGTTAACGTTACCTTCTGGGGATGTGGCAATCCAACACTCAAGCTATGCTCATTTTGTTTAAAATATAAGTATAGTTTTTGAAATTTGTATTAATTAAAATTTAAATATTTTTATAATTAATTTTTTTTTTAATTTTTATTTAAAAAATGACAAATTCTGTAAAAGTGAAAATTATTGGTGATGGTAACTGTTTATTCCGTTGTTTTGCATATTTCCTATACAATAATCAAAATTTACATATGAGAGTACGAAAAAATATTATCAATAATATTGTTAATAACTGGAGTAATTACGAATATTTTATAATAGGAAATAATTCTTATAATCATATAAAATCAAATGGTAATGATTATGAACACTTAATGTCTAAAATAGGTAATTAAGGAAGTGAAATAGAAATTAAAAGTTTCACAGAAATTTATAACATACATGTTGTAATATATTTTCAAAATTCTAATATAATTCATTCTTATGGTAATAACTTAAGTAATTTAAAATTATCATTATTATTTAGTGGTGTATATGATAATGGACACTGTGACATTATAGATTATTTTAACGATAATGCAAAATCTGAAAATTTAAAATTAAAATATACAAATTATAATCTTAAACGAAAAACTGATTCGAATAATTCAGATGAGAATAATGTTTTAAACAAAAAAATAAAATTAGCTGAATATAATCATAAAAATTATAAACGTAAAATTTTTAATGATATATCAGTTTTTGAAAATATGAACATTAAATGCCCGTATTGTTCAGCTGTATTTTGGAAAGAAGAAAAAAAGAAACTCAATTGTTGTCAAAATGGTATAGTAGTTTTATCACCATTAAGTAAATATAATGAAAAATTAAAATATTTATTATTAAATGATATAACATTTAGATTATTAATCAGATACTATAATAATCTTTTTTGTTTTGCAACATTTAGTACAAACGCTATAAGCGAAAAGAAGAAAGCTATATACAATTTAAAAATTCAAGGGCAAGTTTGTCATGTAACTCCAAATACCTTATTACCATTAAATAATGAAAAGACTTCATGTGGTCAATTGTACATATACGACGATATTACTGCAATTGAAAAACGATTAAGTGCCAATGAAAATTTAAGTAAAAAACATGTCAAATATTGAAAAAAATTTTAAACAAAAATCGTTATGCAAAAAATTACAAGTTTTTGAACCAAGTATCAAATTTAGAAAACATACCAAATTATAAATTATATTTTATGCGTTAAAATAAGAATCAAAAACATCGTTACAATAAACCATTAACATCTGAATGTTGCGCAATCATTGTTTCTAAATCTGGAATCCCTGAAGATTATGATATTTGTATATATCCTAAAAATATTCCTGAAAATGAGAAAACTCATACTTATATAAATAAATTATCACATCACGTTGATCCTATGGTATTTCCATTATTATTTCCCAATGGAATTACTTAGTTGGAATATCGGTTATAATAAAAAGCCCAATGCTTTAAATGATCAAAATCTGACAATATTACCTTTTTATTTATATAGATTAGCTTATAGACCAGATTTAAAAATTTTTCGTCCTTTATTATATGCTGAAAGATTAACGCAACAATATTTTATACGTGCTTATATTATGATAGAAAATAATAGAATGAACTATTTAAGAAATAATCAAAAAAAATTACGTATTGAATGTTATCAAGGATTATTAGATCACGTTCTGTGTAGCGCATCAAATGATTCCAAAAATTTTGAAAATAAAGAAAGATTAGGAAACTTGTTTATATTGCCAGCTACTTATATTGGTGGTCCGAGATATATGCAACAGCATTTTCAAGATGCTATGGCAATAATAAGATGTATTGGAGACCAGATTTATTTATCACAATAACATGCGATCCAAAATGGAAGGAACTTAAAGAAGTTTTGAAAAATTTTCCACCAGAAACTACACCAAATGATATTCCTAATATTACAGTTAGATTATTCCACACAAAATTAAAATTAATTATTGACGATATAATAAAAAATAAAATTTTTGGTAAAGTTATAGCTTATATATACACAATTGAATTTCAAAAAAGAGGTCTACCTCATGCGCATCTTATTATAACACTTGATCATAATAGTAAATTATTAAATCCAGAAAATATCGATAAACATATATCTGCTGAAATACCATCTAATGATGAAATACTTAAGAAATTAGTAATAAAACATATGCTACATGGACCACATAACTCAACCTCTCCGTGTTATGATAAAAATAAAAAAGTTTGTAAAAAAAATTTTCCTAAATTTTTTCAAGAATTTACAAAATTTACAGATAATGGTTATCCTGAATATAAACGAAGAAATAATATTTCTGATAATCATACATACATACTCAAACAAAATAATGAAATTATTCCAG
This sequence comes from Gastracanthus pulcherrimus, assembly GCA_949152435.1. Taxonomy (NCBI): domain Eukaryota; kingdom Metazoa; phylum Arthropoda; class Insecta; order Hymenoptera; family Pteromalidae; genus Gastracanthus; species Gastracanthus pulcherrimus. Next base: position 110,996,764 of record OX424575.1, on the reverse strand, counting down.
TAGACAATTCTATGGTAGTACCTTATAACAGTTATTTACTAAAGAAATATAAATGTTATATAAATGTAGAGTATTGTGCATCCATTCAAAGTATAAAATACATTTTCGATTATATTCATATAGGTAGCGATAGAGCATATTTAAAATTGCAAAAAGTTAATAATACTAATGAAGTAAATTCAGAAATTTATGATGAAATTTCACAATTCATAGATGGTACATATTTAAGTCCAATGGAAGCAGCTTGGCGAATACAAGAATTCCCTTTATGTGGCCGAAGTCATACCGTATTACGTTTAGCTGTTCATACAGAGAATCAGCAAAAAATTATTTATGAAGAAACTAAAGAAAGTCAAGCTTTACAGTATAAAGAAACAATATTAACAGCTTGGTTTAAATTAAATACAACAAATGATTTTGCTAGAAAAATTAAATATATCAATATACCTAAATATTACACTTTTAATTTAAAAACTAAATTGTGGGTGAAAAGAAAATATATTAAAAAAAATTATGCAATTGGCAGACTAAATGTTGTTTCTCCAAAAGATAGTGAACGGTTTTTTTTTTAAATTAATATTAAATAGAATAAAAGGTGCAATTTCATTCGAAGAATTACGAACATACAACACAACATATAATACACATAAAGAAACTGCTATAAATATGGGACTGGTGGAACATGATTCACAAATTTATAATATTTTTGAAGAAGCTTGCAATATAATGTTGCCATTTCAACTATGTAAATTTTTCGCATGGTTTATATTATCTGAAAATATTCAAGCTAATTCTATTTGGGAAAAATGTAAACATTTTTTTATAGAAAACTATAAAGAAAACAAAGAAAATAAAGCATTATGTCACATTAATGAAATCTTAATGATAGAGGATAAATGTTGCAAAGAATTCGGACTACCTGAACCAGATGAAAGTATAATAAATAATCAAACAATTCAAAATGATATTTGTTATAGTAAACAAATGTTTGATATTATGTATAAACAATTAAATAAAGATAAAAAATTTATCTTTGACAACTTAAATAATAGTAAGAACAAAATTTATTTTATAGGTGGTCCTGGAGGTTCAGGTAAAACGTTCTTGTATAAAACTTTAATTTATTATTTTTTATCAATAAATAAAAAAGTTTTATCTATGGCTTGGACTGGAATCGCATCTATTCTATTACCTAAAGGAATGACTAGCCACAGAACATTCAGATTACCTTTAGATTTAAATAATGTTGAAAATATTTTTTTAAGTTTAGAATCTAACAAAAGAACATTAAGAGAAGTAGATCTTATTATTTGGGACGAAGCATCAATGATTCCAAAAAAAGCTTTAGATATTGTTAATAAAACATTAAAAGATGTATGCAATAATGATTTGCCTTTCGGTAATAAATTAATAGTTTTAGGGGGTGATTTTCGACAAATCCTTCCTATAATAAAAAATGGTTTTAAAAACACTATAATTGAAGAAACTATAAAATTTTCACCACTTTGACCATTGTTTAAAATTATGAAATTAAATGAAAATATACGTTCCATAAATAAAAATTTGTCATCATTTTTATTAGATATTGGGGACGGAAAAATTAATCCATTTATAATACCTAATAATTGGAAAACTAATAATGTTTGTTCTAAAATTTATAGTAATATTAATCATAATTTTTCTATTAATAGAGTCATATTAGCTTCACATAATGAAGATGTAAATATATTAAATAACAAAATATTAAATTTAATTGACAGTGAAAAAATAACATATTACGGTATTGATTATGCTACACATAAAGGTGTCGATCAAACCGATGATAACATTCATTTAAATTATCCTATAGAAACATTAAATAACATAAGAGAAGATCTTCCACCTCATAAATTACATTTAAAAGTAAATTCAATAGTTATGTTGATTAGAAATTTAAGTATTACTGATGGTTTATGTAACGGTACAAGATTAAAAATAATAAAATTATTTAAATATAATATTGAAGCAGAATAATAGCAGGAGAAAAAATTGGAGATTGGGTATTCATTCCACGAATAACCTTAAATACTGGAGAATCATCATCATTACCGTTTATTCTTTATAGAAAACTACAATTTCCTATTGTATTATCATTCGCAATGACTATAAATAAATCCCAAGGTCAAAGTTTTGATGAGATAGGAATATTTATAAAAAGACCTTTGTTTTCTCATGGCCAATTATATGTTCTTTTATCTAGATGTAAAATCCCAGAAAAAGTATGTATTCAAAATGAGTCTGAAAATTTAACAGAAATTGCTAATGTAGTATGGCAAGACATTTTTGAAAATAACATCATCTTTTAAAATATAATTAAAATATATCTATAAATAAATAAAAATAAAATAATCTATTGGAAAAACAGTTCTCTTTGCATTTTTAATATATATTCGAAAATTATAAAGATGGATAACATGAAACGGAAATTAAATCAAGATCATAACCAAGGAATGGAAAATTTACGAAACTTAGAATCTTAAGAGGCTTTACATGAACAAATTGACGATAGTATGGAGTGGGATCCAATTCAAAATTGTTACGTTTAGTTAGAAGATTTACAAAATTCCGAAGATTTGCAAAATTTACAAGATTTAAACGAACAAATTGATGACTATTTAGAACAAGAAGAAGAATATGAAAATTATTTACATTCTGTAGATAAAAATTTATATTACACTAAATTAAATAATGAAATAGACAATTTTGTTGGGAAAGATGGTGATTTAGAAATTTTCAAAAATTGGGAAAACGTACCATGTTATATACGGTTGCAGGTCTCTGAAATTTTAATGTTGAAGGTAGAAAACAATGATCCAATTTTAAATTATTATCTTTCAGAAAGTTTGGAAAAGTATTATAAATACGTTATAAATATTGCGTGTATTGTATGGGTTATAAAATTTGGTTAATCATTTATTTATTTCGAATACGCCATATTTCCACTTGAAATTTTTAATGTTTCATATATTCACATATTATAACTAATTATTAAAATAAAGAAAAATTAATAAAATATTCAAAGCACATTAGCCAATCATAAAAGTAATCATATAATTAATAACGTGATTATTTGATATAATTTCAAGACATAGTGTAGTAATATTTTATAAGCACAACCTTATTAGGTAAGAAAGCATTTCATTTTATTTTATTAAAAATTTTTATTTATGTTTTTGTAATTTAATATTTTTCAATTCAACAAGTTTTTTTCCTTTTAAGAGTATATTTATATGATTACTTTTTTATACCCATTAGAAAAAAATTAAGTAGAACATAGAGAGCTCTCTTACCTTAATCACGAGCATGAGTAACGACGTGGACGGCGCGACGCAAGGCCCTGACTGCACGCTGACTGGGTTCACCTTCCTAAGCCGCAGGGCGCCTCAACGTCTCGAGGGAACCAACACCTGGACCACGGGCAGAACACAGGGATCTGCCGCGTTGGTGAACGCCCTGGGAGACGGCACGTCGAAAAAGCTCGCGCGTGGCCAAACTCCCCAAATTACACTAAACAAACTCACGCTTCGCACACACACACACACAACCCGACGCAATAATCACGCTCGCTGACGACTTATAATAACGCGAGATGACCGATCTGATAAGAACGTACGTGTCGTCTCGATATCGCAACGTAAATTTGTTTTAGAGAAAACGTCGAACGATGACGGGTGTAAGCACTAAACTCGACCAGTCCTTTCGAGCGCGCTGTCAAAACCACTTCATCCGTGCGAGAGGCCCGCGAGGGCGCGCGCGAACTTCGGCCCTAGTGGCGCGCGCATCCGTTCAGCTGATAGCGTCGCGGCAACCTGCGAATTACGGCGCGAGAATTCAAATTCCCTTTAGAAGTACTAATAATCCGAACAGAGTAATCTCTATTGCAAATGAATAAATTAAAAATTATAACAAATACTTGAATGATAAATATAGTATAGAATTATCTACGTTAATTATTATACAGGTTATCGGAATGATTTTTAAGTTAATCTATTTCAATAGAGGTGGGAAACGGATTCTGTCTCCACGTGGATGGAACCATTTAGTTATGGAGTATCAAAAAAATACAATAAAATTAAAAAAATATATATATACCTGTTAAGCATAATAATTTTCTGTGCAACTTACTCTTTTCAAATCCGGTGTGGCCTCCTTCGAAGATACAAGTTGGTCGGCATACACGGTACGAGGTCGACGATAATGTCGAGGTACGGAAGCGGTTATATATATATTCGCGAGCGAAACCAGCGGGTTTTTACATTTTCGCACGGAGTTGATACAAAGACCAAAGTGTCTACGAGCGCGGCTCAGTACGAAGTGAGCAAGTTGTCGCTTCGTCCCCGCGGCGCTACACTCGAATATCGGTAGTGCGGACCGAGCCCGGTTGAGGACGCAGCGCATTCGTCTGGTGAGAAAGAAAGAGAAGTAAGAAGGAGGAAAGGGGAGCGTCTGCTCGCGGTGACGTCACGCTTTGTGGCACGCAGTCGACGGCTTGCAGACGGTGTTGGGGAGGACGGGGAAGGACGAGTGGCCAGGTCGAGGAAGTACGACGAGGGATGCAGCAGGAGGTGCATATATGTACAACTGTGCCGATGAAGGGGCACCAAGACGAGAACTGCAAGGCCCAGGACTGCGTACTTAAAGCAGGAGCAGTGGGCACCTCGAAGAGGTTATATTTACTTGCAGCTTACTAGACTGAATTCTACAACTGACACTGCTATCAGGTGAAATTAGTGTTTTGTATATCACTCTAATCTCCCCTTGCTAATGCTAGGTTGCTTCTAGGTGACTGGCGAGTGCTTCGGAGGTTGCTGCTGCTGCTGTAATGGAGGAGCGGGCTATGAGCTGAGTTACGTTACTGCACTTGAGAGACCACACTGCCTCTACGAACCCTCCAAACCAGGTAAGAGAGTTCCATTTTGATGTACGTATCTGCTGTAGGCTCAGCTTTATGTTTTCTAGGGTGTATGCTGCAGGCCGCCAAAGTACCGAGAGAAGCAGCCGCTCCGCCTAAGGTGGACCCATTCATGCCTTTCAAGGCATACAATCAGGTGGGTATCATTCTAATACCATTTTGCATATTTTCTTCAGTTCTAATCTCTATGCGTGTGTTAGGCTTAGGTTGGTTTGAAAGGACGGGAGCAAGGAAAGGAGACACCAGGACACGCTCAGCGCACCCCAGCCGAGACCAGCCAGCTTCAACCTATGCGAGGCTCTATAGGATGGCAGCTGTGCATCATCTTCAGCTGCTTCAGGGTATTGGAGAGCTCGCTTGCTCTGTGTCGTCGAAGAAAATAGTGTGTGTGTATGTGTATAGTGAGTGTAATGGGTGAGTAGTGTGCTATTAGTTGTATAGGCCAGTTCTGTCGAGCATCGGACTTGCACTGAGCAGCTCGTTCGACAGACTGGAAGTTTGTGTAATCCACACAAAATGTGGTGTTACAATTTATTTATTTATTGAAAACCAGAAAGAGATACAGTTTATATACAAACTGCAAAACCCTGCAGAGGTAAACTTAGTTACCTATACGCAGGTCTGATATTAAGACATAAAACAAAAAAAAGAACAAAAATTATACAAAATATTAAATAAAAAAAAATATATATATACTTAATACTAACTTAATATTAAAAGTGACTTAAAAACTAAGCATATAAAATTTTAGTTTCTTAACAATTTTCGTATTTTTATATAAAGCGATAAATTATATACAAAACAGTAATTTTGTATCACAGCGCTTCTTAATTAGATCTTATCCAATCTTTTAGCAACATTTTATGAAAATTTTTAGTTATATTTAAAGTTTTAAACTCATTTTGTAAATTGTTAAAAGTTGTAATTGCTTTTTTAAAACTATTTTTGTCGCTAACCCTTTTGCTGTTTTTAGGTATAGTTAAGGTTTTTCTCCTAGTTATACTAGTTGATGCAAGATATTGGCTTTTTAGGTCTGTATAATGATATTTTAACGCCTCAAAAGTAAATAGTTGTTCCAAGTTCATAGGATTATCTTCAACAAAATTGTTCTTATTAATAACTTTCAAAATTTTATTCTGTAATTTTTGCAATAAATCTCTATTATTTCTATAAGCTCCACCCCAAGCTAATATTCCATAACTTATTATACTATGAAAAAATGCATAATATATCATTCTTAATATTTCTGTTGGCATTGATTTGGCAATTTTATAGAAAATATAGACTAGATATTTCGTTTTTTGTATTATATATTGAACGTGCTTATCCCACTTCAGATTGTAGTCAAATACTATTCCCAAATATTTGCACTTTTCTACTCTAGGTATATTTCTATCCTTAATCTTAATATCTATTTGAGTTGGAACACTATCAATGTAGTTACCGAAGGTCATAACAACAGTCTTCTCAACATTTAAAGATAATTTGTTTACTGCTAACCACTTATCAATTTTTATTAAATACTTATTCATAGTTGTTTGCGCTTCACTCCAAGTATTACCATTTGCTATTATTGCAGTGTCATCAGCATATGGCAATATTGTCTCTAGCGGGATCACTTTCAGGATATCATTAATGTATAGTATAAAAAGTAGAGGTCCTAATATTGTGCCTTGTGAAACACATGTATTTATTAACATGCTATCACTTTCATTAACATTTATTTTAACTACTTGATATCTATCATTAAGATAACTTGAAAGTAGATCCAACGCCTTTCCTCTTATTCCTAAACAATAAAGTTTATCTAATAATGTTTTATGATCTACAGTATCAAAAGCTTTTGCTAAGTCTAGAAACGTTATAAGTATCGGTTTACTTTGATCCAAGTTATTGTATAGTGTATTTGTTATGTAATTGAGAGCATTCTTTGTACCTATTTTTTTCATAAAACCAAATTGGTGTTCAGATATTATATTACCTTTTTTAATAAAATCATAAATTCTGTTATATAAAATTCTTTCAAGAATTTTAGCTACATTTGATATTAATGAAATAGGTCTATAATTTGATATATTATGCATCTCTCCAGACTTGTATATAGGAACAATTTCCGCTTTTTTTAGTGCATCAGGACATACAGCGTTTTCAATACAAGAATTAATTAAATGCGCTAAAGGTTTAGCAATATTGTTGCAAAGTATTTTTAAAGTTTTGGCATTTATTTTGTCAACTCCTCCATTTTTTAATTTCAAATTATTAATAATACTTGCAACCTCATGCGCACTAGTTGGTTTTAAGAAGATGGAGCTTGCATTCATATCTGGTAATTTTAAATCAGCATCCGAATATTTATCAATTTTCGCACTCAATTTTTTACCTATTTCACAAAAATACTTGTTCATATTATTAGCTATTAAACGTTTATCTGTTATTTTCTCACTATCAACTTTAATATAATTAATAGTATCATTAGATTTAATTTTTTCCCCTATTTTTGTGTTTATAATTTCCCACAGTTTTTTGGGATTATTTGTATTATTTTGGATCAGACTTTTATCGTATTTGACTTTTGCATGTGTAATTACCTTATCTAATATTTTGGCATATCTTTTGTACTGTACTTTAAGTTGATCATTCTCACGATCCATCCTATATAAATATCCAATATAAATCCTACATTAAAATAAAGAATAATAAGCTTAAATAACCAAAACCAAAAATCGACATTTAGAATAAACAAAAATGTGAAATAAATACGTGCATACAAATTTATACGAGCTAAATAAGAAAGAAAGTGCATAAATATATAAAAAATAAAACCTGAAGCAACACACTTGATGCGAGAGAAATTTTAAAAGTTTGCAAACACGATTATTGTCAATTGAAAAAAATCGTTAAAAATGTAGAAACTCTTTTATTTTTCATCCAATTTTAATGATCGGAGTCTTATTTTGTTCTTTGAATGTTGCTTGACAGTTTGATCGAGAGAAAATTTAAAAATAATTCATGACTGCTACAGAAAAGCTTATTATTTATAACTAAATACATAATCTAGTTAAATAATTAGCTTCTCGTAGCACCTATAAATTATTTTGAAATTTTCTTTCTATCGATCTATCAAACAACATTTAAATAACAAAATATGACCCGATCATTAAAATTAGATTAAAAACAATAAAGTTTCAGATTTTTAAATGATTTTTTTCAATTGACAATACTCGTGTTGGCAACATCAAAATATTGTTGTTCGGGTGAATCAGAGCTGTAATATAAAATACGCCTACGTACGCTTTGGCGCAATGCAACGCGTATGGAATGTGATTAATTTATTTCATTCTTTTGTATCGGCTCTCTAATTATGTCGTTTTAAACGAACAACGAAGCCTGAGTTTTAACTCAATGTTGTATTTTGTATAGGAGAATGGAAAAGTAAGAGATCTTCTTTTTATATTTGGATATTTATTTTTATTAATGCTATGTCGTTTTATTGGCTCACATTAGAATTAAATTTTCAGGGGAGTTGACCACAAGAGAGATAGCTGTTAGATTATATTGCGATGAGCTCTTATTTTCCCCCTCCTTCTCACCATTGCTGGGTGCTTGGCTGTGTTCAACAGGTAGGTAGACAGAGCGGATTATCCTGCCAGCCTGGCAAGGAACAGAGTGCGACCCGAGCCTCATTGCCCTCGACAGCGTTCGATTGCCGTTCGATTCTCGCGCTTGAGCGAGACAGCGCGCGCTCGCTTCCCTTCGTTCCGTGCCGATGGTAACGTACCGCGTGTCGGCATGTTACCCCGATCGATCGCTGTTTGCAAAAAAATCTTTACAAGTAGTCAAAAATTTTTCAAGACGACAATGGAATAAAATTAATTTGAACTGATTGTGCAGGACACATGAAGTAGTGATATGAAACTTTTATACATTACTTCGAGGTTAGAATTCTAAAACAATGGTTCTTCCTAAAGTTCAGAATAGACTTTTTTACTCAAAATTACACAATGCAGATCGAACATTGTACTCTCATGTATGGATGATCTGACGACTTCCGGTTTACCATGAATTTTTACACAAAACAGGACCTTCGATTGTGAAATTGCAAGAGTCATTCTTTACTCAAAATAATGCCGTAGAATACGATAAATTTTTTTTTCGAAAAACCCAAGGATTAGCAGTTTTGCTCCGCCATATTGGATCCGCCATTTTAAATTTTGAATATCTGACTTCAGATTCATGATCAGAACATCTGATTCATGATCAGATCATGCACATATGTTTGTTGTAAAAGCGAAGTATGGCCATTTTATTTTCTCGTGGTGCCACACCGTTATATATCTACATGTATATCTGTGATGTACGCTTGAAATTCATGGATAATGAATAAGGCATCTCCAAATGGCAAAGAATCTCGAAATTATGAAAAGAACGGTGATTTGGTAAAAAATATCGCCATCTTGAATCCGCCATCTTGAATTTTTCATGTGTCTCTGCGTTACCATCTATTACAAATCTGTATGCCACCAGATCGATGCCCCTAGAGTGATTAGACTACTGTATCTTGACAATAAATAAGGAAAACTCAAGTAAAAATGAGATTTTTTCCGCATTTCTTTCGGTTTTGTCGCCATATTCTCAATATGGCCGCTCCTAGCGAAAAACTGACAACGGATTTGGAAAGAGGAGGGTCGAATACTATAGGATACGGTAATTGGGGAATATCCATCAATTTTTTCCATAAGAATTATAATGATGAAGATGACATCAATTGTATGCCATTGCGGGCAAATGGTTAATTTAGTGTACCACAAAGAAGATTTTCTATTGAAGCAGAATGACATAATAATGCACAGCTCATGGTAAGGGGTCTTGTGATGGAGTAGGGGCAACATTGAAGAGTGAGGCAACACGTGCTAGTTTACAAAACAGAGGGAATGAAGCTATTCTAGATTCTATTCAATTTTTTAACTGGGCTAAAAATGAATTTCCCAATTGTTAGGTATACACATAGTTAAGTGTATACAGGGCGCGCGAGCGACATATAAAAACATCGATGCGTGCGCCGGTCGTCAGCGCGAACGCGGTGGGGGAGCAGAGCCAGAGGTGAGGCGACCAGAGCGGCTCCGCGACGCTCATTCTTCTTTGTACGATACCGAGCAATAAACGCTAAATAGAGGATACAATTATTGGCTGAATATTTATGCCTAACCACTCCCGTCCTACACTCCTACATACACAACAGAATTGGCGACGAGGATGGGATGTTATATTCTAGTATTTTACCCCACTGGCATTATAACAAGAGTGTGAAAGTGCAACGTAAATCGTACATGTACAAAGCGGTAGATACGCATACAGGAGTTACAAGAAGTACTTAGATTTTTTTCAGTCAAGTGTTCCTACACAGTTAGAAAAATACATACATACGGAAGCTACATAACCTACAAAAGCCACGTGTTTTTACATACGCTGCGGACATAACCTACAAAGCCACGTTTAAAAGTTTACTTAAAAGAGAAGAAAATGGTCGACGGGAACACGTCTACTACACCTACTACGAGGGTAGTTCAATAAGTCTTTAGAATGACCAACAGATGGCGCGCGAATCGCTCCAAATCATCTGTTTTCAGTCAGTACCACTCCCGACTAGATATATGGTGCAGTCACAGTCCACATCTTCTGAGTTTACGTGTTTTTATAACCAATTGAAAAAAAAAATTGCTTGTTAAGAAAAATTGAAAAAAACGAGTTCAGAGCGGTAATTAAACATTTTCATTTAAAGGATTTAACTCCATATGAGATAAAAAATGAATTGGACTCAGTTCATAGCACATCTGTCCCTGCCTTAGCAACGGTTTATAACTGGGTAAATGAATTTAAGCGTGGTCGTACATCAATAAGTGACGAACCACGTTCAGGAAGGCCCGTAGAAGCAACTACTCCCGAAATCATCAATAAAATCCACGATATGGTGTTGAAGGATAGAAGATTAGAAGTGCGTGAGTTAGCTGAGGCCACAAGGATATCTATAGGTGCAGTTGTTTCAATTCTACATGAAAAATTAGGCATGAAAAAGCTATCGGCAAGATGGGTGCCGCGTTTGCTCTCAGCTGAGAATAAACGCAATAGAGTGGTTGCCTCTGAGGCTCTTTTGGCGCGCATAAGTCGGAATCCTGAGGAATTTTTTCGTCGATTTGTGACTGTGGATGAAACATGGATACACCACTACACTCCTGAGACAAAGGAACAATCCAAACAGTGGATTTCCACAGGCGAACCAGCTCCAAAGAAGGCAAAGACCGTAAAGTCAGCTGGTAAGGTTACGGCTACAGTTTTTTGGGATGCACGTGGAATTATACTTATTGACTACTTGGAAAAGGGTAAAACAATTACTGGTGAGTATTATGCATCATTATTAGAGCAGCTGAAAGAAGAAATTAAAAAAAAACGACCACATTTGGCGAGAAAAAAATTCTCTTTCATCACGACAACGCCCGAGTTCACACATGCTTCGTTTCAATGGCTAAAATTGAAGAACTAAAATTCGAATTGGTCGAACACCCACCGTATTCACCAGATTTAGTCCCCAGTGACTTTTTCTTATTTCCAAACTTGAAAAAATGGCTCGGTGGACAGAGATTTACGGACAACGAAGACGTCATTGCCTCTGTAAGTGCTTATTTTGAGGAACTTCCGAAAATGCACTTTTCTGAAGGATTAAAAAAACTTAAAAAGCTATTGACCAAGTGTATAGAGCTCCAAGGAGATTATGTTGAAAAATAAAAAAAAATTTACCCAAAAAAAATTGTTTTTATACTTTATTCTAAAGACTTATTGAACTACCCTCGTACTACAGTTACAGTGGAAAATACGCATCAAATACAACTTAAATGTTTTCAACCCGGAGTTACAAATTGGGAGAGATGGATACAGCGTTTCGAAGGTGCCTGCCGAGTAATGAAAGTCAAAGACGACGAGAAAACTGCCTACCTTCTACATTACGTTGGAGAAGAAGCGTTCGAAACGTTGTGCGATAGCTATGGAACCGTCGACCCCTATAGCAAGGACTTCGAGACCTTGAAGGCGAAGTTGAAGGAGCAACAGGCGCCACCCGAGTTGGAAATCGCTCAATGTTACACCTTCAATTGCAGACAGCAGCTCCCTGGAGAGTCGGTACAAACCTTCGCTAATGCGCTCATTAAGTTAAGTATTAAATGTAATTTCGGTACGTACAGAGATAACGCTCTTCGAAATCAATTAGTTTTTGGTATATATAGCAAAAGAACACGCAGCCGTTTGCTAGAAACGAAAGAGTTAACTTTCGAAAAAGCGTTACAATCTGCACTGGCAATGGAATTGTCAGAAAAAGAGACAAATCGACTCAGTACGGGTAACGATGATAATAATAGTTTAAATTACATACATTCAAATAATGCTCGAAAACTTCCAAAAAGACAACAAAATACTAAGAGTTATGATACTCGTTACAATACACCAAATACAGTACGCCAATGTTTCAGATGCGGTGGAAGTGACCACCTAGCGAGTAGATGCCCGCTACCCACTCACGTAAAATGCAACTATTGCAAGCTTTCTGGCCATTTGGAAAAAGTCTGCTTTAAGAGAACTAAAAGAGATGCCATCAAACAACTCGATGAACTACACGATTCAGATATCGAGGAAATCTGCATGCTGGAGATCTGCTCGGCTTCTGTCGAAAAAGTTACACAAACATCTCAACTTCCAGAGCAGACGTATCAGCGAGACAAGTTCCATACTACACTACAAATAAATGGCCATCTAGTAACCTTCGAGACTGACACCGGAGCGGCAGTAACCTTAATAAGTAAGACACAAGCGTTATGCATCTTCGCAAAACTAAAACTACACCCTTCAAAACTTAGCTTAATTACGTATTGTAAAACGAAAATTCAAGTATTAGGTTACGTAACCGCCAATGTATTATATGAAGGCAAAAACTTCAAACTAAATTTATATGTAACGTCAGTCGAAAGGGAGCCACTACTTGGCCGTGAGTGGGTGCGGAAATTCTTAGAGCACAGAAGTGCAGATTGTTTATTAGATAGTCAAATTTTGCAAATATCAGACTCGAATTTTGATAAGGAAATGTACATTAAGAACTTATTCGATAAATACAGAAACGTAGTCAGAATAGATAGCAGCCCATTGCAAGGGTTTACAGCATCTATCACGTTAAAAGAAAATGCGAAGAAAGTTTTCATTAAACCTAGATCATTAGCCTTTAAACTAATACCAGCGGTAGACAACGAAATTGAAAGATTAGTAAAAGAAAATATTTTTGTAAAAACGGAGTTCTCAGATTACGCGACACCTATTGTACCTATTTTGAAGAAAGATGGAACTGTACGCCTGTGCGGAGATTATAGCATTACAATTAACCCGCAAATAAAAATGCCGGACCATCCATTACCTACAATGGATGAACTTTTTGCTGACTTGGCGGGCTGTACAATTTTTGGCAAAATTGACTTCGTTACAGCCTTCTTACAATTATCAGTAGACGAAGCTATTGCTGAGTTACTTACTTTGAGTACTCACAAGGGTCTTTACAGGTGTACACGAATGATGTTTGGAGTAGCACCAGCCCCGCTAATTTGGCAAAATGTCATCGAGCAAATATTACGCGGCATACCTAATACAAAAGTCTTAATGGACGACGTCAGATTCGCGGGTAAAAGTCACAAAGAGTATATTGAAATTTTAGAGGCTATTTGTCAAAAATTACATATGCATAGCATTAGATTGAATCTGAGCAAAAGCGAACTATTCACTGATAAAATCACATACTGCGGACACGTAATTGATAGGAATGGCATACACAAAGATGAAACAAAATCCGACGCAATTACTAAATTACCTAGACCTTCAAATGTGTCCGAAGTACGTTCTTTTATCGGCGGCATTACATTCTACAGTAGATTTATTAAAAATCTTAGTGATGTTTTACAACCTTTGTACGAACTATTAGAAGTTAATAAAAATTTTGTATGGAACGACAAGCATGAAACCGCGTGGTTAACTGCAAAGAAATTATTTGTAAGTAAGAGACGCTTAGCTTTCTACGATACCACGTTACCTCTCGTATTATCAACAGACGCATCACCATATGGGGTAGGTGCCGTGTTAGCTCACCGTTATTCAGACGGTTCGGAAAAAGCCATACAATACATTTCAAAAACGTTGAATAAAACACAAAGAAAATACAGCCAAATCGATCGTGAAGCTTACGCAATTACATACGCAGTCAAACGTCTTCACCAATACCTTTACGGTAACAAATTTATATTTGTCACGGACCACAGGCCGTTGACGCAAATTTTCGGCAAAAATAAAGCCCTACCAATCTTCAGCGCACTTCGGATGCAGCATTACGCGATATTCTTACGCGGATTTAATTACGAAATAGAATACAGACGTTCCGAACAAAACAGCAACGCGGATCTTTTATCTAGACTACCGATTCCCGATAAAGATGATGAAAACACAGTCGACGTCGTCGAAGTATTTTATGCGGACGTAATCGACTCTTTGCCTTTGACTAGTAAAGATATCGTAATAGAAACGCAAAATGATCCGGAAATATGTACAGTAATCGAAAAACTAAATAGTAAACGCCGATTAACGGCCAAAGATACATGGAACGTGGATCCTAGTGAGTTCAGCATCGAAAAAAGTGTGCTAGTCAGGAGGCACCAAATAGTCATTCCTAGTACACTTCGTAGAACAGTATTAAAAGAACTACACCTAGGTCATTTTGGCGTGGTTAAAATGAAAGGTTTGGCGCGTGGACACTGTTGGTGGCCGAACATTAGCGACGATATCGAAAATCTAGTAGGTAAGTGCGAAAACTGTCAAGTACAGCGCAATGAACGTAAAAACGCGGAAACCCACGTATGGGAAACGCCAAACGAGCCATTCGAACGAATACATGTCGATTTTGCGGGCAGATACTTAGACAATATTTTTTTTATCATTGTAGATGCATTCTCGAAATGGCCAGAAGTGTATATTGTACCGAATATGTTAAGCGAAACGACCATTGATGTGTGCACAGAAATTTTTGCGAGATTCGGTTTGCCAAAAATACTTGTTTCGGATAACGCTAGTACATTTCGTGCTGAATTATTTCAAAACTTTTTGAAATCTTACGGAGTTATTCACAAAACACTCGCCCCATATAAACCCGCAACGAATGGACAAGCGGAAAGATGTGTACAAACGATCAAACAAGCTCTCGCAAAAATTCCGCAAAATAGCAATATTAAGTTAGAATTACAAACGATATTAGCTCAATATCGAAATATGCCACACGCCAAAACTGGACTTGCTCCAGCAGATGTAGTTTTTAATAGAAAAATTAGAACTAGATTAGATATCATGAAAACGAATAACAAAAACGACAATAAATATGTAAATAAAAATGAAGATAAGAAATGTATTAAATTTTGCGTGGGAGATAGCGTATATGCGCGAAATTACACTAATAAAGTTAAATGGATCAAAGGTACAGTCGTCGACGTTTTAGGAAAATTACATTACCGTGTCAAATTACCAGATGGTAGTTTGTGGAAGAGACATATAGATCAACTATTTAAAGCGCTAGACACGAATCTAGAACACGAACTGGACTACTATGTACCGCCCGAACAACAAATTGTATGGCACGACGAAAAGGATAATACGACTGAAACAGGGGACCATAGTGCCCAATACGCGTCCTTCGCTCCAGCAAATGTAAGCGCTAGTTCCCCAATACAGCCGGCTAAGGAAAACGAAAAGGTAGAAATACAACGCCCTGTGCGCTATACTGCGAAACCAGCTTATCTAAATTATTCTGTATTAGGTGGTAGAACTTAGTAGTATTATTAGTATTCATTGTACAAGGGGAAGTGTTAGGTATACACATAGTTAAGTGTATACAGGGCGCGCGAGCGACATATAAAAACATCGATGCGTGCGACGGTCGTCAGCGCGAACGCGGTGGGGGAGCAGAGCCAGAGGTGAGGCGACCAGAGCGGCTCCGCGACGCTCATTCTTCTTTGTACGATACCGAGCAATAAACGCTAAATAGAGGATACAATTATTGGCTGAATATTTATACCTAACCACTCCCGTCCTACACTCCTACATACACAACACCAATATAATATTTTTCCACTAAACTAAACCAGACTATGATAGAAGATCTAGAAATCCGGCAAAAAGATTTTCCACAGCACCAGCAGTATTAATAGTACATTATATAACAAGGGCAAAAAGTCGAATATTTTTCCCGCGGGTGAGCGCGCTTCGCTTCGCTGGCTCGGGCAGTATCACCCGAGGGAAAAATCGACTTCTTTCTCCAGTTACATATAGTACTTTATGCCCATCTCAACTGTGGCCACTTTTTGACTTGGAAAGCGGGACTAATGGACTGTTAAAAGACAATTGAAAATCAGGGTTATTAGTAGAACTTGATGAAATAAAGGAATTTTTACTATTTTCTAGTGAAGTCATATTTTTCCCTAGGGAAAAAAATTACTTTTATCCCACATTTGAGGGAAAAAGTGATTTGCGGGCAAAAAGTGTAATTTTGGTCTCACTTTTTAGGGAAAAAACTGATCATTTTCGTTCAGATGGGCATAAAATATATTTCTAAAGGTCATGCTTTTAAGGTCTATACTACAATGCATCCGAAATACTATCAACAGCAGAATATTGCTAAATGAAGTGAAAAATGTAGAAACAAAGAAAAAGATAATAAGAAAGAAAGATATACAAAAAAAAAATAAATAAAGTTAAAAAAAGTATTGCGGGAATCAGATACATGAAGACAGTCTTAACCCTGTAAATTTCAGAGCTTTTGAAAGCTTCAATTGTTCTAACACTCACAGCTCGAGAAAACACGTTAATTGGAACCGACATTCTTCTCATATAATATAGACAGGCAAAATTCAATACCGTTAGTTGGTTTTATATTATTATTATTCTATTCTTTGAGAATGCACAAAACAATGAGATAACATGATTTTATTTTGGAAAATTTGGTCCGCCATCTTGAATTTTGCAAATCTGAATGATCAGTGACTTCAAAAAACCCCGTAATCGAAATTTAAATGCTGAACCCGACCGTAATAATATAATATATGTTTTATGTTACACGATATAAGTATTCCTTTAGTGACCCATTGCTTTCTGGATCTTAAAGAAATTTTAAGAATTCCTCAGAACAGTAGTCGAGCAGTACCCACGAACCGACTCGAGCCGGGTAGCCACAGATCGCGATACATCTCTCTCTCTCTCTCTCTCTCTCCTAGTAGCAACAACAAACGATCATTAGCCCTACTCTTTGTCTCTTTCTTGCGAAAATCCCAACCTCATCGAGACTCAACACTTAACTCTACCGAGTTAAACACGCGACGAACCTCGCGCATCGAGTTCATCCCTCTTCGTAACAGTATGTACTCGTATGTATGCGTGTATGAATGTCTGTATGTATGTATGTAGTTATGTTTGTGTGAAACCATAATTTGTGTCTACCATAACTCTTGCAGGGAAGCATGTCACACGCTAAAATTTTGCAGACATATTAGGTATCTTTGAACATAGCACTGATCAGATTTTGGAGCTCAATGAATAATATTCAGGACGATTTTTTGATAAAATAATCACTTTTGAATAAATGTTAAAAAAAATTTATACATACTTTGTATTTAATATATATAAAAGATAATTTTCTTAAATTCATGTCTTTTAAAACTATTCATAAGCTATTTTTAAGAGAAAAAGACGTGAAATTGAAAAATGCATCCATTTATTCTAAAATACATATTTTAGCAAATCGACATTAATTTTTTAACACTGCTTACTAATGCAGATATTCACAAAATAATCAGTTTTATTCGGACCGTCTTTTAAAGCTATTCTGAAGCCTAAAATCATAAATTAATTTTAACATTAATTTATTTAATACGAATTTCCATTATAAGATTCTATAAATCGATTAATCAGGTTCTATCTTTTAGAAACCATTCTGCTAAGGCAGTTTGCCGCGGTTTTTATTTAATTTATTAAGGTATTAATTGCAATGTTAGGATCTTGCATTGACATTATATATCTCAGATCTTTGTTGACAACTACAAGTTGTAATTTATTGTAATTTATAAAACTATTTGGGATATTATCATTTATTTGTAGTTCAATTTTGTCTATGCTTATGAGTAATGGATAATGATCAGTGAATAGATTGTCTAATTTGTATGATTTTGATTTAATATAATTACATTTTTAACATATTGACAATACAAGTTCCATGCATTTCTATGTCAGACGGTCTTGTTATATTAAGAAATCAAGGAATGTATTCATTTTCTAGAAAATTATTTATTAATTCTCGATTAATATTATTGATATTCAGTAAATCAATATTAAACTCTCCAACTGTACAATGAATTTTAATATTTTTATTCTGATGTATATATGTTTCCTGATTCATTATAAACTCTGTTTTATGAAATTCATGAGGTCGATATAGCACAGAAACTTTAATAGTGTTATTTGTATAAATTTTTATGTTGGAGCTTAGAATACTGAATTTATCAATTACTTCTATTTCAGTTCTTGCTGGAAGATCTTCTTTAATATACATAACTACTACATCTGCTTTATTTATTCGCCTATTATTATAGTTTATTTTATAATTATTTAATTGGTAGAGTTGATAGTGTTCTAGATTCAAAGTTTCAACACAAATAATTATATATGGTTTGTTTATTAAGGTCTCAATGCATACTTGGAGTTTTTCAAAATTGGCATTTAAACTTGTTATATTTACATATAGAATTAGTATTTCATCAAGTCTTATACTATTGTTTATCATTGTAAATCATGGAAAATACTTTCGTTTTGTAAATATTCAGAAAAATCTACGTTATGTTCCATTATTTCTTTATTATACTTTGGTTGTCTTGTAACTTTGTATTTGGACTTTGACAAGACGCAATAGATTCCAACGATGGAATTGTTATGATTTATTGTTGTGGAGTAGGCAACGGACTTGTTACCATTTGTCGTTGTTGAGTACTTTCTACTTTACCAAAGTATCTTGGTACAGTAGGCCTGGATGGAAAATCTGACGTTTCTATATATTGTTTTTATTTTCGCCTTTAATATATCATATTATTCAGTATCAGTCACCACGTGTCGAGTATTAAATTGAGTTTTATATTTAGAATTACTGTATGAGAAATTTGAACATGTAATAGGATTTTTATTTTACATTTATTAGTTTTATATTTCCCCGCACATCGTAAACATATACTATTATTATCGAACTTACAAGGGGAGTGCACACCCTCCGGGAAACGAATATTCGACAGACTTCGGGATGAGGTTTCTGGTATCCAAAAATGAAGCCTAATTTCCGTAATTCATTATAATGGGCTCTTGTTATCGAGATATGATGTAAATTACTCGAAGTATGCTTTATTTTTACGAAAAAGGTACCTCTTCTTTTAACTATAACTTTGCAAGTTTTTATTATGGATAAATGACCCAAAAAATAATAAACAATAAGCGAAAAGAGCTTTAATTTAAGTTATGTTACGTATAAAAATATTAATCTAATAAAAATTTATTAATAATTGAAGATGGTCACTTAAAATATATGGAAATTCAACGAATTTAATACAGTTAAATTTCTTTGTATATTCATACAATTTTGGTCACCTTTTTCAATTGTAAATAACATTCGATCAGATTAATATTTTTATTCCCTAACAGAGCTTAAATTAAAGATATTTTTGTCTACATTTTATTATATTTTTAGTCATTAATCCATAATAAAAACTTGTACAGTGAAATTTCTTTGTATATTCATGTAATGTTGGTCACCATTTTCAATTGTAAATAACATTCGATCAGATTAATATTTTTATTCCCTAACAGGGCTTAAATTAAAGATATTTTTGTCTACATTTTATTATATTTTTAGTCATTAATCCATAATAAAAACTTGTACAGTTATTGATAGAAGAAGAGGTACCTTTTTTCATAAAAATAACGAATATTTCGAGTAAATTACCTCATATCTTGACAACAAGGGTCCATTAGAATGCATTACGGATACTATGCGGCATTTTTGAGTACTAGAAAACACCTCCCAAAGTCTGATCGAAGATGGTTTCCCGGAAGGTGTGCATCTCCTTGTTAGTTTCATTATTACCAAATCTTTCACAATTAAAACATGGTTTTACATTTATCATATCATAAGCTCTACAACTTTAAAAAGCAACAGAAGTATGTAGAATGCATGTAAACTTTTTCATATTTTTTTAAGCCCACATGTTTAAAGTTTTTTGAAGCTAAATATGACCATATTTTCATATATATCAATATGGATAATTCTCTGGGAAATCGAGAACAAAAAAAAAGATAAATTTGTTTCGGCAAAAATGTTCCTTTTACTATGTAAGTTTTTTCAGATTTTTTAAAGTTCATATATTTAAAGTAGTTTTAAGCTAAGCATGACTTTATTGCTAAAATGTGCATATTAATAAATTTGTTAACAATATTTCATGATATTTTGATATTTTTTATATAAATACTGCAGTACTGCCATTTTTCGACTATGGCAGTCATTTTTGTACTGAAAAAAGCTATCTTCATGATTTTTGGTGTAATAGTTCGAGTGATCAAACCCACTGTTTTCAGGATTTTAAGTATTAAAATGAATTTAATTAATCGAAAGAGGCATTAAAAGGTTTTAAAACCATCTTTATGAAAAATTCAGAAAATTTGCTAAAAAATCCCTGGCTGCTATTTTTTTAAGAGATTTAATTTTTTTAAAGTGAATGGAGGTTGAAATTTGTTAAAAAGTATAAAAAATGACTACATGCTCATATTTAGCCTTAATCAATTTTGAACTTAAGGGTTTCAAAAAATCTGAAAAAATCCAGATACATTCTACATACCAAGAAGAACATCTTAACCAAAGAAATAAAAAAAAAATTTTGTGATCTCGATTTCCCAGAGAATCACGCAAATATATTTCCGAATATTTTTGCTTTTTCATTAGTATACATTTTATATCATAATTTTTTAAATTCTGATTATTTAGATCATTCTCAATTGTTTTCAGATTCATTTTAAAGCAATTATCTCTTCCCACTATTGCTTTCTCAAACAGAATACTTTGTAACGATGAACATTTTTTAATCAGAAATTTACATAAATTTTTATGTTTTCGAGGTTTTTGAGTCAGAGAAATAGGTTTTTAAAAAATGTATGTCTGTCTGTATGTACGTGTGTGTATGTATGAATGAATCCAAATTTTGTATCCACCATTGTTCGGGATGAGGAGAGGATAGTCATAAAAAATGATTTGATTCAGTATTAATACACTTTATTCCTTAAGTTTCACTTAACCTGTGACGTGCTTGTTATTTTATAGTCTCGTTTCTTAGATATGACGCTATCTCGAATTCCTATGTACGACGCATGCCTCTCGAATGCCGAAGTTGAACTGAACTTTTCTTGCCGCCCAAAGGGTCTGCAAATTTACCCGTCGATTCCATCTTCACTCGTCTGCAGCCCAAGCTAGACTGCCCACTACATATTATCTCTCTCTCTCTCTCTCTCTCTCTCTCTCTCTCTCTCTCTCTCTCTCTCTCTCTCTCTCTCTCTCTCTCTCTCTCTCTCTCTCTCTCTCTCTCTCTTACGCTGACGACTTGCAAACCTACACACAAGTGACCCTGAAGGGTCTTCGTCATGGTATCGGTCGCATGTCGGCTGTAGCACAAGCAGTGTCGAACTGGGCAACGTCAGCTGGCCTGCGCCTCAATGTCGGCAAGACAAAGGCGATCATTTTTGGATCTGATCACAACATCAAACAGGTTCAGAACCTTGACTTGCAAGGCATTGAGATACAGACCGGCGTACACGTTCCCTTTGTCGATACAGTCACCAACCTCGGCGTGGTGATGGACGGAGGGTTGACATGGAAGCCGCAACTGAATGCGGTCAGTAGAAAAGTAAATAGAGCTCTGTATAGCTTAAAACTTTTCCGTTCAAGCACCACACAGATACTGAGGAAGCAGCTGGCATGTGCACTGGTACTACCTCACTTAGACTATTGCTCAGTGGTTCTTCTTGATGTGTCAGGGGAGCTCCAGACACGACTACAACGTCTACAGAATGCATGTGTGAGATACATATGTGGTGTTAGGCGAGATGAGCATATCACCGCCTACAGGAAAAAACTGGACTGGTTAGATCTGAAGGTGAGGAGGGAGTATTTTATGGGGCTGCTGCTTTACAAAGCGGTTGTCATGCGGCAGTTACCGTATCTTACTGCCCTCTTTGAAAAAAAACAGGCCAGGACTTCAAGTAGGGGTGGTATGAAAGAGCTCTCGGTTCCGGGGTCGCGCACCGATAAGGGCCTTTTCTTATTTAGAGTTCAAGGTGCGCACCTCTGGAATTCGCTCCCGAGCAGTGTGAGGTGCCTGCCATCTTTTTGTAAATTTAAAACGGCGTTTAGCAGGCACCTTAAGCAATTTCATGGTGAAGAGAATGTACAGAGGTGAGTCGAATATTTATTTAAGCTTTTTATTTATTTTGAATTATTTATTTATTTAATTTATTTATTTATTTAAATTTATTTATTTATTTATTATATTATTTATTTATTTAATTTTATTTATTTATTTATTTATTTATTTATTTATTTAATTTATTTATTTATTTAAATTTATTTATTTATTTATTTAATTTATTTATTTATTTAAATTTATTTATTTATTTATTTAATTTATTTATTTATTTAAATTTATTTATTTATTTATTTAATTTATTTATTTATTTAAATTTATTTATTTATTTATTTAATTTATTTATTTATTTATTTAATTTATTTATTTATTTAAATTTATTTATTTATTTATTTAATTTAATTATTTATCTGGTTTATTTATTTATTCGACGTAATTATTTATTAATTTATTTATTTATTTATTAAATATGTTTAGTGTTAGTTAGGTGTGAATGTATTTATTAGCGTGATTGTTAAAGTGTCATGAATGAGTGTGTTTTAAATTTAGACGTGATAGTATACGCAAAAATTTAGCAAAGTATGTGTATGTATTTTTTTATATTTATATGTTATCTCTATTGTATTTATTTTTTATTCTATGTATCTGACTGTGACTAGTTCATTACATTTAATTTTTATAAACTGACGAACTGATAAAGTGAATTATTATTTTAATAAGAAATGCAATATGTGAAAGTTAAGATAACAATTATATTAAATCGACTGATATTTTTAATTATAACTACATGTACATGAAATTGTAAGATTTTGTCTTTTGATGAATAAAAAGTATCTCTCTCTCTCTCTCTCTCTCTCTCTCTCTCTCTCTCTCTCTCTCTCGCTGATGATCTTAACCTTCAAATAATTGATCATGGTGCGACTCATCATCTCACGGATTCTCACACGTGGATTGATGTGATCTTGACAGATAATAATGACGTTGTACTGAGCAGGGACAATCGGCCGGCGCCTTTTCCCAGTCATCATAACATCATAGAGGTCGAGATTGGGGTCGAAACTGCTGCATCCCGTGTGGTTGAATCATTCAGCTACAGGGATTTTAAGTCGATCCAGCAAGACGACCTCCTGTCGCGCCTAGCTGACTGTGATTGGTCGCGGATCGATGGTCCCGCGGCGAGTGTTGACAGTCAATTAGAGTGCCTCAGTGTCAACCTCATGGCTGTGATAGATAAAATTGCACCGTTAAAAGAATTCATACCGAAAAAGAAAACAAATCCACCATGGGTTGATGCTGAACTAATACATCTTTACAAAAAACGTGACTCCGTACGAAGACGCTATTCGAGGACCATTGACGACAGACTGTGGCGGGAGTATCAGGGCCTTGCAGCTGAAGCTGAATTACGAACGAAGGAAACAAGGGAAAGATTTTTACAAAATAAAATTTCTGAAGCGATTAATAATAAGAAAGATATCTGGAAAGAGCTCAAGGCTCTGGGCCTTCTGCCAAAGACAAGAGAGGAGCTTCATGGTTTCTCACCGGAAGAGCTCAATGCCCACTTTGCAGGGGTGTCGATCTCCCAAAATGAGGGTGATGAAGAACTTGACAGCGTCCTGACCACTGCCAGTGATGACGGTTTTGTTTTCCGAGAAGTCAGCTTCTCGGACGTGGTTCTGGCTGTTGCCCACTTCTCATCACAAGCCAGAGGGGAAGACGACATTCCCCAAAGTATAGTGGCTAAGGCTCTTCCGTTTGTGGGAGATCATATTGTTAAGATCTTTAACTCCTCTCTGTCCAGTGGCATTTTTCCGGGAGCTTGGAGGGGAGCTCGGTTGGTGCCTTTGAAGAAGAAACCTGTCCCATCTACGGTGTCAGATTTCCGACCAATTGCCCTGCTGAGTTTCCTTTCTAAGGTCCTTGAAAAAATCGTACACGACCAAATAACCAACTTCTTACGAGAAAATAATACTTTGGACCCGATGCAGACTGGTTTTCGACAGAATCACAGTACACAGACAGCACTACTGAAACTGACGGAGGACATAAGATCAGGCATTGACAACAACAAAAAACTATTGACTATTTTGTTAATGTTTGATTTTAGCAAAGCATTCGACACCATCTCACACACTAAACTGCTGCGTAAGCTGATGCGCATGGGATTCTCCAGGAGTGTTCTCCTGTGGCTTAAGTCATATATCATGGGGAGACGACAGAAAGTCGTCACAATCACAAACGGGGATTCAGGTTGGCTAACCACCAATCTTGGCGTTCCACAGGGCTCAGTCCTGGGACCCCTGCTTTTCAGCCTGTACATAAACGACTTACAAGACGCACTCGACTTAGATGGTGTCGAACACATACTTTACGCTGACGACTTGCAAACCTACACACAAGTGACCCTGAAAGGTCTTCGTGATGGTATCGGTCGCATGTCGGCTGTAGCACAAGCAGTGTCGAACTGGGCAACGTCAGCTGGCCTGCGCCTCAATGTCGGCAAGACAAAGGCGATCATTTTTGGATCTGATCACAACATCAAACAGGTTCAGAGCCTCGACTTGCAAGGCATTGAGATACAGACCGGCGTACACGTTCCCTTTGTCGATACAGTCACCAACCTCGGCGTGGTGATGGACGGAGGGTTGACATGGAAGCCGCAACTGAATGCGGTCAGTAGAAAGGTAAATAGGGCTCTGTATAGCTTAAAACTTTTCCGTTCAAGCACCACAGAGATACTGAGGAAGCAGCTGGCATGTGCACTGGTACTACCTCACTTAGATTATTGCTCAGTGGTTCTTCTTGATGTGTCAGGGGAGCTCCAGACACGACTACAACGTCTGCAGAATGCATGTGTGAGATACATATGTGGTGTTAGGCGGGATGAGCATATCACCGCCTACAGGAAAAAACTGGACTGGTTAGATTTGAAGGTGAGGAGGGAGTATTTTATGGGGCTGCTGCTTTACAAAGCGGTTGTCATGCGGCAGCCACCGTATCTTACTGCCCTCTTTGAAAAAAACCAGGCCAGGACTTCAAGTAGGGGTGGTATGAAAGAGCTCTCGGTTCCGGGGTCGCGCACCGATAAGGGCCTTTTTTCATTCAGAGTTCAAGGTGCGCACCTCTGGAATTCGCTCCCGAGCAGTGTGAGGTGCCTGCCATCTTTTTGTAAATTTAAAACGGCGTTTAGCAGGCACCTTAAACAATTACATGGTGAGGAGTATGTTTAGAGATAAAAAATGAGTCGATTATATATTTAGGCTTTTTATTTATTTAAATTATTTATTTATTTAATTTATTTATTTATTAAAACTTATTTATTTAATTTATTTATTTATTAAAACTTATTTATTTATTTATTTAACTTATTTATTTATTTAAATTTATTTATTTATTTATTTAATTTAATTATTTATCTTGTTTATTGATGTATTCGACGTATTTATTTATTATTTTATTTATTTATTTATTAAATATTTTTAGTGTTAATTAAGTGTGAATGTATTTATTAGCGTGATTGTTAAAGTGTTATGAATGAGTGTGTTTTAAGTTTGGACGTGATAGTGTACGCAAAGATTTAGCAAAGTATGTGTATGTTTTCTTATTTATATGTTATCTTTATTGTATTTATTTTTTATTCTATGTATTATTATTTTTTTTTGACGAAGCGTTTTATGTGATATTTGACTGTGACTAGTTCATTGCATTTAGATTTTATAAACTGACGAACTGATAAAGCGAATTATTATTTTAATAAGAAATATGCAATAAGTGAAAGTAAGATAACAATTATATTAAACCGACAGACATTTTTTTAATTATAAATACAACTACATGTACATGAAATTGTAAGATTTTGTCTTCTGACGAATAAAAAGTATATCTATCTATATCTATATCTCTCTCTCTCTCTCTCTCTGACAATTTTACTATTATTCGATTTCAGCAAAGCATTCGACACTATTTCACATTCAAAGCTGCTGCGTAATGCTGTTGCGGATGGGTTTCTCCAGGAGCGTTCTCCTGGGGCTTAAGTCTTACATTACAGGTCGTAGGCAAAAAGTCATTACTAATATAAACGGAGAATCAGATTGGCTAACCACCAATCTTGGCGTGCCGCAGGGCTCGGTCCTGGGTCCCTTGCTCTTCAGTTTATTCATTAACGACGTAAAAGACGCACTTAACGTACGCAACGTCGAACATATACTATACGCTGACGACCTACAATCCTACATGCAGGTAACCCTGCGGAATCTTCGTGAGGGTATTAAGCGCATGTCGACAGTAGCGCAGGCGGTACCGAAATGGGCCTCGGGCGCTAATCTGCGACTCAATGTCAGCAAGACACAGGCGATCATCTTTGGTTCTGATCACTACATCAAGCAGATCCAGAACCTTGACTTGCAGGGCATTGAAATGCAAGACGGCGTATTCGTACCCTTTGTTGGCACAGTCACTAACCTCGGTGTGGTAATGGACGGAAGACTTACGTGGAAGCCGTAAATAGATGCGGTTAGCAAGAAGGTAAACAGGACTCTTTATAGCCTGAAATTATTTCGTTCATGCACTACTGAGGCACTGCGTAAGCAGTTGGCATGCTCATTAGTTATTACCTCACCTAGATTACTGCTCAGTAGTTTATCTTCATGTGTCAAGCGAGATTCAGACACGACTGCAACGCTTACAAAATTCATGTGTGAGATATATATGTGGTGTTAGGTGGGATGAGCATATCATTCCTTACAGGAAGGGCCTGGGCTGGTTAGATATCAAGGCGAGGAGAGAGTATTTTATGGGGTTGCTGCTTTATAAAGCGGTTGTAATGCTGCAGCCAACGTATCTTACTGCTCTCTTCGAAAAAAATTAGGCGAGGACTTCAAGTAGGGGGGTATGAAAAAGCTCTCAGTTCCGGGGTCGCGCACGGATAAGGGCCTAAATTCTATTAGGACCCAAGGTGCACACCTCTGGAACTTGTTCCCCTGCAATGTAAGGTATCTGCCATCACTATGTAAGTTTAAAACGGCGTTAGGTAGGCACCTTAAAGAATTACACAGCGACAAGACTCCATAAATCCGCAATCAAAATCTTGTCATTGTTTTTCGTTAAATTTTGTGTAGTCCTAATTTATTCTAAGCGTATTATTTATTCTTGTGTAGTCTTTAATTTATTTAAGTGTTAAGTGTGAAGTGTGAGTGTAATTATTAGCGTGAATGAGTGTATGAACGAAAGAAGAATGTAAGGCGTTTTATTTTCCGACGCGATAGATATATGTGCAATATAAATATGTATGTGTATATGTTACTGTTATCTATTTATTTGTATATTTTTTTTTTTAACGTCGCCATGTTTGTGCTCCCATGTGGTGCTAATCGACGACGGCGGGTCTGCGGTGTGTTTGTAAACAAAGCACATGTAATTTTTACAGTGGTGCTTGTATCAATCGGCAGAGACTCGGATTCGAACCCGGGTCACCGGCGTGGGAATCCGACACTCTACCGACTAAGCCGCCGCAGGCCCCTTTATTTGTATATTATTAAGTTTACGAAACAATATGTGATACTACTGACTACATTATGATATGTTAGACAATAATTGACGACTTGTGATAGCGAACCAAACTTTTTTAACTGTAATGACTGATAATGTGATAACATATTTTAACAAAATGTACATACAGCTGTAAATTTTTGTTATTAGTGATAAATAAAAAGAATATCTCTCTTTCTCTCACTCTCTCTCTCTCTCTCTCTTGCGGACTTCGGCGACATCATCGGACACTCGACAACAATAAGCTCCTGTTTTCTGGTCTCAAGAGTTCAATACGCACCCGCATAATGGTAATTCATTATCTTCACGTTCCAGAAATTTTCGTAGCATAGTAGTGAAATTTAAATCTGCTCATATTCGTGACGACGCAGTTTTCACGCGGCTTAATTTAAAATAATTCACAGCAGCAATGGTGTTCGGTCACGCTTCCACCTCGTTGATATTTCTGCGAACTTTGTACCCTAGGCATGTGTATAATCTTTTGTTAAAAGTCAGATTGCAATTCGAGGAAGTAGAAGCATATCTTGACCTTCACCCCAAACATATAGTAGGCATCACAGAATCAAAACTGTCTAGTGAGGACAAAGACATATCTGTGGCCATTGACGGGTATGCCCTGATTCGGCACGACCGCGAAAGACGTGCAGGTGGAGGAATCGCTATATACATTAACAACAACTTTAAGTTTAAGACTCTTGTATGACATCATTCAATCGAATGCTCTGTACCTTGTTCCTTCTGGGCCAACTCACCATACGATCAACTCACTACGTCTTCAATCTCACACATGGCTCGACCTATTTATTGTATCGCCTTCAGCAGTTATAATATATAGCAAATCAGATGCTCCGTTTACCTATGGGCACGACAGTATAGAATTGACTATACCTTTTAGTATTATGCGCAATATTTCTCGTCAAATTAAAACTCGTGATCTCCGTGGTCTCAACAGAGCTCAGTATCTCGCTGATTTATTCAATAATTTGAATGATGTTAAACAACACAATCATATTAATCAATTAATCACTTCGTTCCGTTAATATATGTAATTGCCGAAAACCATGGGTCTCATCTGACATCCGCTCCGCCATGAAAGAACGCGATAGAGCTTATAAGAGAGCACGTGACAGGGGACAGCAACTTACCGAATACCGAGCTCTGCGTGCAAGAGTCCTACAAAAGCTTCGAAATTCAAAAAACGCTTATTATGATAATGAAATAGCCAGAGCTCAACGCTCAAATCGTCTATGGAGTTCTCTCAACAGGCTAGGCATAACATCCTCTCGATCAAGCTCGCCTTTTTCGCTCTTTTCACACAATGATGTCAATAATCATTTTGCATCCGTCGCTAACGCATCTAGATCACCTCCTGCATTCCCACTACCACCCCTCCCCTCAGCTCCGTCTCATATACATTTACTAACGTTCTCTAACATCACCCCCAGTAATATCTCTGAAGCACTTGCGTCAGCCAAGTCCAAGACTCACGAGCTTGATGCAATCACTATTAAACATCTTTCACTACCATGTCCCACCATTCTCGAAACACTCACCACAATTTTCAATCTACGAGGTCTGTCCCAAAAGTATCCGACCTAACTCGATTTCTCGGCGCTTGGTTTATTCTTCGTCATCCGGGGGGTGGCATCCTTCAAAGTAGTCCCCATTTGATTGAACAAGACGCTCATATCGATGTTTCCACTTATTAAAGCACTCTTGAAAGTCAGACTTCGGAATCGCCTTTAGCGCATTCGTCGCATTAGTTTCAAAAGTCTGTTTATTGTCGAATCGATGTCCTTTAAGCGGCATTTTCAATCGAGGAAACAGCCAAAAGTCGCAGGGAGCTATATCAGGACTGTATGGAGGCTGGCGGAGCTGCGCAACACTGTGTTTCAATAAATACTGCTGCACAAGGTTTGATGCGTGCGCTGGAGCATTCGGGATGAATTTTGCACACACACGAGTCATTCCCAAATTCTCGGTTAAAATTCGCCAAACAGTACTTTTTGGTATTCCAAGTTCATCTTCCAGTTCTCTCACAGTCAAATGACGATCTTGTTCAACTGCGACACGCACACGCTCGACATTATCCGACGATGTTCCCGTCGAAGATCGACCAGAACGAGGATCACTGTCAACAGATATGCGGCCACTTTTGAACCGCCTATACCACTCTTTTATTTGTGTTTTGCCCATACAGTCATCGTTAAAGGCCTTTTGCAACATTTCAATAGTTTCCGCACAACTTTTACCGAGATTAAAGCAAAATTTTATGCAAATTCGCTGTTCGGTTCGTTCTGCCATTTTTAGCAATAAGCAAATTGCGACGAACGCAAAAAAGTCGTTGTAAACAAATACACGCTGCGCGGAAACTAAGGCGTTTCATCGGTATCTCAGGCTACTGACGAGAAGGTTAGGAGTTGCTGGTGACGTTCGTACCCTCCAGAGGTCGCCTGAGTCTCTCCGCGCGAAGATATGAACGTAGGTCGGATACTTTTGGGACAGACCTCGTATCAGTCACCAAGGCATCTTATCCAGCGCTTTGGAAACAGACTCTTATTACTCCTATTCCCAAAGTACCAGCTCCAGCCGACATATCTGAGCTACGACCCATTGCTAGGTTGTCTGAGTGCTCTAAGTTGTTAGAGAAGATTCTATCTAAGCAACTTCTGTGTCACATTGAGAAACACAACCTTTTCATCCCACGGCAAGCTGGCTTTAGAGCAGGTCACAGTACTCAGACGGCTCTGCTCGGCGATCTTGATGACATAATTGATACTTGGACTGGCGTTCCCCAGGGCTCCGTCCTAGGCCCACTATTGTTCACCATCTTCATCAATGACCTCCCCATGGTACTGAAATTCACCAGATATATGATCTACGCTGATGACACTCAAATTTACAGAAGCTGCAAACGCCATGATCTCATTGACACCATTAACAAGGTATCAGAGGATTGCGCTGCGATTGCCAAGTGGGCCTCTTGCAATGGACTCACTCTAAATCTGTCCAAAACCAAAGCAATACTCTTTGGTAGCACATTAAACATTTCATTGATCGATTTAGAACTCTTAACTAAGGTTACATTCAATGGCACTCCCATCTCTTTTGTCAATGAAGTCAAAAATCTGGTTGACTCCTGATCTTAATTGGGGAAGGCAAGTGTCACACATCTGTCAGCAAGTGTTTCGCACCCTCAGATATCTACGCCCTCATCAACGTGCTCTTTCATTTGGTGTCCGTAAATCACTTGTGCACTCACTCATCCTCCCTCACTTTGATTATGCCTGCCTTGTCTACCATGACCTAAGTGGTGAACAGAACCTGAAGCTTCAGCGGGCGCAGAATGCATGCACCCGCTTTGTTTTGGTATCATTCCCTGGATGGCTCATGTTACCTCCTATCGCAAACGGCTAGGGTGGCTCACGGTGAAGGCTCGAAGAGAGTACTTCATGGGTGCGATGACGTTTACTGTACTTAAGACTGGTTGTCCAGATTATTTGAAGTCTAACTTCATACTCACGGCAGATACTGATGTGCGTAGATCAGCTCGACTCCGCACTGAACCCCTCCTCATCCGTAACTTCAAAACTTCCTTATATGCCAATTCCTTCGTAATAGCCGTCTCATATTTTTGGAACAGCCTACCAGAACACATTACCTCCCTGCCTCCCAAAACTACCTCTCTCCAAACCATCAAATCCTTATTACTAAGTTACCTCAACAGTTGTGATTTTCAGTCTGATCTTGCACACAAGTAAACTCAAAAATTCTAAATATAAAGGTTCCTAGTAGCTTTAATGCTACGTACATATTGCTGCTTTAATTTTAATTTTAGCTTTAATTATACTTATATATCTCTATATTTTTATATTGTTATTGCGTCATATTTTGCGTCCAAAGAGCTGTTCAGATTACTTCATGTCTTATTTTATTTTATACACCGAATATTGTTCGAACCTGTACATACTATTGTTAAACACTATTATTGCGAGCGTACCGATCACGTTACATATTATATTATTATATTACTACATATTGTATATTGCTAATGTATATATTGTTCTTTATGCCCTATGGGACAATTTCAGTCCCAGGGTGGAAATAAACAAATAAATCTAAATCTAAATAAATCTCTCTCTCTCTCTTTCTCTCTCTCTCTCTCTCTCTCTCTCTCTCTCTCTCTCTCTCTCGTGACATCAGAGCCGTAGGCCCTCATCTACCGCCCAGATGTTCCGATCGAGCTCGGAGATGCCACGCCATAAAGGTCGACGTATCCGTTAGGCGGTGCACTATTATTGTGTGCTCTTCAATCCCCAAAGGTATGAGAAGTTTTCGAGTTCTGCTCGATCGCATATGCGCGCAAAGGTTTTTGTCATTATGAAATAAATACCCGCTATTTCCTGTTCGCAACATGCTCCCCCCGTACAAAACTGCACTACTTTTGTACCCTCTCAGTTTCATTTACAATCACAATACGATCAACCGATTAATTGCTCATCAATAACTTTATGTCTACAAGAATACATATTACATCGGCACATAATTATATTAAGCTACTATTTGACCTGCTACTTATCTACAACGCTAATCGTTTGCTGGCCAATAATGTAGAAATTTGTATTTACAATCTTTCTCTTTTCATAAACCTAAAGTTTTCTTTTTCTCTCATTAACGAACAAATTGAACACTAAAGTTTCTACTCGCGATAACATTACAACTTTAATCTTTACTTTTTCCAACTCGCGATTTACAGTATCTTTTACAGCTCATCCCTGTGCGTACTCGCGCTGCGGACCTATTGCTCGTGAAAGAAGCCGCGTCATCTTATTATCTTATATGCTTCTATAGATCAAATTTTGACGGACAGCTCCCTTGGATCTTCACTGCTCGGAAAGCACCTCCCTGCCATCGCGATCCGGGTCAACGCCAGGAATGATCCCACAACCTTCACTGCTCGGGGGGTGTGCTCCCCTGCCGTCACGATCTGGCACACCATCCGGTGGTCCGGCTGTCTCTCGCGTCGCGTATGCAATATTCAAGCTCTCGTTATGTCTTGCAGCTTTGCTTTTGAGACCATATACTACTTCTTTTGAAACCCTTAGATTATCCCCCAAGAAAACGACGCTCACGAGATTACGGCTTTCAACCTTAGCTTTTTCGCGCCGGCGATTCTCGAGTGTGCTGATTCACTGGCAAGAAACATCGTCTTTTCCTCACACAGCACCGTGTGTCTACAAAAACTTGAAATGCCTTTTCTTATCTTAAATTTAACTTTTGCCAACTTTCATTTAATAACAATCAAATATCATCATCCATTGCCTATGCATCATTTACCCGGCTTCCTATAGAGTTTCATTCAATTAACCTGGGACCTAGGCAATTAAAGAAACAGCTACAGTCATGCCGAGCAATAATTATTTTCAATCTATTACTTGCAACAATTTAAAAAATATCTTTTGACTCTCTTCCAATTACACACAATTAATTATTGTAAATTATCAATACTAATTATAATCCAAAGCAATAAATTTCTCTTTATGTTGCAATCTTACAGATTTCTACGTCGATTGACTAAATCACCTGTGTCTTACAATAATTTATAAAACATAACATACATTTGTTTCATTTATACTATTTTTCTTTTATTCGAAAGCATGTTGGCCACTAAAATTCTTTATTTTACAAAACTATAACTGAACCAAATACGACATTTAAACACATAAAATAACGTTGATAATTAAAATTTTATTAACGACTTTGCTTGCGCTAAAACCCCCAGTTCAGCACGAACATCAACGATATAACGTCCGCTTTCCACGTTTCAGTCTTTTACAATTTTTCGGCTCAAGTCTACTTGTCTGATCAAATGTTCCACTTATAAATTCACCTACTATGCCACACACACTCACTAAAAACCAATACTGAGATACGATCTGAGATACATAAAATAAATCAATTACGATTACCTGTTATTGATTTCTAATTCTTATATACTTGCCCGCATTTCTCAACCTAACTATATTCAATGTTACGATACAAATTTAACAAATTATTCGCTACATTTTAAGTTAATTATCCCACTCAATTTTTAAATCGATTTCTCATTTCGCGTTCAGCCTATACCTACTGGTAACACTTTCGAATCTAACGCGTCACAGGAACGAATTAACCCTAATCACAAATATCCGTCTGCTCATGTATTCATCCGGGCTAGCGCCCGTGACGTAGGACAAACTTGGTAGAGAAAACCCACGCCAGGAACAATAGCTAAATTTGCGTTACAATTACACGGACGTAAGCATATTGCAATACTATCGCTGTTTTCAGGGAAGGCATATGCGGGCTAGCCGTTGTTTTCATTCCTGCAGAAAGCGGATTACTCTCCGGTGTCCTTGATGTCGTCCTTTCTGCGGAGGCCCCGTAAATCTGCGCTGTACCGCTACTGCTGGAATACACGGCGCGCGCCCTCGCACCGCTGCCATCGTTACAGAAGACGATGCACACCCTCGTACTGCCTCTGTTGGCGCAGGTATGACTTTGAGCTCTCGTCCTGGAGCACGCTTCTGGCACCTGCCAGTGCGCTGCTGCTCCGAAGGCGAAGTGCATTCTTGCATCACCGTTTCTAACGGAAGGCGACTCTTGTCGCTCTGTCGACTATAAAACTACAAGACGTTATAAATATATTAGTATTATTTTATACATGATAAGGAAATGGTCATGTAAACACAAATAAGCCTTTTTGGTTATTGGATTTGTATGCAGGTTTTGTTTAATTGTAAGAACAAGATGCGATATCACTTGTTTAAAATCTTTTTAAGTCGTACATGTACTTTTAAATTTGCACTGTATAGTTAGCTTCTGCCTAAAAAATAATACCTGTAAACGTACGGTATGATCGGGGAAAATCAGCTCGACGCGACATGTACTTAATCCCTTCGGGTGGGAGTCTTCGACAATGATGGGATTAACAATTATTTGTTTTCTGGAAAAATACCATAAGAATACCGATGTACTAATTGAAGCTTTTCGCGTACCGCTGCTGAATGGACGAACATCTGGTCAAGTTATAAACCGGCCCCCCTTGCCGCTCGGAACTCTGTGGATTGGGACATGGATCCGAGAACCTACCGCTTGCCTCTTGTGATAACGTTATAGTACCTAGTACCTATAACTACCAATTGCATCTCCGGCAATTGAAAAACACGGCACGTGTGTTAAAAGAAAGGGGCTGCATTTAAAGTTTCTCCG